>CM039527.1:970901-1115075 GCA_022433055.1 Begonia peltatifolia
CTCTCTCTCTCTCTCTCTCTCTCTCTCTCTCTCTCTCTCTCTCATTGTCTGCAATGTCTTGTTCATTTCTTTAGGTGAAAGCTAGATTAGGAGGTCGTATTCGACTCATAATATCAGGAGGTGCACCTTTGAGCACGGAAGTGGAAGAATTCCTACGTGTCACATGTTGTGCATTTCTCGTCCAAGCCTACGGTAAAAAGAATATTTTATCGAACCACAATTTCTTGGAAATCAACAATGTATTGTTTCATAAATTTTTCGGCTGATATTGAACTCGGCATACTAGACCAAGTTCATTTGTTATTCTCTTGATGTTTTTTGGTTTGTCGAAATTTCAGGAATGACTGAAACTTGTGGGGCAATCACGGGTGGATTTCCCGATGAATTAGACATGATCGGAACTGTGGGGGCTGTTTTACCATACAATGAGCTTCGACTCGAGGAGGTGGCGGAGATGGACTACAATCCTCTTCGCGATCGAGCGTGTGGAGAAATATGTGTCAGAGGGAAGACGGTCTTTAATGGCTACCATAAGGATCCGGAATTGACTAAAGAATCTTTCAAAGACGGCTGGTTTCATACTGGTCACTAAAGATATTGATAATTTCCTTTGTTTTTCTCGTGGCAAAATCGTTTTTTTTCCCAATTTCGTCTTTTGGTTCTGCAGGAGATATTGGTGAAATGCTTCCGAATGGGATCATCAAGATCATTGATCGGAAGAAGAATCTTATAAAACTCTCGCAAGGAGAATACGTCGCTCTTGAATACTTGGAAAATGTATATTGCATCAATCATATGATCGAAGATGTGAGCTCAAACAGCACTTTGTTTACCGGAAAGTTGGTTTTTTTTGCAATTTACATAATAATTTGTTTTCTTTTCGTCAAATTTGAAGATTTGGGTCTACGGAAACAGCTTCAAGTCGACGCTTATCGCTGTGGTCGTGTTACAAGAAGAAAACACCATGAAATGGGCATATCTAAATGGCCATATGGGTTCATTTTCTGAACTTAGCTCCCTTGATCAGCTAAAAGACTATGTGTTTTCAGAGCTCAAGTCCATAGCTGAGAGAAACAAGGTACGTTCAACCAACTGGTTCTCGTCTTTCTAGGATTTGAGAATAGGGTCCAATTTGAAAACTCAATTTTCCATTTTAGCTAAGAGGGTTTGAGCATATCAAGGGAATAGTTCTCGAATCGAGACCATTCGATATGGAACGAGATTTGGTTACGGCTACGTTGAAGAAAAAGAGAAACAACTTGTTTAAATACTACGAGGTAAACGAAACTGAGCTTTGATTTTGAATTTTGGACAGAGAATTGACTTATAGAGTTGCTCGGGACTTACTCGTTTATGTTATCCAGGTGAAAATCGATGAACTCTATCGAAATATTGAAGCTGACAGAAACGGAAAGTAATGGATTGGATTGTGTTTTGCCTTTCATGGTCTATAATTGTTGTTTTGGGATTATTCATCTTATGTTGCTGTGAGCTGTACTTGAATATTTGATTTGTATTTAATTTTATATAGTCGCACAAACTCAATAGTACCATTAATTTCTATTGCTCGGTAAAAGTTCGAATCTACAATTGGAGAAAGATGGTATTTGGGTTGATGGCGATGGAGCTTGATTAGTTGATACGAGCAAAGCTTGCCGGAAAAAATCGTATGAAGATTATCCCCGACTATTGTTATTGGAAGAGTGAGATTATGAGTCGGTAACTCAAGCATTTCAACTGAGCGAGTCGAAAGAGATCTTAACATAATATTCAAAGAAACGAATGGTAACAAATCTAATAAAATCATAATATAGGTCGGAAAATTCATCTATCCTTCCGAACGAGAATGGAGTTCATAATATTGGCCATTACATTCACATAACTAGCGTTGCGATGTTGAGCTAAAAAAAAAAAAAAAATCGCGAGAGAATCCTCGAGATTTTAATCTTTCGTTTTTTTTTTTTTTACAAAAATAGCATTTTGGATTCTCACACTAGAATTAGAATCTTCCAATTTTGATGGTCAAATCCAAAATTTCAAAATTCTGAACTGTTAGAATTCCAAATTGATATTGAATGCACATTCCCTCTACGACACAAACAAATGTGTAAGACAAACTAGAGGTCAGAAGAACTAAAGAAACAAATGATTTCTTTCCTAAAACATACATAAATACAAGCACCCCACTAGACATCTCACACGTTAATCCCCCTATAATAAATAATTGTCACGTTAATATTCAGTACAGCCAATTAGGAAATGACAAGTACTCTACAAACTTAATTAAAATTAAACCACTAAATTAAAAACAAAAAAAAAATTTAAAATTAAAAGTGGCTCAATGTTGTGTTTTATATGAAGGCTAAGTTAGTAAAAACAGAATAAAATTAACCAGTAATGGAATATAATTATTATATTTTCTTATCTATTCCTGCTTCAGCATATGAGAGGGGATGATATCTTGAAGTAGCCCATGGTCCGCCATTGAAGCCAGAACAGTTCCTTGCTTACATGCTCGTCTCTCACTAAGTAACACAGAATTCGGAGAGGAAAAGCTACGGAGATAATCTGGATGGTGAAAGCGTGAGAGGGTTTCGGCCTGATTGGCTAGAGTGGCGGCAGAAAAACCGGCTGGGCCTGAGACGGGCAGTGCAGCCACGGATAAGGTTGGTCGAGCCATAACCGGACTTGGGTGCTTGTGTTGGCCTTCGTAGGTCGTGACAACAATGGTTGGATCGTTGAAATATCGTTCTACCCTTTTCTTTACGGTGCATGCTGGACTGGTGCAACGATAATAGCTCCTAAAATGAACCAAAATGTGAAAATAATATATCAAGAAATGTGTAATTTGGTGGGTTGACAAAAATTAGTTTGAAAAATGGGAAATTTTCTGGGAATTCGTGGAAGATTTCATGGAAGTCAGTAACTTTGAACAAGTACCTAGGGAATGGGCTGTTTATGAAAACGATACGAACCCAGGAATGGACGATCATAGACCCAGATTTGATTGGTTTTTTGGGTTTGACGATTAAAAAAAAGGGTAAATTTAAATTAAATTACTGAGGAAATGAACTGGTTTTTACCGCAGTGGAATCTTATTTTTGTTTATTTTATTTTATGTTTTAAAATAATTATTAATACGTGAAATAGTGATGGATATAATTTACTACGACGTAAAAATTGAAATATTTACCTCGGAAAAGGGCTTTTCTTCACAGCTTTTTGGCCGTACTTTCTCCATCGATACCCATCTTCCAGATGATCCACTTCGCTCTTCGTCATGAATGCAAATCTTGCTTCTCTCTCCTGCTTTTGATTTGTCTTCTTTGCTTTCAATCTTCTTCCCCGAAACGACCAACATTTAAAAAAAAAACCCAGTTAACTTCTCAGTTCTCTTCCCCCATTGATCGATCATCCCCATTAAAACCAAGAAATAAAACTGTCTTATTTTGCAGAACAATCAAAAATCTAGTCTTAAACAAGAGCTTGGACAGTGTAAACCCAGATATATAGTAGAGTTCAATGAGTTTTTAACTCAAAACCCTAAAATCTTGAAATCAAAAATGAATTTAAACCATACCCAGAACCTATAAGCGTCGAAACTTACTGTTTTGGAGTCTTTTTATGATGTTGTCCTTCCTGGTCTTGATTATAATTGACAGCATCTTCAAAAGAAGCAGATGAGATGGAGGAAGAGTTTGGAGTGGCAGGATAATTGAAAACATCAGAACAGTCTTTAAGATGGTCAGTTTTAGGATTTGAAGTAGGAATAGGGAGAGACGGAATATCAAAATAGTCTTGAACGCCAAGGAGATCCATAAACCCCAGAGATGTCTTTTCAGATTCGACGAAGTCTAGAATCCCTGCAAATGGATAACTGTTTGATGAAATCTCAGAACACAGTATCGATCCTCCTATCTTCTCCTCCATTTTTATCTCTTGTTTCTTCTCCTCCATTACTCCACAGTCGTCCCTTTCTTCATCCAAAAACGCAGAGAGACAGATAGAGAGAGAGAGAGAGATAGAGAGAGAGAGAGAGAGAGAGAGAGATGATGATGTGAGTTGGGATTTGGGAATGGGGGAGGCTGTTTTTGTGTATTGTTTTAGAGAGAGAGAAGGAGACAGGAGAGAAAGAAACCGGCAAGTGTAGGTAAAGGTAATGTACGGTCGGAATATGGCCGGTGGCAGTTGATGCGGTGGTCCGACATGCTGGTTGATGCTTTCAGACGTAGGGTTTGACTGTCAAACCGGTTTCATCTGGTCCAAACGTCTTCTAATAATGTAAACCATTTTTATTAACAAAATAATAAACAAGTATTTATATAATTTAATATTTTTTTTCCAGAGTTTGTAAATTATAATTAAAAAATACAATAATTTCGACTAATTACAGTGTACGTCTTATTTCGAATAATTTACACGTAAACCATATATTAAAATAATATAAAATCAAAATATATTATTATAAAACACTAGGCGATGAATGGGATGATCTAATCATAATATTGTGATCGATTAATCATTTATTTATTCATATTTTTACAAAATTTATAAATTATAAAACATCAACAGCCTCAATATATATATTGTTATGTTCATAAATGTTTATTATGAAATACTTACTAAATTTTATTTGAAACAACATTTGTTTTTTAAAAAAAATGTAAAATGACCGGAATATACCGGAAAATCCATCGTATTTTTTGAGAAGAAAAAATTCATCTAGGGTTGGCCATACATGCATGTATTCCTTCCTTTATTTGTTATATCATACGATAATATCAGTCATTGAATTTTGTTAACGACCAATACGTAAATAAAAATGAAATCTGACCCGTCTCATAAGGCAATTCTGGAGCGACGTTGAATTACTGCTATACTTTTGTTACAAGAAATGCTATATCATGACTGGATAATTATCAAAGTATTTAATCATAATGTAAGGAATTAATTATGTTTATATATAGTAACTTAAGAATACTCGACCCACAATTATTGGGTAATTTCATCCTTTTTTTGGCTGCTTTCGTCGAGCTAGGTTTAGACTCTTTCTCTCTCTCTCTCTCTCTCTCGTCACGGCTTTGCCAAATATCCAATATAGGTCAATTTAAAGCTGTAGATGGTATTATGATATGAGTTTAAATCAATAAAAGTAAGTTTTTAAAAATAATAATTATAATTATACAAATAAATACATGTATATATACGCACTCGTATGTGTAACATTGTATAGTTGTACATGAAATTCCTTGGCACGTCACGTCACGTCAAAATATTTGAACAATGTCCCCTCGATATTCACGTTAAAAATAAACAGAATGAAGCCTCAATCGCTGACTTATTCAAACAAAAGTTATTTGAATTAATTAAATGTGCTTGGATTATATTTTTTAAAAATAATGTTCTCGAATAATAATGATGATTAATGACTTATAATCATCCAAACTAGTTATCCTGTAACCATGTTTTTTTTGTAATTTTTTTCAACTCTTGTCCTAAAGAGAAACTCGAGATCAAGCTCAATGACTAAGAATTCAATTGAAATTAATACGAGTTTCTTTTCTTTATTTTTGAATACGCTGCAACAGATTGATAGAGTTCGAAATCAGATTATAATTGATTGAAAAAATTAGAAATTTAATCAAAATACGCGATTAAATTGAAAAACATGGCATAAAATTGCCGAATTTAACGTGTAAATTAATAAAAAAATTCAAATTAGTAACAGTTAAAAGATGATATTTCAATTTGTCAAATAAAATAATTTAGAGAGTATAAATTATATTTTACCCTTTATATTTAATTACTTGCAAAAGGGTTACAACTCCGATAGTTAAATCGTGGAAATTAATAATTTTGTGATTGTTTTTTTGTTTGAATATTTATTCTTAAGAACAGGATGATGCACGTGTGGCCTAGAGATGAGGCAGCAAAGATGGGTTTGGTGACATAGGTTTCGTGCAATATGTTCTTACCCAATTGCATGCTTCCATAATTATGTCTTCCCCTTTTCTGGTAATTTCTTTCTTTTGTTTCTTCTTCTCTCCTTTTAGTTCTTCCTCTATTTTGTGTTATCTTTTGCAGGCTTGTCCCCATCTCTCTCCTTCAATGCAATTTCCTCCCCTTTTTCATACTCTTTTTTTGCCCTAGGGCATCCCCGTGGAATACGAATGTTGAAATCTCCCACTCTCGTAATTTTTATTTTCGAATAAACCCAGAAAATGACTTCGATGTTCGTCGAATTCAGTATTTGCAGAGTTCTTAGTTCTCTTACTTCAATCTAGTCTGCTTTGGACTAGTTATCCCAAACGCGTTGTTTTAAATAACTGTAGCGTTATGCACCTTTAGTAAATGTATGAGTTGTACTATTATAATCAATAAAATCTCGAATTATTATTATTATTTTCACAAAACATATTGTCATTATCTGTTTGTCTTATTTTTTTTAATAAAAATAGAAGAATTATTTATACATAAAGTTCTTTTGAACCTAATTAAGTATATTTATTATTTAAATTAAGTATGCATAGAAAATAGTCTCTTGTATTGAATATTTTTATTTAAGAGAGTATTTAAAAATAAATAAGAATTGAAAAATATTGGGCAAATTGCATGGTCAAGCACGCCTTCCAATAAAGTGTCCTTCCATGCTCCTTTGATGGAAGCTGTCCTCCTTTCCAACGTCTTTCTCCATTTTTTTAATTAGATAAATAAAATAAACGTTTTTTTTTTCAAGTCATTATATATTAAATAATAATAATTATTAGGTTTAAAATCAATTAAATTATTTTTAAAAAATTAATATTATATTATAAGTACTAGTATTATGTCTTTTAAGTGCTAATATTACGTTAATTAATGGGTTAAGCATAAGTACTACGATCAAATGGTAAAGTTAGATCGTAGAATTATAGATGGTAAAGTTATGATTATTTGTTTTTAAATATAACGCAAAATTTTACTTAAAATATTCTAAAATTTGATTAAAAATTTTAAGTTTTAATTAATATTTCAGTAAATTATATTCTTTTCAATTTTAAGTTTTGTCTGTCGAGTTTGTAAACTCAATTATGGCTACTATTGCAAATGAACCTTTTCCAAAATAATATTTAGCCAAATAAAAAATATTTACTTAAATGAATAAATAATTGGAATTTATTTAGTACTTAACCCATGGTTTATGGATTAACTAGGGTAGCTTTTACGCGGTTTTGGCTTATATTTTTATTATTATATTCTAATCATGTATTTTTGTATTATCTAAAATAAAAAAATGCAATACTTTTAATTATTTAAATACAAAATCTATTTTTTTTTAGATTTAATTGTAATGAGATCAATTAATGAGGGTGACGTTTGACTAAAATCGCTTCTTTATTACATTTTGGGACCCCGAAAAGAGACAAAAGATCAAATAAAATTAATATTTAAAATAATAAAATAAAAATAATCTAAATAATCTCTCTCTCTCTCTCTCTCTCTCTCTCTCTCTCTCTCTAATAACCAATTTTTTGACTGGAAGATCAAAATATTTGACTATGGTCATAAGTCATCTTATAATTTAACCTACAAATGCATCGCCCTATGCGAGTCAATTCAATAATAGATAGTTTATTTTTAGCATGTTATTGTGTCAATCTACCCATTTACATGTTTTGTTGAGCTTTTATTAGAGTCCATAATCGATTCGGTCCAAACAGGAAAATCGAACCATTTACCGAACGTGTTTGGTTTGGTACGAATTATGTAAAGATTTATTGAGGAACAAGTTTGGTTTTTTGATTTCTTCTTTCAAAATTAAACTGAACCAGATTTATAATATATTTTTCTTTTTTTACATTCAAATTTTATAAATAATTGAACTAAACCGGCCAAAATTGATCCAAATCGACTTTAAACCGTATACAAAAACCGAATTTAAACAAAAAAAAAATCAAGAATCGGAACTGGACCAAATCAATTCGAGCAATACCAAAAAAAATTGGTTCGGTTCAGGTTTGATTTTGAAGGCTGATCGTTTTTAGTTTCGGTTTCAATCGAGTATGAAACCAAACTGAAATGACTGATTCCACCCTTACACTTTATTAGGTATCAATCCATATTACTCCATAGTTTTTCTATATAAAATAAGATATGTTGTTAGGGTTTTTTGTTTTTAAGATATGATTGTTAAAAATAATTAAAGAAAATTAAGAACATTGGACATTTATTATAACTTCTAACTATACAAAAATTTAATTTATGATAACTTATTTTATGATAGAAATAAGAATATCATGACACCACGATTGAGTTATTTTTTACTTTCAGAAAACTCGGGTGCTGCACGAGTTATAGTTTACGCATTGCAAGATCATTTGGAACCAAACCCTAGCTCTATTTTAGAGTAACAAGAGTAGTAACTAGTATAGTTCATTTATAACACCCGTCCTATAATTAAGAGATGGTCATTCGATTTTCCGTCAAACTATAATATCTCAAATTCCACCAGGTAGTACAATTTGTCCGTTATGAGACCATCACAATTTTGCTCGATCTCAAAATACGTTGTAATAGTTAAAGACGAAACGCTAAAACAAATTGCAGATAAGTCAATTGATTTTATATTCGATGAACATTTAAAAAAAATGATAAGACGCGAAATTACTCACAAAAAAGGTAAATTTTTCTTTAATATTTAGGGTTAGATAGAGAGACGAACTGGAGGCGCCATTATTGGAGAGGATGATTTTGAGTTTGCGTAAGAGTTTCAGCAATGTTGGACACAAATTATTAGCATTACCCCACCTTAAACAATGACCTAATTACTCATTTGGCTTCCATTAAAGCCATCCACGAATCCACTAACTTATCTAATACTTATTTTATCATAAACTTTCAAATCAATCAAATCAAAATAATTTAACCAATAATCTCTCTCTCTCTCTCTCTCTCTCTCTCTCTCTCTCTCTCTCTCTCTCCTCATATACATATACATATATATATATTAGTATGGCTTTCTAGAAGTTTGAAATATAATTGAGGTTGGGTTTTTTTATAGGCTCCCACTTTTATTGATCCATTGATATGTTGACAAGTAAAATCTTGAAATTCATGGAATTGGTTCGATATTGAGGTTTGGATCCGAATAATTAAAAGATCCAAAAATATGTTGATAATTGTTTATTGGACGTATGATTATGTATGTCAACATTATATTAATCGAGATTTAAAACTAGAACGGCATGGACATTCGGAGACAACTTTAGAGATAGTTTAATGCTTTATTTCTTCGAGTAATTGATAAATTATTTAATTACATCCAATTGAAAGTTCTAAAAGATGAGAATGGTGCACATGGAGAAGTTAAAGGAGTCGCTTGACATATATTTATTTATTATATGGTTTTATCAAGATTTATGTAACGCATTTTGGACTAAGTCAATTGCAACGAGACAAAAATCCCAAAATTTACGTGCTTTTTGTCAATATTTATTGATTGGTATTATCACTTGTATTATAATACATTACATGTTCATCTATAATTTCAACTTACTATTTTTGAGGTTTGCAAAGTTTTGAAATTTACTTTGAATTTAGAAAAAAAAATTGACTATCTCGTGAGGGCAAGAAAATACTTGCGTGTTATCTAATATATACGGAGCAAAATAATTACAATCTTTTTTCTATTTTTATACTATCAAATGGACATGCAAAGCTATTCAATGTTCAATCCAACAATTATAGACGAAAACCTACTAAATTAACTGGTTATAACATCAAATTTTACGTGTAAAATCTTGCACTGCTAACTAGATCGACGCAGACTTATAAAATTGCTCAAACCTTTTTTCAAAGATCGTAATAGCACAGGACAATTTAGGATCGTAACCTATTAGTAAAACGACTTATGGCTCAAAAGCAAATTATTGTACCACAATCCCATATTGGCTGGGTGTGGTTGTGAGAAATGATTAATAAAGTACGATTTTATCTACAATTAATACAAGACTTGTGGAGTAAAACTCAAAAATCAAAACAGTGAAATCGTAAGTCCAAAACGAACAATGTAATACTACTTTGTAAATTTCAAGATGTTACAAACAGTATTAAAGTCAAAAACTAACTAAAAATATGATGACGTTAGAACTACCCAAGAGGGTTACGACCCACTTTTACGAGCCATTGGAATCCAAAACCAACTGATGTTATCATAAACATTAGTTTCAACAAGTCTTATAGAAAATAATTGTTCGTTTCATGGACTTCATGGATCATAAATTCATAATTTGAAAGACGAAGTCTAATTGGTGATGCCTCCCATTCTTCTGACATCTGTGTTCTTGGTAGTTGCCGACCTATATTTCAAACTTTGCTATTTCACTCTAAAAATTATTTATTTATCTATTTAATTAATTTATTTTTAAATATTTTCTTCTCCTTCGAACAAGTGAGTATGGGAAATCGCCCGGTTTGGTTAGGTTCTACCCTTAAATTGAAACCGAAACTAAACCCGAACCAAATTGATTTTTCGATCATGCTCGGTTTTGTGTGGTTTGGTTTAAGAATTTTTTCGATTTTGACTCTGTTTTAATTTGGTTTTATCATGTTAAATTGTGATGGTTTTGACCGATTTAATTTGATAATTTATAATTTTTAAATAAAAAATATATGAGTTTTCCCATTTTTGCGTTTCTATTTCCATTTTCTCTCTCCTCTACTTTTCCGACAATCTCCTGTCTTCCGAATCCCTCTCCTCCGTCAACCTCTCCCACCAGAACTCCTCTTTCTCCGTCGCTTCACCTGGTTAGTTTCACTTTCCGCCATAGAATCCAAGCTGCGAGAAGTGAAGGCGAAGAGGCAATTGAATAATATATATGAATATAACAGATATCGTCAAAGCAATCTGGGCTGAGAAAACCACATCCAACCAATGGATTTATATACACAAAGAAAATATAGAATAAATGAACAAATCTGGGGAAGAACGGAAAGAACTAACGAGAAAAGAAGAAACCAGAGAAGAGATTCTTGGCCATGGAGACGAATCCTCCAAGAACAAACTACTGCAATAAAAATCTTCATTTTCAATAATTACCCAAAATTTATATATCCGATTCATTCGGGTTTTCAAAGAATGAAATCTTTGGTTCGGTTCCAAAATTAGCTTTTAAAAAATTCAAACCGAACCAAACCAAACATTTGGGTTCGGTTTACCTGTTCAAAGCAAACCGATTTCCGGCCCTAATAGTAAGATGATGGAAATAATGACTAGTGATTAGAAACATCCCACCCCATTTTTATGACCAATGGGCTAAATAGCCCATTTAAGAGTTAATTACAAGTATTAGCCTTAATCCCTATGTTAATCTCTAGTCCAAACAAATATAGAATGGTTTGTTTATGTGTTCAGCATAATTAAGTGAACCAACTAAATCACTAAGTCACGTAGACGTCAGTAAGATAATATTTTACAATATTATCTAACATCGTGGAATCTCTCATCGTCGAACACTATAGATTTGTTATTGAATTTTACCCAAAAAAATACATATTGTTAGTTTACAGAAAGAACAAGCTTTACTTATGTATTGATCTTCGTCAGCATTTTCGAGCAGTGTGAAATTATACAATTCTTCTCGTATGGGCTACATGCACGACCATTTTACTCTCACAAGACGGATTGTCAAATGATGTTCTCCAGACATACTAAGAAGGTCGTAAATATCTTATTGCGGGACTCGAGTAATTTGATTATTAAGAAATGGGTATTCATATATTTTATGATAAACTGAAAAACCGATGTAACTTTATTTATTCAAAAATTAGGTATTCATGTATTAATGATTTGAGCTCTCAAAATAGCTAAAAAAAATACCCAAAAACAAAATACAGAGAAAATTCAAGAACTAGGGTTGTCAAGTTCAATCTGTCAATGCATTAACCATAATCTGCATGATCCTCACTCTAGTTTCCAATGACAATATATAATCAGCTGTCTCTCTAAACAGCCCTGATAATCCCTCTGATCGATCATCGTCCCTGTTAGGAACAAGCTTCCTTAGGGTTTTGACCTTTCTCTCCAACCCATTTTCTGAAAATTTCCTTGAGCTTTGTTCAGCAGCTGCTCTTCTCTTCATCTTCCTCTTCAGAGAAACTCCTTTTCTTATGATCGTTCTCTTTTCACTTTCTTTGACGGCAAAAACTCCCATTTCTTCAGAAATTGTGAAGAAAAACAGTCGTTGTTCTTCGGTAAGCGATGTCGTTTGAGCCTCTGTGGTGGCTGGAGAGGCGATTAATATAGGAAGCAAATGATTGTGAAGCTCCGGTGGAATAGTCGTGGCCTTTTATATGATGCAAAATTAGGGAAGTGGGTCGACGGACGAATGATAAATGAGAGGATAATTTTATTTATTTGAGGGCACAAAAAAAAAGCCTAAATGACCCGTTCATCACTCTAGTTCGTAGAAGCCTCCTCCAAAGAAATTGGATAATTAAGACACTAATTGTGGAGTTTTCCAGGGCTCCGGGTACATATTGTCTGCTTTGAGTCAAACTTCTCAATAATTTGTTATTGAAGTTAACCAAAAATATTTTTTATTAGAAAGAAAAATTCTACTTGTAAACTACTTAATTTTTATTTTCTCAAACGATGCGGGATTATGCACCCCTACTGATATAGACTAAGTTTCACAATCAACAGAATCTTAAATCTTTCTTACATTCACATGACAGACTGTCACAGTAATAAAACAATTTTTACACTGTCATTGTGGCAATCTGCCATGTGAAGACAATGACAACTAAAAATTCTATAGATTGTAAGTGTTCAACTCGTACCAGTGGGGAGTTCAGAATCCCACATCTCTTTGGAGTTTAGAAATTGAGTGCTTTATAAGTAGAATTCTTCTTTCTACAAGGTACAACGCATTTTTAGTTAACACCGGAAACAAATTCGTACGAATTTCGGTTTAAAACAAATAATATTATATTGGTAGTACCAAGAGACTCTACATCCATATTAAGCTATCACGGGATAATTAAAGAATTTATTATTTTAAATATTTAATAAATGAACATAGGCCTAGGTTAGACAAAAAAAAAATTTAGGGTTTGTTTGAAATGTTTGGTTTGAGCATGTTCTCCAACTCAGTGCGCATGCATCCACATGATTCTTCATCCGCCATAGCCAATAAACACCCTGGATTATTCCTTTCAAAGCTTTACAAATTAGAATAAAACAGAAATGGAGGTTCTTCAGTTTCTTTCGTTACAGCTCAAGAAGACATGGCCATGGCCCTCCACGTTTGGAGATGGACCCTTTAGGTATTTCTGGTGGGTATAGCCTCCCCATGTTTCCAAACAGGGAACCTCTTTCATAAAAACTATGAAAGCATGATTTGTCTGTCTGCACTTTGTTTCTTGTCAATATTTGTGCTCACAGACCTCCTACTTCGGATTTAGGGTTGCTTTTGAATCATGTTCTAGCATGTCTTGTTCATGCGACCGTCGAGAAGACTTCTAATTTTATCAAATAATCTATGAAGACAAAACAACTGTGCGAGTCTCTGTCTGTTTATACTACGTGGTTTAATGGATATCATGATGATATTTAAGTTATTACTAAGCATTATTCACCATTTTGAATAGCCATTTTTTAGGGTTTTTTCCAAATTAAAAAAAAAAATTAAGGGTTTCTTTCTAAGATGTTACAAAAACTATATGAACACTCTAATCTCTTATATTTGCGGGCAACTTAATATAACATCTCGATGTTCATCTAGCAAGACAAGATTGTTTGTTTAAGGTCTAAATTTACACAATGGATTTTACCTTAAAAGGCCTTGTATTATATGAAGATTAGATATTACTTAAATGGTACATTTAAAACACATTCAAACAATGTAAGATTGTGGTGTTATTATTTGGTCTTGGGGTTCATAAGCCCTCGCTATAATAGGTCGTATCACATTAAGTGGGAGAATATTGGTAAACTGTAATTTAAATCATCAAGTTTGAAATACTTTTTAACAAAACTTTTATCTTTCGACTATTAGCAATTTAGATATTTCCGTCAATTTGTTCGTTAAATACATCATGCATACATCAAGTTGTTTATTAATGAAGGTGTTTTGACTTGATTTTTAAATCATTTGCAATCTTTCACCCAATTTTGAATTCTTCAATTTTCTTTCAATGATTTTACAGTAGAGCTCAAAATCAGACTAAAAATAGCAAAAAATGTTAGTGTAAATGAAAAACGTGGTATGTACGTGCAAGATTTAATAGATAAATCGATGATAAGGTCTAAATTACTTACAGCTGAAAGTTAGATATTCAGTTTGCAAAAAAAAATAATTTAAGGTCTAATGTGCAAATTATTATATTAGTATCGTGTCATTAGTACATTATAAAATTATAGTGTAAATAGTCATTTAGGGATAAACTGACGAGAATGTTCAAATTGCTCATAGATGAAACATTAATATTTGATTTATCAAAAAATATTTTAAAATCTAATATGTAAATAATATCCAACATTATGAGCTAAATTGTACTTTACTCTAAAATAATTATGGTACCCCGTAAATAATTAAAAAAAATAAATTATGTGCACCAATAAACGATAAATGAGTGTCACGTCATGATTACAGTATCAAATTATAGTGTAAATGCAACGATATTACTATTTTAAGTGGCCTACTATTACAACATTCAACCTTGCTATTTGTCCGTTATATCTCTCGGGGGATTCCTTTTTCAACGCCTCAAAAACATGGATGTACATGCATTTGCACTCTAAAAAACGTTCTCACTAGGGCTCGATCCATCGATTGCGAATGACATATTGTATTGCCACTAAATTACATATATAATACTCGTAATTAAAATGATGTCACACACTCTTATCATATATTATAAACTACGAAAAAATACGAAATATTTATTTGTTTAATTCAAAAAATAATCCTAAGACGGCTGAGAGCACATGGACTACAGCCTAATAATAGTGCAATCTCCATACTTTTCATACTCAAATGCCTAAACTATTAAACACGTGCATACTTTTGATTGGCTATCTATTTAAATTATCAATTATTTTTACAAAGCTTGCACGTTGTGTGGAATGATCTTCTTAACATTGGTCTCCCCCTTTATCTTTTTTCAAAGTGACACGTGTCTCCTAAAAAAAAATATAAAATTTAGTAATTTAAAAATTAGGGTTCATGCTCACACATAGTCCCATGTCAAAAAGTTTAGAAAATTTGACAACATTATCTTAATATGTATTTAAATATATTAAATAAAGTTTTTGCTGATAATGTTTTTTTACGTTAAATCTAGATAAAGTTCTTGCTCGATAATTCTGCAAAACCTGGAGACTTTATTCTTTTACTTGTGAGTAACGATGATTTGTTTATACTTATCTGTTTTACCTTCTAATTCTTATATTTTAATTTGTCAATTATTAATTGGCGTAATTAATAACTTATTTAATTATTTATAATATATCATATTATAAGATAAAATTAGATATAAACGTAGGATTACCCTTTTCTAATTAATGATAAATACTAAAAATATATCATTTAGCAAATGAATCAATGAATTTTCACTTTATATTTTAGATAAATATTGAAGTTTAAATAATAGTATTAATATTTGGTTTTAACAGTTCACTTTTAATTTAATTGGTACTATCTTTATTGGTAAAGTCATTATTTATACATAATACAATATACAACTTTTAGAAATTGATGAAAACAATCTCATTTATTACTAAAAATAAATAAATTTATTAAACAATTATTAATTTAAATTACAACGCTAATCATTTTTGTAACAGAGATATAAAGTTTTATTTTCTAGTTGCAAAATATTAATAATAAGATTAATTAAAAAGAGTAATAATAGAATTATCTTTTAAAATTAAATTAAAAATTTATGACATCTATTAATTGGTGTAATTAATTTATTATTTATTATTTATTTTAATTATTACATCAACTATTGCAAAATAATAATAATAATAATAATAATAAAAGAGTAATACTAGAATTACCAATTAAATAAAAATTTAATAACGCCTATTAATTAATACAATGAACTTATTAATTTAATTATTTATAATATATTTGAATCTTACACCAATTAATGAATGTCGCATTAAAAAATAAAAATTTAAGTATAAAGTTAAATGGTAAAGCTAATATAAGGTGACACTTAAATAAACTAGAAAATGCAAAATTATCGGATTTACACTTAAATTACTATCTTATTTAATTAACGAGAACTAATCATTTATTTGGATATTTTGGCATAAATTAGAATTTGCTATATCAAAATAAATAGGATTAAATTTATTTAAAAATTACAAAAAGTAATTTCTCATTCATTAGTGTCAAATATTAATAAAATAATTAAAATATTTTTATTTATAATTTAAACTCGAATTAATTTTAAAAATTATTATATATTTTAATTTTTTATTTTTAGTCAATTGGAATTGCATGATGGAGGGACTAATTGGTAATTAGAACTATTTATAGCTCCGGACGATGGAAGAAATTGGAAGTTTCCAGAAGCCCAAGACGATGAAACTGGGCTGACATTGATCTTGATTTCAACCTTTCTGCAACTATTTTGGGCTTGGATTTTATTTTTCTGGCGAGATTCTCCGTCCGTTGTCCAAACAAATCCAGCATCTTTCCGTTTGTACCGTCGCGCCTCTCTCTCTCTCTCTCTCTCTCTCTCTCTGAATCTAATGGCTATTTTGACTATTGAGGAGAAAGGTTTCGCGTTTGTGAGCGAACCTACCATGGTGATTTGCAGGAACGAAGTTTCCTTAATTGTAAAGGCGCCAGATCATCTTCTATATTAGTAGATTGAGAAATTATTCGTTCAGAGATGGGGACGGTTTCAGATCGATAATCTTGAATTTTCCTCTCTCATCTGCTACGTCGCATCTTCATTTACTTATGGAAATGAATTGGTGCATGATTACAGCGTAAATTTTCCTTTATGGCCACTTGATTTGATTTTGGTAAGTGTATATGCGATTATTAGATTGGGCATTAGATTTACGTTTCTTACTGGATATTCTTTCAATTCAGTGTTTTCGTCATTTTCCTTATTGGAGATTTAAGCGGTAAAATATGAACTCTATTGTTCTGTTTATTACTAATCTTCAAAATCTTTATGCTATGTTTTATTTACAAACATGTTATCTGATGGAATCGTCTTGCACTTTTTTTTTTTCTCCGTTTAATAAACAGCGCCATCTTCAAATCGTTTATTGACACTGTATATAATTTAAACTTTGAAGTTCAAAAGTCCACTGTAAATTTATTCTGAAAATAGAAAGTATAGCATCTTTATCTGTAACTTTCTCAATTAATTTTTCTTACTATATCTGTTAAATAGTCAAGCAAGGGAAGTATATAATTCTATGTATTGCTTCCTTAAATTAGAATAAGGACTTGAAACATAAGTTTGAGTATGATTCTGCCCCACATGAGAATACATACATTTTCATGTATTTCATTGCCAAATCTAATATATAAATTGTAGTTGTTCTTACTACCGATCAAACCTCCTTTCATTTGAGATTTAGTAGAACATTTCAGAAGGCAATGCAGTGTTCCTCTTTCATTTTGTTATCTTTTGTGTTGTTTGTTCAACAATTTAGTTGTTTTACAGCTTTGGATCACAAAGTGAACAATGGCGTTCCAAATGAAGTTGCTTATACTATCCTTGTTGATAAATCCGGGGGAGGAAACTTCACAACAGTCCAAAGTGCCATCGACTCTGTTCCTTCCTCAAATTCTCAATGGATACGAATCCAAATCTCTGCTGGCATATACAGGTAATCGTTGCTCTTTACATTTTTTTCTCCAATTCCATATATTTTATCTTTTGGTTCAATGAAGTAGTTTATGTTTTGTTTTTGTTCAGCGAAAAAGTGACAATCCCTGAAGACAAACCGTTCATTTTTCTCCAAGGGGCTGGAAGTATGTACTCATTTATTCAATTTGGCGACCACGCTGCAACAGATAGCAGTTCTACATTCACATCGAGGCCTGATAATATTGTAGCAAGTGGAATCACGTTTAAGGCATAAATGGCTAAATATGCGTATCAATCACATGCAATCTAAAATTTTATTTTTCATTAATTTTTTGGTGTTCTCTTCATGCAGAATACATACAATGCACCAGTTGATCTCCACGACATGGTTGCTCCTGCTGTGGCTGCTAGAATATTTGGGGATAAGTCTGCCTTTTATCATTGTGCTTTTGTTGGCTTGCAAGATACCTTGTGGGATGCATCCGGGCGACATTATTTTTACAAATGTTACATTCAAGGCGTAATTGACTTCATATTTGGTGCCGGCCAGTCTATCTATGAGGTTAAAATCTCATTCAGTTTTTAATATAATTTGTTTTAAATTTCTGTTAATTTAGACTGGAGGAAGTGTTGATTTTATTTTATCTTATATGCAATCGCCTGCAGAAATGTGTGATCAAAGTGGCAACACATTTTCCTTCGGTCACTTATGGCTATATAACTGCTCAGGCAAGGGATTCAATGAGTGACACAAATGGATTTGTCTTTAAATATTGTGTATTTACTGGAAACATCAAAGCGTACCTTGGGAGGGGCTATGGAGCTTATTCCAGAGTAATAATTTTCAAGTCAGAGGAAGCAGATATAATAATCCCGTTAGGTTGGGATTCTTGGAATTCCAAGATGTAAGCATTTTCCATTCTCCTTCTATCATTTAATTTCCTTTTTGGGGTAACATTTCGTTCAATTGCAGAACGGATATAACATATGCAGAAGTTAATTGCTTTGGAGAAGGGTCAGACACTTCAAAGCGTGTGCCCTGGCTAAAGAAACTAACTGCTGAAGAAGTGGCTGCGTTTGTAGATATGAAGTATATTGATGAAGAAGGGTGGATCCCTCAACTTCCCATCTTCTATGCAAGTTAGTCCTTCCTGCCTATTCCATTCATCAACTCTCTCTCTCTCTCTCTCTCTCTCTCTCTCTCTCCCCACAGATAATAACTAATAAGGTTGATAGATCATGGAAATCAATTGTGCAATTACTTATAGTTAATATAATTCTTATATATGTGAATTTTGACTAGTGTTTGCATAATGATTCCTTGATTTACGCAATTAGGCAACTTTAGTATGTGCAATGGTTGGTAGTCGGATTGTAATCTGTTTCAAAATTATCATTGAATTCAATTGATTAAGTTGATCAAATCATTTCATTTATTGGTGAATGATTTTCAACTTAACTAGGCGTTGAATGACCTTGCTTTCACATTTATTATCAGAATCATGGTCTACAGAAATGCAGTTTGTGCTATTTTTTTGAATATAAAGTTCAACGATGCTGATTTATTATCATGTTTTATACTATAATTTTACTGGCACACATTCATTGATGTAATTAATATTTATTTTAATTATTTATATTTTATTTTAATTATTTCACTAATCAACAAGTGACACGTAGACAACACATCATGAGATAATATTAGAGTGCATAATTATAAGGTAAGTTTAGCATTACTCGTATAAAGCTGGTTAGATAGTAAACTAACACTTTTGGGGTATTTTTCTTCGTTGATATAATATTTTTATTCTAGATTGATGGCATATTCATTTCTCGATTAATTTTATATAATCAATGTTAGAAAAGGTTCGATACGCAGCCTGTACTTAGGGGTGTCCTGAAATATTCTAATTAGAAGAAAATACGAGCTAAGTGTTATCGATCATGAATTACTTAATCACTTCTCATGTTCTCCTAGGCCAAACTCTTGTCCACCTTAGAGGATGTTTATTGGGTTTGGAAAATGGAGGGTCACCCCAACACATTTATTGGGAAATTTATTAAAGATTAATGATAAAATTCTAATTAATGTATTAGTATTTTTAGTTAGAATTGTGGGTTAGGTTGATATGGAGTTGAACTTGATTTGTAAAAGAAGAATTGAATAAATAGTGATTATATGCACATATTTGTTTGTTTTATGAAAGTTGTGTTAATTTTTTGAAGCCTCAAGGCCGCCACCACCAATAATATCATGGGCAAGTACAATATATACCGACTTTAAGAGTCGACATTTTGAATTTTTTTGATCAAATAAGATTTAATTTTTTAGCTATTTTGCGATATTTAATTTGTTGATTTTTTTTTCACTTACGAAAGAAAGTGACACCCGTTCTTTCTTTCTAGTTCTAAGTTACATTTGGACTGACAGAAAAATATGTTACATTCTCTAATTGAATTTAGAAACATTTCAATAGACGAGCGAAAGAGATGATCGTACATTCGTGAGCGTTAGAAAATAGAACAGATAACATCAGTTAAAACATGAATTAAAATTAGAAAGTCAATTCCTTTTGCAACTCTATTTCTACCTTTCTCTTTCTTTTAAAAAAGCCTCCTATTATGCCTTTTTCTTTCTTCTTCGGCACGGCATCATCTTTTTGAAGGTCGGGAGTCACACCTGATGCACAAAAAAAAATATGTCATATGTATTCCACGTGAGGTAGATTATATTTACTAGGAAAAAATTTAATTCATACTCTATCGTATGAATCATTTGTCATTTAGTCTGCAACATTTTTTTTTTGCCCAATCATGTCATGTCGTATACGTCGTATGTAATTTAAATTATACCGTTTATTTTTTTTTCGTTAAATTGGTCACGTGTAGAGCACGTGACTTTCTTTTTTATATTTAAAAATTATAAAGTTATAAATTAATTTTAAAAAAATAATAAACGATATTCAATTTACTTAAAATTTTTACCACATATTTATCATATTATAAAAAAATAATCTAAATTTTTTTGTCATTTTCTAATAATTATATGATTTATTATAATTATTTTATAAACTAATTAACTAAAATTATAATAAATCGTACAACTGTTAGAAAATTACGAAAATTTTCAAATTATCTTCTTATAATATGCTGAATATGTGATAAAAAATTTAAATAAATTGAATATCATTGTTTGCTGTGGATATGTGACCGACCGTCCTCTCATACTAAATAATAAATTAATTTTTTAAAAAATAACAAATTATATTAAATTTACTTAAAATTTTGATTGGGTAAAAAAAAAATATTAGATACCAAATGACAAATGACTCCATATGATAAAGTATGAGTTGAAATTTTCCCTAAGTCTCCTATTTTGAAAAAAAAAGATTGATAATTCCACTAGAAAGGACCATTGAAATGAGAGTTTAGTTTGTATATGTTACGTTAATGTTATTTATTCATCGTTTTTACTAACAAACTCGCAAATGAGCATTGCTCTTTCTAATAAATTATAGGTTACATCAATTCCAAGTATGCATAAAAATTACAATTTTTCTAATTTGTAATTTTAAGAAAAGCACAATTTTTCACATGAATAAAAATTACATTTGTATTGCACGCCAACGAGTATACTAATAGAGTATAATAAAAGAGTAAACGTAACATTATTTCTCGTTAACTTACAAGTAAAAAAAAATCCTCAAATATGAAAAATTCTCCAAATTTCATGAGAATTAGCTGCATTATTGTCCAAATCTTAAACATGCATCCATTCTTCTCTTATCACGAATCAAAATTAGGACATACAAACTAACTTTTGCATTTCACTGGAGATAGAAATTGCTATTAAATTAAGCTTTTTCCCCTGACCAAAACTAAAGATACCAAAAAAAAAGAAAGAGTTATTCATCTTCATCAGTACGTCTTCTTTCTCAAAATTGGCTTTTTGGCAGTTGTAGCTGCAGCAAAACCTGGAGCTGGAATACCCATCATGGCTTGATATAAATCCTTAAATCTTCAAAGAGATAAGTCATGCTTAGATCTTCTAATACATAATTGAAATTCTTATTGTTGATGAATTGCAGGTTGATTATACCTTGGCATGCTGACAAAAAGAGCGATCACTGACACACCGGCCACTAGAGGAAGGACCGGGGCTGGAGTCAACTCCTGTAGAGAGAGAAAGAGATGGAGAGATTATCATTGATTCATTAAAGATGAATAACCCACATTTGTTGGGAATTGAATCCTACTTTCAACAAAATTAACACTGAATTCACCCTTAATGTAAAACTTCTGTACACAAAAATTCACTATAATGAGAGAAAGCTACTTAAGAATGTTTGATCGACGCCCAAACTGCTTGTAATCAAACAAACCACAGTGACCCTATAACATTTAAGACCAGTATGCTTTTACCTTCGCGGGGCATTACTCCATCAGGCTTTTGGCCATTGCCGAAAACAAATCGACCAACACCCTATAATTCTTTTCTTTTTTTATAAGAAACAAAACTAGTATTGCAGAGTGATGTATGAAAAGAAAAGATAATAAATTTCCCTATGGAAAAAATGAAATGAAAATTACAGCTTGAGCTCCATGTATTCATCAACTTTATTGTCTCATTTCCAAGATGAATAATTAGATGACACCCGTGGATATAAACCCATATATTTCAGCAAAATTCATAAAATTGGTGAGATAGTGTTGTTATCTACTAAAGCTAACCAGAAACAAGATTTGGCCAGAAACTAGAGATGGTGACAAAGAGCAAACCTGTTTTTGGTGATCCTCTTCAACCGAATATCTGAGTGGGCCAACATGAATCTGAGGATTCTTCTCCAAATCCACCTCAATAACCTCAGACTCAAATTTAAGGGAGCTTAGTGACGTGCTTAATCGAAGCTGCAAGAGGTGCTTAGTCCTTGTCAAGTGCTTCACTTGGAAAAAGTTTGAGAGAGACAGGGGGAATGCAGACTCGATCTTAGACGGGTCACTCGCTGATTTGATTTCCACCAGTAGATGCGGACGTAATTCCTCAATTCTCTTTCCTTCGACATGGCAACTTAAAATGGTCATTTCAGGTTGCTCAAAGACTACAAATTCCAATCCTCTGACATCCTCAGATCCAACCTACAAACCAGCAGACTCATAACTTCAGATTTTGGGTGTTGGATTTCGCTAAAAAAAATTGTATTTTGCATAATTTTCCAACTTAATTCTTTGAATGGACAAGACTAATTAACCTTAATAGCAAGTGATTCTGGAGATGCTCGCTCAATTCTGGGGTTATCCTGACCGTCCTTATGAACTACTTTAATTCGATAAGTTGTATCGGGTAGGAGCCCTCGAAGACGATAGCCTCCTGAAGAATCAGTCACTGTTTCCTCATAATATCCCTTTGACTCTGACTGGGCTTCAACTGACACTCCTTCCTTAGGTTGGCCTGACAGGAGTGTGACCACACCTGTTGCACTGTTAACAGAGTAAAATGAATCAATCGCATAACCTCTAAATGCTTTGAAAGTGAGATTGAAAAGAAACTACATCATGGAATGAATAGTCCCATAACCTAAATCTGTCATTGGAAAAAAAAAAATATTATGTGTACCTTGTAAATATAAGACAGACTGCAACAAATTATTATTAACTCATGAACAAACTAGCAGTAATATGACATCATGCACATTGGGAAGACCATGAATAATAAAAATGTAAAAGGTCGGTGATGATACACAAGTTTTACTTTTCAAAACATTAAAAAAATGAAGGATGAATTTGTATAAGAAAAGAATAATCCAGGAGAATGGAGCGAAAGAAACCTGTAAGCCACACGAGTAGCCTGGAATGTCACTTCTGTCAACTCCCCAGAACCAAGCTCTATTGTCCGTGCGGAAGGTGAGAAAGCATACTCCTACATAATAGATTAACTTTGTGAATGAGAACATAATAGTGTCAGTAGTGCCATATTTGGAGTAAGTTCCCTCAGAATATGGTCAGATGAAAATATGTATTTGTAGAAGCATAATGAATAACTTCACCTTCATGGCCAAAATGAACTGTGAATAAATTGAATGGAAACTCCAAACACAATATGGTTTACCAGATGACCATGAAGGGGAAAAAAGATTTTTTCAGAAAGAAAACTCAGCCGTTAATCAGAGCTCTTCAAGAAAAACTCATTTTCAGAGTTACAACATGAGCAGAATGTGAGACAAAAAAGATTGTGCATTCAATCTCTTGGAAGTCAGTGTCTACAACTGTACCTTAAGCAAAGGGCGCAGATAGAAGGTCCCAGGAAATAAATTATCAAACAAAAACATTCCACCAGCCCCTGATACTGAATTATTCCGGTAACCATCATCTCCACTCAATGATAGTAGCACGGAAGGAATTGGCGTTTTAGCATCACCTTCTAAATATATCTTGATAAAGATTTGACTGAGCCTCTGACAAGAAAAGGAATGAAGTCCAAGACGCTTAAGATGAAAACCAGTCTGCATTTTAAGAAAAAACAAGGAAAAAAATTATATTAACCAATCAACCTACTAATTGAGTTTATACAAAATTCACAAATGATATGAGGATATATGTCTAGATACTAAACCAATGACACTTATAACTTGAATGGAACAAACAGTCTCACGGATAAGAATTATGCACAGTAAATCAAGTATTTATGGGGAAAAAGAAATTAATTAGTATGATATTTAGTTTGGATATAAAAATGGAAGTGCCGTCATAAACACAATATGAAGTAAATCAAGATTTTTGATCACATAAAATGCCAACGGTGTTTATCAAAGACCAAATTGAAAACTACTCCGAGTTCTAGTTCCATACCTTAAATGCTTCTACTCTGTAACTTATGTCATCATATAGAGGCCCTGCAATGTAGGAGCCATCTATACCAGTGGTAGTTTCAAGAACCAGCTGATCTCTTTCAAACAAAGAAACAGAGCTACTTCCAGCAGCAAATATACTGACATGAACATCAGAAAGAGGGGGAGAAACAGATCCTTCAATATACAAACCCAAATGACCAGAAAATAGAGGTATTGAAGCTTGACAGCCAGCAACTTTAACTGAGACCTGAAGATAAAATTGAGCCCTGATAAGGCAAACATGACAAGATATTGAAAAGTTAAACTATGGTACTTACAAGATGCTCCCGTGGATAAAACAGGATCTTTTTCTCTCCATTACTCCTACCAAAATTCGAATTTAATGTTAGAGGAAATAATAGTAACAGAAAGTTACTGATAGAACACACAATAAAAACAAGAATTGTATTAACAGATTAAAAAACACATGGTTAGCCAAAACATAACAACAAAAAACCAATTCATATATTAACGGAACTTTAAATGTTTAGAAGGAGATTTGAGAATATGTCAGCAAGGAGAAAACGATCGGTAAGTTAAAACTGCTTGTTTAAAACATGAGATATACTTTGACCGCATAGCTAACTAATTTAAGCACTAAACAAGATCTGCAACTAATCACAAAACAAGAAGCAGTAATGATACAAATTTGTCATTTGTATCTCCATCAGAATCCATATTTTCATTCAAGTTGAAATTTATTTAACTTTATCATATGGTAAGAATAATGCAGCATCACATTTCCTTTTTTGAAAAAGTTATCCAAGATTCATATCTTAACAAACAGATAAAACATTAATCTATTCAGTAATGCAGTAATATCTATCGGTTTAATGGTGCACCTAAGCTTGAATAAAGAAATAGATGATATAGCACATGGAATTCCCTAATTTAGAAAATGTTCATGAGAAATTGAACGATCATGATCAATTTGAAGATCAATTGTAAAAGTTCTAGGGAATTCAAATTCATGAAGCATAGAGTTAGATGAAGGTTGAACAGCAAAGAACTCTTTAGAAGTAGTAGGTAAACAAAAACGAGGATTTCCTTGCCCCCCTTAATTTTTCAAAATAAAAAGAAATACAAAGACAAATAAATGGTCGATAATAATGTCTAATTATCGACAAAAATAATGATGTTAATTATCAATAGCTACAGTAATCATAATATAAGTTGCTTACTCTGGAAGAAATAATAAATAATGTTTATCGTTCTTTAAAGGTGTCATGGATCTTGAGAAGAATAGTGTGAAAAAATACTGTAAAATTAGTCATTTTTGAAAAAAAATAATAATAACTTGATGAAATAATCAACAACTGAAAACCATTTAGCATGGAGCAAATAATGTTAGTTGTGAGGATAAAAACTAAATGCAAACACATGAACTAAAACCCCCGATGATCAATGTTGAGTTGCAACATATATCAAGGTAACCTACTTGTAAAGCCATGTACCTGGGGTCTTCAGGAACAATTTTAAGTACTTCTCCAGTTTTAGTCCATAAAGAATACTCGTATGCAAGAGAACCCAGTTCATCACTCTTGTCGGACATAAGTCTGGCTGTGGTCGAATCAACAATGCCACTCCCGCCATTCAGAATGTTCACAGTGATAGTCTCAGGTAATCCATAGTCACCATTAAATGAGCTTGATTCCACATTTATTTGTCCTTTAAGAAGGTACTTTTCTCCTTTCAAATAGATGGGCTAACAACAGGAATAAAAACAATTTTTAAAAAAAAATGTAAACGACAAGTATTTCGGACAATCTTTCCATATATACTATCACATAACAAGGACCAGACCTCAGGGTTTGATGTGTCGATCTTCACTGGGGAGCTCCCAAAAAATATACAAGAGTTTGAGAAATGAAGTTCATGAACTCCAGGGGATTCTACACATATGTTCTGGGAACCTTTCTGCATTACAGAAAGCAAAAGAATGACCAATATATTTAGGAGCATTGCATGTTATTACTTGTGTGAATCAAATTGAAAATTTCATGGCGAGAGTCTACTTTTATTGACAGAGTCATGGGTGACCCATCTGACTTAGTCACGTAAGCATCAGCATCGTGGGTGGAAATAACAGTAACCCAGTAACCTTTTTGAATAAATGTGATTCCTTTTTCATCTTCAATGCCTACATCAACATCAATCTTGTTTTGCTCCCAGCACCAATTATCTTTACCAGTTAAACCTTCTGGGGCATTGTGTTTAACCTAGAACAACAAAGGACAAACATCATGCAAAAGCACATATATGAAACAGCAAGTTTCTTATTAAAAAAACACAAGTAGTTAGATGTTCAACAATTCTTGTTCAAGCAATTCATATAATCTATTCTTTTTATGATTAAGCAATAATATATTGTTTAATGGAACTAAGGTTCAAAAAATGAAAGAAACATTTTTTTTTCATGACTTTACCACCTTGTCAATTTTGTTCCAGTTAATCTCTAGTTTCATGGTTACATATACTATTCCAGCTAAGGAATAAGAAACCTTTCTTTTATTACATTAATCATAATTCCGTTTCTTCGTGAAAAACCACAATAATTTTCTCTTAGATATGACCTGATTGGTGATGAGTTAACAACAATCAAAATTTTACAATATTGAAAACCATCAACACGTTTCATTTCAGGCCCCTATTAAGAAAAAGCTAAATTTTGTAAAGATAAAAAGAGAAAATATTCCACGCATGAGGAACAAGCCAATACCTCTAGCTTGTACTTTCCGGGAATAACATTGGGAAAGTGAAATTCACTGCTCCCATCAGTCAAACTAACCGTTTTCTTCACTTCAACATGCTTACCAGCCAACCTCAAGAGGGTGATAGAAACAGCTGAGCCACATTTCTCTTTACAGACTACAGACCCAAGTATATTGACTAGAACCTAACAAGAAATCAAATAGGTAACAAAGATAAGACCAACAATTAAAATAATCAAATGTGGTCAATGTTACCCGTTCTAAATTCATGACCAGGTCCATAAATAACATAAATCAGGAAAAAAGGAAACTCGGGAAGAGGCATTATTTATGGCTTCATTAAAAGCCTGAATATTGAGTTGCCATTTGAAGCTAACATATAGAGAGCACCAAACTTTGGAAAATATCACGAGTTATTTTGTGTTCTTATAGGAGAATAATTTGTGATTCTTTATATAACTATTTCTTTTCATTAATACAAGTATGCGCCATATCTAGCAAAAACTGTAATGTCAATAAAATGGCAAATATTAACCTGAGAAAATTCAACGTTCAATAATGGATTGTTTACAGCAACGTCCATATACGATGGTAAGAAGTGGAGTCCAGGAGTGCTTTCAAGATTAGCTGCCAGGGCAGATAGGCGGTATTCACCGGTTGGAACCTGACAGTATAAGGCAGAAGAGGACTTTCAGTGAGAAATTTAGGAAATATTTCATTATAAGACACGAAATAAAAGCCCAATAGTAAAACAGCGGAAACTTTCCATTTGGTGATCTTTGTAAATTGTGATGCTGCATGCTAAGTTTAAAAATCATTCAAAAGAAATGTGATAAAACAGTACAATATAGAATGGCTTCACACTTGTTTCATTCACAAAGTCGCAACGTGAAAATTAAAATCATCAATGGAACTAAAACATTTCTCAATAACTTCGTCATCATTTTTTATCTTATTTATAAATGTAAGTTCTTTTAACATTAATTGGATGATGTCAGCATACCTCAAAGCAGAAATTGCCACTCTCATCTATTTGTTTGACATGAGGTTTGACATTCTCAGGTCCATGAGTCAAAGCTACCTAGGACCCATTCACAACATGGAATTATTTTAGTTTATTTTTTTGAAAAAAGAAGAAGAAGATACCGACAACATATTGTCAAAAAAAAAATTACATTATCAAGCATACCTTTGCCTTGTAATCAGCACTAACCATGCGAACCACACCACAAACATCATAAGAGAGAGCCTTTATATCAGCAACTGAAGCCATATTTGGCAAAACCTGAATATTGAAGTAAAATTGAGATAGAAAAAGAAGTGAATTTTCTTTCATCAAACTATGATTAACAGTTCATGTAAAATTCGTTCACTAGGTAATGAAATGAATTTAAACCATAACTTCTAACTTTCATGATAGTGCAGGGTCTCGCTATAGCTTCTACATATGAAAGGCATAAAAATTATAATGGATGAACTTTACCAGGTAGTCATTCAGTTTATTGAACTTGTAATGCTCTTTTGCCGCCTCTATCGTATAACGATTTGTCGTAACCTAGAACATTCAATAACTTTAAAACTAGCAATCATAATACATAAAAACACACCCAAATTAATTATTTATCAGTTCCCTGTACACATGCAAAATTCGTATGATGAGGGAAACAAACATTCTAAACAGATAAGAAAAACACAATTTATTCTAAAATAGAATGATTTAACAAAATCCAGCAAATCAAAACATCTACTACTGCAACAATGATTCCAATCCTAACAAAGAACAAAAAATTGAGACTAAAACGCCACATGTCCAGTAATTCGACCCACAAACTCTCCACGAGATACACTCGGAAAATGAACAAATCGAGCCAATTTTTTCTCATACAATAATAATCAATACCCCTCTCTTTCCCCCAACCTTCCTATTTATAATGTATCTTGCCTCACTTCACACACAAATCATTCTCTAACAAACCTGCCGCCTCATAGTATTATCTCTGATACTACCTCAATCCTTTACTACTCAACAATACTCCCTGCTTCAAAATCGATTTGTCCTAAAATCATGAGTAAGTAGTCTTATCTTTGTATCTTAACGGTGTCTTGGTTTCTGTCAGTCCCAAACAAAATTGAGCAAACGACGTAAAATGAATGTCCAAACCCATGAGTCGGTCTCTTTGATTATTTAATCTTTAAATTTGTACTCTTTGAAACCCTTCGGCACAATTTGCATTGTTGTAGATCCGCCCAAGTCAAACCCATCCTTCACCACCATTTGTCTTGGCCCAGCTCATCTGAAAAGAGTATATCTTTTTCCATTGATCTAGTCCGGCCCAATTGAAAACAAACACCTTTCTTCACAAAAATTTTATCCCAGCCTGTACAAAAAGGATCTTCATCCTTCACGTTTTCTTTAGTCCAACCCTCTTCCTTCCCTAATACCCAGTCCAATACATACTCCAACTTCAAACCGAATGTATAATTGAAATCTCCCCATCTAATTCTGGGATTTTTCTCTTTTATCCACTCACAACTAAACTAAACCCAACTCACTTATGATATGCTTCATATTATAGACCAAATGGAAGCATAAATGAAACAAAAATCTGCTTCTCGGATTTTCAAATAAGCATAAAAATCAGATCTCGGATTAAACAGAATTTGGACCGAAAATGCAGCAACTTGCTGAAAACGTAACTTTTACAATTCTGAATCAAATGCGTTGAAATTTTAAATAGAGCTTACTAAGAGTGGACAAAATATCCTCCAAATTTCAAGACCTAACTCGCTGGAAATCAAAAGTTATGACTGAAATACAAAAGGTTGCCAGAACTTGGTCTGTTGCTCTGGCCCAGAACAGAACATCAACTTTTGAAAAATATAACTCTCTCGTCTGAAAATGAAACGACGCAATTCTTATGACAAATTAACGCTGTGGATGTGAGGATAAAATCAGAGGTTAATTTGTTGAGATGAAGATATTATGGATGGAACACCGTTGTTGGTTCAGAAAGATGATAAGTAGCCATCTCCCAGGTCTTGTCTCTTCTATTGAAAAGCGCTCCAACAAGGTAAATGTGAGAGTTCGTACACCCTTGTGAGGATGACTACCTTCAACAAAGATAGTAAAAACAATGTACACTAACAAGAATTTCTACGATACTCACAAGGTGAAAATAATTTAACGACAATTCACTCGGATGAAAGAAATAGTCGAGCGAAGGCTAGAAAGCTCTCGACTTTGGGAAGAAGAATTCTTCTATATTTCAATATCCAAACTAAGCTGCAGAAACAGGGATTCTTTTTGAGTTTAAATAAACAAAACTAAGTTAAACTAATAAGCATAAAAATAGGGAAAGATAAGATCTATTTGGCCGTGGTCCTCTTGTGCACGCGCGTGGCTGATGCCCTAATTGGCCGATGCCCTAATCGTATGCAGCCCTGCAGCGCTTATTTTAACGTAAACTCCTAAGTAAATTTAAGAAAAAAAAAAACAAACTAAGAAAAATTACATCATTTGTTTAAAGAAAAACAAATTCCTTCTTCAATATTTGGTGTAACCGTGGCTTGCTCCCAAATTAACGTGTGGAATGGTTCTCTTTATCTTTCGTATTAGATGTTAGTTCCTTTTTATTTTTTAATAAGTCGCCTACAAAATGAGCATATAGATTAACTAGTTTTTTAGCTTGAGAGCGAGTAATTGCTCCTTGAGGCACATCAACTTCCTTATGAAAGATATCCAGGATATTAGAGCAAGAATTTGACCCACTTAAACGTTGCCTCCATTTTCATCACGCCGCCCTCATAGCTGAAAGAGAGCTGTTGTGGATTGTCAACATTCTGCCACTGCTGGAAAACACAGCAGTGTTGTCGGAATTTGCTCGATGAAGATTTCTCCTTCACTCGACGGTGATTCTGACTAGAAGAACCACAAAGACGCAACTCTTTTGCATGTGCAAGATTCTCAACCGTCGCTCCCATGCCACAAAGCTTGGCCTCGTCGAGGATGGTTGTCCCCCACACAATCTCCGACTTCCCAAAGTTTTGTGTTGACATTCCTCCTTCGCCTGTGGAGGGTCTCGATTTTTAAGACTTCAAGTAAAGGACGGGGCAAGGCAGGGATTGAGTTTCTACCCTAGGTACCCTTCTTTTTGGATTTTCGCTCCTCAACCCCTTCTAAAACTATTCATCAGCACCAACTGAATTGGGAAGTATCTCTAACTTGTAATGAACTTGTTTGTTGTCCTCTGCATCGCCAAAAAAATGGAAGCTCAGTCTATAGCGAGTCAACGAAGAATGAACTCTGTACAATCATCGCCGGAGCATCATCGACAGAGTCTGATCTTGACACTGAGTCGGTTGAACTCAGTATGAGCATTTTTTTGCCAAAAAGGATTACGAAAACTTCACTCGACTGACTAGCTCCAATACCATGTTGAGCATCAAACACAACAAATAAGGTAAACACAATTTCTTCTAAACTAGAATGATTTCAACAAAATCCAGCAACTCAAAACATCCACTACTACAACAATGACTCTAATCCTAACACACAAAACATAAAAGATGACTAAAACGCCACAGGTCCGATAATTTGGCCTAAAACATTTCCATGAGATACACTTGAAAAATGAATTGCTCTGGGCAATCTTTTCTCAAACAATATTCAATACCCCTCTCTTTTCCCAACCTTTTTATTTATAATGCATTTTCCCTCACTTCACACACAAATCATTATTTGACAAACTTGTCACCTTACAAAATTATTTCTGAACAATATTCAATCCCCCTCTCTTTTCCCAACCTTTTTATTTATAATGCATTTTCCTTCACTTAACACATAAATCATTCTTTAAACAAACTTGTCACCTCACAAAATAATTTCTGATACAAGCAAATGAATCAAAAAACTAAATTGCCATAAATATCAAATAACAGTTAAAAAAAATAATTAAACTAGGCATACCATCAGACGCAAATACATACATATACTTATACCTGATCAAGCTTGTAGAATCCTTGGTTGTCAGTGACAGATCTTTCATGACCATCAACTATAATTTTTACACCCTCCACTCCAGCTTCATTTCCATCAACCACACGACCCCCAACAGAAAATCCAGTGACCTGTGAAAATTAATATGATAAAGATTCCACAGCATCACAAAATCAAGCAGTTTAATGATAATATAATCAGTGAGTGCGAAACAAAATATGTTGATGGAAATGGAAATTATCAGTCCGTTGCAGGGAAAATTAGTTTAGAATTTGACTATCATCTTATCTTACCTGAAATTTTTGGGGAATTGTCACATGTTGATGCTCTACTATCACAGACATGATGGGAGGGGAAACGCCAAATATCGTATTTTCTCCCTTATAGTAAGGCAAAAGTTCATAATGACCTGTCAACAGATCGTAGAAACTGAGGCTCCATTCAAGTCTGATAAGTGCATTATAATTGCTATTATCATAGAGAAGGAAAAAGATCTAGCACTAAGCAAATACATATGCAAAGCTAGAGAATTACCACAAGGTATTGATTTAAAAATAAACATTCCATCCGCATCAGATACAGCATGACATAGAGCTTTTCCATTTACTGGGGGGTTTCCATAACCTTGTGGGCAATCTACCTCTAAGACATCATCTGACTGTAAATAAATATGAACTCCTAGTATTGGGATTCCCTAAAAATAAAACAAAGGATTATGTCATGCAGAAGGTTTAACGAGTAACAAAGAATAGAGAACATTGTAGAAAAATAATGAAAATCCCACTTGAAACACTAAAATGCATCAGGTACAGTAGCGTTGGATCACAAAAGATTTCTACCCACGATAGGTGGATTAAATAGAAATTTATATTACTAAAACAATTTTTTTTAAGGAATCAAAATTGCATTAGTAAAACTAGTTACAAAAGGGTGAAACAAGAAAAGCGCTTCCATTACTATAATAGCTTTAAAGCTGAAGACCAACAGAAATAGAAGGCCACGATTTCTCTTAACAGTTGATATATGAAGCTTCTAGTCTCTATATATGTATTTTACCAGCAATTCGTATTTGTATACAACTTAAATTGAATTCAAAGACAGAAACATATGAAAAGTTCAAAACTACAACTCCTATCACCTTCAAGTGCTTACCTGAGCAACAACAAAGCCACGGATGTCGTAACCCGGTACAAAGAAAACATCTTCAATTACACCATTTCCAAAGCCCAGCTCGACCTGCCAAATATGCTCCTTAAAAAAGTGGCTAGATAAAATTTAGTAAACTTGCAAGCGTATGCACTATTTACTAGTGTAAAAGGAATGAATGAAGCACAGAAAATGAGAATAAAGATAGAATTAAAAGGAAAGCAGAACAAATGAAAATGAATTAAATAAAAGTAACAAACCTCTGTTGAACCTCTAACGTCAACTTTCAAATCTGGATGGGAAGCTCGTACTTCATACACTCCTGCAGCCAAAGATAGCAAATAAGAGGTATCCTATCTAAAGATGCTTAGCATACTACGTTCTCGTGGAGTAAAAAATTTATCAGTTTAACAAGGTAAAGTTTTATTGATTAATTCATCCATGAAGAAGAAGAAACACACATCATTTACAAAGTGATTAAACAAGAAAATCCATACCTGGAATAATATTTGTGAAGAAGTATCTCCCCTCAAATGATGTTCTGACAGAAGATACAATACTACCAGCAGAAGATAAGAGTTCAACCTTAACATTAGCAGGACCATCACTCTTAGCCGAACAGCTATCACCACCAATAGCACCCTCAACTCTACCAGATATAGAAAAGCTACAACACCAAAACTTTCACAAGTTAACCATAGAAAATTTTTAACAACCACAGGCAAAGAAAATAGTTGCCTGCAAGCAGAGTCGTGCGAATCAAATTACAGACCCAGTCAAACGAAAATTAACATCGTCATTGCTGTTGCAACCCTTATCATCAACTAACACAGGAACCTAAAAAAAAAAATTAATCATTTAACAGCAATCTCATTTTTTAAAATGTGGTCAAATATGCTAAACACAGAACTGTAATATGAGAGTAAATTGACAAGAAGTAAACTACGAACTTTATCTGGGCTCCATGACCATCCTTCTGGTCCTTGAACTTTAATTACAAAAGAACCCTGAAATAGAGAAATTACATTAGAAGTTTTAGAAAAGCTTATGTGATTGTGCATGCTACATACATAACCACCATAAAGTTACTGAGTGTTGAATATTAAACACATGAGAGTAAAATAAATAATATAAACTTATAAACATAAATATGTGTAACTTTGTCTGGAATGCCATATAGTTAAACTACTCTCTCACATATTACATGCATCAGTTTATATAAGACTAGCTGGCTTTCCATTAATGGGGCTAAAAAATTTATTGAATCATGATCTATCTGTTCTAGATAAAATGGTATTAGAATTTCATCAAGATCATCACTCCCATGCCCCTAGAACAGATTGACACACCTAGACAAATGAATCCGCCAGGGAATATCATATACTACTAACACAAAGAAATCAAAAAAAGAAGAAGAATTTGTAACAATCACGATCGTGGGTGCAATTTTTCTATATTGAAAAGACAACATTGATATAGAATCATCTGCTGCAGTAACATTGTTGCTAATTATGTACCTTGTCATACACTGGAATGAAGTAGTATCCATTAGGGGCACACTGGGTGCTGTCCTTAACAAGTCCATCCGTTGTTCGAAGCTCAACCTACAAGTACAAGTTCAACAGCTGAAGTGCCCTATGGTTTTTTAAAAGCATTAAATTAGTAGATAAAAGATATTCCTCGTGTAACTATATTTGGAAAGTTCACACAAACACCACAGCAAAAATCCCACCTTTCTGTTTTCTAATGGCCACCATCTCAAACATGAATTATGCCATGCAAGTCCACAAATTAGTAATGTTATACATCTAATACAAGGCAACCTCAAACTAACACTCTAGACCATAAAGCTCGGAGATGCCACCAGAAAGGAAAAACTTTATTGTAACTTAAAAGAGGATCTTTATCTGAACACGTCTGTTAAGCAGTAGAAAAAGAATGCTTCAAAATTCGAAATGATCTAGCATAAGTACATACCGTGATATGAGAATAGTCCAACTTTGAATCAGTTGGCTTCCTCGACTTGATTAAGGCCGAACTAGCCTACCACAGATATAGCTCAAAAAGTCAGAAAGACAAACAATGAGAATAAATAACTTATCCGCCTTAGCAAAAATAAATCCAATGGTATTGCAAATAGTGCAGATAGAATATAACATACTATTCCGATTGAAAACTTCTACAGTTTTCCACTTCTCGCGCTAAAAAAAAATCCTTTTTTTCCAGCAACTCCAAAATCTAAACCAATGACAGAGCAACGAAATGAACAAGAGATTCACCTCGATGAAGCCACCACAGCCATGAACTGAACCAGCGGAAGCAGCGGAAATCAAATAAATCAGAACGGCAATACAAGTAAGAATTACTTTGACCAACATTTTGACGATAAACTTCGACGCTCGACTATAATAAATCGGATCTAGCAAACCACATAATCTTGAAGGGGGGGGTGGGGTGGGAGGAGGTTGCGAGTCACTGAGAACGAAGGGTTTATGGATTATATAGCTTAAAACAAAAATAAAGCCAGTGATCCACAGCGCCGGTATCGGAAAGCTTCGCCAGACCGATGATTCAGTGGGACCGAAAAATTCCAAACCAGTTCCACGACGTCGTTTCGGGAAGAAAATATTTGGCTTTGTGCATCTAATCTTCTGTAATTATTAATATAATCACGATTAAGTACGATAATTAAGCATATTCTAATTTATTAACTTAATTTTTAATTGTATTAAAGCTAATAAAAAAATTGTTTTATTTCAGTGTTCAATCCTTGAAGGTGGTATTAATAGATTCATATTTATCAAAATAGAGATATCTCATTTCATTTCCCGTGACTCGTTTATTGATATAATAATTAAAATAAATTATAAATAATTAAAAAATAAAAATACAAAATGCAAGATAGAAGCAGCATTTTCAACACTTCCGATGTTACCAAAACATGCCCATATTTCAGCACTCTTCATGAAAAACCTCATTCAGGGCAAAGTCTGTCAATTAGCTTCTCGAGTTCATTATTTATTTCAATATTATCATCCTTCAACCTCTGTTGAATGTCCGACGGCGTCTTACCAGCCGCGATGTAAGTGCTGAGTAATAATCGGTAGGCGTCGGAATTGAGACAATTGAAACTCTTGAGAATCTTGCAAAATTTTTCAGCATTGTCCACGTCTTTTTCTTCCTCAAAGTACTCCAAAAAGGCACTTGCTGTCGCTGGAGATGGCTGCCATTTATTTTCCTGCACTTCAGCCACAGCTGATTCTAAAAAACTAAGAGCCAAATTAATCTGGCGCATCCTCAAGAAGAAAACCATGAACATCTCACCAGCCTTGAAAAATGGTCCTTGACACCTCTTTTTGGCTTCCTCAAACACCATTGAAGCTTCCGTGTACATGTTCTCATGCAGAAAAGTACTTATTGCCGAGTTTGCTAACCTCATATCGTAACTGGAACAACTTGACTCCCACTCCTTGTAAATTTTCTTCACGCCCTCAGCATCTCTTAGTTTGTTAAGAGCTTGAAGAACTATAAGCGTACTCATGTTGTTCGTTGTTGGGAAAACCGACTTCAAGGAATTCCATATGCTATTGACCTTTTGTAGATTAGAAGTGCCAGCATAAAGACTAATCAAGAAATGATAAGCTTCACGATTTGCTTTACGGCAGTTAATTTCTTTCTCAGCCTTCTGCAAAGCCTCCTCTGCCTTTTTGAGCTGTCCTGCCTTGGTATAGATGGCAGCCAGGTTACAAAAAGTTGTCCAATCACATATTCGTTCAACTTGATTTTTCATCTCCTCCACTACTCTTTCTAATCCCTCCACATCATTACAAGAAGAATAACTATTCATCCAGATATTATAAGTATAGGTGGACAGTGGAATACCTCTTCGCTTCATTTCGTGCACAAGAGGAAGCACTTTCTCTGGTTCATTCATTCGCATATACATGGACATTAGACTAGTAAAGGCCAAATGGGAAGATGCAAAGTTCAATTCATCCATTTTATCAAACAGATTTAGCGCTTTTTCGGCCATCATTTCCTTGCAATAGCAGTTAAACAGAGCTCCATAAGTAAACCGGTTTTTTTCACGCTCTGAGAGAGCCTCAAAATACTCCTCAGCAGCAGCTATTCCTTTGACTTTGGAGATAAGATCCAAACGGAGAGCATAATCGGCAAAAGAGTAGTTGATTTTCCTCATCTCCATCCATTCCAGAATCTGCACCAAATTGAGCAGAGCGTGGATAAACATCATTTCCATAACTAAAATAATGAGGGACATATCATAATATTTTCTAAATAACTTATGTTCCCTCTCTTTTCTAATCAATTATTTCTTGTCACGAACAGTGTGGCGGCATCCAAAGAAGATAGTGATTTTTAATAATAGTAATAAAATGAATGAGTGGATGAATTTTTCAAGCAAAATTTGAATGAATGAGACCCAAGAGCACAAATTCACATAGCTCGCTCTGCCAAATGAAATGCTATAAAAGAATTTCATTTTTCGATCGATGTCTTAATTCCATACGTGCTTTTAAGGTTTGATCAGGTCTTTATGAGTTATAGATATAAAGCAAAAAAATGATGATGAAAATATACAAATCTAAAAGTACCAAAAAGAACAAATAGAATCAGTCGAATAATAATTAGTGGGAAAACAATTCCGATAATTACCAAAGCATTTTTAAATTCTTAAAGCATTCATCAGTCAACCTAAAAGAATTAGTGAACAAGAAAACTACGAATAAGTCTTGGAATGTAGTAAACAAAAGAATATACATCAAGAGAATGCTGAAATCGGCCGAACTTGCGGAGCTCCTTGATGCACCTCTCAAGCTCATATTTCATCACAGTTTTTCCTTCCAAGATGTACTGATTCAACGTCTGAGCAACGCTTCCTCCTCGGGCTGACAAACCCGATAACCGACTGTACAGCCGGTCCGGATCCTTACGCGTCCCTGACGCAACTTCCGTTGCCGTCGTGCAAAGCCGCCGGAAATAACCAGCTCCCACGATTACCGAATGCTTCCCTCTCATTTTCATCGGGACTGTGTCGGCTTCTGCTGGAGAGGCTTTAGTGAGGGTTTAACCAGAGGAGGAGGGAGATGAGTAAGTAGCCCGGATTTTCTATAGTTTCCAAAATAATTAAACGATGAAATTAGCTCATTTACCCTCGGCTAATTAATAAAAAAAAAACACTTAAATCAAAGTTAACAAACTCTTCCTTAATAACAAATTCATTTTTAAATTATATTCCGTTAACAAAATAATCATTATCGTTCATATTTTCGTTAAAAGTTGTTCATGTCGGAGCCCCCTCTGCTGATAATGTTATACGACGAGATCCTTCCGTTGAATAATGGGTTCTCACTCATTTTTTGTCTTTTATATTGAGCTCCTATTAGTTGGATCTTAATTTGAAAAAATAAAAAAATATTAAAAAAAAGAAAATTTTGCTTGTACTTACAATATAAGGGAGTGAGGGCCCATACAAATGTTATTTTGTTAATCGATAATAGTTTAAAGACGATTTTATTAATAAATATAGTTTAAAAATGAGTTTGTTAATAATTTTATTGTTTAAAGTCTTTTTTGTTGATTATTCTAATATTTTTTTAGGATAAAATACATATTTATCTTTAAATTTATGGGTGAATGATAAATAAATTTTTTAAATTATTTTAGGCAAATAACTCCTTAGAGTTAGAGGCATTAGCAATTAAATTTATGTCTTTGGAGAGTCGTTAAATAAATCATGTTTTGTTAAATGATTTTCTTTGTTAGACGATTTTCAGAAAAAAAAAAAAAAAAAAGATTTCATTATAACGTTTTTGGTAATTTAGGGGATTTTTAGAAAAAAAAAAAAATCAGTTAAAAAAAAACTCAACGCTTAGAATCGTCGAAGTGTCAAAAATCATTTTTACGAGAGTTAATTCTCTTTAGTAATATATCATCATAGAAGATCACGTGACTTTTTTTCTTTTTTGATTTTTTAAACATTCGACATGAAGTTTTGGAATTATTGCCTAACAAAAAAAATTATAAACTTAATTATTTTTAAAATTCTGAACTTTTCTAAAATTATAGGGTTAAAACAAAATTAAACCTTCAATCATCTGTTTTATTTCAATCAACTATCAAACTAAAAATTTCAACAACTAAAACCTTAAAATATGTAAAATATAACAAATCAAATTTTGACGGAAGATCACCACAGCCCGATCACCCCCAAATCTCATATTGTAGCTGAGATCAGGGGGTCAATCTGTCTAGTGCTTACGTTGCACTTGATAGATTTGATTGGGGGTCGATGTGGGGCCCGTTCTACGTGCACTACCTGTGATTGAGAACGGGGGGTCACCACCCCTAGATCGGCCTCCTGGTTTTTGTTTTTCTATTTTTTATTGCTCTCGGGAACGAGGTCACCACTTTGGATCGGTCCTCCATTCTAAAATTTTCAACGTCGATTGCAACTCTATTTCTTCATTACTTCAAATGTGATCGAATACCCGAATATAACTATATATAAGCGTGGAGTACAAATATCAGTCCATGTTGATATTAATAGATGTTTTCTCATATAAATCAATTGATGTACTTAAATCAGAATCAATTGACATCGCTAATATAGAAAAAATTCGACGCAGTAAAAAAGAGTAAAGATTTGGGGAAATCAACATGGTGATAGTGTGAAATAGTCGGATTTTAGGTTGGAATTGCAGAGAAAATTGATTTTTCGACAATAGGTGGGTGAGAATGGGGGTCGATTTTTATATAAAGTCGGAGATCGGCCCTCCGATATGGGGTGGTGACCTCTGTTCTCACCAATAATTTTGAGAACGGTGGGTAGATTCGGAATGGCGACCCCCCGTTGCCGACAACAATGAAAAATAAAAAAATAGAAAACGAAATGTTGATTCGGGATGGTGACCCTCTGTTCATGATAACAATGAAAAATGGGAAAATAGAGAACGGGGACCGATCCGGGGTGGTAACCCTCCGTTCCCGAAAGTAATGAAAAATAGAAAAAATAGATAATAGGAGTCGATTCAAGAGTGGTGACCCCCCGTTCTCAATCACGTGAAATGGGAGGTCTCCACCCCTCACCTCGACCTCTGACCAAATCTATCCAATGTTACGTAAGCAATGGATAGATTGGGGGGGCCGATATAAAAAGATCTCATCTCTATCTAGTATTAAGTAATAGAGTTTTCAATTCTTCTAATATAATATTGTTTTGAAGTTAGGTTGAGGAACACTCTTCTTATACATCACCACTATCATTATTTTAAGTGATGTGGAATTGTGTACCCCACATGTATAAGTTAGGATCTCATAATTAACAAAAATTTTTACCGTCATTGAGTTCGCATGACATGCTGTGACACCAGCTTAGTTTAAAAGTTAATGGAGCCAATATTTGAATGGGCATAACTCTACATACAGCAGGATAAGTTTCTCTCCTAGCTACGCAGAGTCAATTAACTCTTCACTTGCCCAGCATTAGGTTCGCCTAAACACCAATTTAGTGGATGATTATAAACTTCTCAATTAACAATATTTGTTTTTTCTTTTGTTATTACCCTTTAATTATTACAATAATCTTGGACGAATTCACGACCAAAAATGAAGAGCAATTTGGACTGCTAATAATGTAGAAAATTGTTAACAAATTACCTACTTAAAAAACCCTAATTTTAGGTCTTCGTCTTTGCATGGCCCATGCTAATCTATCTCCCGTACTCCGTGCATAACCAGATCTCCCTCTTGAAAAAGCCCCTCTGGCTTCTGCAAACCCCCATTTTCATCCTCTCTCTCTCCTGATTCACGAGAAGAGACAATGGCGTTCGTCATCACCCTCCGCCTTCTCTCTCTTCTCTTTCTCTCCTCCCTCTTTCTCTCCTCCGCCCAAGCCATCTGCGTCCCTCGAAATTCAACGCAGGGCAAGCCCTCCGCTGCCCCGCCCAAAGATCTCACCGCTTCGTCCCCGCCTCCGCCTCCGGTTAAATCCTCCTTGATCATCGGCCCTGCTCTGTTTCAGAAATCGACTCCGTTGGTTGCGTCGTTGCAAGCCGTGGACGACGGTCTTACGAAAATCTGCGGCCAGACGAGCAATCCCGTGCTTTGCGTGACCTCCCTTGGTCCGCTCCTGAACGGCGAAGTAAATCCGCTGACGGTTTTCAAAGCAGCGGTTAAATTTACCACCGGCGTAGTTAAGGACGCCATAGCCGAAGCGAACAAGTTCAGCGCCGACGCTTCCATATCCGCTACCACGGCTTCGTGTATAGACACCTGCAAGGAAAACTTCGGTTCGGCCATTGACGATCTGCAAGCTTCGATCGAGGCCGTCGACTCCCACGACGTCGGAAGAAGGGACAGCGTCCTCAGCGCCGCCCTGACGGACCTGAGCACTTGCAGCGACAGCTTTTCAGAGATGAACTTAAAGTCGCCATTTGAAGAGCTAAGCACGAAACTGAATAAGCTCGCCAGCAACTGCTTGGCAATTTCTCAATTGCTTGATTAAGCCATCACAGCTTCAATAGGAAGATTCATTGATTGTGTTCTTTCTCCGATCTTCTTCCGTTACGTGATAATTTACAGTGGATCGTCGTCTTTTTTTTTCATCAAACTCCATGATTGATCCAGTCACCTAAAATTATGAATATTTGGCAACATACATGCATGGAATATTGCTCACCTACTTTATCAAACGAAATTATATTAACGAAAGATGAATTAAGTAAAAAAAGAAAGAAAGATTTTTTGAGGAGCTTGATCAAAGGACGAAATCTCATCCACACCAGACACGTTGTTCATCAATTTTGTACGATGAAATATTATTTTAACTATTTATAATTTATATTAATTACTACATTAATTATTAAGCGTTATATAAACGTCAAGTAAAAAAATAACATTAAGATGTAAAAAGTACATAACATATCTAAAACCACCCTACGATTTAATTATTGCAAAACTAGCCAAGAATCGAGCTGAAGATTTCGACCAAGGCCTAGTTGGTTTTGAATCGTTAGAGGCTGAATTCGATTAAATTCTTTCAAAATCAAAAGTTTCTACTATATTCTCAAATGATGGCCAAACCTAAGCCCCCAAAACTTAATAAACAAGCGTCACGAATCATTAACATGTAAAAGTAGATGACACATCTAAAATCACCTTACGATTTAATTCTTGCAAAACTAGCCAAGAATGGAGCCGAATATTTCGACCACGGTATGGTCTGTTTTGATGTGCTAGAGGCTGAATTCAGTTAATTTCTTCCAAATGATAACCGAGCCCCCGAAACGTAATCAAACTGGTCCGATACTAAATTGAACTAGCTCAATATTAGACCAAAACTTAAACATTCATAGAACTTAACAATTTATTTTTTTTTTTTGCAGTTTTTTCTAAAAAAATTGGTCCAAGAAAAAAAAAGCTCAAACCAAAAAAGGGTTGGGTTCTTTGATGGTTTGGTTCTGTGTCGGTTTTAAAGTGGTTGGTTTAACCCGTTTTGATTCCGAACTCAACCCGAACCGGACATGTCCACAACCAGTCACTGGGCCATTGTTTAGACTTCCATTGTAGGGTTGAAGAGAGAGGAGAGCCCATTCATGCTTCATCTCTCTCTTCTGGACACTCACAGCGTCTTGCCCAATTCGCTTTACTCTCGAGGTTCGGAGATTTTTTTTTACTGAAGTAATTGACAGCTATCGTCTTTGGTTCCCCGGACGGTCTTCACCATTTTCGCTCTTTGCGCCGCCATAGGCTGCCTTCAGTGGATAAGGTGGTCGTAATTTGAGGTCACTTTGCTAGATTGTAGCCTAGCTTGTTACCGGAGAGTTTATTACGCTTGGACTGTCGCTGAAAATTTGTGGTTAGTCGAGAGGAAATGGCTCACTCTTTCGCTTGTACGCCGGCCTCATCTATCAGATTCAGTTCTCTCGTTTTCACCCCCAGCTCTGGCTCGTCGTTTGAGTTTCATAAGCTCCCTCTGCCTCTGGAGCCTTTCCATTCAAGGTAGTCCTTTCTCGACCTCTTCGTCTCCTTGTGTTCTTCGCTGTTTGGTCCTCATTGGATGGCGTGATAAGTGATGATGGAATCGAATCTCAGAGGAAAATCATTCGATAAAGCAAACATTCATTGTATTTGAAGCTGTAAAGAAATTGGAATTTGAAAATTGATTCTCCTGCATGCCATTTTTAAAGCCATGGGACTGAAATTTTTATGAAGGTGTGAGAATTTATGGGAAGAAAAGCTATTATTAAGATGTTCAGGACTAAGAATTTTTCTCATCCGACCTTCACAGAGCTTGTTGGAACATAAAATAGTGAAAATTTTCATTCTAGCATTCCCTTTACATTTCTGGTTGATTTCTTAGATACCTGAGGAATATCTATGGACATGAATTTCTGGTCGCTATTTTTCATGCAATCATTTTTCATTCCTTATCTCAACTATGTCTCTTTAAGTAGCTCTTTTCTTATGTTCCTATTTCTGGGTTGTAGTCAAGTTTTAACTTCTATTTGGTGGGCAGGAAACTAGTAACATTAATTAGGAGTGGAAAGAACATAAGGAAATCTTCAGTTTCTGTCAATGCTGTCCATGGTGACTTTTGGGCACCAGAGAGGTCTTCTGGGCAGGGCATTTGGTCCATAAGGTAGAAATCTAACTAGTTATATATACCTGCGTTTTTACCTTTCTATGTGCAATCTATATCTTCATATTATTGTCATTATTTTCCTCATCATATTTACAGAGAGGATCTGCAAGTTCCTTCTTCTCCATACTTTCCAGCTTATGCTTCACAAGGACAAGGGCCTCCACCAATGGTGCAGGAAAGATTCCACAGTGTCATAAGCCAGCTTTTTCAACATGTATGGATGTATGCTTAGTTATGCTTCTTTTGATTTATTTGGAATTCAGTGTCAAATGTAGAACAAGTTTCTCTTATTAATTCTGCCCTCTTTTTCACTTTTTACTAGAGAATAATACGCTGTGGTGGAGCTGTCGATGATGATATGGCAAATATTATAGTGGCTCAACTTCTCTACCTTGATGCTGTTGATCCAAATAAGGTCCATATATGCTCTCAATCTTTTCTTGGCATATTACCATCCCAAAAGAGGAATTAAGCATATACACTGCTGCAAGTTGATTTTAGAATATCAAGATGTAACTTTTCTCTGATGCACTTTATATTATACATCTCTGTCTCAAGCAATTATGTGATCTTTTTGAAATCCTAAACAGGATATCGTCATGTATGTAAATTCTCCTGGAGGATCAGTTACTGCAGGTAATGCCCATTTGAGGAAGTTGCTTGGTAAAACTATCTAGTTTTAAAAAAGTAGATATTTTTGTAACAGGGTGTATTCTTCATAATTCACTTATACTCATTTTCCCTTGCAGGAATGGCAATATTTGACACAATGAGGCACATCAGGCCTGATGTCTCCACGGTGTGTGTTGGATTAGCAGCAAGGTACAAGTGCTGATCAATACAATGTGTTTGCATGGCACAGCTTTCTGATTTATCTAAGGATTTGTAAATACAGATGATTTTACTGATTTTAGATATTATTGATTTATGGGGATTAAAAGAGCCTGTTGTTTTTTGTCCAAGTCAGTGGAAAATATTTTTCATAATGTATGTATTTTCTTTTTTTAGCTGTATGCTTGTTAATAACCATGAGGGATGTGGTGACAAAATTTATTCTTTCTATATGATTTAAGAAATTGATGAAGAAGAGAGAGCATATCTGTTTCTTCCATATTATTCATTCCTTGCCTCATAAGTAACCATAAAAAAAAGAGTGATCACTAATTGAACATTTTAATCACTCTCTCTCCATTTGGCAGAAATGGAACACTGAGACTCACTCTACCATAGGCTCCATTCTTTTCCCTTTATGCCATACTCTGGGTTTCATGCAAATATTGATTTTATTTTTATATTCTTTTAACAGCATGGGTGCATTCCTGCTTAGTGCCGGTACAAGAGGTGAAGTTTGGGTGATTTTCAGTAGTTGTTGGTTTTTTCCTTAAATGTTTTACTTTTGGATACTAAATATGCATCTCGTTTCTATGTCATTTGTGCAGGGAAAAGATACAGCTTGCCAAATTCTAGGATAATGATCCATCAGCCTCTTGGTGGTGCACAGGGTGGGCAAACTGACATAGATATCCAGGTGAAAATGCATTTATGTCGTTTCCCTTCAAACATGATTTATTGATAGTCATTCTTTCTTTTTGACTTTATCATTATGTTTTTCTTCTCAATTTATCTGCACAGCTCACCGTTAAATACTCAAATAAAAAACTCAAAAGAAGTTGGATTTACAATGCATGCTCATATTTCAAGTTGGTATTAGAATATCTTATTTTGCATAATCTAGTCATGAAATGTCAAAACAAATGTACTAAGAATAAGATCAATTCTCATCAAGGACATGTGATCTTTGTTACTGGTTTCAAAAATTGACATGACGTCTATCAATCGAGTATTTTTGCTTTTTTCCCATTAAGAAACACAAACCTAATTACCAGCCGAGATTTGCAGGCAAATGAAATGCTGCATCATAAAGCAAATCTTAATGGGTACCTTTCATACCACACTGGTCAAAGTCTTGAGCGGATCAACCAGGATACGGATCGTGATTTCTTCATGAGTGCAAAAGAAGCAAAAGAGTACGGGTTGATAGATGGTGTTATTATGAACCCTCTCAAAGCGCTCCAACCACTGGCTGCTGCAGCAGACACAACAAAAGAGGCCAGCACTTAATTTTATCGGCGCTTGCAGACGGCAATACTCCAAAAATCAAAAGGAAAAGTCATCGTATGTAACCAGATCTCCTTATGATGGAATCTCTCTACTGTTAAATTTGTTTCCTCTCAAAATTTTAGATTGAGTAATAATAGATGTTTTAATTTGTATTTTTTTTTATCTCTTCTCTATACTAACATTCTCCTTGATCAAAATGGCAGAGGCTCTTCTTTCGCCACTCCAGGTATGAATCGACTCGCCGTATATTTTTTTCTCAAATGTTCGTCTGATGATGCTATAATTTACTACGTTTCGAATGATATGGTCTGGATTAAAAGTAATGACTTAGATTGAGACAGAGGATGATTTACTCACCTTTGAAAGACCATGATCTGTTTGTCAAATAAAAACTAAAAGATTTGAGGGTCTCTCTATGTCTTACTTCATAAGTTCCTTTTTTGAAGTTTAACGCGATACCAATACGGGAAAGTTTTCGAATTCTTTCCAATCTTGCATGTTATATATATACCAATGTTGTGCTTCGTTTGACGAAGTTAGACTCGGCATTTTAGACTTGTTCATAAATTATGTGCCATTTGGAAACATGTTGCTTCCTCCTTGATCTACTTGATTATAAAACTAGTGTTTTTTAGTTAAATAAGAGAAGCTTCTGTCCATGTTCATGGCTTAAACATGTCGTGCTAGACTGTATCATTTAATAAAACTGCAGACTTGTGACCTCCATTTTCTCTCTTTCGTCATTTTATAACGTACATTTTTCATTAATTTATTTTGATTTGTTTAATAAAATTTTAGACTATACTATTAATACTTGTCATTATATTATAAGATAGTGTAATATTGCATTGCATTGATATCTTAATTTTAGTCTCTAATCTTACGACACGGCATGACCCATTTAAATGTTCATATTATATTATAATAACTCAAGTAACGAGCAAATGACATAATAGTGTTACGTCATATCGTGAGATTATAATATAAAATTAAAATGTCAATGCATATTTAATAGGGTTCATAGTAAGATGATAGCGAGTTTTTCGAGCTTGACCTCAATGAAGCATGGGAGTTTCTACTATCTTCCAAAATACAAGTATTGAAAATTAGAGTAAATTGCATTATCTACCTCAAATTTAGGTTGGTCTGATAATTGATATCAAACTTTAATACATGGTAACAAAATGGGCGTTGCTAGTAATCTACACTTATAACTATGTTTATATCTGCATAATCATCTCCTTGTTCATATTATTAGATTTTTTCAAAGTATGATTTATTTTATTAACATGTTAAAATTTATTATTTATGTTTATTCTCTTAAAATATTTATAAACGTGTTAAATATTAATTTATGTAATTAATATAATAAATTATAAATAATTAATTTATTATATTAATTATATTAGTCATCATTTAATATATAAGATGTTATAATAAGATAATGGATTATTTTTTTTATTGGTAAAATAAATTATCTATTTTATTTTTTATTTAATAATATTCCTCTTTATAATTTACAAAATGAGGAGAGTAAGTCAACCCGTTGAAAACATCGACGTGTCAGCCACTCCGTCGTCATCATCCTCGTATGACCATATAAAAAGCCTTCATCTTCATCTTCTTCTTCTCGAGAACCAATCAATATCAGTCAGTCTGCAATTCCTTGTTTTGTTCGAACGAAATGGTGGTCCGGAAATGGAGGCAGAAAACGAAGGAGGCTCTGAGTTCTCTCTCTCTAAAACAACCATTGTTTTACCTCCTCACCATCAACCTTCTCTCTCTTCTTCTTCCTCTCTCTTTCCTCCTCTTAGCCAGACTCAGCTCTGCAAATTTCCTTTTTGCTCTATCCCCTCGTCCGCCATTGCAGAACCTTCCATCTTTCTTCCTCTCTCTCTTCCTTTTCGCCAACCCCTTTTTTCTTTACATAATTGTCTTCTTCGTCAGCTTCGCCACTTTATGCCACAGCCTGACTGGTAAATTCGCCGCTCTCCCATGTCTTTCGAGGCCTTTGCATCGCCCCCCTTTATACACTGCCTGGGTTTTCATCAGCGCTCTGCAAATTTGCATCGGTTTGGCCATTGAAGGAAGCATAGCCACTGGAGTTGAAGCTTCTAGCCGGGCCGGAAAAAAAGCGTTAATAAACAGAGCGTTTTTCTTCTTCGGTCTGCACCAGACGATGCTTCATTGGGCGAAAATGGTGGTGAAACGGGTAGTCGACGACGCTGTTTTCGGAGTTGATAAGGAGGAGAAATGGTTTGAAAAGGTAGCCATGGCTGTAACCTTCAGTTCTCTGTGGTGGTGGAGGTTGAGACATGAAGTAGAAGCTCTGGTAGGCATTGGCGAAGCAAAGCGATCGGCGATGATGGATATGGCCGGCGTTGATTTAGCAGGGTGGTGTTTGTATTATCTTACAGTGATTATTGGGCTTGTTAAGGTTGTCAAGGTCCTTTCATGGCCGCTCTATAAGGTTTTAGGTTGCCCGAGGGAGTCGAAGAAGTCGTTTAATCAGGTTGACGACGAGAACTTAGTTTAAATTTTTTTTTTTTTTCTCATTTTAATTATTAAATATTCTTTTTGTCACGCTCATCAAATGCCAATGTTATGTGTGTGTCTCTCTTCAGTACAATACACCGACATTATTCGAAAAAATAGCCAATGACACAAATTATGCTTAAAATATGATATTAGAATGTAAAATCAAATCCGGCTCTACCTCAACTGACCTCTGAGGATGGGCCAATCAAGGTCGTTCGAATTTGGATTGTTTGAAGTCGGGCCAGCCAGCCTACCCGTAGACTCGTATTTCTCTTTGTAAAATCAACTCGACTGGCCGTCTGGCTGAGTTGCGAGCCTGTTGATGACCCCTCACTCCAGTCCATCAAATCGACCATTGAATCATCCTCATAGAACATTTTTCTTCTTACCATGGTCGTGACTCTGAACTGTGATGCCACTCGCACTCGAGTCACTCCCTAAGAGTTGTTGGAAGTCACGGGATCATGGGTTGGTCTAAAAACCAACCCGCAATCCATTAACATTTATATATAGTTTAAGATCTGACCTGTGAACCAGATCTGATAACAATGAACATCCAAAGTTAATCCATAGGATAAAATGAAATGAGCTGTTGCAATTGCCATAAATATTGCAACAGGGAAGATATTGAATGTACCAAAGACTTGAAATACATACCTGAAATCTCAGCAAATGAATTGTAACAACATTCCTATAAAATTGAAACAATCCGTACAAGTGTGGAAGAGAGAGAAACTCAGTCTACTGGCCCATTTTCAGATTCCAAATGAAAGTACAGCAACTGGTTCCAAGTATCTGGAACGCCGGGAAGACACCAATGGCTGCAATCTTGAATGCTTGAGGACTGCCCTTTTCTGGGTCTTCTCCCATAAACTGATGGATGACCATCTATCCTATAATCTGATAAACTACTGATGTTCAAGAAAGTAACAGGAGTTTTCATCTGTTTGATTACCTCGAGTACGATTGCGTTCCTCTCATGGTTCTTCGTGTTCGATGTTCGATTAAGCGGTCTGCTAGCTTCGAGACAATGTCCACCTGAATTCCACTGTCCTCCACTGTTTTTTAGACAACGACAAAGAACATTATCATAATCAGAACCAGTAGGGGAGAATTGAGTTCATGTAGTTCAAAAGTCAGAAACCTGAAATGGGAAGGTTCCGAACTTCGAAAGAGAACACGGGTTTTCTTTCGATCGATGTACTTGTCAACCCACGAAGCCCAAGTCTCCATAGCAGTTTTGAAAGCTACGGCAACGTCAAGTCGGGGATGAACTTGGTCTCCCTCCTGGAAGTAGTTGATCCTGTTATGATGTAAATAAGAGAGAAAACAATTAGTTGACAAATCACACTCAGTTTACTCGACCAAAAGATGTCGTCAATACAGATCTAACAACAATCAGAACTGGAAGATTGCAAACACGAAGCTCAGCTTAAAGATGCCTAATATCTTGGTAAAGCTACTAACCCAACTTTGTGGCAAATTTTGAAGAATAGTAAAGTGCGTATTAGTGCTTAAACTTAGAAGTGAAAAGCTAGTAGCTCAATGGACTTTATTTTTAGGCAAATAATCTGGTGAGCTAAGGGACATTAGCAATTAAGTTTTTATCATTAGGATTTCTGTCAAAGAAAATACATTGTTAACGCGTATTTTTTTTATGGACGATTTTTTTAGAAAAGCAAATCTAGAGAGAATGGTTTTAGGCAATTTTCACAGAGACACGAATTGAAAAATTCAACAAAAGAAGTAATTTTAGTAATGATACCAAGTTTTAGAAAGCTGACAACTTGTTTCTCTGCAAATCACCCAATAGACATATCATGTAAAAAAACATGATTCCTTTAACGGCAATCTCGACGATGAAGACTTAATTGTTGACATCCCTGAGTTTACTGCATTATTAAAAAAAAAAAATACGACGAACTACTTGCCCTTCACTCATAAGTTTGAAGGCTAATGCACCTTACTCATCTAAGAATAATTAGAATCATAATAGCTAAACTCAAACATATCCATCATGACGAAGTAAAACTCGAGAATATAATGGCAAACTAAGCTTAAAGAAGGAACTAACCCAGCTTTTGTTTTGGAATGTGACCACCAATGTGCAGTGTTGAAGATCAAAATATCAGCTCCTCTCCATCTGGACGAGCCATGATCAATAGCATCAATTCTCAAGGTCTGCACCCTCTTTTGGCCTACTCTTGCCTTGCTCTCATGAACTAGGAAATGTGTCACGTAGTATTCAATTGTGCACTTATAATCCTATAAAATCAAGCTCAAACCATTTAAATACTCAAAAAATAAACTTCAAAACTGAAATTTCTGAACAATTCATGAAGGATTTTACCAAAAATTTGAAGCTGTAGTTTCCTTTTTCTTTGGTGATTTTCCTCCCACGAGTCTCGCGGACTCTCTTTGGGTCTGGGACAGCCCCAATCAGCATACACAGCAAGGATTCCCATTGATTCCTGTTGATTGAATCCCCCACGAAAACCAGCCTCTTTCCTCTCATCATCTCCAGCATTTTTGTTGCATGGAACCTAAAGGCAACATACAGTTGCAATTTCTTGAGTTTTCTTCCAAATTTGGGAAGAAAAACTGGCTCATGAACTAAATTTTAAGTTATTTCTGCATAAAGATAAGTTCTACTTGCCTGGGAATGTCACAATCTTGGGGTTGCCATCTCCATTTCGCGTAGCCTTTGTCCAACCTTCCATTTCCCTCGCAATCAAAGCCTTCATCTATCAGGAGACAAGAACTATTCGTATATAATGGGTATGTTTCGTCAAAAACCCACTTTCCTTTGGTCAAATCACACTCTTTCGCTTCCTTATTTTTCACCTCCTCGTTGCTCTGAACTTCCATTTTTTCAGGCGAACCTTGCTTGGTTTCAATATTGTTGAGTACACTCGGCCGGACTGCAGTCAAACTAACATTAACTCCAATTCTTTCCATTTCCTGCGGCTTTTCCTTTGACATTGTAGATCCATTTTCTTTCCTGGGCTGCTCGATAGAGACTGAAACTCCAGAAAACCCAGAAATAGTTGCAGAGAAGTTCGTTCTCCGTCCCGCATTCAAGGTATGGAGAGAAACGGGTCTAACCACAGGAGTAACAGAGTTTTGATTGAAAAGGGCGAGATTCTCCTTGCGAGTAAATGGGGAAGTCTTGATTACCCAGATGAAAAAGAAGCAAAAGAACGTGAGAGAAGAAGATATCACGAAAGAACAGAGAGAAAATCTTCTGGGTTTCAAAACGAAGCTTCTCTGCCTCTCCATTTTGTAACAGTGACTTCAAGTGAGACGAAGAAGACGATGAAATTAGATTATTTCCAGAAACCATCAGTAGATTGGATGAGAATTCGAGGAGTGAAAAGTAAGGAAAACAAGAAAGAGAGAGAGAGAGAGAGAGAGCCAGGCAGGCATTAATAGGACGTGGAAGAAGATTAAAATATAAGTAAAAAGCAGTCCTGCAACTCCAACTGCTCTGGCAAGTAACCGGAACCCGAAATTGAATTATTGATTACCCGAAATACCCTTGACCGAAATGCCCTACTTAATTAATCATCTTTTATAAGCAAGAGCGCGACAAAAAACTACCCTTTCAATCATTGAATTACATTATTGTCCTTCGTCAGAGCAAGTAGACAATTAATAATTGTTTATTTTTTAAAGAACAATCACCAAATCTATTATAAGCTCTTATTTAACTATGCCTTTTAATTTAATTTTTAATTTTTACGATTGTTTTTAATCTATTTTCGAATTCTATCTTCGCAATTCACAGAGTTCAAAATCACCAAAAAAGAGTTTGGCAAAGTTCAAAAACAAACTAAAATTTCTTAGTAACATTAAAAACAAAAATAAATTAATAAAATTATGGACAGATTTAAGTGAAAAACAACGAGATTAGTATAAAATTATTATATGAATATTGAAATATAATTTCGAGTTTTGTGATTATATTTTATGTAAATTTATAAAAAAAAATTAAATTATAATTGAAATTCACAGTGCATAGATCTAACAGATTCGATGTAAATAAAATTTAGATTACATCGAATTCTAAAATAAAAACATTATCATTTGAACCAATCTTACGTAGTCCCTTTTAACTTTTTTAAGATCGTCAAATGGTGATCAGAAACACGATTATAGTTTTCGACTCAATACTCGATATGACAACTCGATCTGAGTAATTAAGAGCGCGAGAGTATAATTGAGGACGTTTTAGAATTCATTGTGATAAAAATTAGTTACATAACTAGAACATCCAAATAAACAAGTGGAGCCAAACCTAGCGGACTCTGAAAAATTCTCAAGCTATTCACACTTGTCGTCGTCATATCGAACGTGTCGTCTCCTCTAGTCGTATTCTCTTAGGCAAGTTTCAAAGTTTGCATTCTAAACAAGTCTTCACATCGAATGTTATGGAAAGTCCTTTAAATTATCATTGTACTACAAATTGATCGGTAAAATTTGTGGAGTTAATTGACGTATGGTAATCAAAAAGAATGTTTTATTTATGTTATAATTTTATACGCTAACGTGATAATGATCTGTTTAATTTATTGATATAAATCATCAATTGTTTTATCAATAACGTACAAAAATGAACTAAATTGAAGCAACGAGGCTAGTCGGTTTATAGTTTGACTTTTGTACTGGTTCGGTTTGGTTTCGATTCGAACTTCAAATTTTTATTTGTTTCGAATCATGGATTCTAACTTTTTTATATGATTTGTTGAAATTTAAAATATAAAATATAAAATATAAAATATATTTAATATTTTTTTCTTTAATTTTATGACAAAATATAATATAAATTTAAAATTATAAAACTAAATGTTTTAAAACCCTAGATATGTTCTAAAATCTCGAGAAAGCGCCAAACCGGAGTTTCACATTTGGGAGAAACCCTAACCTTCCTTTCTGTAAGTTCTCTATCGTCTTCCTCGATCTCTCACTTTTGCTTTGTTTTCTGAGTATCATAGAGCTTCTTCTCACGGCCTAAAACCCCTAAATCGTCATTTTCAGATTTTTTTTGAAGATTTAATCGCTTAAGCACTGACAAGATGAGGTAATTCCAGCTTCGTCCAATTTATCTGCTTTTGATGTCATTTGAACAAATAAATGTTCTGTTAAAAATAGTGTTTCGTAACATTTTTGGTAGGGAGCTCATCTGAATTTACTGAATTTTCGTTCATTTTTAGTTCGATTAAACTAAGGAGAAAATGCCCCCTCGTTTCCTTTATAGTCTCTCTGAGGGAAGTGAAAGTTCAGTTAATCAATTGATTTTGACTAAAATTTTGTGATTGTTTAGCGTATTGTGACCTAACATAACTACGATCTTGTTCTCTGTAGCTTTTTAATAATTGCTAGTTGTATTATTTGAGTTCCAAAAGAAAGTTATTACTATTTTCATCTCTTATTTTCTTATCCTCGTTCTTTTAATTAAATAATATACCAAGTTCCACTGACACTTTGAAATTTATTTAATTGGGATTGACGGCCGATGTATTGGCAATGTATGAGCGGGAAACTGTTTTAATGTTACTGTATGGTTTTTCTTTATGAGAAGATTAAACATATTTCATTTTTATGTGATTACGGATTATACTGTTTTATCTCAAATTAACAAGCTTTTCCCCCTATTTGTTTTGCAGTAAGCCAATGGAGGAGGACACTGCTGTAAGTCTCTTACTTTTTTTCGTTGGCCTCTCATTTATCTATTCTCTTGATTATCAGCAATGGTAGATCATTATTTTAGCCATCAGTCTTCTATAATGCATGTCATACTTTCATTTCTCTTTGTAAAGTTGGATCTCCTCGATGGAAGTAAAATGCATTACTTCCATGTCATACGTTAATTTCTCTTTCCAAAGTCGTGTCACATCATGAAAGCGCGCAATTCTCAATTTAGATTATAATTTTGTAAGTTGATCACTAATTCTAGAGTGTAAGATCTTCAATAATATTATGAAGCTCACATTTTAATACTATGTATATAGGATTAGCCAAACTGAAACTATTTGTTATATTTTTCTGCTCCTTTCGACAATCTTCAACAATATTATCAAGCTCACATTTTAAAACTATGTATATAGGATTAGCTAAACTGTAAACTATTTGTTTTGTTTTTCTGCTCCTCTTGACAGGCTGGCAAGAATGAAGAAGAGGAGTTCAACACTGGGCCACTATCTGTTCTGATGATGAGTGTGAAGAATAACACGCAGGTAATAGATTCTTCTTTGGCTTTTGAGTATTGTACGATTGGAAGTGTGGCCTAACCCTTGGAGAAAAGTTGAACGTGTCCAATTATTTAAAGCTATTTGGCTGATCAAGCCTGTTTCCTGGTAATGGGATTCTTTGGTGCCGCAATATGTTTCAACAAATGTTGACTTTTTGATAGTGGTCCGTGGGTATTAACATCTTTTTAAAGAGCTTAGCCGTGAATTTTAATTGTTCTAGTAGTTTAACTACAACGAGATGGATGCATCTATGTTGCCATTCTTAAGCCTGGATATATGTTTCAACGTTTGCTGACTCTTTGATTCTTCTGTTTATAGAGTTTAGCCATGAATAATAATTGTTATGCTGGTTTGATTATAACCAGATAGACTCAACTCATCTATGTAGCCCATCTCAAGACCCGATATTTGACTTTTAAGTGGAGTATAATTTGAATACTTATTTCTTCATCTGATAATGCATATTTTCTGTTTTGTTATTGTGTTTTCCGTAGCCTCATCAAAATTCAGTTGGTTTAGGTACTCATAAATTGTAGAAACAACAAAAAGCTTCTAGGGAGGGTGAGGGCCTTCGATCGGCATTGCAACATGGTTCTTGAAAACGTCAGAGAGATGTGGACCGAGGTTAATTTGTGATGGATTTTGTCCTTTTTACTTTCTATATTAGTCAAACCACTTATAAATAATGTTTTTTTACATTATGATCAGGTGCCAAAAACTGGAAAGGGCAAGAAGAAAGCCCAGCCAGTCAACAAAGACAGGTTTATAAGTAAGATGTTTCTCCGCGGCGACTCTGTTATTATTGTCCTCAGGAATCCCAAGTGAAACTAATATGCTTGTTCTGCTTATTGTTGCAAAACTTCAAAGCTCTGTTTCGATATTCATAGTGTGTCGGTAGTTGGATTCTCGTGTAGGAAGCTATTTTTCTGAATTTCCTCTGTAGTTGTGAGCCTTAAGTTGATAGACAGACTTTTTATGAGATACAATTCTCACTTTTTCTGATCTCAAATTTTCTAAAAATGGATGTCGGTTGAACGAGACCGAACCTTATGAAATCTTGTTGATCATTGAACTTTGGATGTTTGTCAGTGTCGCATCCAATCTTTGGTCGACCCGATATATTTCGTGCTAGAAAGTGTTGGAGAAATTGCTTGGGAGATGATTGAGTTTTGTGATTTTGGAAAAAAATAAATGAGGAATGATAATGGTATATTTTTTTAATTTTATATTTTAATCTCATAATTTTATTCGATGATTACAATCATTATTATTTCATTGATAAAATTATTATGTTATTGTAAAAATATGTAAAAATAGATAGATTGCATTGAATAATTTCGTCACATGGAAATTTCACTGCTTAAAATAGAAATAATATTTCACAAATTTAGAATGGATTTAAAATTTAGCAAACTTTTTTTATTATATTTAAATACAAAAGTAATATTATATATTGTCATTTTAATTATTGAAAAATAATTTTTGATCATATAAATCTTTTTTAACGAATTATTTTAATTAATTATTATTTTTTTCCTTGAAAAATAAGTCCAAAATGAAAATAATTTCCAAAATGAACATAAACGACGTCGTCCAACAATTGGTTATGGAAACTGACTTTTGTGCCCCTGCATCGAAATCACTAACCCTAGAGGATAAAGCTCTGGCGATTCAGTAGAAGGCAAAAATCCGCAGCTCGCGCCTTTTCAAGGTTTTGCTTCTTCTCTACCGTTTCCACTCCGCCGCTTGATTTTTCAGTTCTGATTGCTGATTCATATTCGTTTTTTGATTCTAACGCAGATCGGAGAATCGAGAATGAGTCGCGGGTCAGTAGCGGCAGGTGGAGCTAAGGGGAAGAAGAAGGGGGTGAGTTTCGTTATCGACTGCACGAAGCCGGTGGAGGATAAGATTATGGACACCGCTTCGTTGGAAAAGTTTCTGCAGGAAAGGATCAAGGTCGGAGGCAAACCGGGTGCGCTCGGTGACTCGGTCACTGTGGTCCGCGAAAAGAGCAAGATCACTGTCACCTCTGACAGTAACTTCTCTAAAAGGTAAATGTTATCATTTTATCGTCGTAATTAGCTGATTCGTTTGAATTCGCATCCGCTTCTATCGCTTGCTTTACTATCTTTTTTTGTTCCATTGGTTCTTGTTATTGCGGAGGGAAATCTGTATTGCAAAGTTAGCAGTTTAGAGTTATAATCTTATTTAGCGCTTACAAATTTTCGCTCTTTTTTTTTTTTCATTTCATTCGTTATTTTCCAGTATATGTTTCGTAGTTTCAAACAATACGATTCCTTGTACACTCTGTTCAGCGACAGGGAATAATCTGTATAGGTAACAGTTGATAAATGATAAATGTATCTTTTTATCATTACTGTCAATCGACTTTGGATACCTGTATGCGCCTCTGCTTTTGCCCTGGCTTTTCTCTCTCTTTTTTTTTTAATTGATTTTTTCCGTTATATTGTTATCATTTGTTTAAACCACAGAGATTATGTTGGTAGTCGTTGTATACCTTTTTACTTTGTTAGGAAGTCTAAATTGCTATTCCAATTTCTAAGTCTTACAGTTCATAGGCCTGGAACTTTTATGTAAGAATATGCTGATATTGTAGCCTTGCAATATTAAAGAATTTTAATGATTTGAATGAAATGGAATTGTATTTTTTCCAATATGTGGTAGTAGACAGTACATTTTTGTTAGAATTGGAATGATCACTTATCAATTAAACTGCCTGTTAGAATTATTATCTAACCTTAAAAAACGTGTCAAAACTTGCATATTTTAAGTTGACTGTTAATGCCTATAAAACATGCAATTATTACATTTCTAAAAACAAATGAATGAACATGTACTTCTGCCTACCCAGGCATGGTAGTTGCTAGCAGTCGATATATTTGGCGGCCATTTAGAGTTATGGATAGTCATATGGATTGGATTGTGCGTGATTATGCTAAATCAGTTTGATTATGTCATTTACTGTAAATCAGCATTCCAAGCTCGTTTCATATCTTTGCCTCATTATATTGATCATAAAAGAAAGTTAGTTGATTGGAAAAGAACTCTATTTTGCTGCATGATGATTATTAATCTCTCTTTCTTTTTATTTTCAGGTACCTTAAATATTTGATTAAGAAATATTTGAAGAAACACAATGTGAGGGATTGGCTCCGCGTGGTTGCTTCCAACAAGGATCGCAATATTTACGAAGTAAGATACTTCAATATTGCTGAGAATGAGGGAGAAGAGGAAGATTGAAGCCCTTTTTCAATTTAAGTGAGATACTTCACTTCTAGTCTTTATCAAATTGAACTAGTTTCTCAACGCTACTGCATCTCTTTGCTCTTTTTTTTTCTGATCAATCAACTCGTCTATGGTTTGTTTTATTCCATATCTCCCTTTTGTAGTCGTTGAATCAGAGTAGAGATTCACTGTTGTGTGCTTCAGGATCACTTTTTGCCCAGACCTATAAAATGGGAAACCAATACAATTGTGTCCTGCTTTTGAAGGGTCCAACGTATAATTTATTACGTTAATTGAATTAATAATTGTTCGAGAAGTCCAATAAGCAATAACAAAGCACTCAAAAGTAGAAGTGTCGAACGAACGAGCATGTAGAGAAAATCTTGACTTGACAAGATCTTGATTCAAGCGGAATTGAGATCAGTAGATTGATATTATTTCTCTCCTTGATTAGTGGATGTAATGGTCTTCTCGGTTGTTTAGTAATGTTTTTAAGAGCAAGGTTAGGTTTATTATTTAATTGTTTTTTTTGTGATGTTGATGTAAGTAATGAATTATGATTTTTAATTGAAAGATAATAATGTAATATTAAAATATAAATGAAAGTATAAGCATTTTGTCATTTGATGTCAACAGATTAATTTAATCTTTATTTATAACAATTAATTAATTTATTATTAGATTTCAACAAAAAAGAAAGGAGGATCACATACGCTTCAAAGTTACGTGAGATTTAGATGAGACAAAGGGTGACGCACAAGTTCCATGTCGGTAATCCCTCCGATAGTGATTTTTTCAAAAAAGTCAAAAAGACTATTGCCGACAAGAACCGAGGACCTAATTCAATAGTAAGTAATTAAATATCAAGCGATGATAATTATAATCTATAAATTAAAATAAATAAATAAAAATAATACTATCTTTATTTTAAGAAAAAATTTAATTCAAATACTATCGTATGAAGGGTATTTTAGAATTTTTAAATCTTAAAAAGAAAGTTACGCGCTTTGCACATAATTAATTTAACGAAAATATTTGAATTGTAAACGGTGTATACAATAGGGTCTGATTTGATAAAAAAAATGTTAGAGAACAAATGACAAATGAACTCGTAGCATATGGTATTAATTGAACTTTTTCTTTTATTTTATTATTTGAACATTTTTAATCACGTGTTATATATATATATAGATAATTGATGCAGCGTTGCATGGGAAGAAAATGACAAAAAGTGTTTCAAAATTATTGATTTAATTTTATATTATTTTTATTAATTTATAAGAAAATAATTTCTTAATATATTAAAATTATGAAAAATGTAGTAAATGGTTGTTTGTTGTTAATCACGGGATCGACGTGACGCAGCAGATAATCCTCTTCGTTAATCCAGATTTTGGGACGCACTTAGTTCGTGATTTTTCTGTTAAAGCTGCGGTGCCATCGATTACGCTGTGGCCCCATCACATTCTGTATCACTGCTCGGTCTCTGTACCGCCAAATCTCTGCCTTCGTCTTTTGTAGCTTCGATCTTATTGGTATTACGCAACTCGTTTTTCCAGTTGAAATCCTGTTGTTTGTTTAGATTATGATCGATTTTGAATTCTGGGTTTTGTTGTTTACGGTGATTGAATCTGAATTTGAAATTTTGTTCTCGTCGATCATGAAATTTTGTTTTTTTTTTTTTTTGGCGTCTCTTTCATTTAGTTCATTCTGGTTCGAGATGTTCATGAAGAGATCAGTAATGGGCAAGTAATATGAGTGTAAATGAATGATGCTAAACCATTTATGCCGATTTTTGTTGTTGTTATACTTATTGCTACGATTATCCTAGAGTTTTTATAGTATATGCGGTGACCTGTGAGAAGTATGGAGGAAATCTCTTTGACAAATTTTGAAATTTTTACAATTTGGGTAATCTAATTATGGATCTTAGCTATTATATCGCAGTATTTGTCTTGAACTCCAGTTGGCATTTTTCTTTCCTTGGGGAAAATATGCTGTGGAAGTCTCATCTTATCTGTTGATTTACTGGGTTGGCCGTGGACAGAACTTAAAAATTTACAATCAATTGATTGTTTAGCATAAACTCTTGAGAAATTTGTTCAACGAGGCTTGATCGATTAATTTCTAACATGTGATGTTTATTAAATTCTTGATGTTTCACTTAAGCCATAAGCTTCTAGCTTCTTTAGTTTCTCTTTTTACTTGCTTATTGATCTTTAATATGGTCCTACTATGTGCAAAATTGTTCTTGTGGATACCAGGTCTTTCTGCTGATGCTGCATTCTTAAACTGCAAATGGACCTAATTCAGATGGCATCAGTGGGAAACCAAACTGTAGAAAGTGTTGCACCGGTTTCCAGCATTATTGGGAGTACAAAATGTGAAAGCTACTTGATTTTTAGGGCCGAAACTTCCCTAAGCGATCCAATACGAACAGTCTTGTACTTTCTTGGGCTTGCTTATTGTTTTATTGGATTGTCAGCTATAACTTCCCGATTTTTCCGTTCCATGGAGAATGTCGTGAAGCACTCTCGGAAGGTGGTGGAAGTAGATCCTTTGACCAAAGCTGAAACTGTTCGATATGAAAAGGTGTGGAATTTCACAATTGCAGATATTAGTCTCCTTGCATTTGGCACCAGCTTTCCTCAAATATCATTAGCTACTATCGATGCTCTACAAAACATGGGGAAGCTTTATGCTGGAGGTATGTTTCATTGTCTAAATGACAATCAATCTTAAATCTATTTCCTAAATTATATACCATATTTTTCAAAGCTTTGGAGAGGTTTAACTGAGATATTCACATTTTGATTACTTCTCCTGATTTCTGTTTCTTTGAAACCACTTCATTTGCTAGCCATGCTAATGTGCTGCTGCTGCTTATCCCTGTTTTTTTTTTTAAATTTTGATGAGCAAATGCAAATGCCTTTGCATTGCATTTTCATGCTTTCTGCTTCCCAAATTGTATTCTACATTGGAACTATTATTTCACCATCTTATGTATTTTTTTTTTTACTTCTTCAAATTTCAGGTTTGGGTCCTGGAACACTAGTTGGTTCTGCTGCATTTGACCTTTTCCCCATTCATGCTGTTTGTGTTGTTGTGCCAAAAGCTGGGGAATTGAAAAAGATAGCGGACTTAGGTGTCTGGCTGGTGGAGCTCTTTTGGTCTTTTTGGGCTTATATTTGGCTTTATATAATTTTAGAGGTTATCAGTTGAATTACATTTCCTTTCTTTTTAATCGAAAAATCCTTCTATGCTGTGTTGCTATTATATTAGTCTCTCTATCCCGTATCATCTTGATTACATAGTTTTGTTGTTAAAAAAAAATCTGTAGGTGTGGACTCCCAATGTGATTACTGTCTGGGAAGCTTTGATTACAGTTGTGCAATATGGATTACTGTTGACACATGCTTATGCTCAAGACAAGCGATGGCCATACATCTCTCTCCCTCTGTATGCGTCTATTGCCTACTAAAATTAAACACGGAAGTAAGAACAAGTGTTCGCTTCTCATTGTCTTTGTATCATTTTAGTGCAAGAATTGAGAGGCCAGAGGATTGGGTGCCTGCAGAGATTCCTAAATGCAAACAATATGATGTATATGATGAGGCAGATGATGAAAGAGTAGATGAAGAAGAAAATGGAAGGATTGTTGACATTTTCTCTGTCCACTCAACAAATGTTGGAGGTTCTGTCTTACTCTACAGTTTTATTAGTAAAGCATTTCTTTTCTCGTTATTTATCTTACATAGGAGATCTACATTTAGTTACTTGTAAATGACGAATGATGACTTGAAATTTTTGGATAATTATGTTAATTAGCGTCATAATCTTTCACTAGAACCATTTTATCTCTTAAGACATTCACTTTGGATATATGTTTTCTTGTTCTTCACATTGTTTTTTGTAGTAAGAGACAAGTATTAAGAGTGATACTTACTTATCACAGAAGGACGATAGGCCCGAAAAGCAAGGTTGGATGAAAAATATTCATGCTTTACAAACTAATAGTATAACTAAGAGTCTGCAGGTCTATATAATTATAAGTTAATGCACCATATGCGTTGATTGACAGTTTTGATGGCATTGAGATAATTTATATTACCATTTATTGATTGAAGCTTTGGAGGAAAATAAGTTCGATCAGACACCCTCTTAAAACCCGCTCTTCGTTTTTATTTACTATTTATGGAATGTTTTAAATACCCTGCACATAAAACTCTATCTAGTCGCTGGCATTTGCAGATCCAGCATATCAGGAAGTTCCTGTAACTGATTATGTTGCTGAATCTTCAGATATGAATGTTGACAGGGAGAACGATTTAGAAGATACTCGTGTTCTTATATTTTGGAAGCAACAGTTTGTAGATGCACTGAAGGCAATATTTTTTATCATTTATTTTTTTATTTACTCCATTTTCCCATCATTTTAATGCTTTGTGATTGCTTGAACAGTTGGCAAGTGCAGACTCTGCAAAAATGAGCATTTATCAACGAGTGGGAAGAACTTGTTGGAAGTTACTTCTTCTTCCTTGGAAATTTTTCTTTGCTTTTGTTCCTCCTTATCATATTGGTCATGGATGGATAGCCTTCATTTGCTCATTGATTTTCATAAGCGGGATTGCTTACATTGTTACTCAACTCACCGATCTTATTAGCTGTGTCACAGGTTTTAGATTAGTCATCTTCTTGTCTTCTATAATTATTTCTCTCTCTCTCTCTCTCTCTCTCTCTCTCTCTCTCTCTCTCTCTCATTTGAGTTTTTGAGTTTTGTAATGCTTTGGTTGCAGGAATTAATCCTTATGTAATAGCATTCACAGCATTGGCTAGTGGAACTTCCTGGCCAGACTTGGTTGCTAGTAAGATTGCTGCTGAACGTCAAACAATAGCAGATTCAGCCATTGCAAACATCACTTGCAGGTGAGACTCACAAAACATCCACCCATTAATTTGAATCCCATCTTTGCTTTGATTTTAGAATTAATTCAATAAAAGGGATTTTTCGAATGAAGGATGAATATTGTGACAGAGACTGAGTTTCAGAGCTATTACTCAGGCTCATCACTAACCTGCCTGATCTGACGATCCGTGGAAAAAAATTTTATCCTGCTCTGATCTGGTTCGGACCAAAATTTGTGGTCCAAGGTTTGCCTTGCTGACCTTGGAACATCGAGCCAGCCTACAAGCCTGTTATTTTCCTTAAGCGCTGCAGCGCCTTTTACAAAATTGACACTGGCCCTTCAGTCAAAGTCAGCCTGCCTATAAAAAAAAAATTAGATTCATGCTTGGTCCAAAGTCAGGCCAAACTCAGATCAAACTTTAAAAAAATTTCCGGTCTGGCCTTGGCCCGGACCAGAGCAACCAGGCATTTGATGATCCTGAGCTAGTATTCTGATCAGTAAAACTCGAGCAGCTCGAATTAATTCTTCTATGTTTCTAAATCCACAGCAACTCAGTGAACATATACGTGGGTATCGGAGTTCCGTGGTTGATTGACACTGCATACAATTACATCGCGTATGGAGAACCTCTACGGATCGAAAACGCTGCAGGTCTCAGCTTCTCATTAGTAATCTTCTTCATTACTTCTGTAGGTTGTATCGGTGTCCTAGTTTTAAGACGCATCACGTTAGGCGCAGAGCTTGGGGGTCCCAAGCCATGGGCCTGGATGACCTGCATTTATTTGATGCTGCTCTGGCTTATTTTTGTTGTGCTATCTTCTCTTAAAGTCGTAGGGGTCATATAGGTTCCTGTAATTATTATTCTTTCAGAAACGCAGATTCTCTCTTCCTTATTTTGGAAGAGAATAAATCATGTTTTGTCTGCTATAGTTAATTTCAAATATGCATTAGCTTTAAAGGGTTTTAGAGAATAAAACCATGTTTCTGCCATTAACATGCTCAATCACAACAGCAAATGACAATAGTCTTGACAAAAAAACAGGCAAGAATTCTCTGTTTTTTCAGGTATATTAACACAAGATAGTATTTGAGCTTCTAGGATGCCAATGGCTGAAACATCTCTTGAACAAAAGGTAAAAATTTCCAAAATCTCAACTTCAGATACTAGTATTTGAGCTTCTAACAACTGCTTCTAGGAAAATGATAAAGGGGGTAAGACTTATATGGGGTGGTCTCTTCACACCAATGCACCCGCACAGGCTGGGATTGGAGTACCTTTGAGTTTCTTAGGAGAATTGCATTTCTTGGTAATGAACCTGCATAAACATATTAAAGTAAATTCAAGATGCATGTGATTAAGCATGAAATTTAATCAGCTGATTGTAGTTGTAAAAGGGTGTCTAAAAATTAGACGTCTTGGCTTTGGAAAGGCCGTGATCAAGAAAGTGCACAAAGTGCATCGTGTATGGATTGGTCCATAAATTTACCTGAAGAAATCCCTCCACATCAATTCAAACATCAGCCAATTAGTTCCCGGGCCACGACCAGAATCGTTTCTGTTCGAGAAGCGGAAATAGATTCATCAATTGAACGGTAAATTTCATATCTTCCAAGCCAATTTTTTACACCAAATAAAAAAGAGAAATGGGATGGGTTTCTTAAAGGCATACCTCGATGAGGTTTTGTTTAACTCGTCAAACATGGATCGAGGAGAGAGGCATCCCATTGTTAGCCATGGCGAGATTTTGCACGAGAAGTTTGCTCCATAAATACTATCTTTTCCATCCTTCGACCCCTTGGGAGGATGTGCTTGGCACTCTGCAGCATACTTCTTAAGCCTCCGCAGTGCTTCAGTTTCCCCTCCTGCCATGGAAGCGTTGGCTGCAGGCCTTCCGTCCTACATGACACCACCACCATATCTATCAAGATTATCAACATATGCATTTTTCGTAGAATCATTCGCAAAGAATATTACTAGATTTATCCTCTAATCCTCCGCTCTAATACAACAAACAAAGTAATGAATGTCAACTCTATCAGCCAATATTGGTCAGCATTGCCACTATAACATAGTTCGTGTAAAGCAAATTAAAGTTCTAAACCTGAGCCATTGTTGCAGATGGATTAAGACCCAAATCCACCAGGGACGGAATATCTCCAGCCTCTACATCGCCCCGGGAAGGCAATCCCTTGATTTGATCCAAGGCCTCAATCGTCTTCCTTACATTCAATCCCTGCATTTTCTCTTTAAAACCTCCATAGTTTGTTGGCATATTTTCCAGTTGGAATGGCAAATCATCAAAATGGTATAAAGTACTTCCCCAGAAATACTTCACCTCGACGTTTTCCTCTTTCATTGCCGCCTCAATCTTCTCCTCCGCCTTAACCTCGTCGTGCGAAATCTCACGGTGAGCGTATACTGCATCTGCACCAACTGCCTTTGCCAGTTCGACTAAAACAGTTTCAGGCCTTCCGACTCTCACTACAAGATCTGAGCCCCTAGCCTGGAGGTTTTTCCGGAGGTCGGAAACTGATTCAATCAAGAATGTAGCACGATAAGGCCCCGTTTTATCGAACCCAGCAGAAGATTTACCGTAATCTCTCGGATCGAAACAGTAGACTGGCAAGACGGACATGGATTCATTGCTAGCGGTGTTGAGGCATTCGTTATCGTGGACTCTCAAATCATTCCGGAACCAAACGATGGAAGCTCTCCTAATCGCTGCCCCATTGGACGGATCCAAGGGGCGGCGCGGCCCCAACGAAAGAGGGTTATGAAGGGGATTCGCAGAAATGGTAGATTTGAAAGAAATTTTGGAAGGAGAAAGAGTGGAAGAAGTGAGAGAAAGATGAGAGAGAGAAGAAGCTTGGGTAGGCACCTTAACTGTGCTGGGCGGCTGAGAAAACAAGGCAGAAATTCTGGGCTGAAGAAAAAAGCTGGCGGGCATGGGAGTAGAGAGAGAAAGGGTCAAAGAAGCAGCGGCAAGAGGGTTGGAAGGGATAATGAGAAGTGGGTTTTGCTCGTCGGAGGAGATGGATTCAGAATCTTCGAGGTATCGGCCGTTGTTCTCCATAGCTGAAGCTCAGAGGGTGGAAAAGAGGAAGATGAGTTCAGAGAGATAAGCTATGGATTCTCCTCCTTCGGTTTGCTTCGCTTCTCTTCTGTTGCTTGATCAACCCTGCATTTGCACCTAACCGGCTAACCCCCCCTTTTCCACCAACTCAATTTTGTAGGCTTACCTTTTTTTTTTTTTTCTTTTTTAATTTAATCTTTTTAAATTAATTTAAATTTTATTAAAGCAATTATCATTAAAACCCCTAAACTATAGAAAACTTGAAAATATACTCGATAAGAAAAATAAATGTTAAACTATCATTTATAAATAATCCAACCGTTTGTGATCTCTCGTAGTTTAAATGTGATCGCTCTTACTTAAAATATATGCAAAACATGCTAAAAAACGAGTACCTTGTTAGACCAAGATTTCATGCAGTCTCCTATATTAGAAAAATTGATATAAAATGCATTTAAGAACGGACAACCATAAGCAGTCATTGGCGCAATTCTCCACAGTTAAAATGCAATCGACCATGTCTGACTTTAACAACAAAACGATTAATTTGTTAACCTACAATATTTTAATATTTATTTTATTAACAAATATAATTTAACACTATCCTTATCCTTATCCTTATAGTTAAAGATATTTTTTTCATATTTCTTACTTTACTTATTACAATAAAATGTTTTGTCTAATTTAACTAACTTTAAAGGATGTATTTTATTATTACTTTTTGAGATAATGCTTAAATTGAATTCATTTAATTGATAAAATAATTATAATATATTACAAATAGGTGACATAAATATCTAAAATTAAAAGATAAATAAAATGTAATCATAATTATAAAATTAAGTAAGTCATTTAATCCTAATTTCAAATTCCTCATAACTATTATATTGAAATTAATATTAATTTCAATAGTTATTGGAAAATGTGCCTTAGTGACAGTGGGACAGGTAAAATATGGTTTTTTAATAAAATTAGATAATTGAATAAAATAACACTATGCTCAGTAAAAAGCAAAAACGACATTTAAAACAAAACAACCTTAATTTAGTTAACCATAATTAACGTGTGTTTTGCTCCACCTTAATCTCAGTTTTGTCATCAGCAAAAGCAGTCATTTTTACTTACAAACAAACATAACACTGCGATCGAACTGATTGAAAAGAAAACAATTCTTTCATTAAATCATCAAATTATGCACTTTTACCTTCATTCCCAATCTGATATGTGCTTTCAAACCCCGCACTGTCCATGCAAAATCGATGTTTGACGGCCCAAATTCTGTCGAAATATACCAACTTATGATTTCATCTCGTGCTTCGATCAAAGATGCTATTGAAGAGAACTCGCATGGCCAAAAAAGTCGTGAAAATTGGTAAGCAGAGTCGCAATTCTATTGCTGAAGAACTGGAAGCAGAGGACGTTATCTAACTACATTTAGTACCCCTCTAGCCGTTGCCTAGTTCAAATGATTAAGAAATGAATTTATCGCTTGTCTGAAAATCCATAAACTAAAAGTGGAAGAACCCAGAAAAAAACACTTATTTTTGTTACCTCGAAGAAGGAATTGAAATTTAGTCTCATCAAAAAACGCCGCAAGAATGGAGCTCGCTGACTGCCAACGAGCCTGTTGCTTCGTAATATAGTGTACAACGAATTGGATTTCTTGTTGAATTCCTAGATTGTTAAATACACACGTAAAACTACCGTCAATATCACATTTAAGTAGGAAGATAGACAAAATAATAATCAACTAAAATACCTCTGTCATATGCTCCAATTCAGATGTATTTGAACTATTATCTTGGTTCTTGATTTTCCAGCAGAATTGCAGGCAAAGTGTCATTATACCATCGAGTATCCTCGACAAAGAGCCAATATCCAAGAATGATTGGGAAATCAATGCAGCTAGATACCTATACATTTAAAATATGAGGAATTTATTAACTTCTACAAGAAACAAATTAATTGTAGCCGTCCGATTATACTATTAGCATGAAACCTCAAAATTAACAACAAAGCAAATTTCTAGAGAAATCTTTGAACAGTAATGCCAAAATTAACTCTTCATTCATTAACTGCATAAATAAATATTTGACACGTCATAGAATAAGAATATAGAGTAATAATAGAGTATTATTCATCTTTTAATAATGGATAAAATATAATCTATACTCTAATATTTAAAGTCATTTATATATTAGACTTTAAACTATTTTTTTGACAAATCGAACTACCACCGTTCAATAATTTGGACATTGTCATTCATTTATCGGTCAAATTTATCATGTGCATATCATATTTTTCATTCAAATGAATGTTTAATTTGATTTATAACCAGTTTGACAATTTCTAACTGCATTTGAATTCTAGCAATCTTCTTTACGAATTATTTCAAATTATGTCGAAAAATCGACATATTTTAAAATAGATTAGAAATCTCTGAACAGTTTACAAATCAGATTAAAACACATGATTAAATAAAAAAAAATGGTATACACATACGAAATTTAATAAATTGAGGGCAATATTCAAATTGTTGATGATTTAACGGTGGAAGTTGGATTTAAAAAAATATATATATATATATAAATGACTACAACATTAGGGTGCAAATTACACTTTACCTTTTAATAATTGTAACAAAGTTAAAAGAACTCAGAATTGTAAGCAATGGTCATGAGTATGAGACATGCAGTGGCAAAAACAAATGACACATTTACTCACTCTTGATGGAAGCCCACAAGTTCGGTAAAATCGTGAGAATCTTGGATATGAGCTTGCAAAACATTCCATTGAGATTCTATAACATCCACCTGCAAAAAGAAGCACAAAAATGTTAAGTGTGGCTCAAAATATCAAAAAATATTGAGCAAATTATTGATGAAATTTGTGATGAATAAATCTCCCACAAAACCAAATCTAACCTGAATATAAAACTGAAGATTTCTGATCAAGAATGCCATGTGCTCTCTAACCCGCCACATCGGTCTAAACTGCTGGCGTCTTTGTTGAGATATCGAGCAATTCACTCGATTATCACGATGTTCTGCAAAATCTGTGTGATCTTGATGCATCACTGAGGCCCACGACTTCTCCAACTCCATTTGTGTTCGTTTGAGCCGCAACAAATATTGAAAGATCTTGCCATACCTAGAGCATGCTACTTGTCTTATTTTGTCTTGTATGGAAAACAAAATATATACAAAATGAGACAGGTGGAAGAGAGATCCTCACTTACAAGGCTTTTATGACCTTAGTAAAAAATAATTTCCTTCTAATGGTAGAGAATAAATTTCAAAATGTAATTCTTAAAATTAGGGTCACCAACCGGCCTACCACCTGAATTTTTTTTATAAGACCTAGGTATATGTTTTCATAGGCAGGCTGGCCCCCACGTATGTTCCCATAAGAGGACTTGTTGACTAGCCAATTTTTTTAAGCAGAATGGGCGATTTTGTAACTAGCACCACAACTCCAATTAAATTTTAAAGGCTGGTGAGCCAACCTGAGGTCTAAAGGCCCAATCGAGTTTGGCCTTGGAGCAGCATTTCTCAGTGTCTCAGTACAATATTGTCCGTTTTAGGTCGAAGTTTGCATGGTTTTGCTATTGGAATTAACACAAAACATATTGTACTAGATAGAGAGAAAAACTCTACTATAAACTATGCATTTTCCACCCTTCTAAGCATTGTGGAATTATGCACCCTTACTGATATAGATTTAGTCTTCATATTTGAGTCATTCCTAACATTCACTTGGCAGATTGTCACAATTTCTCCTCTCCTGACGTCTTTGTCGGCCACACTTTTGATTTGACAGTGATTTTGATACCACTTGTAGCATCTCTCAATGTTCTTAATACAATATTGTCTGATTTGGGCTGGAACCCGCACAATTTTACCGAATTTACCCCATAACGCGTTGCACTAAGGAGGGAAACCACATTTATAAACCAAACATTTTTCAATCCCCCAAATGATGCAGAATTGTACATCTTCACTGGTATGAGTTGGGCATTTCCTAATTTTCACACAACAAGTTGTCACATTTGGTCTACCCCAAGGCTAGTTAAAACAAATCATAGCATTGATTCAGTGAGCAGACCATCCTTAGATACGTAGAGTTATAATCTTATTTAGTAATAAGAAAATTCACTTTATTTGATAAATCAATTTGCAATTTATAGAGCACAGGGTAATTATCAAATAAAACCACGTAGTTTGTGAAACCTCTCACATCATCATTGCTCTTGGAATTCAAAATGAGGGAGGAAGCCTAGTAAGCAAGCCTAAAAATGGATCAAGGAGAGAAAGATGAGAGTTTGAAAGACGAAAGCAAACTCATTTTTAGGCATAAGAATGATAGATAGGCAAATATGTGAGCTTCGTTTCCTACAGAATTGAAAGGGGACGACGAAGAAATAGGATCAATCAAAAGAAGCGCGAGAATTGCTAAGATTTCATAGTTCTTGGTTGGAGGTTGAACAGTAGTTGGCACTTCTATTATATATTCCAACTGTTTGCAGGCACCAGAGAGAAATACACTTACAACGAAGTGAGGCTAATGGCGATCAAGATAGCGCTGCGTCCGGGTAAACTTGGCTTCGGAAAAAGCAACTTGGTGATGCTATTGCTTCCGAACTCACCGGAATTTGCCGTCAGTTTCCTTGTTGCTTCGTTTCTCAGCACGATCATTACCGCCTCGAATCCATAATTTAAAGTTCAAGATATTGATTATAGGTAACTTCAAAATACAGGGTTTTATTTGATAATTACCTTAGAGCATAGTACTTACTACAAGAAAATAGACAATTACTCTAGGATTTATGCAAGGGTTGCGTCCGAAAGTTTCAATATTTTGTTGTACAATTAGCAAAGTCATAAAAAATAAATAGAATGGCAAAATAAAATAAAATAAAAAAGAAGGCAAGCAAAATTTCTTACTTAGATAGCACTTCCTGTGTAAAGAACAATTGCATGGGCCAATCAACAGAGTACTCAAGAGCAATACCATCCCAGCCATTAAGAGACATGTTTGAAGAAGTCTTTAATAAATCTCCTTGTGGGGGTTTTATTGTTACCCCAAATGTAGGCATTCTGATAATAGTAGAAAAAATAAATGAATTGGATGGTCATAGAGCCATGATCGAACTGGCATAATCTACTCAAACTCAATCTAAATCAATGATCAAGTATAGTCAATAGAGTCCGAACCGCAAAGATACTCTAGAGAAGTATTTATCGTCTTCACCAATAGTCTTTATTGCAGCCTGCATTTCGTGTTATGCTAATGAATTTTTTTTAAGACATTTGAGACAATGAGCAAGTTCGATGAGGGTTTAAGTAAAAAGGTGAAGAAAGAATTTACCCAGATAACAACTTACTAGTTGAAATGGTATCATTAGATCAGCTTCAGCCGTTGACTGGCGAGGAGGTAAGCACATTAGCTGCCGACTCTCCTCAAGAAAACACTAATGGCGAGAAGAAATATCAATAAATGTCAGATTTAGGACTTAAATATGATATTCTCTAATTTTAAAAAAACCCGCAACAAAAAGTGGCAAAGGATTGCCATCTTGAATGAAAAAATAGATATTAACATATCTCGTTTCCTGTCAAATAAAGTTACTAATCATTAAAAGTCAGTGAAAGTCAAGATCAGACTTTATATCTGATGTTGTTGAAGCGTTAATACTCAGAGTAAACTCCCTCACAGTCAAAAGGTCATCTAAAAGATATCCTTCTTAGAAAAGAAATCATAAAAATATAGAATTTAAGTTGTACCTGGAAAAAATCTCCTTTTGCAAGAAGAAAATAATCTTTTAAGGCTCTCAGGTGACCATTGAGGTCAGCACGCACAACTACAAGCTGAATAATAGGCTACTTTTCAGGAAATAGTACTTAATTTATGAATAAAGAAATTTTCCACAAACAAAACCTGCCAAAGATGACTAGCCGCAATTGCTCTAATTGAGTCAACAGTGCATTCAAATGATCTTCTGTGAAATTCAGATGATCCCTGCACAAAATAGAACTTGGCCAATTACCTCATGTAGTAAAATATCCAAGGATAAAATAATTTGTTTTCTTCTTAAAATATGCATGTGAAGATGTTGCTGACCTTCAGATCTTGAAGCATGCTTTCTATCTTATCTGCTTCAGACTGCGGAAGCAATTCTTCTCCGACCAATTTGGTGCCAGTGAAATGTTCCTTTTGAAGAGGAAAATGCTGCGTAAATCCTTGTACATTTTGGGATCCTCCTCTTTGCATCTGCAGTTGATATGTAGCATCTCGAAACTGTAAGGTGGGGCTTGGATTCCGAAGAACCCTAACAGCCTTACCAGCAAAAAGAATTGACTCGGCGACCCGCATATGGATGTAATCGGGCAGCATATCCTGAGCAAACATAATATCCATTTTCCATAATAAGAATTTGAATGTTAATGGCTCAACTTGACCAGCGCATGGGTTGGATCACGAATCAGATCGAGATTAACTAAAACTACATAAACTTCAGGCCAATCTAAAAATAATAAAAGTTTTGGGGGGAAAAGAGTGACCAGACAGGAATGGAGAAAGTATGCTACCAGAAAAATATGAAATCCTGTGTGCCAATCTGATAAAGATGACTCGTCTGTTGATAATCGAGCCAGTCTTTCAGAAATGTCTGAGGCAGATGAACTCCGCTCTCTATCATTCTCTTCCTGCCTGAAATATAAAATACTGGTAAGATGATGCTTTCTTCACTGGTTCAAAGCAACAATGAATATTTATATCAAAAGGGAAAAATAGGGATAAAAATAAGAATTTTTCAGTGTATAGATTACCTACTATAAGTGAAATTAGATAAAGATGTTTCTAATGTAAACATGCACCGGGACAGTATTAATATCAGCCATCCATTCTAGAGGCGTATACCTTTAAGAACTCTACAACAACCCTCTATCTCTTTCAAACAATAAGGGTTTGCTCTATCAGCTACCCATGATATTTAAAAACCAACATTTATTTCAAGATACAAGATGTACCTGACGCTATTACCTTCTGATGAAAAATTCTCCATGCTGATCTTGAAGAATCCCATAAATCATCCACGAAGCAAGTTGGTTATACATAACCTGATGTCCATGCCAAAGAAGCCTATATTGTGGCCATGAAAACAAATAGAAAAACAATGAGTTTAATTCTGATTACGATAAGCTAGTACGTCAACAGCAATATTAAAACCAGGCTGGCTGTAAAAATTAGTTATTCATCATTTTTTGTAGAAGATAAGGCTTTCTAAGAAGAAACATAACTATATATTTGTTCTCCAACTGATAAAGTTCAAAAATCACCAGATATTCAGACTAACAAGAACAGCAAGGATAAAAAAAAACAGCAGGAGACAGAATGAGAGCACCTTTGAATGCATGTCTGCAATTCAGGAACTCCACAGTGGCATCGTTTATGCAGAAGATTAAGAAGTTGACCTCCACGAATATCATTACGCTCAATCTCTAAGATAAGCTCATGCAGGGGCGGAAGAAGAACAAAGAACTAGAAAAAAAAACAGAGACCATTTCTAAGACAACCAGTAGAATCAAAGTCATTAAGGTTTCACCATAAAAGTTATAGCAACCAGATAAAGTGATATGTCTCATAATCGACCTTATTGAGGCCCTGAGTAACCGTTGCCAATATAGGCACTGTTTCGGACAACAATTTCTGTTCAACATGAAGAACAGCAGATCTATAAACTGACAGTATCTCAACAATGCCATTAGCTATGGCCCTTCGATACACACTCGGGTTTTCATCTTTTCTTTTTTGCAACTCGGGGATCCTTGTTAGAGGAGAGACATTTGCAGACCTTATCCAACTCAAATTCCGAGATTTCGTGGCAAATCGATCGAGCTCTCTATAATAAAATCCCAAAGTGACGATCCTCTGAATCGAATCCCTAAATTCAAAGACAACAAATACGAATTACTGCGAAACCCAGACCTTAAAATCACAAAAATGGAACGTCGAGAGACGAAATTAGTGGTACCTTTCACTAGGTTGAAGAAATGAGATGTCAGGAGCAAGCTTAAACGTCGGTTCGTCAGAAACAGGAGCATCGGGAGACAAAGAACTCAGCCCCAGAGATTCATGGTGCTCTCTTTCGTCGATTATCAAATCGCCGGTGTAGCCTAGTAGTGACAGTAAAAGCTCATGCAACATTACTGCTCTTCCCTCGAATTGGAACTACAAAATTCCACAGTCACCAGCTACAAACAATGCCCAAATATACAGGGATCTGCAATCAAAGTGAATCAGCACTCGAACAACAAACCATAATTTGAGAAATCGGTGTTGATCGCAATTTTCACGGAGTAACAAAGGTTGGAAGAGCAAGGAAAATGTAGAAGGAGAAGAGAAGAAAATGGTGGGAGAAAAGCGCCAAAAGATTTGATTTTGATTATATTAATTAACGACGAAACCTCCTTTGTAATTTGGGATTAACGAGGAAAGCACCTCCCTGAAATGTAATGTTTTACTTTTTATGCAAATTCACCAAACTCTCCTTCCCCCCGAGCTATTGTGGTCCAGTTTGATCCGATTTTATCTTAAAATTAGAATTAGAATTTTCACCCACGGTTCCATGGAATCATAATGGGAGTCGAGGGATTTCAGGAATAGAACTCGAATTAACCACGGTTCCGATTAAAATCGTAGTTTCGATCTCTTTTTGTTCACCCCTAATTTCCACCCGACTGTGAATCCAATAAAATTAATAATCACCTAACCTTTTTTTTTTACTAAACTTAACTTAATCAATCTAATTTGTTAACATGCATAAACTAATTTTGTTTTATCGAGCATTTATCTATGAATATTTTAATTTTTATTATTTAAATTTAAAGGATAACTGTATTTATCTTTTACTCTTATCTTTTAATTATTGACATTCATTAATTGATATAATTAATGTAATAAATTATAAATATTTGTAGACGTATAAATCAATTTTTTTATATTAATTATTAAACGATAATATTTTATTTTCAAGAGTTATTTTTTGCAAAGTAATTGTAATAGCAGGAGAAAATACTAAAAACCAAATTAAATTATTTTAATCAATCAATTAATCACTTGTATGACGCGTCGACGCTCAAAAATAAAAAATACGCGATATTTTCAATTAAATTTAAAAGGAAAAATAATACGAGATTTGTTATTTAAAAATAAAATTAAAAATTCAATAATTAAAATGACAAAATAAAAAATACAAAGACTAAATTGAGATGACCTCTAAACTATAGATCAAATTTATTATAAAATAATTCTCAACTATAGCATTTCAATTATATTTTGGTGACATTTAAGTTGAATGTTCAATTGCACTATTATTATCAAACATTTAAAACTTTAGAATTTGCATTTTTATAAATAAATCTAATTTTTAGTACAATCTAATTTTGTATTATAATATAACGCTTATTATCGTTTATTTATTGATAAAATTATTATAATGTACTATAAATTAATTAATTAATGACATTCGAGTGTCGTATTAGGGGTAGAATTAAAATTAGATATAATGTTGTATTTAATTTCGTGTATCTTCTCGTACAATTTTTAAGCATCTAATTAATATAAATTAATTTTTTACTTTGAAAAATAATTATTTTTAATTTATTCTCTATTTATTTAAATAATTATACAAATTTAAAGTTAACTAACAAGTTTCTCTTATGTGCTCCCTCCTTCTGACATTCTCATTCTTCTCTTTGTAATATTTAATTTGAAATATATTTTAATATAATAATCGAGAGTTCTCTTGTACAAAATTATTTGATATACGTCAAATTTAGCACGATTTTATTTTTGAAATTAGTTCATAACACATTGTGCTAAGTTAACGAGAAAAATTCTAGTTATATGTATTTAAATTTCTGCTAACGACGAGAGATTGTGTATTTTTATTATTTTGAGCTAATCATTCATTTTTGGTTGATATTCGATGGGTTGTCGCATTTATTTATGTAGAAATCTTAAATTTTTAAGACAATTTATTTCATGAACAATGAATTTGAGATTATATTATGAAATTTTGTTTTTCTAAATGCAATTAAATATATTGATACGATAATATTAATTTTAAAATTATTAGAAATTCTGAATTAATTTGCATAATCAATTATTTTAATAACACAATTAGAAATAATTATAGTATAAACGCGAACTCTAATCAAGGGAATAAATACACCGAATCCAACATAGCCGATGATTTATGACATCAAATATAAAACTTAGGCCAATTAAAAAACAATGATAAATTTCAATATAACTTCATCAAGTGATTTGAAAAATATAATTCTGTTAAATTTATTGCAAAAAATTAACTAAACTAAAATATTATATTTTGAAAAGAGTTTTGCAAAATATTATAATCATAAAAATAATATAAAAAACTTATAAATTATATATATATATATATATATATATGAGCCTTATTTAAAAAATTAGTGCTGTGTTAATATTTCAAGCCAAATTAATGCAATTATAACATTTGTAACAACACAACGCCATCGCAGTTGATGATAACACACAGTCTGAGAACTTGAGGAAAGAGAGAGAGAGCGTAGAGAGAGAGAGAGAGAGGATTACCTGTAAATGTAATGGAGGAAGAAGAAGAAGAAGAGGAGAAGAAGAGAGAAAGGGTGAGGAACCCATGTTGGAGAAGGGGAGCACGTGCAAAGAGTTTAAGCTTTTGCACGTGCCCTGCTTCTCCATCAAGGAGCTACTCCCCTGCTCAATACCCTGCAATGGCTTCCTCCTCTGTTTTTCTCAACCCAGGTAGAAGAGATATAAAAACCTCCTTATTTATAACCACAATCTACAGACATAGAGAGAGAAACAGAGACAGAGAGAGAAAGAGAGAGACTTCAAAGATGGGGGGGCCAAACAGGGTGTTCCATAAAACCCACCAAAAAACCTCCGCTGTCTGTTGTTTTTCCCTCAATTATTCAGAAATTGAGGCAGTGATTTTAGAACTCCACGACAGAATAATTTAAAGTCCAGAAAAAAGGCTTTTTTCCTTTGCGTGTTGTACGCAGTTTTAGAGCATGGACTTGGATTTTAATGGAAGACAAACATGCTCTGTTTTCTAGAGAGAGAAACGAATAACCAAAACACAGTAATATTCATAAACCCAACTCTGAAATATTGATTATTTTCGACGAATAACGTCGAATTATGTCCTGAAAATTGAGACGGGGTAGCCAGTGGCCATGGCGATGTGATGATCTATGAAGTTGATTGCATGTCTCCCCTAGAATTTATGGAGGTTTCGTGAGCGGAGGAAGAAGACACTGACACATGTCTTTTTAAACGTCCTCAAAAAGTAACCTCCCTTCTGACATAACTGAACTCCTTTTTTTGTTTGAAGTCTCCATTTTTTTTTAGGAGAGTCACAGATCTTTAATTCCGCCATTTTTACCAGTTGTTCAAGCTTTCTCTCTCTACCTGAATTTTCATGGTGTTCGGATTTGGTTCAAATGGGTACGTTTGAAATATGAAGTGTGGGTTGGATTTCGACGCTGTAAATCTCGTTTCTCTCTTTCATAATCTGCTCTGATAAAATGAGAGAGACAAGATAAGAGACCAGGTGAATCTAGTCTGCCATAAAAATTGAAGATTCGTTAATGAGATTTGCCAGCTCAAAATAAACATTAAATAATTAATACAAATTAATTTATTTAATAATTAAAATAAAATATTAATTATATCATGTAATTAATAAAACACTAAAAAATAAACTCTAAATTACAAAATATAAATATAACAGTATTTATTTATTTCATAAATAATAACTCTTTGAGTGCTCCAACTATATCACATAATCTTCATTTTCGTCTGCGATCACCGGGAGTTAAGGATTTAGAATCACATTACTCGGACTATGAACTACATAGTCTCGTGTAAAACTGTCTTATAGATGGTCCCGAAACTATAACGTTACGGTCATGCATTTCGAACATCGAGTCTTTGAACGATAAAATTTTGAGAAATCAAAAAAAGAAAGAAGAGAGAGAAAAAGAGTCGGGTGTGTTAGAATGTCTTAAAATGAAAGTTGGAGTAAATGCTTAATGTTTCTTTTTGGAAAGGGTCTCCATTGAATATGAAATTATGAAACCCATCCCACCAAGATATACAATCACGACAACAAACGTACTTGCAAATCAAACATTAATAACTATTTATTGCAAAGGGTGTGACTATTCTTTTAATAAATTAATTAAATTAAATGTGCCACTTGCTCCAAAATGTTGTGTTTCATGTCATGTCACTTCTCCAAAATGTTGTGTTTTATAGTATGCTTGTTAAGCTTACACCGACTTTAAAGTCGACTTTTGGACAAACTATTTTTTCTTCTAACAACGCAATGCTCTTCGTATGATCATCGATGTCACGTTTTTATCATTTGTAGTCGATATACTGAGTAACTCAATGATGACTCAAGCTTAATCCAAAGTCGGGTTAGACCTGAACCAAATCTTGAAAAAGAAAATTTGCGACCTCGCTCTACAACTGTCGAGCCATTTGACGACCACGAAAAAGATAGTTAAATAATTTTAGGTTCAAATTTTAAAATCATTAAACTATGAGGTAGGATTAGGAAGTGAGTTAGTAAGAGAAATATACTCGTGTTGTTCCAGTGTTACATAGTTGGTATGGTCAAAGTCTGCGTAGCAGTTGACCAGATTGTAGTAATCAGATACAGTTAAGAACACTCTACACTCCGATTTTTAAACCAGTATATCTCAGCCACGTGCTTAGACAGAAGACGTGTTGCTACGTAAGTGGATAATAATAGTTTTTGAGCGAGCTATTTGGAGAGGATGACGTCGCCTACGATCAGTAAAAGACCACGGTAAACGGAGTGGATGTTTTCTTCCTCTGGAAGCCATTGATGGATTCAGAATCTTGCTTCTCAAACTTCACGCCATTTTTAACAGTCGCACTTTGCCCTGTTCGTATCGTCAAACCTCAAACTACTCTCACTCTCTCTCTGAAATTTTTTTATACGAAATGGCAAACAAGCTAAAGGTGGAAGAGCTTCGAACGGAGCTATCCAAGCGCGGTTTAAGCGTCAAAGGAACAAAGGCGACACTGGTAATCAAGCTTTCCAAAATCAAGCCGCCAATCGAAAGTAATCTATTATGACTTGACGAATCTTTTCTTGATCGGAATGCAGGTGCAAATGTTCGAATCGGTTATCGAAGAAGAAAGCAAGTCGACTGCGGGTTCAGTTGGGAAAAAGCGAGAGAGTGAAGCGCAAGCCGTGGTTGATGACTCTGCTTCGAAGAAAATGAAGCCCATTGAAGATTTGCAGGAGGTTTCAGCTAAAACCAATGGCACTGCAGCGTTGGATCAATACTTGCCTGACGACATTAAAACACAGTACCATGTCTTTGAGCAAGTAAGATTTCTATAATATTTTATGTTCATCATTTTGCATAATTTCTGGGAAACTTCAAAGAATTGAACAGATAAATTGAAACGAAGATCGAAATAGGGCATTCGAATCGATAAACTTCTTCCATTTGATTATCAGGATGGCGAATTTTACGACGCGATGCTCAATCAAACGAATGTTGGAGATAACAACAACAAGTTCTACGCAATTCAAGTTCTCGGTTAGATTCGAATTAAATGAATCTTCTGCATTACCTGTTGAGAATATGTTCTTGATCGAACTATTTCGAACATTTTGCAGAATCGAACGGCGGGGGGAAGAAATTCATGGTTTATAGTCGATGGGGTAGAGTCGGATCGAAAGGCCAAGACAAGCTGCAAGGACCTTATGCATCAAAGGAGGCTGCTGTGAAAGATTTCTGCTCAAAGTTCTTCTCCAAGACCAAGAATCAATGGACCCAAAGGACAGATTTTGTTGGCTATCCGAAATGCTATACATGGTTGGAGATGGAGTATAGTAAGGATCAAGAATTGAAAGTGAGCATTTTTTCCGAATTGTTCTTTTCCATTTGAATCTTAATTTTTCACTTTTGGTTTATTTCTCGTTTGGTTTTCTGTCTGTTAAGATTGAAGGTGTGCCTATTTGTACGATCGAGAATGAGCTTCAGTCTACGAAACTTGATCTTCGGATTGCAAAGTTCATCGACCTGATTTGTAATACTAGAATGATGGAGAAGCAGATGATGGCCTTAGGTAAGCTCTCGGTGTTGACTGTTAAAAAAGAATTGAGATCACCGAACTTTGACATTAACAAACATGGATGTCCAACTAGATGTGTTACTTGATTTTATTTTTCATGTTGCAGTTTTCTAGGTTACAATCCTTCCAAGTTGCCGCTTGGAAAGCTCAGTAAGTCCACAATTTTGAAGGTATATAATAGTCTGATCGGCATTATCTCTTTGGTTTATTTGAATTCTAAACTCGGATTTCTATAAGTTTAGGGCTATAGTGTCTTGAAGAAGATTTCTGCAGTGATCGATAAAATGACAAGAAAATGATAGAGGAATTAAGCGGGTGAGTATACATTTACTTGTACATTATGAACATTACTTATGTTTCAATCTCCATTGTTTATTTTTTTCTTATGTTGATGCAGCGAATTTTACACGGTTATCCCTCACGACTTCGGGTTTCGAAAGATGCGTAAGTTTCTTGATATCATAGTATTTTGCTATTTCGATTTCATGACACGAAGTCTTACCATCGAATGTTGAATGATTGGTATCATCAGGTGAATGGATTATTGATACACCATTGAAACTGAAGACTAAGTTGGAGTTGGTAATCTCAATTTACACCCATCCCTTCATTGATTTCTTTGTTGTAACATGTTCGTCTGAATTCATACTACCATTTTTCCAGGTCGAAGCTCTCGGTGAAATTGAGTTGGCTAATGCAATAACCAAAGATGATATGTATAACAAGGTATAATAGCTTTTCATCTCTCATGAATACTTTTTTGAAAAATAGCTTTTCGTCCTGCGAATTTCTTCAAAATGGCACTGATTCTGTCTGAGTCGATAGCGTGTAGTTTGGTTATAAGTAAGTTCATTTATCTCTCTAGGACGATCTGCTCTTGTCTCGTTACCCGCGCATTCGATGTGAATTAACACCGCTTGAAGCTGATTCTGCAGAATTTGCTCTGGTATTCTTAGACCGAGTTTGATTCTCGATCGATTCAAACAAATTCAAGCTTAGATTAACCTGTTTGCATTCTTCGTCCAGATTGAGAGTTATATGAAGAACACTGGTTCACCTTACAATGTCGAAATAACTCAATTGTTCAGAGCTTCTCAGGAAGGAGAAGAAGAACGCTTCAGAAAGGTGTGAAATCTTCGATTTAACATACGGATTTGCTGGCTCTTAATTCCCCATTAACCGCGAGACTCTGTTTCGAATGTAGTTTTCTCAGACAAAAAACCGAATGCTCTTATGGCATGGCTCTGGACTCGCCAACTGGGTTGGAATACTCTCCCAAGGTCAGTTCTGATGGAGATTAACTCAACTGATCTGCAATTTTCATGCACTAGTTAGTAGTTTTTCAAGTGCTTGATTCACCAGGTTTGAGAATAGCTCCACTCGAAGCTCCTGCGCACGGATATTCCTTCGGTAAAGGGATCTATTTCGCTGATATGTTCTCGAAAAGTGCCGGTTATACCTGTAATTATGTGACTAGATGTGGTGTTCTTGTTTTATGTGAGGTTTTTTCTTTCTTTTTCCATCGATATGAATCAAAACCTATGTTCCGTTTCTGCTTGAACTCATTGATTTTGCTTCAAAAACTTTGATGTGTCTTTAACAAACGATGTATTATTCGTTTACGTGCAGGTGGCGTTGGGAGAAATTAACGAGTTGCTATACTGCAATAGCCATGCCGACAAGTTCTTGAATGGAAAGCTAAGGTAAATGAATATCACTTCTGGGCTTTACTTAGTTTTTTTTCTTATATTGATCATGTTAATCGTCATATGGCTTTGTGAGAGTTCAATTACCAAGATTTGTTTTGGGCTGAAACGATGGGTCGGCATTAGAAATGTTTTAAGATTTTACTTTACTCTGTGAATACACGTAAACTTGAGCCGTAAAAATCATGATTGTAATACGGTCTTCATAGCTATGATTGTTATCGGGTATTCATTGTGAATTTTCTTGTGTCTATGGATTTTTCGTGAAAGAGTATTTAATGTCAAATCTCGACATTTGAAATATGCATTTTTTCTTTTTCGTTTTTGTGTTCGTGTTCGATTTATAATGGTTTGGATCGACCACAGCACTAAAGGAGTTGGTGCAACGTTTCCCGACCCTGCGGAAGCTAGCATTCTTGAAGATGGTGTTATTGTTCCAAAAGGAAAACCCTTAAAAGCTGAAGACCACCAACGCGTACATGTATGTAACTTCTCCTATCGATATCTCGTTTCTTCTTATCTTAAGCTTACGATAATGTTTGTGATGAATGTAGTACCCATTTTTGCAAAATGAATACATCGTCTACGATGTGGATCAAGTTCGGATTCGATACGTCGTCCACGTAAATTGGCTGTAAATTTCCAGGAAGGGCGGAGAGATTTCCGTAGTGATGCATGAGACACCATTAGTTATAGTTATGTTAATGTATGAGTAAATAATTTTAAGGTAATGTTTTATTTAAATATTTGCCTTTTGTTTGTTAGAATAAAATATTTTAAAATTATATAATGTATAATATCTTGTCTTCTATCCTCCCATTTTAATTGTTATGTGTAGTACAATTTGGCTTTGTTTGGTAATTTTATATTTTGACTCATAATTTATACGTTGTTGTCGATCATATAGTAAGTAACATGCGCATCATAATGTAAGAGTATCTCATAAAATTGCACGAAAATTTAGAGAAAAAAATAAAAAATAGCGATGAGAAAATGTCATTTTAACTACGACTAAAAAGAGTCTAGATACTCAAATAATTACTTTTAATTCTTTCGATATCAAACCTAAACAAGTTTTGTCTCGTCGTACGCCTAATTTCATAGAAAATTGAAGGCTCGGCATTCATTCGAGGCCCATCAAGAATATCGTCAAAGTGGATTTTAGTAAACTTATAACATGACTTATTTTTCGTTCATTCTCGTGACAACATGATTTTATCATCTCAGTATAAAAGAAAGTTAGTTCATAATCGAACACAGAACATGTAAGTTAGTGAAAAGAGATAACCAAGAGTTTTAGAAAACTAATAAAACGGAAGAAGATTCCCACTCGGTCATTAATCGTTGGAGATCCCTCGTCGTAGAATCTGATTCCCTATTCTCCGACACTGCATAAAATTAAAAATTAAATCTAGATCTAAGCGAAGACTTTGAATCGCCATAGTTATACCCAATTAGCCAATTGTAATTACCAACATTTTTGTGTTTTTCAGCACAGTAAACACATAATCGAGTGATAAGAAGTTATTTTTTAATAACTCGATCAATTATTAAAAATAAACGGTCTTTCCGTTAGTTCGTCTAAAGTTTATCGAAATACTATGTTGTTCGTGTTAGTTTATCAACTTGCCTTCCATGGAATTAGTTCATCTAAAGTTTTTTGAATTCTTGATTCAATCTTCTTCCTATCAAAGGTGGAGTCAATTGAGTATCCGACGATAAATAACTGAATAATTATATTAAAATATATAATTTAATAATTTTAGGTTATATTTTAAATTATTAAACTATCAAGTAGCATTGACTTGGTAAGCCCGGTCAAAGTCTTCGTAGCAAAGTTGACCAGATTGTAGTAATCAGATACGGCTAACTACATTCTGCACTCCTATTTTTAAACCAGTATATCTCAGCCACGTGCTTAGCGGAAGACGTGTCACTACGTAAGTCGATAATAATAGTTTTGGAGTGAAGCTATTTGGAGGGGATGACGTCGCCTACGATCAGAAAAAGATCAAAGTAAACGGAGTCGATGTTTTCTTCCTCCGGAAGCCATTGATGGACTCAGAAGCTTGCTTCTCAAACTTCGCGCCATTTTTAACGGTCACTCTCCTTCTTTCGCATCGTCAAACCTCAAACTACTCTCTCTCTCTCTCTCTCTCTGACAACTTGTGATACGAAATGGCAAGCAAGCTAAAAGTGGAAGAGCTTCGAACGGAGCTATCCAAACGCGGTTTAAGCATCAAAGGAACAAAGGCGACATTGGTATCAAGCTTTCCAAAATAAATTCGATAATCGGAAGTAATCTATTATAACTTGGCGAATCTTTTCTTGATCGGAATGCAGGTGCAAAGGCTTGAATCGGTTCTCGAAGAAGAAAGCAAGTCGACTGATGGTTCAGTTGGGAAAAAGCGGGAGAGAGAAGCGGAAGCCATAGTTGATGGCTCTGCTTCAAAGAAAATCAAGTCCATTGAGGATTTGCAGGAGATGGGTATTCGCGAATTACGCGAACAAGCAATTCTCCGAGGCTTTTCTGCAAGTGGGTCGAAGAAAAAGCTTCTCGAAAGGCTCTGCACGGAGACAGGAGAGAAAGAAGAAAATGGTATTAAAAATGGTGAGTTTTCTGTATAATTATAGAACTGTCTGATCAGATGAAATGGTGAAATGGGATTTTCCTTGACAGATGAAAAGGAAGAAGAAAAAGAAGAAGAAGAAGAACCAGCCAGATTGAAGGAGAAAGTTTCAGCTAAAACCAATGGCACTGCAGAGTTGGATCAATACTTGCCTGACGACATTAAAACACAGTACCATGTCTTTGAGCAAGTAAGATCTCTATAATATTTTCTGTTCATCAGTTTGCATGATTTCTGGGAAACTTCAAAGAATTGAACTGATAAATCGAAACGAAGAGCGCATTTGAATCGATAAACATTTGATTATCAGGACTGTGAATTTTACGACGCGATGCTCAATCAAACGAATGTTGGAGATAACAACAACAAGTTCTATGCAATTCAAGTTCTCGGTTAGATTCAAATTAAATGAATCTTCTGCATTACCTGTTGAGAATATGTTCTTGATTGAACCATTTTGAAAATTTTGCAGAATCGAACGGCAGAGGGAAGAAATTCATGGTTTATAGTCGATGGGGTAGAGTCGGATCGAAAGGCCAAGACAAGCTGCAAGGACCTTATGCATCAAAGGAGGCTGCTGTCAAAGATTTCTGCACAAAGTTCTTCTCCAAGACCAAGAATCAATGGACCGAAAGAAGAGCTTTCGTTAGCTATCCAAAATGCTATACATGGTTGGAAATGGATTATAGTAAGCATCAAGAATCAAAAGTGAGCATTTTTCCGAATTGTTCTTTTAGGTTTGAATCTTAATCTTTTGCTTCTTTTGATTACTTGTTCGATTTTCTGTCTGTCAAGGTCGAGGGTATGCGTGTTTGTACGATCGAGAATGAGCTTCAGTCTGCGAAACTTGATCTTCGGATTGCAAAGTTCATCGACCTGATTTTTAATACTAGAACGATGGAGAAGCAAATGATGGCCTTAGGTAAGCTCTCGGTGTTAACTGTTAGAAAATCGAACCATAAATATTAGCATAGGAGAAATTTAATATTTGAACACTAAAATACAATTTCGAGATTTGTACCTCTAACTTACATGAACTTGTAAAAAAAAAAAAAAACCCTGGATGAAATCTTAACGCATGCAAATTAGATAAAAAACAAGGTCTCCGAACTCTAAGATTAACAAGCATGGCTGATCAACTAGATAATTCTACGTTGGCATTTTCTAGGATTCAATCCTTCAAAGTTGCCGCTAGGAAAGCTCAGCAAGGCCACAATTTTGAAGGTATATAATGGACTGATCGGCATTTTATGAGTTTTCTTTGATTCATTTGAATTTTAAACTTATGATATCTACGAGTTTAGGGCTATGGTGTTTTGAAGAAGATCTATGATGCGATCGATAAAAATGATAAGAAAATGCTAGAGGAACTAAGCAGGTGCGAATACATTTACTTCAAATTACGGCCACTACATACGTTTCAATTCTCATCGTTTATTTTGTCTCGTCGTTAAAATGCAGCGAATTTTACACGGTTATTCCTCACGACTTCGGCTTTAGAAAGATGCGTAAGTCTCTCGACGTCAAAATATGTTGTTATTTCAATTTCATTTCTTAAACGAAGCAGATAATGTTACAGTCGAATTTTGAACAATTCATATCATCAGGTGAATGGATTATTGATACACACCTGAAACTGAAGTCTAAGTTGGAATTGGTAATCTCAAATTATGCGCATTCCCTTGTCGATTTAAAATTTATTGTCTTTGTAATGTGGTCGTCCAAATTCATACTATTGTTCTTACAGGTTGAAGCTCTTGGAGAAATTGAGTTGGCTAATGCAATAACCAAAGATGATATGTATAACAAGGTATAATATTTGATGCGTCACGCACACAGCACGAACGTAGAACAGATAAGTTTTTTGAAAAATAGCTTTTCGTCTGGGGAATTTCTTCAAAATGGCGCTAATTCTGTTTGAGTCGTTTGCGTGTATTTTGCTTGTAAGTTAATTTCTCTCTCTCACTAGGACGATCCACTTTTGTCTCATTACCAATGTCTTCGATGTGAATTAACCCCACTAGAAGATGATTCTGCAGAATTTGCCCTGGTATTCTTAACCGAGTTTGATTTTCGATCTATTCGAACAAATTCCAGCTTAGATTTACCTGTTTCAATTCTTCTTCTAGATTGAGACTTATATAAAGAACACTGGTTTACCTTACAATGTCGATATAACTCAATTATTCAGAGCTTCTCGGGAAGGCGAAGAAGAACGCTTCAAAAAGGTGTGAAATCTTTGATTTAACGGACGGCTTTTCCGGCTCTTAATCTCCCGCTAATCAAGTAACTTTGTTTCGAATGTAGTTTTCACAGACGAAAAATCGAATGCTCTTATGGCATGGCTCTGGACTCACCAACTGGGTTGGAATACTCTCCCAAGGTCAGTTCTAATAGAGATTTACTGAACTGATCTGCAATTTTCATGCACTTTTTGGTAGTTTTTCAAGTGCTTGATTCACCAGGTTTGAGAATAGCTCCACCCGAAGCTCCTGCGCACGGATATGCCTTCGGAAAAGGGATCTATTTCGCTGATATGTTCTCGAAAAGTGCCGGTTATTCCTATAATTACGTGTCTAAAGACTGTGTTCTCGTTTTATGCGAGGTTATTTCTTTCTTTTTCCATGCATTATGAATCAAAATCTATGTTCAGTTTCTTGTTAAACTCAATGATTTTTCTTCACAAACTTCAACATGTCTTTAACGATGTATTATTCGTTTACGTGCAGGTGGCGTTGGGAGAAATTAACGAGTTGCTACACTGCAATAGCCATGCCGATAAGTTCTTGAACGGAAAGCTAAGGTGAACGAATATCACTTCATGGCTTTACTGAGTTTTTTCTTTCTTGCTTTGATCGGATTAACCGTCAGAGTTTGATAACTAGAATCTTTTCGATCTGCATTACAAATCTCTTTAGGATTATGTTTATAAATACGCACAATATTGAGTTGTAAAAATCATAACTATACTTCATACTCGAGATTGTAATACGGAGTCTTGATTGTGAATTGTCTCCTATGTCTTAGGATTTTTCCCAAGAGTTTTTTTTACGTAAACTCTCGATATCCAAATTTTGTATCATTCTTTTCGTTTCGTGTTTGATTTATAACAAGTTTGAACCATCTGCAGCACTAAAGGAGTTGGTCGAAAATTTCCAGACCCTGCAGAAGCTTGCGTTCTTGAAGACGGTGTTATTGTTCCGAATGGAAACCCCCTAACAATTGAAGACCAACAGGTACACAACTTCTCATATCGATATCTCGTTTGTTATTATCTTAAGCTTACGAGAATGTTTTGCGATGGATGTAGTGCACTCTTTGGCAAAACGAGTACATAGTCTACAATGTGGATCAAGTTCGGATTCGATACGTCGTCCACGTAAATTTCCGGCCAGGTTGAAGAGATTTCCAATAGTGATGTAAAAATTAATATGAAGTGTTATCTGCGCTTGTATATTATCTTAAATTAATACGTTAAAATTAGAATTTAATTAATAAATTTACCCATTGTTGAGGATCTAAATCACTAATCTCAAATCTCAAAAATGAAATTTTTATTGAAGAACATGAAGAGGAAGGAGACTCTCACAGCAGCAGCTGCAAGTCAATGAACAAATTAACACAACAAAAACTGCATAAAAATTAATAATAATCCATAAATTAATCAGCCTCCATTGTTTCAGCTCAGCTCAGCTCAGCCCAGCCAGCTCAAACTCAAGATGAAGAAACGAGAAACTCAGGCTTAATCTTTCTTCCTCCCACATTTTTGCAATCAAACCCGCACCCACAGGTCGGACTCTCGTCAAATCTACTCACTGGAAACTCTTCCGATCCGAATCCGACAGCAAACTTAAGCTTATTGCCGACACGAGTGATCTTGTGGATGTTTAGCCAAAAAAACCAGACCTTAACCTTAATTCCACTCAAGCTCGAGAGCTTGTCGGTGGTTATAGTTCCAGTAACGGTCGACTTGTACTTAAGTCGATACTTATCGACTTTGAACGAACAAGAACTGTCCAGATAAACGGAGAACTTACCTGTCGATTTGTCAAGATCATACCCTTCTACGCCTTTGGGAAGAAGACCGACCGGGAAGTTGTATTTTTCGAGAACTTCATATGCAGTTTTCTTTTCATGAGAAAATGGAATTGAGGAGAGTAGGAGGACGAGAATTGGGAGGAAAGCAGACATTGCAGAGGTTGGAGATTTGAGTTTTTTTGCCTGAAACATGTTGTCTTGCGTAGTCTATTCCTTGAACGTTGGATGGTGTTTGACTGTCTGGTTGGAAGAAAGGTTGAGTCTTTAATGGCACTGAAAAATCATTGTCTGGCCATACGAGCATTATCGTTCCATTCCATGAAGCCAAGATCCAAAAAGGGGAAGAAACAGCAATTCTGCTCCGGTTAATTCCGATATCATAAACACTTAATTTTCCAATTAAGGAATGAGAAATATTTCTCTTTGTTACATTGAATCAAATTTGAATCTCGTTCGAGCAAAGTCATGCTTTACCCGGCCATGTCTTTGACATTTGATCCAACACTTGATTTAATATATAATGATAGCGCTAGAACAGAGTGTTGGAACAAGATAATCCGTTGGACAGTAAACTATTGGTCCAAGTCATTGATAACGAATAAATACTTTCGAGTAATTTTCTTTCGTAATCTTGATAAACCTAGGGGTGGCAGATTCAGATCGGAACTGCAGTTTGAAACGGGATAACAAGATTGATCTTGGTTGGTTTGGTTCTCACCCCGAGAGGAACCGGACTCGGTTCTGGACGTGGTAAAACCAAGTGTCGGAAATTATGAAAATCGATGCGAACCGCGAGTCAAAAAATCCAACACAAATTTAACTCAAACCCATCCCAAAACATGAAAAATAACTCATAATTCCGCTCCAACCACATAAGATGGATCCAAAATCCCTCTCTCTCTCTCTCTCTCTCTCTCTCTCTCTCTCTCATTCATGTACAACAAATATTAATCTTTGATTAATTTCATAATCAAACCGGAATCGAACTGGAACCGAAGCATTAAAACAAGTACGGTTCCTAAACCTAACTGTTCCAGTTCCTGAAACTAAGAGTCCATGGTTTGGTCTAGTTTCGGAGCAAAACCAGACAGAACCGGCTCGTGCCCAACCCTCAAATAAACCGACATTTACATAAAGACACCGGAAGATCTTTCGAGGAGACAAATTTCGAGTAATCCTGGTCATGGGTTTGCAGTTCATAAACAGACTAGCCCAACAGAGAAAGACCAAAAAATATAACAATCAGTCAATCCAAAATCAAAAGCAAGAATGTGTGCTTTCCTACTACTTAGCAATCATCTTTCAAAACTTTAAGTATTGCTCAACTCCATAAAAACAGAAGAATAAGAAGCTTCCCCCTTTAACCACTCGCCTACCGATGGTTACTGAGACGAGTAAGTCCCGAGCCTACCGAATTCGCTCTTGAAACAAATGGATTAAGTAAATACTTCCAGAGAAAAAAGCTTAAAAAAACCTTAACAGTTAAGCCATTCAATTACTAAAAAACTCAAGAATCTTAAGCTATACAAAGCTAATCCAAAGACGTTCAAAACTTTATGAAGCTATAACTAGAAGCTTTCAGTCCCTATCTTTTGAACAAATACACATATTTAGAGGAGAATTTTCTGTACATCATCGTCAATGATACCGTTAGAAATCATTACAGCTGCTAGAACATATGATTATTTGAAGCTAATCAAGCCTTATCCACGGGGTTTTGACAGTTTGAAGGTTAAATCTAAAGTCAATTCTATCAAATATCAGAGAATTTACCCAAGATTTCTGCAGTAGATTGATCTTTATTTCAACAAAAAAGAAAGCTAATTAAGCCAAAGCCATCTCATAGATAACAAATTTGAGATTAGGCATAACAAAAAAGAGAGATTCAAAAAGCCAATCTCTCCCCAACCCAATAATTTATCTTATCTAAGAAGAAGACACAAAACTAGCGAAATCATTGCAGTTAAATCCGCAGCCACACTGTGGTGACTCGTAGAAATTATCCACTCCGAAATTAGCAGAAGCAATCCCTACGGAAAATTGCAGTTCGTCTTCATCGCGAATCACTTCCACAATATTCAGCCATAGAAATAGGACCTTAACACTAACCCCTTTCAAATTCAGAATCTTATCTTTCTTTATAACTCCAGAAATGGTGGTTTTATACTCTAATTGATATGAATCGATAGAGAACTTACAAGTTCCTCCCAGACGAGCAACAAACTTTCCGCTTGAATTGTCCAATTCATAGCTCGCGATTCCTTTGGGAAGAATCCCGACGGGGAAATCGAAATCCTGAAGAGCTTCGTACGCCGAGGGAGACCCATCGCCGGAGACAAACGCGGCCACGAAGGAGAGCGAGACGATGATGACAACAGTGAAAGAAGCCACCAGAGAAGTGGGTTTTGGTCGGAAAACCGAATCCATTTGATTAACCAGCGATCCCTTTCTGGGTTCAGTTAAAAACGATAACTTTATCAGTAACGACGAATCTAAGATGAGTTTGAAGCTTTCAAGCTGATTGATTGACAATGGCGGAGAAGTGAGTAGATAAATTTTGTCTCCATCCTCTTCAATGTACCAAACTTTGGAAGTATTTTATCATTTTCTATGAAGAAGAGACGTGTATACCACCACGTTCTAACAACATATAATATTTGTTTTAAAATTAAACATTAAAAATGTAAAATTAATAGGATAATAATCAAATTTACTAAGAAATGATTAATCCACTTTAAAACATTTTCATTTACATGCTCACTCTTAAAGCATGAATAATGTAACAAAATCATCGTTAATAGATTCCCGATCTAGGATAACGGCCCCTCAATTTTCCTGACTAATAAGGAAGAGACACCATAATCCACTTTATGAATTAAATTTTATCGCAGTTATCTCAAAAACATTTCAAACGATATCTAATTTGTTTTATCATATGTTTATTATTTCATGAGAAGATAATCTGAAAATTATTTTGAAAGACTATATTTACATTTAACCTCACCAATCAACCCGCAAATCTGCTTACGCTGACAATTCTTTTAACAAGGCATTGTTATGATTGGGTTGGGCTCGAACCCGTGTTTTTGTAAGTAAACTAGTATTCGGTATTAACCAACAAGGCAGCTGCAACTATATATGAAAAAAATTACATTAAGGTCGTAATGTCCTTTGAATTTAAAAAAAAAAAACGTACATGGACCTGACCTTTGACCATCCAACTTTGAGTGTATCAAATCTTGGTTTGCCTCAAGGTTCGTCGAAGCGGGCACCGAGCTCGAATGTCCGTCCGGACCATTTTCTCCTATTTTTGGGTCATTCTCAAAAACCCCTTCCTCCATTTCAAGCAGCCTAAATGATGATCATTAGACAATCTTGGGCCTCACCATTGTATCATTTCTACCCTTCAATCTGACACGCCCGGTCTGGCTTTGGTGGCTCTAGAGATAGCCTGTTCAAACGCATTGGATGTGTTGAGACGCGTACGAATTTTGTTCAACGACCCTCGAATGGCGGGGCTGGCTGCCAACCAAGCCTATTCGGCTGCATGGATCTGTACTTGGATGCACCAAAGTTGCTCGAAGGCAAGGTCAATGCGGGGCTAGAGAAGGCGTATGGTAAGGTAGGGATTTTGGTTGGTCCTGCAATTACGGATGGTCAATCATGTGAGTTCTCTTTCGGTATTCGTCCTTTGATCTTGCTCGGGAAAATGAAGTGTTTGTTCAATTGTGCGAACAATTGAATTATTTGATTCTTTCAAACGAAATATTTTCTCACAACGACTATCAATTCAACATCTAATAAAAAAGATATATGGTAACTATAATTCACCTCTTCAGTAAGTTTAGTAACAAACATGTTGAAAATCGAACGCGAAATGAATAAATAAAATACGCAAAAACGAGACATCAAGATCTACGTAAAAAACCGTTTTAAGAAAAAATCACAATCAAATAATAAATTTATTATATAAAATCAAAATACAATTAAATTTTTATAATTAAATAACAATATACAGAGTAACGAAAAATATTAAATATGGGTCCGACCCAAAGCAACTAAAATCCAGACCGCACCAAACTCGAACATATCATAATAACCTTTATTATTTTGATGTTTTCCAAACGAAATCATTTCAACTTTTACTTGTTGAAAAAAATAAGGTCGCAAAATCCAAATGTTCCTGCAAAATCGAGAGAAAAAACATCAATGTTTAATTTATAGTCTTATACACACACTATGTAATTAATTTATACTAATAGTAGATATTTTTGTATAAACTATATACTATGATCATACTTTATAATTTCAGCTTTGTCATGAAACATGCATTTGTCATCGTGCGTACATAAATTTCTTAATTTTACATTATTTAGCCAAATGTGTTGATTGTCGCTTGGAAAAAGAGAGAAAATTTAACGTTAGATGTCACGTACTATCAGTTAAACACTGAAATGTTAAATATGGTAACACATAATTGAAATAAATAGTACGAGTCGTGCAAACTTTAATCGAACTAAAATAAAAATAAAAATAAAAATAAAAAAAGCAACAAAAATTGATGAGAATATTCTTCTTTTATTTTGGTCTTTGCCAAAATCAAATTTTACAACTAAGTTGCCGTAATCATGATGATCAAGATTAAATCACAATATACATGTTTGACTAAAGTTTGACATTTGAGAATCCGTATACGTGTCGTCATATTAGAGGAGAGAATAAAAGTCTAATCATGTACACAAATGTAGAGAATAACACGCCTTGTATAAATACCAAAATTAAATTAGAAAAAATATTACAGTAATTGAAAAAACCCAAAGAAAATCTTCATCAAACGGCATTTGTGTGGCCTTCGCTTCGCCCTTTCTCTCTCTAGTTTATCTCCTGGCCTTCTTCTTTGCAATCTCTCAGTTCATTGTGTTTGAGTAGAAGGTTTCACTGTACATGCGAATTCTTAGTTGGCAGGAGCTCTGCTGATCGTTTATGGTTTTGTTTTCGGAGTTTCTGATTCAGGTCGCTTGGATTTGAGCTTTTTACTCGGGTCGATTGGATTGCTGGTGTGTTTTTTCCGTCGTTGTTTAATGCTCGTTGGAATCAATGAGATTGCTCTGTTCCAATAGAAATGGCATCTGCTCCTTCGATGTCAGGTGTGATATTCATTTCTGCTATAGTATTGTTATTTTCTATTGGAAAATTATGGGAAATGAAAGAATTCGAGATTTTTTTGTCGGGTTTTGGGAGAACAAGAGTTTAGTGTACTCTATCGCAAACTACTTCTTGTTTTTCTATCGTTGCATCTGCTAGGAATGGGAAATTTAGAGAAATTCTATTCAATTGTGTTTGAGATTTTGACTTCTGGTCTTGTTCAATTTTGTAGTTTCTTTAGAATGCGTGAATATATGTAAGTTATCAAAAGGGGATGGAAATGGTAGGTATGATTGTAATATTCTCTCGTGTGCATGGAAAGCTCCAAGGGTCTTGACGGGTTTCCTCGCCAGCACAGCTCATCCACACCAGTGCTCGTCGTTTTCATGCTCTCAACACGGCAGGAGAAACAAAAGTAATTTTGTAAGTTTGAAAGTGCTCGACTCTTCAAGACTTAGCATTTGTATCGATTGGAATAGCCATTAAAAGTGCGCTCAGAGAAAACTTTTTTTTTTTTTGCTTTTTTTGACGTGTCAAAAGATGTATGTTAAGTGGAGCTACCATCAGGAAATGAGCGCCAACTTCTTTTACCCTCCATTGGCTAGCCCTCTTTTGACCAGACTCTAATGACCACGTCAAAGATTTTTTACTTTAGTTTTATGGTCATTTAACTTTTTAATCGATAAAATAATTCTTGCTCTTTTTGTTAACTTCTCACACTGTTTATTTATCGGTTGCTCGTTTATGTATGCCAGCTATATAATGATTAATGACATTCTGCAATCTTTTGTTATTTTCAGAGATGTGAATCCATCAACATAAGAGGATGGTACCATAACGAAGTATCGGAATATGTACATCTTGGGAGGCTCTTTAAATCAAACTCGATACATGGTAATAGCAGAACGAGGCACTTGCATTGTGCTTCATTCTTATCTTCAAATACCTATGACGAGGTTTCTCCTGAAAGGTTGTGGGAGGTATGGATCAACAAGTCACTGAATCTGACAATGTCATTTTTCTTACTGGATGTCTATTTTTTATGTGGTCCGTTTTACTATGTCTTTTACTTTCATTTTAGGACCTTAAGCCTAACATATCGTATCTTTCACCCAATGAACTAGAGTTGGTGCATAATGCTCTGAAGGTGAGCTCACATATAATTTCTCTCAAACAGTCATAACAGTAGAGAGGCTTTCATCATGGTGATTGGTTATTGTATCAATTAATTGCTGTAGCTGGCTTTTGAGGCTCATAATGGTCAAAAAAGACGTAGTGGAGAGCCTTTCATCATTCATCCAGTTGAGGTTGCACGAATTCTGGGAGAATTAGTAAGTTTTATTTTGTTAAAGAGGCAAATTTAACCAACGAGTCATAATCTTGTGGAAATTTTGTCCTGCCTTTAGGAATTAGATTGGGAATCCATTGCTGCTGGATTGCTACACGATACAGTCGAGGATACAGATGTCGTTACTTTTGAAAGAATTGAAGAAGAATTCGGCTCAATAGTGCGTCACATTGTGGAGGGAGAAACCAAGGTCAAAGACACTCATGCTTATCTCTAACTTAGGTTTTAGTAAATGATTGGATAGCTTACTCAAATTTTTAGAGCAGGTATCTAAACTGGGAAAGTTGAAGTGTAAGAATGAGAGCAATTCAGTACAAGATGTAAAAGCTGATGATCTCCGTCAAATGTTTCTAGCCATGACAGAGGAGGTATCTATTTATTTTTGATTAACCAAATGCCATATGTTCTTTTTCAAACTAAGTGAATCTGTCGTTTCAGGTTCGCGTCATTATTGTCAAACTAGCTGACAGATTGCATAATATGCGCACTCTTTCACACATGCCTTCACATAAGCAGGTGATGGGTTATTAGCATAATTGTGCTTCATTATGGACTGTATTGGTTTTAACATCTTTGTTTTTTGTCCAGTCCAGCATTGCAAGGGAGACCCTACAAGTCTTTGCTCCTCTAGCAAAGTTGCTGGGGATGTTCCAAATCAAGGTATTATCTCCTTTCCTTCTTGCTTTTGATTTGCGTACATTGTTATGATAATTTTTAGTACAATGGCATGGAACATTGATCAATAGCTATCAAATTTTTCTTCCAACGAGGTGTCTTTATTGGTATGTAATTTGACTTACCATAATATTAACTTGATAAAAAAAAACCTTAAATATGCTATTTCAACCTTGTGTTTGTATCTATTATGTGTGTCTGGGGTTGCAAACCTTCTATATGAAATTGGTGTATCATGACTTCATCAACATTTCTTCTATAATCTGTTGCTTTCAACATATTTTCTTGCAGTCAGAACTTGAAAACTTGTCCTTCATGTACACTAATCCAGAAGATTATGCTAAGGTGAAAAGAAGAGTGTCGGATCTCTATAAAGAACACGAAAAAGAACTTGTGGAGGTAATTCATTTTATCCTATTCAATAATGCTAATTAAAGACTTGTTTAAGGTCTACTAAAATGGTCTGAATGAGTTGGCAGCCTAATTTCCACTTGAATATTGCTACCCTTTTAAAATCTGGTTTTTATGCGAAGCCTTATCTCTCTGTAGGCAGAGAGAATTCTGATGAAAAAGATCAAGGATGATCAGTTTTTGGACCTTATGGCTGTGAAAACTGAAGTTCGGTCTGTATCCAGAGAACCTTACAGGTCAATCAGCGAATCTTGCTTTTTCACGCTTCTTCTCTTTACTGCTTGGAGTGTACTTCTCCATCATGATATTCGTCTATATTGGTTATGGAACTTTTTAATTTACAGTTTTGTTGTCTACATGCAGTATCTATAGAGCTGTACTCAAATCACAAGGTTTAATAAATGAAGTCAACCAAATTTCACAGGTTTGTTTTGCAATGTTTCTTGAACTCAACACATTTTGGTGGCCTTGGACACCTTACTGATTAGTGCTCTCCACCTCCTTAGCTTCGTATTATCATACAACCAAAACCATGCATTGGAGATGGGCCTTTATGCAGTCCACAACAGGTAAGCCTAACCAAAATTCAATGCTATTATGTTTACTCAGTTAAAGTTGATTCATGAATTGTGATCCCATCATTCTCATCATTTCTTCTGTGCAGATCTGCTACCATGTTCTTGGGTTAGTCCATGGTATCTGGACCCCTATTCCTCGAGCTGTGAGTATGCAGTCTCTTCTGTTGTAGTTCTGATTAAAACTGATGAATTGTTTTTTGTTTATATGAAATATTTGTCTATTTGTAACAGATGAAAGACTATATTGCAACACCAAAACCTAATGGGTATCAAAGTCTTCATACAACTGTAATTCCATTCTTGTATGAAAGCATGTTTCGGCTGGAAGTTCAGGTGCTTTATATTTTAACATAAGAGGACTTAGTTTTTTTTTTTTTTTGACTGTCATTGTGAGTTCTCAAAAGTTCTGCCTATTTCATTACGTGGTAATAAATCTTCGTGATGTTGTGTTTTCAACAACTTGTGCTGCTTTTTCATGTAATATTTTCTTAAATATGGGTTTTATCTGTTTTTGCAGATTAGAACTGCAGAGATGGATCTGATAGCCGAGAGAGGAATAGCCGCTCATTATTCTGGAAATGGTTTAGTTGGAAATGCTATTCCTGCTAGTAGAAGTTCAAGAGGGAAGACAGGTTGTCTTAGTAATGCAAACATTGCACTCAGGGTATTTACCCTACGGCCATCAGTACTTTCTTTTCGCAGTTATCCTTGAAAATTTCCACCGGTTCCTTTCAGTGAACCATCTTCCTAACTTTGATGCTAATTTCATGGATGAAGTCCTTTTTCTTTTCCAGATTGGATGGCTTAATGCAATCAGGGAATGGCAAGAAGAGTTTGTTGGTAACATGAGCTCGAGGGAATTTGTGGACACTGTAACTAGAGATTTGTTAGGTAGTCGTGTTTTTGTATTTACGCCGAGAGGAGAGGTAGGATGTCCATTGCTTCACTTTAGGGAATTTGTAATAGATCTGATAGAATAATAATCTATTCGACTGCCTGCTGCACTTACTTGGCAATTATATTTTTGATATCCACAGATAAAAAATCTCCCAAAAGGTGCAACTGTTATTGATTATGCATACATGATACATACTGAAATTGGTAACAAGATGGTGGCAGCCAAGGTAAGTCATCTGAACTTTGACAGGGAAAATGTGTCTGTCAATATAATGACTCCTGATACGCAAGATATTGAACAACATTCTATGTGCAGGTCAATGGTAATCTTGCATCACCAACGCATGTACTGGCAAATGCAGAAGTTGTTGAGATAATCACTTACAATGTCAGTACTCGCCTTCCATTGTGTGGTTATCTTTTTGCAAATAGGTTTCTCGTTGATTACTGGAAGTAAACTCAAGTATAAATTCTTTAGCTTAAAGGAGTGAGGAAAATGAGGAAAAATGACGCAGAGGATATTAAAATTAAAGTTGCATCTGTAAAAAATTGTTTTTAAATTTGTAAAGGTGTGTCAAAGTAGTTAGAATATATAGTTTTTTAAGTTAAAATCCATGAATCTAAGTTTATAATTTTTACTCTGTATACTACCAATTCTAACAGAGCAAGCTTATTTTCTGTGGTATTTTGCTAAGAAACTAGAAGTTATAGTAGCATAGAATTTTTACCTTTATTCTTATGATGTTTAGAAGGTTTCCCTTTTTCTTGTTTTACCAGTCACTTTCTGGCAAATCAGCTTATCAACGTCACATGCAGTGGTTGCAACATGCAAAAACTCGAAGTGCTAGACACAAGATTATGAAGGTCTGCATTCAACAAATCTGTGAGTTGTTTTATTTATTTATTTATTACTTCTAAATAAGTTATAGCATATATTGTCATCTTCTATGCAGTTTTTGAGGGAGCAAGCTTCACTATCTGCTGCTGACATAACCGCAGACTCTGTAAATGATTTCATTGATGATTCTGAAGAGGAGAGTGATGTGAAAGAGCTGCCAGATGTTGTGATTGAGAAAAAACCTATATGGAAGAATGTTCTTATGGATTTCATGGGCGTTTCATCCTCAGGGAGGGATAATAAAGATATCTTCAAAATAAATAATGGAAATGTTTGGGTTCCAAAGGTGAATGGAAAACATAGTAAACATTTGCAGCATGTAAAACTTAAGGTTGAAGGGGAGTTGTTGTCTCTAAATGGGGTTGCTAAGATGGTAAAAGCTGACGTTCCTATGTGTAAGGCTGTTTTGCCTGGTTTAGAAAGTTGGCAAACTAGCAAGGTTACATCTTGGCACAACCTCCTAGGCCACTCAGTTCAATGGCTTAGTATTGTTTGTGTAGACCGCAATGGTAAGTTTTCTAGTTAATGGGAAATCATCCTACTTATTTGAGAATAGTGTGATGTTTTTGTTTAGTTTTTGTCCATGAGTACAGATTGATATACTCTAATAAATTTTTTTATGATTTAACTTTTCAATTTTGTTCTTTCGAATTGAAAATAAATTATTTAAATTTTAGTAATGGTAAGTTTATTATCTAAATTTACACCAAATCTTTTATTTCCTAATTGATGTAATGAGTAAGATTAATGATAAATAGTTAAAATAAGATATTAGGTGCATCAATTAATAAGTGTGACGTTAGGAGCTAAAATATAGCATAAAATTATTGGTAATCTAATATTACTTTTTTAAATTGAGTGTCTGTTTGTTCTTGAGAAGGTTTTTTGTTCTCTCTTCTTTTGTATTTTTTTTTTATATACTTTGTTACTTATTAAAAAAAAATTCAATGATGCAGGCATAATGGCAGAGGTGACTGCAGCACTGGCAGCAACAGGAATCACTATATGTTCATGTGTTGTGAGTGTCTAACCAATAATCAAGCGAATGTGGTTGAATCTCTTCTTGTCCTTAGCATTGTCCCTAATTCTTGTATATGGCTTTCTTTATATATGTATGGCCAGGCTGAGATTGATGGAGGAAGGGGAATGGCCGTAATGTTGTTTCACATTGATGGAGATTTGGCAAGTTTGGTAGTATTCTCTCTCTCTCCTCCTCTTTTCGTTCTTGAAAACATAAGAAATTCTGTTTAACGTGATTCTTACAGAAGGGCGTGTACACTTTTTGAAAATTTATTTGACTAAATTGTTTTAGATAAGCTTGTAGATCCATTTTTGATAGATCTAAACTAGATAACTAGATCATAAAAAAGAATAATACAAAAAATAAATTATACTAAAAGAAATAAGATATAAGAAAGTGATTAGAGTCCTTCTCAAGAAAAAAATACTAAATTAAAGTAATATTTCTCGAATCAAAGATAACTAAAATATAAATTATAGAAAATTTCAAAGAACGAACACATTTAGCAGTAGTGAAATTAATAGTCTTAGATATCTATAATTAACTCTAATATTCGGTTTATCATTTTACTCAGGTTAGCGCATGTTCAAGCATAGATATGATACTTGGCGTATTGGGGTGGTCAACCGGCTGCAGTTGGCCCAGCACCGCAAATCACGACTACTATCTCGAATGCTGATCAACTAAAAGAGAGAAAGGCACCCAGCTGGTTTGCCAACAAAGGCAGTCATGGGTTTGAAGTTTTGTTCTCAGAAGTCAGAAATTTTTGCGTGTTGTGTAGTAGATTTTGGTATATTTCTTTGTTTCTATCTATTTGTTGGACAACACATCCCAATAAACCAGCACTTACCCATTAAAGCTAAGACTGGTTCCAGGGTATTGTTATGTACACAGAGAAGAGTTGATATAGATGGTAGCTGTCTACACTTGTAAAAAAGAATTAGTGCGAGAAGTATATACCAACTTTTTGTATAATCGTTTACTATTGTTTCTTGTTTGGCATGATGGAAAGATTCATAGACGATGAGTCTCGAATACCGATCAAAATGATGGGTTAAAATGTAAAATTTAAAGGAACTCAATTGTGGGCCTTGAAAGGCCCAACTAAGCTTAAAAACCCTAGTTTTAGGGCGCAGCTAGAAGGGTATATAAGGATTCTTCAGTTGAACTGTTTTGTTTCTGGGAAGGTGGTATTGGTCGAGATGGTTTCGCTTAAGCTCCAGAAGCGGCTGGCGGCCAGTGTCCTCAACTGCGGCAAAGGAAAGGTCTGGCTCGATCCCAATGAGGTTAACGAGATCTCCACGGCGAACTCTCGTATGTGAAATCTCTTACTATTCATTCTCATACAACCGCACACTGGAATGATTTCACGATTTGCATTCGAATTTTTATATTCTTCGATGCGTCTTTTGCAGTTCCTTTTTGTTTCATGGAGTCATGCTGTTTAGTGTAGCAATTGGTACCGGGTTAGGTGTTGAGTAGTTATATTTACTTGGTTCTGCGCGCCGCTGATCATTTTATCGGATGTGAATTGATGTTTCATGTTTCTTTAAACAGGCCAAAACGTGAGGAAGTTAGTCAAAGATGGTTTCATTATCAGGAAGCCCACCAAAATTCACTCTCGATCTCGAGCACGCCGGATGAAGGAGGCCAAAATGAAGGGGCGTCACTCTGGATACGGTAATGTTATCTTCATGTATTGATATTTGTTCATGACTGGAAGATTTTTGGACGCTATTGAGTTTAGTTTTATTTGTAATTATATCATGTATGGAAGCTAATTTCATTTTTACCATTGTGTATATTTTTTTCTTTCCATTTAGGTAAACGTAAGGGTACAAGGGAAGCAAGGCTCCCAACCAAGATTCTTTGGATGAGGAGGATGCGAGTCCTAAGGCGATTGCTCCGTAAGTACAGAGAGGCGAAGAAGATTGACAAACACATGTACCATGATATGTACATGAAGGTTAAGGGTAATGTTTTCAAGAACAAACGAGTCCTGATGGAGAGCATCCATAAATCAAAGGCTGAGAAGGCTCGCGAGAAGACCTTGTCTGATCAGTTTGAGGCAAAGAGGGCAAAGAACAAAGCTAGCAGGGAAAGAAAACTTGCTAGGAGGGAAGAGCGGTTTGCTCAGGTATATTTACTGATAAATGGAGTCTGATATGATTGCTTCTAAACTGAGAATTTTGATTCATTTAGTTACAATCTGAATAAATTTCACGGGACAATGCAAATTTTCTTATTGCTAAATGGAGTTATAGCTCTAAGTATTTTAGGAGTTAACCTTTTAGTGTAATTCCCTCACATTAAAGAGATAATTTTCTACTAATTGCTTGGAATCATTGTAAGGAGGATCTCTTTCCCTCCTGCTACTTTGTACATTCCTTTCTTAATGAATTTCATTTCTTTTATATATAATAAAATAACACTGAATAATTAAATATTTGTGCGTCTGTAGGGTCCAGGAGAAAAATCTGTCACCCCTGCCTCAGCACCTTCTGCGGCATCACAACCTGCTCAGTGAGTATATTTCATTCATTAATCTGTTAGAGGTCCTATGTGGTTGATTTTAACTGAAAGTTCCCCAACCATTTTATGCAGGATAACAAAGAAATCAAAGAAATGAAAATTTTGTGAATAGCACTGATGTACTTGAGTATGAATTCTCAGTTTTGTCCTCAGTTACTGTGGTAGACTAATTTTGACAAATCAATGTGATGTTCATCTGCTTTGAGTATTGAATGGATTTTCTGTTATTTTACTTCATTAATGGCATTTTCTTTCAATTTATTCTTTGTCGTTGGTGTTAACCACCTAGTTCCCTTCTACTTTGCTATTTGTTTTGGTTAAACTCAGTAGCGCTATGAGATGGTGCAATTGGTGAAACTTACAATAACTATAAGTTGTGCCCATGAAGTTGTACACTGAAATGGATTCATTGTGCCTACTTTGTTGCTTGCATTATTTCACTTGAATGTTGTTTTTGGTGGCCATGAGGTCCCCGTAAAGAGACTTAAAGTCTGACTGCAGAATGCTGCCAATGGATATGTTTGGCTGGCTACCAGGAAACTGACGAGCAAAAGGTAAGGAATCCAAATTCCTTGTAATTCAGCAGTGCTTTAGAAAGAGGTGGTAAGTATAATTTGAACTTTAATGACTTTCTTTCCTTTTTTTTTTTTTTTTTTTAAATTTACTGGAAATATGAAGTTAGAAAAAGTTTGGCGAAGATCTTCTGAGTATTGCCATGTAGGGTACAGTTGCCAAAAATGGAGGTATACTCAATTAGTATCCTACAGTTTAAATTTTGTGGATTTGAACCCGTATTTTGAAACTGTTATCGATTTAAACTCTTATAATTTCCATTAATCTTTTTGAAGCCGACGTCCCCCTCAATATGGAAATGAATTCACTCCACCACTCCATTGATTCATGCAGATTGAAGCTCCATAGTTGGAGACCTTTCAAGCTTCACTCTACTCCCAAAGGCCTAGTCTTTAATGGAATCAAACTGAATCTACCGTGCTTATCCGATCACAGAACATCCTTTATTATTGAAATGGATATGTCGAGTCGGAGTTTGATTGAAGACGTCAAGTCCTTGATCGCTGCAAAGAACGGAACCTTACGGCTGGCTGGTGTCTCCGAGGAAAGGGATCAAGGTCTGTCTGGTTGGAGCAGTGATCAGAGTGGATCTCCCGTCGTTGGTCAGTTGGGGCTTCTGCAGTGCACAGGATGCACCCAGATTTTCCAGTGGTAGTTGGGACGGAAATATGGAGTAAGAGATTTCAAATTTCCTATCTGATTTGGCAAATTTCCAGGGAGATTAGTATCCTGAGCAAATTTTTCGAACTCACTCGGCCAGTTTTGGGTTGGTCAGAAGTATCAGGAAACACCTGACGGTCAAGGTTTCTGGTTATGTTATTCGTAGAAATGTCAAGCTTGTAAACCTGAGTTAGATTAGCTAAAGGAAGATGCAACCAAGAGTTGAAAGAATTTGTGGAAAGATCAAGAAACTGGCGATTGGAAAGAACTCTGATGGAAGTCACAATAGGTCCGGTCTGGTTTATTTTCAAATTGAACAAAGAAGGTTTGGAAATGAAGAGAAATTTAAGGGATGTAATTGGGACCGGATTCGAGGGAGAGAGGCCACTTGAGGAGAGATGACCGCGACCACAGTCGATAACGGAATGAACGTTCCGACCTCTCCCAACGACGACTAAGAGACTGAAGGTTTAAATCGATGTCAGTTTTAAAGCAAAGTACAAGATTTGAAATTGAGGCAATTTGTGTGTAAAGGACTCAAGTACTGTGCTGTATGAATACGTGGCAAATTAGTGGGGCCCAAGCAAAGACTTTCTTTTTAAAATCATTTAATATTTGGAGATTAGGACACGATATTTCCATAAAATAATGTAGATGTTAGATAGAGCCTTTAATTTGGTACAACCAAAATGGATGACGAACTCGTAGTTTGGCTACGCGGCAGCCAATGGTTTGCTGCCAGATGGACCTCCAAATGTTGTTTTGGAAAACTTCGGGCGACAGCGGCTACCACCTGGATCATTCGGTGGGCCACGTCGAAATTATCCTCTCTTGCGGAGGGCATTTCCGTCACCGAACTTTCCAACCGATATCACCGGACGCACTTATCATAAAAGCTTCAAGGTCAAAAGCGTCATTCCACTGTCTCCGACAAAACAAGCCGTACGTAAGGGAAATGATTCGGTGGAGCACAGGGGAGACACAGCACCACGCTAAGACCAAATAAAAAGAGGGAAAGGTGGCTGTCGTACACGTGATTTGGCAACAAAGTGACGCCACCAACTTGGGGTGTGAGTCGCATGATTGATGTGGGCCTTTCCCCCCTTTCCCATGCGCCCTCACAGTAGTAGTACCCTGCACCTTCATCCCCCCTATAATCAATTTGACCAAGTACAGACAATTAATTATTTTCGTTAAGAAGAGTAACAGATTGACGTTTCGTTTCATTTATTTGTTAAATGTAATTAATTCTCTAAATGTCCTTTCCTCTCTCTCAAACCGTCCACCTCAGTTTCTACAAGAACTTGCTAAGAAACTTTGATCCATCAACTCGGACCAGATGGTAGTGTGATTTGAGGGTTTAATCTCACACATCTGTCGGCAGAAGATCGTTAAATCTGGGTTTTCTCGTTCACTTATTTGTATTCCTCTTGCTCTTTCGAATTCAGAGTATTATTTCTTTATCTTGGAGCTGGGTCTTCTTTTTTCCGTTTCTGTTCATCGGCATTGATCTTCGCTAGACTTCCTTTTGTTTGAGAGTGCTTTTCTGCTGTTTGATCTTGGTCGGATTTGAGAGAAGGGGAAGAGACGGATGAAGAGGCTAGTAAGTACGTTACTTTTGATGTTTTGATTTCCTCCTTACTTCTGATTGGTCGTTTGGATTTCTTGAAATCATTCTCTTCTCTGTCTTCTGAGGTTGACTCTGATGTGTGTTAAGATTGATTCCTTAGCTGTATGTTTGATATTTTGTGCTCTGTTTATGTAAGTTATACCATTTACTTTCACTGGATTTCAAGTGGGTATGGAAGCATTCATCACTCTCTCTCTCTCTTTCTCTCTCTCTCTCTCTATAAGACCTTAGAGTTGGGTTTAATTTAGCTTCAAGAACATCTTTGACGTTTTACTAACAAAACCTTAGCCTGCTGTCTCATTCATCAATAATCTAAAGTTTCCTCTAACTCGAAATCTGTAAGTTGATTTCATCTTGACCATCACGGTTGAAAGTTGCTGGAATTCGGACTTCAGTTTCCTGGGGCGCACGGAAATTGCCGTATGTCTCAGTTTATTTTAATCACTTAAAACTATGAAATTGTAATTAATTGATTCACTTTGGAATTTTTTGAAAGATTCGTTAGTTTTAGATATTCCTGTCTGGTTGCTGTCATTATTGATTTCTCGAAAGTCATCGTAGTTCATGATGGAGATGAGTGCTTATTGATTTTCATGGCCATTACAATATTTTCTTTTTTGGTTGCTTCCCATTTCAGGTCTTTCTAGTTCTGAATCTGGTGTTAGCTATTGCTTTTGGACACATAATCGAAACAAGTATCGGAAAATGCAATGACAAGATGACTCTACATCCGAGGCCTCACAGCGTTTCGATTTTGGAGTTTGGGGCTGTCGGAGATGGCAAAAATTTGAATACAGTTGCTTTTCAAAATGCCATTTTCTACCTTAAGTCCTTTGCCGACAAGGGTGGTGCTCAGCTCTATGTTCCAGCTGGCAGGTGGCTGACTGGAAGTTTCAACCTCACGAGCCATCTGACTTTGTTCCTCGAAAGGGGCGCGATCATTCTTGGATCTCAGGTTCGTTTTTTCCCTCAGTTTTCATATTCTATAAGAGAAAAGAAATGTGCAAGTCATATAAAAGAGACCAGCCATGCAGGATTTCGATCAGTGGGATGTGGTCGAAGCCTTGCCATCGTACGGTCGAGGTATTGAATTGCCGGGTATGAGATACAGTGGCTTAATCAACGGAAGAAATTTAAGCGATGTGGTGATAACAGGTCGGTTGAATTCTTCTTTAAAGTTTTCAAATTTAGCTGCATTTTGGGTTTTGACTAGCTTTCGATCGTTATTAGGTGATAATGGAACTATCGATGGACAAGGTTCGGTATGGTGGGAGCAATTCAAATCTCATTCCTTAAATCACAGCCGGCCCCATCTCGTGGAATTTATCGACTCTGATAGGGTAATTGTTTCGAATTTAACTTTGTTGAATTCCCCGGCTTGGACTATTCATCCGGTATACTGCAGGTATGGTCTTGTTCTTTCTATTTAGCTGCAGAATTTTAGCAAGTAACTTCGCAATTCATTGTTTCTATGCGGCTATATATGCAGTAATGTACGCGTTGAAAATGTAACGGCCTATTCTCCGCCTGAATCTCCTTCGACCTCTGGCATAGTGCCAGGTTTGCCTTCTTTTTCATATCAATTATTTCTTCCTGCATATTTTGCATTGATACTTTTATCTTACTTGTCAACAAAGAAGAAAAGGTTCGATAATTGTAGAACTCAATTATCTTATGTAGAGACTTGTATAACTGATCAAACGAAGAACCACTATTATTTGTGCATTTAAGAACTATGCTTAAGTCAAAGAGTCAATTATCGATTTTTGAGACTATTAATTTTATTATTGCTAAGTACTTCTGTTGTTGTAAGTTTTTTAAGATTTATTCTTTAGTTTGATTATGTCTAATTAAAGAAAAATTATTTGTTATCTTCAATATATATCGTTTGTTATTAAAAAAAAAAATCATGTTTGTGTCAATTTCTTTTTTTCTTTGTGTCAAAACTATGTGAAACTCAGGTAAACTATTGGTGGGTTTTTAGATTCTTCAAATTCTATGTGCATCGAGGGCTGCAACATCAGCATGGGTGGCGACGGGATCGTGCTGAAGAGTGGGTGGGATGAATTCGGAATTACGTTTGGAAAACCTTCATCTGATGTCCATATCAAAAGGGTGAAACTTCAATCATCTTGGGGATCGGGATTGGCTTTCGGTTCCCAAATGTCGGGAGGCATATCAAACGTACAAGTTGAGCAGCTTCGTATAGAAGACTCATCTGTTGGGATCGAATTCAAGACAACTAGAGGAAGAGGAGGGTATATGAAACAGATCTTTATATCCGATGTACAAATGGAAAATATTCGATTAGCCATCCTGGCAACAGGTCGATGTGGTGCTCATCCGCATGAAAGATACAATCCAAACGAACTTCCAGTCGTTAATGGCATCACATTCGAGAATATCGTTGGGAAAAACATCGAAGTCGCAGGTAAATTACGAGGAATCTATGAATCGCCTTTCTCGTCGATATGTCTCCGGAATGTCACCTTTTCCATTTCCTCGAAATCCTCTGTCTCGTGGGTATGTTCTAATGTTTTCGGATTCTCTGATTCGGTCTATCCCAAACCTTGCGAAGATCTAGCAGCTTTGTTCCCAAATTCGTCGTCGACTTGCTTCTTATTGGATCGATATGATCCTATGGCGGTTTTATGAAGAACATCAACCTATATATTTTTACATTTTCAAATTTAAGAGATTGATTGGTTTCCCTGAAAGTAGAGGCTTCATAACTTCCGGTGGTGCAACTTTCCGAGCATGCAGAGTTGTTTTTCCTAAAAAATGGTAATTGAGTTTTCATGTAAAGTGTCATTCTCTTTATACAGATGTAACCAAAAGTTTTGGTGATGCAGTAGAGTATAGATTTGTTCTTCACTGCGTTTAAAAGTTTTGTAGTTCTTGTTTTGAATATATTACCCTTTATAAGTTAGATGATACTATTGATCTACCTATGGCGTGTAGAGTCTCTGAGAAAATGCAACTTCAAACATTAATTTTGTATTAAACAATGATGATTGCCGAAAATTAAGTAATATTTCAAAGAGTTCGCTATTGCATGGCAGGTTGTCCAAATAGCAGGTTCTTACTAAAGGCACTTTCTCCATTGTCAGTCCAATCCTGACTCGAACGCAACAAATTCCGTCACAACTCAACCTTAAATTTGTATATTTTGATAAATGTGCTCTCACAAAGCATAATGTTTTGCACGTGAGCAAGAGGGTAAGAAGGAAGAAGATCAAAGAGAAGAACAGAATTACCCAAATCTCAAAAGCTCTTTACATTCTCTTTACAACAACAAAGTACATGTAAACATGAGATCAGACCACTGAGCTGTTGTGTTCTTGTAAGAAAACATGCAGGCTAACAAACAAATTTAAGCAACTGGAATTATTGCTCAATTCAACTATAACAGAGTTTACAACTGAACAAATTGATTTAATAAGAAAGAAAAAGAAGATCTTTATCTGTCAATTATAGAGAATGAAAAAGAATCGAAAATGAACGAAAAAAATCTGAATCCGTGGACGTGTTATATACGATCATGTCACTTTCTATTACCAGCTTTGCGTTTTGCATCAGCCGAAGCTGCTTGCCTCCCGTTCCTGTTCAGAGGGGCAACCCCACTTGTTGTTTTCTGTGAAGGTGAATGATTCAAAATCTTGCTGCAAAATCAAGAAAAACTTGTTATAACTAAACATTGTTAAGAAAGTGTATGAAAAGAAGGTGAAGGTGTCTAAATTACCTTAATCCTGTGCTCTTAAGAGATTTTTTATGATGTTTCTTGGTGTTTGATCCAATGCCATTGGTCATGCTAGTAATTTTAGAATGATTGAATTGCCAGAGCAAATCCGATTCTGAAGAATCACTCGTTGCAACATCTAGATCGTCCGTTTCGTCTGTACTAGCAATGTTGAGTTGAGTGCTTCCTAAGAACATATTGTATGCTTGATCAGGGTAGATTTTGGAAGAGTCCTGCAGATATTTCTGGTAAAAGATATCATCAAAATTGTCGTGATCTGTTTTGCAGCCGTGTGAAGAGTTTTCGAGTCTCTTTAGATCGTGCTTATTTACCATCACCTTATCAACCCACTCACCAGATCCCACCTCTTCCACATTGTTTTTTGCAGGACCAATCACAGGAGGCCATGGAGGTGAATTTGCTAATAGCTCATCTGGATCAAAGCTCTTAGACTTCTTCAATACAGAATTATTTTGAAGCTACAAAAAGATCAGGAATTTAAATTGAGGTTCAAAGACAACCAAAAACCAACTGAACAATGAACTTGTGTCATTTATATCATGAGAGAGAGAGAGAGAGAGATAGAGAATAGACTAAAGTATTTTAGAACTAAAAGGCTACTCTTAAACGCATATAGTCTGGCAAAGCGAAAGTAAGTCAAGTATTTCAAAAATTGTTTTCATCAATCATGATTAGCAAACAAAAGTTACCTCCACATTTCCGACATCAACCATAGGCTGCCGACTGCCATTGTGATGTGACTGTAAATCTATGCCGTGATGATTAGAATGGAAAGGTGATATCTCACTAGCTTTTGCCCTGCACTTTTCGGAGCTGCCAGAAATAGAATATTCCTGGTCCTTTGGAGCTCCCTCCTTGCTTCCTAATGCTGCCTTAAGGCTAGCAATCTGTATATAAGCAAGTTTTCAATGTTAATTACCCTGAAGAAAAATGCACGAAAGAAAAAAAAAAGTGAAAAACCTGTTCTTTCAGCTCTTTAACATCTGCACTGTCTTTATTAACTCGAGCAGCCCCTAATTCAACAGTGGCAACTCTTTCTGCAAATTTAAGTGCACTTATTGTTTCTCCAATAGCATCTTTTTCTGGGCTTATGTGAACAAACATCAATGTTTTAGCTTGCCCTCCTGAAATTATTCATTATCATTGGAAGGTTAAGATATATATATATATATATATATATAGAGAGAGAGAGAGAGAGAGAGTGTGCATTGAAGTTTGAACTTACCGAGTGAATCTTGAAGTAGTTGCGTTAGTTTGCTATTTCTATAAGGGACATGTGGATTCTTTTGGGCAAGGGAAGCAATTACATCACCTAAAGCTGAGAGAGATTTGTTGATATGTTGTGCCTCTTTTAGTCTATCTCCAGTAACCTCTGATTTATCTACCCTCTCACTCCCTGCAAGATCAACCAAATGCATACACCCGCGAAGAATCGTTCCAGATGTCAAATCTCTTCCTTGAACATGAACGGTTAAACAACTGCACAATGATTCAAATTGTAGGAACTTAATTCCCCATTTAATCACACATAAGTTACACAATCGCTATAAATATAGACATTTGTAAGTTACCTGTGGGAGCGACTACTTCGATCATTAAGAGCCGTTGCTCCAACCACGCGATTTTTATGTCCGAGATTCATCAGATCAATAACGTCAGATGTCGATGACACGTGTATTAAATTAGCATCTGGGACACTCAATCTATTTTGAGGATTACTTCGTATTTCTAATGTAATGATCCAATTAAGAAAAACTTTTTATGTTGAGAAATAATTTACAATAAATTAAAAATTTTGAAATTTGTGTACTAATCAAATAAAATATGATTATATCTTGATGTATATATAAATTAAAATTGATGGATATTTTGAATGCTATCTACCTTAATGACTGGAAGGAACAAAAATCTACAAACTTAATGAAGGATATCTCTTGTTACTTCCATCACTCACTAGAAGATCTCTAACTTGTTCGTTGTAAATCTCAATCATTTGGGCATAAACATCATAGTGGAAAGTGTCCTTTCTTTCATTTGCTATATGAAACAAATCTCTTAAGGCTCTGTAATTTACACCTTGGCTTTTCTCGGTAAGCTCTCGAGGGCCAGTCTTGATTCCATGAAAGAAGTACAAAATTAAAACTGTATTTGATTTGAATCATTCATATGAAATAAGTTTTATTTTTGCATATTTCCATCTGACATAAAAATAAAAGAAATAAACGAGTGTATCATACCATAGTATATGTTTTTCCTGATCCTGTTTGGCCATATGCAAATATGCAAACATTATATCCATCAAGAACACAACGAATTAATGGCTGCATATCAGAGAAAACCTCCGCTGCAACACAAACGTAAACGAAAATTAAATCTTCCATAGATGTAATTATGATCAACATAAGGTCAAAATCTAGATAATACAGACCTTGTGTAGCAGAAGGCCCAAATACTCTATTGAAGCTGAAGGACTTACAACCTTTTCCATATTTAGAAGGGGTTTTAATCGTAATATTTCCCTCTTCTATGCAATCTACGGTGCTCAAGTAGTTTGATTGCGCAGATAACAATGGTCTTACACGACAGTAAACTCTTATACTTCCTGGTCAAATAGAATATTTTTTAAACACTGTTGTAATATAGTAAGCATAAGACTTAAACAAATTGACTATCTTATTACCCTTGAGGTCTTGCACTTGATTGTATAGCTTGCGATTCTCCTCGACAACTCTATGATATCCAGATGCAGCATGAGCTAGGCCATGAATATGTGCTCCTATTTTTCAAAAAAATGTAACAAGTCCAGTAAAAAAAAATGTTTCTCAATCTTGGTCTGAGAAGAAAATATGGATATTCATGTTCCTACCAAGGTTGTGGAACTCTTCTTGAAGTTTCATTTGCATAAATTGCATTCCGGCTTTTGTAGAGTTAAGGCTATGCTTTAGAACCTTGAATATGTAAAATTCACAAAAGATTCTTGTAAATACACGAAAAGAACTAATTTCAAGCATGATATCATGAAATTATAATATAGAATAAAAGGAGAACATAGAAAGATGTCACAAATATTTCCTACTTGCACATCTTTTTGCTGTTGATCAAACATCATTCTATGTTTCTCGAGCTGGTTTTCCGAGCTCTCATCCAAGATAAATCCTTTTTGCATAATGTCTTCTTTCTTGATCATTTTGCACTTTTTTTCATCCATCTGAATCACAAAAAGAGAAGAATCAGAACCTGCATCCATTTGTTTGAGTTATTTTGCAATTATGAACTTCAAACAGAGAAGATCCACATGGCACATCTTACTTTATCACCACCGGATTTCTGTAGTACCTTGTTTCCCTGAGAAGAAACCATTTCTTAGAAGTTTTTTGTTTTCTTTTGTAGGACGGGAGTTAATATAGTAATTGACTAAATACATAAATAGAAACATCAAAGAACAAAAACATCTCTCAACAAACCAGTTCGTATTGGCTTGCAATGCGATGCTCGAACTCCTCCACTACCTTACTAAGCACAGATTCCACCACCTATTCAGAAATAGATAAACATAGCAGGACCAGAATTCAATATTTTCTTTTAGATAATGTAAATATAAAACTAGAAAACTTGACAAATTACCAACAATACCAAAAGTTTAAGATTGTTGATTGCAGAATAATTTAATTATTTAATATTTTTCGATTTCATTTTATTGGTCCATACATGTAGTTTTTAATAGATTTACTTTTTTTCTTATGTCGAAAATCGAATGTGAGATCCCTAACTCTAATACCTTGATAAATTACTAACAATTTCAAAATTCAATCTTGTGGGTCGAATGATAATTTAATCATTTAACATTTACTAACAGAATCTGATAACTTGTTTTCAAAAAACACAAAATTGTAGTCACTTCTCTGTGGAAGATTACATTATGTTTACAAGAATCATATTAAATACTTACCGTTGTTACTTCTTCAGGCTTCTTATCTAACAACATCGCACGAACGAGCATACTAATGGAGTGAGAACCAGACTGTGAATAGAATTAAAACAACATTGTATAAATCCATGGTCAACACAGAATAAAAAGGTAAGGCATCTACAAAATTTGACCATTTTCACCCACCAAGTTGTTGGACTCGAGATCAGATGATGATGAGTTTAAACATTTCTCTTTTAACAATGAGTTCCTGGACAATGAATTTGTGAATGGCTCTGAATTCTTTCTTACAAAAGGTTTCATGGTAGATGTAGTAGGCTTTACACTACCACCAAATTTCCACGATCCATTACCCCCAGCCTGCTTCCACTCACTGAAAGATTTCAGAGCAAGAACACTGCTGACAATTCTAGTTGATTTCCCTCCCTGAAAATATTATGAAAAAAGTAAAATAATAAGAGAATAATCTTTCCTAAAAATTTTTTTACATCATTTACAGTTAGCTTAGAGGACATTACACATACTTGTTCTAGATCAGATGCCTCAAATGTAGGAATGCCCATCTCCTGAATTGCTACTAGAAAGTTCCTTACATTCTCAAAATACTGAAATGCGGATAGTGCTGCTCCATCAGGTATCAAAGCAGAATCGCAAGGACTTTCCACCACCTGAAAGTGAAACAGAAAATCAGTGCAGATTATTTGTAATATGGCCATAAAATTCTGATTTAGGCTTGAGAAACTAGTGTATGATAATCAGGTTTACCTTTGGAACTGCTCCAGATTGAACCTTATTAAGAACATGGCAAAGGGTTATTCCACTTCTCAACCCAAGCCTAAATTCTTCTTCTGAAGGCTCAGCTGGCAAATCTTTAGCTGCAACAATCCCTGCCATCTTTCTCAGCCACCCGGCGGCTTCGTATCTTCTGGATGCTGGAAAATATACTACCTCAGTCAGCATCAAAACTTATGGATCACCAAGTTCTTTTGCAAAATTCGAATCTCTATCGAAAGATCCAAAACTCATTATAAATAGAAAAATAGAAAATGTTGAGCTTCGGATGGAGCAACTAAAGGCTAAATCTAACACAATCCAAAATTGATAATTCAAGCACAAATGCGTAGGCAGAAGGGTAAAAACATTCAGGGAGAAAATGAAATTAACACAAAACCAGAACAAAAAAAGGCTGCTCTACTTCAAAATTTATTTCTCCGAGACTGATCGGCTCGATCAGACTAACAAAATTCGAAAATAACGAGAAGAGAAACAAAATACCAGCTTGCTCAGCTTTTCTAGACTCCAAATCGAGGTCTCTGAGGCGAGTTCCGTGCTGCTGAAGCACGTCCTCCACCACCGATGCAACCGAAAACGACAACGTTCCTTCCATTGCCCTTCCTCACAGCGAAGAAACTTTAATATCTTCCCCCAGAAACACCAGATTCAGCAATAGAACATAATTAACAGCAGAAAATGGGAATCAACTACACGAACATGTAGACTCTGCAAATATTTTTCTTGGGTTGTCGTCGGTAGAAGCGCTAGAGGTGATCTACTACAGTTTATGTTTCTTCGCTACCAAATCAATCTCTCTCTCTCTCTCTCTCTCACAACTTCTGCCTTTATTCTTCCCCTACAAACCAATTGCATACAGAGGATTTTATCAGTAGACTCTCTCTCTCTCTCTCTCTCTCTCTCTCTCTCTCTCTCCCACTCTCCCACTCTCTCTCTCTCTCTCTCTCTACCCCTCTAGCACTCTCTATCTCCCACCCTTTTCATACCAGTCTCACTCTTCCAGACTCCCGGTCTCTCTTTTTCCGAGCCTACTCCCGAGCCTAGCGGCTCGTACTCCAACTTTCTAACCGCTAAATAAAATAATTATACAGATTGCTTTATCGTTAATTATTATTAATTAATTAACCAAAACAGCATAATTTTTTATAAGTTCTTTCTAAAATAATATCAAAAGTAATACCCGTGCGGAAAATCAATGAATGTACCCTATTATATTTATAAAGCTTTCGTGTATACTTTCTTAATTTGAAAGAATACGATACATTTAAAAATCACACGCAATAGTTAAAATAACGTAAAATTGAATCAAAAACAGTAATATACTGGAAGAATAATATTAAGTTTATTTTTTAATTTTAAACTCTACTCTTACTTGATTATCTGACCCACGATAGTTGAATTAGTTAATATTTTATTTTAATTATACATATTTTATTTTAATAATTATATTAATTAATCAAAAATTATATAATTAGCGTATGAAACTAGACAGTAAAATTGACATTACTTTATCGTAAAAATAGTATTACGAGTGACGACTTATCTAACAGCCAAAACTTATATAGCGATATTGCTCGTAATAGGATTTAAAATGGTAAACGGGAAAGAACACGGAAAAAGAAAAGTCAATTCCCTCCTTTGAATATTCAAATTTTTTTGGAAAATAATACTAATAATAATGAGTTTCTTTTTTGAAAACCGTTACTTTTATTTCCAGCAACCTAACTCTTAGCAAACCTTGAAATAAGTTTGGCACTAAAGATTCCAACTTTTTTGGAAAAATAGCTTACTTTTTTGGAAAATAGGTAACGTAATTTTCACTCATTATTATCTAATATAATCAAATAGATATGGTAGATTATAAATTCACATTTGCAACGTTGTGTTATATTATCTTATATTCTTGAAAAATTAAATTAATTAATTCACTGATAAAAAAATATATTATATTTCTTAGTTTTCTTAAAAAAATTTCAAGAAATAAATACTGCAAAGTTATTATAACGATATAATTATTAAAATTCTCTCTAATATTATTTAGCGTAATTCTTTTGTTAAGACAGTCGATCTTGGATAAACAAAGAAGATATGAAATTTAATATTGACAATATACGATAACGTGTAAAAGATAATATTACATTTATCGTCTAATTCTATCTGTTAATTTTATCGTCTAATTTTATCTTTTAATTTAATATATTTAATACGATAAATCACAAATAATTAAAAAATATTAATTATACTAATTAATAATTACTGTCGAGAAAACTTAAAATGCGTCCCACGTCAGATATTGTCTATTTTGTTTTATGAATTATTATTATTTTTAAATAAAATCAATTAAAAAAATTATAAATTATTCAGCCGTTTCAACGTTCGAAAAATTCAAATTCTAGCTTCGTGACCGAACCAAGAGCCCCACGGTGGGCCACGTGGAGCGCCTGAAAGGGACCCACTACTAGCGTTAACTGAAGTTATAACAGTGTCGCTTCCTACGTGGCCTTTAGCTTTAATTTTGGTCGGCGTGGCGGTTTCTCATTAGTTAAAAAGGATCGTAGGACCCGCTCAAAGATATTTCAACAACCACCGGCAACTGAAGCGCGTGGATTACCCATTCAATTCGACAGATCCTGAAATCAGGCAAGGTTGGAAGTTGAAACGAGGACGAATTTAGAGAAATCTTTTAATTCTCCATAATTAATAATTTATTTTTACTTATTATTTAGTATTTTTATAAGATAATTAATAATTTTTCAATGATAAACATCATATCATGCTATACTTATAGGTTGATAATAATTTATTGAATAACACGTTTACAATTTAATTTTATATTTTAATCTTACTAACCGAGTTTATTTGTCAACTATTGGTTAATACAATAATTAATATGCAGTAGAAATAATTAAAATAAAATATTAATTATATTAATTAATGATCGACATGTCAAAAAATAAAATGATAGCGTAGAATTAAAATAAAAATATAACATTACTCATAAATTATTTACTATATAAAAATGACTTACTCAGATTAATGTAGTAGTTTATACTATAATTAAATGATATCTGTCAGAATTCAACGTTCTTGATTCATTTTGAGTTTAGTTGAGAAGCTGGTGATTTATATCTCTCGTATGAAGTTTAGTCAATGTAGATATTGTTAGAGTTCGGTATGACCCAAATTCTAATTGAGTCGAGTCAGATCCATATTTAGTGTTAGAGTTTTATAGTTTATTTATATATTGGTGTTCGAATTGTAAACATCATTGTAACTTGATTTGACATAGTAGAATTTTCATGGGCCCGTGATTTTTTTCGTAAGAATTTTTCGCGTAAATCTCAGTATCATTATTTTTCGCGTATTTTTTTTTTACCGATTCCAATTTTCAACAATATCAAAATCAAATATTTTCAGAACCATTGCTTTTGGTTTTATAAAAATAGCAAATGATGACTCTTTATCAGTACAAAGAACAGTGACATGTCTTGGTATTATTCAAAGGAGAAATAAGAAAAGGCAGAAGCAACATCTTCCTACTTTCAACCATTAATTTTATCAAAGAACACATAAAGCCCTAATAATTTTATCCATCAAATAATTGAGGACTTCAAAAAGTTGATTTTAACAACTCAAATTGATGATAATTTTTTACTTATGGACTCCATTAACAAGCTGGTAGTGGTGGTTGCCAGCAAAAACCCAGATCCCAATAAAATCAAATTGCATTGATGTTTTGATAAACAAAACCTCAAAGAACTCATCATTACAATCATTATAAATGTTGGGTGCCAAAAGGGTTTGTTGCTAAAGCTAATTTCAGATGCTTAATCAAAAGATTCAACAGTTTTAAATTCCAAAACATCAAAAGGGTAATTAGTTTGGAGAATGCTTAATCATTTTACTTCTTCCCACCCAAATTGGAGTTTGTTAAGTACCAAACTTAGAACACCGAGTTAGTAGTTTCTTGTTCTAGTTGTGACTTGTCGAGTTTACGAAGCTTTGATTATTGTTATTGGTCTGTCATACTTTCCTTCAGTTGTTGGCTTAGAATGTTGCTTTTGACGTTCGAATTCTGATAGACATCTCAGCTTCAGAATCTCGGTTGTGGCTATTCGATAATTTAATAATTTTTACTTTTTAATTTATTTTGAATTACTACACTACACTCATGAACAAGTAATGCATTTAAATGTTGGTGGGGTAACGATGCATTCTAAGGAATGATGAAAGCATAGCACTCCCTAGTTGTAATGTTTATAAAACTTGTAGATTTTATAAACCCACCATCATCATCATGAAGGAGAGAAGAGCACTTTGTATGTTCATTACATTACTCTCCTACACATTCTCTTCGTTATTCCCTAAGTTATTTTTGTGGCACGTAATCACTATTACCTGTAATCTGACCAAATGCGATTGTCGCGTCCTTGTGTACAAGGCTTTGTGTAGTCGTTAAAAGTTGTGAAAAATCTTGCTCTCGCAACAAGATATCATCTATTTTGATTCGAGAACAACACATTTGTTTTTGGATCTTATATCAAATTGCATTTTATTAGTCTAGAGAGGTAATTTTATTTGTACGATGATTGTCTTCGTCTTTCAATTGATACAAGACGGTGAAATCCTCTTGTTATTAACTACAACAATGACAATCTTGATCGGTTTTATGATTTTGACAAAACTTGAAATTGTTCGGTTTTACGATCAATGAGAAAAACATCATGAGATAAAATTGAAGTACATAATTAAAAGCTACGTATAAGAAAACATAGATGAAGCTATTCAAACCATCAGTCATAACCTCGTAACTATGTTGCACCTAAAAAGTTACCATAATGAAAAAGAAATAAGATGTTTAAATAAGAGAGTATTAATGAACAAATCCGTTTACCACCGACTTCAGGAATTGAAAAGAAAAGTTTGTAATATCAGACTTAATTTTGACATTATCGTCATCATCACGACTTGGATAAATGGTCTCCCCTAAGTATAACACTTAAACCTTGGTTTTAAAGGAGTTTAATCATGGAATGGAGCATCAGTTTTGCAGAGACCCTGTGCCTATGAACAAAAAAAAGTATACAAATAATTTATGAAGCAGGATTTACCTAATCCATTCAGGAGCAAAAGCTGAAAAGACAAGATCCATCTTCATAGTGCGTGAGAGTGTGGATCTGGAAGAAATAGAGTCATGAGAAATCGGTGGATCATTTCGAAGCTCGTAAATGTGATTACGGCTGCAGGAGTTGTCCTGAGTAGGTTGGTGGCACACCCACGATAAAATCCCGGGACGCCTTCTTGTTGCAATACCTTTTTAATGCAATCTGTTACCCCAGCATATCGTTTCTCAGAATGGTGCCCTTGCTCTTGGAGCCTTGCTCGTACTACCTGCAAACATAACACCATAATAGATGTTACAGCCAACTACAAATAAGGATTATTAACTTTTCATTTTTGTTTATTATTTTCACTCCTAATAGTTTCAATTAGAGTAAAGAAAAATAATTTACTTAAGTTGATTTGATCTAACCCATTCGATTCAAAATCAATGATCCAGATTAAGAGATGTGTATAGAATAGAGAATAAAATGATACTTGAAATGTACTTCAATAATAGAGAAAAATAAAGAGGATATTCGTCCTTCAATGATATTAATTATAGACTTAATGCAATTATATTTGAAAATTACTCTGTTTGGTTTGACATGTTTTGAAGGGAAAGTGGGTCTGAACAATCAATCACTCCTAAAACGAATGGCTCTACCAAGGATTTTATCTTCAAGGAGGATTCCATGGACTTCAAAAGTCATATCCCCCAGTTTATTTTTCCTATCAGTACATTGAATAAAAATTGAGAGCCTTATGTCATCCTCCCTTTGACCAACGGGTTTTATAAAGTCGACTTTTGATGAATTTTCTTGTCATCAATTACCACCCACTTAATATGATTTCTGCTGCTGACCAACTCATTTACCAGAAATGCACAAATTTAATTGACAGATTAAATGCCAAACCTCATGAGGATATGTCAAAGTGGACGCAAATATTTTGGAGACCGATGAGGCAACAGCAACATCTTGGGCAGTCAGTTTATCCGTAGTAGTGTTATCTGTATTAAAGAGGACACATCAGAGACAAATTCCATTGAAATATTCAAAAGAGGATGGAGTAATGAGGTACTCACTTCTACTGGCCAAGTATTCTTTTATCTTCTCATACGTCGGAAACTGGATTGCAACATGACTAACACCAGCTAAAGCAGGAACAAGACCACTGTTGACCAAGCAGTATCAGTAAATGTCATGACAAGAATTTTCTCGAGAAGGAATATAAAGGTCACTCTTGATCAGTATAAGTGAAAAAGTACCTGTATAATCCACGAATGCCTTCCTCCAGAGTTATTCTCCTCAAAGCAGATAGTGTATTCTGATAAGGCACCACCCCTGGCCTCATTCCTTGCGTCTGAATCAAAAGTGCACAAATTATTTTCCGTCAAATTAATTCCTATAAAAAACTGACACGTATAGGAAGTACTACAACAAAGATCAACTCATCAAGTTTGGATAAAATTATAAATTCTATGTCATCAATCGGTATCTTAAAGAGCAATGTCTTTAATCCTCACTGGAAAACATCAATTTTTCCGCAAGTTTGTGTATGTTATTATTTTAGAAGGCTACACTATTTTGACATGAAGTTTTTTAATTATTTAATAAGTAGTATGCATGTACTAATAAACGATCTATGAGATGTTGGTACCCCAAAATGTATTGATCCGGAAGAACCTAAAAGATAAAGAAAATAACAGGCAATTAGACACACAAAAAAAAGTCTTAAAGAGACTATAATGCGGGCACAATGACTTGATAGATACAATGATTGGTTGATAAGAACCCAGAAAATTATATTAGAACTATTCGGTTAAACATCAAAAGAAAATAATGATAGCTATTTGAGAGACTTAACTTTCTTCCAACTCTCTTCTTTAACTCCCTATCTTCTTTATCAAATAATACCGTAACCCAGTAACAAACCTAACCAATATATTAAGATCACGCAAACATGTCTAACTGGCTGCTGAGCTGGCCATAATGAACACGGGCTTATCAATAATACAAAGAATTTCGGAATAAACTTCACATACTTGAAGTCTTGTCTTTACAACCCAGAGAGGATTTGTAGCAATAGTTGTTGCAGCTCCAGCACCAGAAGCGGCTATCATGTTAGCACCAACTGAAAGGTGGTGATCATCTGCAGACAATCCACATTTGGAGGCACAAATTGTCAAGAATGGTAGTGAAATGATTATACATAACTAGAAAATAGAGGCTCTAATGGAGAGTTAAATTTTGATAGTCATTCTATCAAATATTTCAGGAGTCAAATAGGTCATCACTAACCATCATAGCCAAGTAAACTTTTGAGTTGCTCATACATTGTAAAGTAAACCTGAAAAATTTAATTCTGATGTTATTCGACAATTTATTCACAGTTACAATTGTTAACATAAAAAAAAAAAACCATCCAGAGAAAATGTAATAATGCACATAAACCGGCAAGATATTACTAAATCAAGAAAATGTAACTCCTCTAAAACCTATAAAGCAACTTCAGAAGAGAAGAAAGATGAAGAACAGCATGCACATCATTAAATGATGTCAGCAAAATGGAAGTAGGGATAACCAGTAAATTTGTAATAAACCAATATACATACAAATAGCAGGCACACAGAAGTTTTTTCTTAGATTCAATAAATAGTATCATCTATCACATATCCCAGTTGAATCTCAGCAAATATGCTATGACAACCCTAGTATTTCACTTCCACAAATATCAAAGCCAGCAAAGGGGAAAATGTGATAGTCCAAAATCCCAATAAATTCAGAGCGTAAATTTTCTGTCACAGTATGAGACTCACTGCCCAATTAGGAAGTAATGCTAGAACAGTGGGCGAGAGCCCACGATACATTCCGCGTATCCCCTCCTTCTGGAATATTTGTTCCAAGCTGCCAACTATAAGACTGCCTGGCAAAATGATACAGATATAATAACATCAGACATACGTCCCCTATGAGCAATCCCGTAGTACAAAAAATATGACATCTTGCAACCTAACACAACAACTATGACGTAGTGCTCCAGGTCAACAGGTTTTCTACATCACAATGAGTGCACATTCATTCACATTTCAAACAAAATGTGGTAATAACACTATTTAGAATCTTTTACGCACATAATTCGATGGGATACTAAATCATTGAAAACAGATACAATCAATAAGATTGGAAAAGAAGGGTGGGTTACCTCTACCACTTCCATTACCAATCTTTGGCAGTCCATGAACCTGAAACCGAGTCTTTATTACATCTAAAGGACACACAAAAGTAGCAGCAATGACTCCTGCAAACAAAAATTCCAGTTCAAGGAAGTATTAGCTCCATTTTTTAATCAGTAAAATGAATAAATAAATATAAAAGCTTCACACCAAGGTTGAGCTACAGAAAAACACTCAAGCACCTCCAAAAAGAACTATACAACACAACATTCTAACACCTCCCCTCCAAAAGAGAGTATTACGAAAAGTAAAATATAAACAACTAAACATCAAGACTCTTCCGCAAAAATCACTCTATTCCCCTCGTACTAAACACACTAAAGAGGACAGCTGGGAACATTTTCTTGGCAAACCACTAGCTCCTCTGAATCCCCAACTCATTAATTCCAACAAGAGATTCCTAGCCAAATTCAGCAACATCCAACACAGGCCAAGTCACTCCCAAACCCAGGACCACAAGCAGAGACTACATCAAAACGCAACAGTAAATGATTTGCATCTTCCTATCTTCTTCCGTATAAACTACATGCATTTGAGAGAGCAAAAACCTCTCTTCTTCATTTTTTCTAACGAAAGAAAGGCTTCTCAGCACGCAAGCTAAGCAAAGATAACTGCACCAGGAGGGGCATTGGACTTCCAATGTTTTCTTCCATAACAGGCTTGCGTAACTACAAGAAGCATTAGCTTTCAAACGTCTAACACTAACAAGCAGCCAAAAAAAAATAACGTTGTTTCCCATCCGATTGATCAGATTACACTAAATTAAACTATTTTTGGCACGTATTAATAAATTCTCCGTTTTATTTCGTAAAATCAAAAAAATTTTCCGTGGACGTTGTCATTATAAGACCAAGTAAAGGGGATGTTTTTCCTTAACCTGTTTTCCAGTTGAGAAATAAAGGACTAGTCCTCTACCAAACAAAACTCGTTCAGATGTGTTATGGGCGGTGCCACGAGAGGTGAAAGGGCTATGTGGCACAATAAGAGAGGCTAAGAATGTCTATTTAGTTGAGGAGGAAGGAGCAGAGAGAGATATGACGTGAAAAGAAAATAGTTTCTTCCGCTTAGTTCTACTTTCTCTCTCTATAATTAGTCTGTGTATTCCCTTTCTCTCTCCTCTGTATCTTCTTCCTTCCCTTCCATTTATATTCTGCAACTGTATTTTCTTATTCTTGCTACGTATCTCATGGTTTTATAAATAAAACTACTTTTTCTGGTCGCCGACTGAGGTTACAGAGCTATTGTTCTGGTTTTGCCGAGCAAAACCATGACAAGATGATCATAAAAGTAGGTAACCCTACATGCAACATCAACAGCAAACCTCCATAGAAATTATCAGATATCCGCAATTTTTGACATAAACAAACAAAACTGATTTCATGAATGAATTAAAGATTTGAATTAAAAAAAAAACATATACCAGCTGCAGCACCAGCACCAGCATGGCAAAGAAGACCCTTGGGGCTAAGGCCGTGAGGGTCGGCCACCATTGCTAAACTCCGTCAAATAGCCTTTAAAACACGCAGATTGAAAATCAGAGAACGATTCAACAGAGCCCTCTCTCGAGAGGTAGATTGCAGAAAACCAGAGTCGCATGGCCAGAGCAGGAAAAGCCGCAACAGAGCGAGTCAAACCGCGGGCCGAAACTCCTCTCAACCGCAATCAATTTTCCAAAAAGATCAGCGTAAATCGAGAAGAAACGGATGTAGATTCCGAAGAGAGAAACTTGAGGATTTGATACTCTCACGTTTCTCTATCGTCGGCCATAGCCAAGGCCGGTCAAGCAAGGAAAGCTTATCCCCTCACGGCACGACGATTAGCCACATATATCTCGCAATCCATCGTTGCTATTTATTAACTCCATTTTTGTGTTAAAAAAAACACAACTTTTTAAATTATTTAATTTATAGATAATTATCTTAATTTAAAATAATTAACAAAAAAAAAATCCTTAATCTAGGAAGTAATTAACTAATTCGTCCTTAACTACACACGTTAATAAAATTTCACTCTTACAAATGTTCTATGGAGCCCGATATTCAAGAGAAGGAGCTTGCTGTCTGAGTTTTTAAGGAAAATTAAAATAGACGAATTTTCTCTAAAATTTTTTTTTATTAATGGAGCATAATGTAAAAATAATTTTATCAACGAACATAAATTTTTAAAATAATTTTTAATAATCATATAATTTAAATATTTTTTTTAATTATTTTTAATTTTATTAATGACAAAAAATAATCACGTGATTCTTAGTAATACAAGATAATATTAGTAATACATACAAGCTTATTTGGATATTAAAATTAAAAGACATTAACATATAATATTAATGAAATAATTAGTAAAAAACTTAATAATCAATAAAAAAAAATGTATGTATCATATTAGTGAATAATAGTAATTAATTAGGTCTTAATTGCTAATAGAAAAAAGTAAAGTTTATTAAGTGTCATACATTATCATTGAGTAGCTAAATTAAGTATGCACTAGTACTTTGTCTCATTTTCATTAATTTTGGCTCACAATAGGGGGATAATAATTAGTTTAAATAATGTTTTAAAATATCATGTCACCAATCTAAGTTTGTTACGTGGTTTTTATTGAAAATGTACACACATTAATACCACAATCATATACATATAAGCTTTTTATAATTAATTAATTAATTATTGTTTAAATAATCATTTTCAATAAATAAATTTAATATTAATGTCACATGTGCAAAGAAACACATCATTTTGACTAATTATTTTTCACTCAATTGGTCGTTGGGGTGGACAAATAATGAGGATCAAATTCAAGCAATTATTATTTTATATGAACTTAATTGAGAAAATTAAAACTATGAATATCAAATTAGAATAAACTCTAAATACAATGTGATAAAATAAAATAGATTTTGAGTCATATGAATTCTTTCAATTTATTTTTATTTTTTTCATAACAATTCTCGTAATTACATTTAATTTATCGCATAAATTTAATAAAAAATATGATTGAATAATAATTAATGAAAAATATTAAGTTTATTGTCTAATATCATATTCTGATTTAAATGTCAATTATTAATTCATATAATAATTAAGATAAATTATTTTTTAATTAATTTATGTTATATGTTCATGTAAGTGAAAATAATGAATCATATTTAAATAATTAAAAATAGATTTAATGAATTACTTAAAAAGGAAAATGAAAATAAGAAAGCTAAAAGGAGTTGGCAAGGTTTCTCTGCAGAGCATACCAAAGAGGATCTCTCCAGTTCCTGCTCCAGTATTTCCCTGCTTGAATCTCTCTTTCTTCGCCTGGAAATCTCAATCGTTTTGATGAAGAACGAGCGCTCCAATGGCTATTTCCCTTTAGCCTGTCGAATTATGCCCCAAAAACCTTTTTAAACCCTCCAATTTCATCCCTCTCGGTCAATCCTGCCCCCAGAACTTCCGATTTGAACTTCGGTTCACTTGTTTTTGTCTACTTTTTTGTATTTGTTGATCCTTTGAAGTTTCTGGTAATTTACGATAATGTCAAACTCCAGTGGTTATGCGGTTACTCGAGTTCACGGCTCGGACAGGTTCTATAGTCCGCCGGCGGTTCGAAGACAGCAGCAATTGTTGTTGCAGCAGCAAGAGCTGCAGAGGCAGCTTGATAAACCGTTGAAAGCTGACAGTCGAATTGACTCAAGTGAGGCGGAGAACCGGACGGACTCCGATGAATCGACATTGTCGCGGCCTCATTCTGCTTCCTCGTCTTCTCCACCGAGAAATGCTAACTTTACTAATTTGGATCGGCTAATGGAGTCCGTCACTCCGATTGTTACTGCTCAGTTCTCCGAGGTAGTTTGGAACTTAACCTCTGCTCGCAGCTGAAAATTATGAATCCACATTTTTTTTTGCTACATTAAAAAAGAAGCTAAGAATTCGTAGCTGTTATTTCCAATTCGTTTGAGGTCTCCGCATCTGTAGTTTTTAAATTTTCGTTCCTGCTTTAGGTTCGGCTCTAGTAGAAATTATAGAATTATGATGGGTGGATAATCTGTTTGATCATTTTTTTTTTCGAATTTGAAAATTCGTTAAAGAACGACAAGCAGCTGAATGTTCATTTTCACATCTCTTTGAATTTTTGGAAATTCATTTTCTTTATGGAATACAATACGTCTGCTGTTCATTTTAACTCCTAATATGTCTAGTGTTTTCCTTTATCGGTAAATACATTGAGGAGACACTTTTAACTTAGTCACCAAATTCCGAAGGTTGGATGAGTGACATCTGGAATTTCTGTGTTTTGCATTCTTAAATAAGAGGATTATAAGTTTGTGCGAGGAACTCATTCAGGGACATTTCACTGGGTTTTTAAGTATTTTTTAGGTGTAACTGAAACAATTCTACTAATTAGGCATCAACGAAGAGTTCTGATTAATTGGATATAGTAGTTGTTTTATATATAGAGTGGGGAATGCTGATAAGAGTTGGTTGAATGTTTGTCTCTTGTCTCGATTTGCTGCTCAAAGGCATGGTAAGTAAATAGAATTGATTTTTAGTGTGAAAAAGAAGGAAAATTTGGTTACTTAGTTGGTCATCCAGCGATAACTTCAGTTTTGTATTGTAGTTTTCTTTGTCACTTTTCATTGGAATCGAGCATATTCAATTCAAAGTTTTTTGGTATCACAGATAAGATCAAGGGGATGGAGAAATCATGAAGCCGATATTTATCCATTTTTTTGTCTTGGGGACTTATGGGAGTCTTTCAGCGAATGGAGTGTGTATGGATTGGGAGTGCCATTAGTATTGAATGGATGGGAATCTGTTAAACAGTATTATGTTCCATCCTTATCAGGAATACAGTTATACATAGACCCGAGTAAACTGAGGTGAGAATCTGTGTTACATAGTTTTCACATTTATCGGTCACATATACTCAGAGTACAGTGTGGTGAGAATCTATGTTTTTTGTAGTGTTTGCATTTATTGGTTGTTGGTTCACTTTTATCACATTGTCTGATTTTTGCTTTCATTTTTTTGTCGTTTTATGGGCAAGTGAGATTAAAATTTACCCATGAATGCTCCTTGTGAATCATTTCAGCAAAGATGGCTCTCTCTCTGTTATTCCACAGATTGTTAGTAGCTGTTCTTGAGTGGAACTCAGCCTCTCCTTATTTATAGAAGTTCAAGGAGCTGTATACATCTCAGATAGGATCATGAAATAATCTATTTGTATTACACTTTTTTGCTCTGATGGTGAGATAGTTTTTGGTCATATGTGTGCCTTTTAGTTTGGACCTAGCTAATCGAATGCTGGAAGTCTTCAAGAATACTTGATGCAAGCATCATTTTGGGATTTAGTTGGAAATTTCAGGAAGATAAGATTCGTTTTTAACCTGAAAAAATTTGATCATTTGGATAGTCTGGCAGTAATTTAAGTAATTATATGACACAAGTTCTTATGTTAATGAGAACTCCTCCAATTATTTCTGTAAGGTCTCCTCCAATTATTTCTCTTGAGAATTTGTGTTATATTCTGACAGGAGAGCGGTTGATGATAGCGATGCCGGGTCTTCAAGGGAGACAAGTAGTGGTGGCAGAAGTGATTGCAATGTAGAAAGAAGAGCATTGCATAATCTTGTCAACTTGAATTCTAGCAGGATGAATAATCTCATTCTAAGAGATGTACATCGTAAGAGTTCTTCTGGTGATGAAACTGAGGGTGGTAACTCATCTAGACTGCCTATATTTGAATACTTGGAACAAGAACAACCCCATCATCGACTGCCATTGTATGAAAAGGCAAGATCATAATTAAACTTCATTTATTTGTCTTTTCTAATGTTGATGCTTATACATCTCTTAATACCTCCATCTAATCTCTGTAACAGGTGACAAATCTTGCGTCTCAATTTCCAGATCTAAGTAGGTATCGCAGTTGTGAACTACTGCCTTCAAGTTGGATTTCTGTAGCTTGGTATGATCTGTTCTTGCTTTTTGACTCCTTGTTATTTAGGCTGTTGGTTTTTCATTGATTGCTTTGTCCTCTTGTTCGATGTAGTGCTTTGCTTCTGATGTAATTGTACTATTCCAGGTATCCAATATATAGAATACCTGTTGGTCCAACGTTACAAAATCTGGATGCATCTTTTCTAACTTTCCATTCTTTATCAACAAACTCTAGAGGTCATCTCTCTCGCTATCTCTCACCCATCTTATTAGTCTTGAGTTCTTGATTTTGCTACATTGTTTGTGGCTCGTGCAGGCAGAAATCATCCACAGCTTCATTCTTCACTTGGTAGGAAGAACTATGGTGTCAATGTATCTGCAAAACTCTCTTTACCTGTTTTTGGCCTTGCCTCCTATAAGTTGAGAGGTTCAATTTTGACTCCAAATGGAGAGTTTGAATGGCAGCAAGCAAGCTCTCTATTGCAAGCGGCTGACGAATGGCTCCGTCGTTTGCAGGTTAATCTTCCTGATTTCCAGTTTTTTCTCTCCCACAACTCTCAGTGGAGATAGTTTTGGGTCTGCAACGATTTCTCACTTGCCTTTTTAAGTTAAAAATTTCAAGCTATTAAATCCATTTTCCTTAAAACTCTCCATTCCTCACCTATCCAAAATTTATACCTTTGGCATTGTCCTTATACTCGTCCAAGTTACTTGTCTGAAGCCCCACGGTACTGGACATGGGATAGGAACATGGTAGGTACCAAAGGGGATGGTTGAAACTGAGCAATTGATGACGTCTTATTGTTGCCAACATGTTATATTGAGCTTCCAATTAGACATACGGGATGAGGAGTTTGGAGTTGATGATGATGATAATGATAATGATGTAGTATATTATTAATCACATAACATAAGATGTTGTCTCCGCCCAATTTATAAGAACATATGGAAATTAAATGAGAAAGATGTATTAGTTATATGTTTTGCAAGCTCGCCCCCCTCCACAGTTCAAGGAAAAAAGCCATTTTCTTCTAAATTTGAAAACCTTTATGTAATTTATATTCTTTTCTTTTTTTGGTAAATTTATGTGCTTGTTTTTGCTGGATAGGATGTACTTGTGTTTATGCGGTGTGGGAATATTCTTTTATGCTGCTGTTTAGGTTGTAGTTGTAGATATTGTAGTTGGTTCCAATTATTATAATTATTATTATTAACATGTAAGCCATTGTGGTTTATGGAGCTGGTGATGATATGTTAATCAATTGACTGTCTTTCTCACCTTCCCATTTGCCACCTGAGTATGACAGAATAATCTTTTTTATTTTTTATTTTTTTGTAATCCTTAATTTAGGGACGGACGAATCCTGACTAAATTAGCGAATAGAAACGGTCTGATGGTCACAGTTCAATTCGAGCTGATTTTGATGCATTTATGATTCCTTTTTTGGGTTCGGACTAGGAAGAAACTGGTAGGTCATCGGTTTGGACCAGCAAAATTTTAGCTCAAATTGGACGCCCAAATGTCAAAGAAATCTCATCTTTGTTTTTTTTCATATAAATATATATCACTAACAAAGTTCATTTGAGGAATTTGGTTAAAGCATCTCTTCCAATTCACACTTACCAAGATTTTCATATGAGAAACAGGATTAGCACTATCTAATAGTTTGGGTTTGTTGCCTAGATTTATAATTCAAATGGGATCTTTCTAGCATCTTATCCAAATTTGTCGAATATCTTGTACAGACGATGCCTATTTGAATACGAATGAGATGTCACATAAATTCTATCTTTCATCTTCCAAGTCAAACAAGAAATTGTCTCAGTAGAATTGAGTCGTCTCAGGAGATCGAGGATTTTTTGAAATTTCTAAGAGAATTATCTATCAAAATACGTTAACTATGTAATATCAAAATCAATGATATACTGTTTGTAGGTTTTTTTTTTCACATTAAAATCTCGCGCGTTGGGTCTTGCTGTTTAGTTACTTACACATTTTCTACACTCAGACGAACATATTTCATATTATAACGTTGCTAGGACCCTTCACGAGAACAATAGAAATGTAGCTTCAATCGTAGCTACAGATTTGTTGCAAGTATTTGAAGGATCCTAGAGTGTATGGGCATTACTTTCGACCTAGGTCTTGGTCGACCAAACCCATCCAAATTACAATTGAACTCCGATGATAGCCGATCCAGCCAGCTTGCCAATTGCTTGCCCTTACATTACTTGAATGCTACTGCATGTACTTGTGAAAAGGAGTCGATAAAAGACTTAGATTTGCTGGAGAATTGATCACTTTTATCACCAAGCATGATTTCTTAAGAGGGAAGTCAAAGAAAATGGATTTCTCCGTGTTCTCGGCGTCTAAGCATATTCTTGTTTAGCATAATCGAAATACAGTGTAGAACAAGTAAATGTAGCTATTGAATTCTATTACCGTGAACCATATAGATGAATAAAAGAACTTATAAATAAATTTCATTTAACACCATGGTAATAAAAAAATAAAACTTTATATTTTATGAAATTTTATAGTACTTTTGTTTTATAAAAATACAATTTTTATATAAAGATCAAATCAATGCAATGCTATTGCATGGGAGCTCACCAAATCTATCTAGTGTTCAAAGATTTGAATCAAACGGATCTATTTTTTTAAGTTTAATTATTAATATTATTTTATTCCAAAAGCTTTAAATTTTTTAATTTAACTTTTATTATAACATTTTTTTATTTGACTTCTATTGTAATGTCGGCAGAGAGGGGGGACTATAAACCAATCCGACCGTTTTGGTCAAATAACGCCCCTACGATCATGTTGAATCTACGGTCTGTATTAGTCGACCGTTAAATTTAAATACTTTCGGTTCTCTTTACTCAAAAGCCAATTCGACCGTTGCTTGAACCCAACCTTCTTCATCCCCCTCATTAAACACCTTCGTTTTTCTCTGCAACTTTCATGGGTTTTTGAAAATTTCAATTTTCTCTTCGTATTTTCGTTTGCTGCTTGAATTCCTCTGTTTTTCTTTTCCTTGGAAAGTGTAGTTTGATAAAAATGGTGAAAACGGCTTCTTCACAGTCGACTTCTCCGGTGAAAATAACAGTTTCATCAGGTGGGAAAGGGAGTGCAATTAGAAGCATGGGCTTAACAAGCCCGATTTCTCGAGCTTCTGTTTCGAACAACCCGAACTCGCCTCTCAGCGGCAGAGGGAACCGCCGGTCAAGTGGTGGAAAGTACGTTTCAATGTCTAAAGACGAAGCTATGGAGGAAATGAGCTCGGAATATGTGAATTATACTGTTCATATACCACCAACTCCAGACCATCAATCAGTCGCTGCTTCCCAGACCAGCGCCATGGAAGACTCGAGAAACTCTACAAAGCAAGAAAGGAGCTTCATCGCAGGTACCATTTTTACCGGAGGATTCAACTCTGTAACTCGAGGGCATGTGATTGAATGCTCAATAGATCAACCAGAACCAGTAAAATCTGGGTTGGTTTGTGGAATGAAGGGCTGTGATGAGAAAGCGATCAAAGGAAGAACGAGACTACCCTGTGATTGTGGGTTTAAGATTTGCAGAGACTGTTTCTTGGACTGCGTCGGCAATGGCGGAGGACGATGCCCTGGGTGTAAAGAGCCGTACAAGGATTGCAGTGATGAGGAAGAGGAAGAGGCTGGGTCTGAAGCAGACGACCAAGCTTTCCCGTTGCCTTCAATGGCGGAAGCTAAACTGGATAACAGGCTTTCACTGGTGAAATCTTTTAAAGCACAGAGCCATCCTCCTGATTTTGATCATACCCGCTGGCTGTTTGAGACGAAAGGAACATATGGGTATGGGAATGCAGTTTGGCCTAAAGATGGCTATGGAGTTGGCTCTGGTGTTAATGGGTTTGAACATCCTCTTGATTTTGGTGAGAGAAGCAGGCGGCCTTTGACCCGGAAAGTCTCTGTTTCTGCTGCAATTCTAAGTCCTTACAGGTTCATTTTCTTCCCTAATTTCTGAAATTTTCAGAGAAATTTGGCAGATAATTTAGTGAAAATGGAATTCTGTTCTTACTCTGCAGATTGCTTATTATGATTCGACTGGTAGCTCTTGGTTTCTTCCTCACATGGCGGATTCGCCATCCTAATAGAGAAGCAATGTGGCTATGGGGAATGTCGATAACATGCGAGCTCTGGTTTGCATTTTCATGGCTTCTCGATCAACTCCCCAAGCTCTGCCCCGTCAACAGAGTAACAGACCTCTCCGTTCTAAAAGAGAGATTTGAATCTCCCAATCTCCGCAACCCGAAAGGCCGATCGGATCTCCCCGGCATTGACGTCTTCGTTTCAACTGCAGATCCCGAAAAAGAGCCACCTTTAGTGACCTCAAACACAATTCTATCAATCCTGGCTGTCGATTATCCAGTCGAAAAGCTAGCTTGCTATTTGTCCGACGATGGTGGGTCTCTTTTGACGTTCGAGGCACTTGCAGAGACGGCGAGTTTCTCCAGAACCTGGGTTCCCTTCTGCCGGAAACACGGGATCGAGCCGAGAAATCCCGAGGCGTATTTTGGGCAGAAACGTGATTTTCTGAAGAATAAAGTGAGGGTTGATTTTGTGAGAGAGAGGAGGAGAGTGAAGCGAGAGTACGATGAATTTAAGGTGAGGATAAACTCTTTGCCGGAATCTATTCGGAGGAGATCGGATGCTTACAATGCTCATGAAGAATTAAGGGCTAAGAAGAAACAGATGGAAATGGGAGGAAATCTTTCTGACAATCTGAAAGTTGCTAAGGCTACTTGGATGTCTGATGGATCTCACTGGCACGGCACTTGGGCTTCTGCTGAAACTGATCATTCCAGAGGTGACCATGCCGGAATCATTCAGGTGCGTTTTCCGGCCACTGCTAATCTCTCTTAAATCTGCAATTTTTTCAGTTCAGTTCATCTAAGATTCTCTGCCCTTATGAGCGCAGGCAATGTTGGCTCCTCCAAATGCAGAACCGGTTTATGGGTCGGAAGCAGACGGAGAAAACTTAATCGACACGACCGAAGTTGATATCAGGCTGCCATTGTTGGTCTACGTTTCTCGAGAGAAAAGGCCCGGATACGACCATAACAAGAAAGCTGGAGCGATGAATGCTTTAGTTCGAACCAGTGCAATCATGTCGAACGGCCCTTTCATTCTGAATCTTGACTGCGACCATTACATCTACAATTCCCTAGCCCTCAGAGAAGGAATGTGCTTCATGCTCGACAGAGGAGGCGATAGAATCTGTTACGTTCAATTTCCCCAGAGATTCGAAGGAATTGATCGGAATGATCGTTACGCAAATCATAATACGGTGTTTTTCGATGTTAGTATGAGGGCTCTGGATGGATTACAGGGTCCGATGTACGTCGGAACCGGCTGCATCTTCCGACGAACGGCCATTTATGGGTTCAGTCCGCCGCGAGCCACGGAGCACCATGGGTGGTTAGGGAGGAGGAAAATCAAGCTGTTCTTGAGAAAACCTAGATCGTCGAAAAAGGAGGAGGATGAGATTGTTTTACCCGTTAATGGCGGTTATAACGATGAAGATGACGACGGAGATATTGAATCTTTACTTTTGCCAAAGAGATTTGGAAATTCTAGTTCTCTTGCTGCTTCGATTCCGGTGGCGGAATTTCAAGGGAGGCTTCTGCAAGATTTGGAAGGAAGAGGAAGAGGCGGCGGCCATGGTAGACCGGCGGGTTCTCTTGCTGTTCCTCGGGAGCCGTTGGACGCCGCGACGGTGGCGGAAGCCATTAGTGTGATTTCTTGCTTTTATGAAGATAAAACCGAGTGGGGAAAGAGGGTAGGCTGGATTTATGGATCTGTGACGGAAGATGTTGTCACTGGCTACAGAATGCATAACAGAGGATGGAGATCGGTTTATTGCGTCACCAAACGGGATGCTTTCAGAGGGACGGCGCCGATCAACCTCACCGATCGTCTTCACCAAGTTCTCCGCTGGGCAACGGGGTCGGTCGAGATTTTTTTCTCGAGAAACAACGCGTTATTTGCAACTAGAAGAATGAAATTTCTGCAAAGAGTGGCTTACTTCAATGTCGGGATGTACCCTTTCACATCCTACTTTCTGCTCGTCTACTGCATTTTACCGGCGGTTTCTCTCTTTTCCGGCCAGTTCATAGTTCAATCTCTAAGCGCGACTTTTCTCGTTTTCTTATTAGCCATAACGATCACCCTATGCATGTTGGCAATTCTGGAAATCCGATGGTCGGGAATAACACTTCACGAATGGTGGAGAAACGAGCAGTTCTGGCTGATCGGAGGAACGAGCTCCCACCCGGCGGCGGTACTACAAGGTCTCTTAAAAGTAATCGCCGGAGTAGACATATCATTCACGCTAACCTCAAAATCGGCGACGCCAGAAGACGGGGAGGATGAATTCGCGGAGCTTTACGAGGTGAGATGGAGCTTTCTGATGGTTCCTCCGATCACGATCATGATGGTGAACCTGATCGCCATAGCCGTCGGAGTAGCGAGGACGCTTTACAGTCCGTACCCGCAGTGGAGCAAGCTAGTGGGAGGGGTGTTCTTCAGTTTCTGGGTTCTTTGCCATCTTTATCCGTTTGCAAAAGGATTGATGGGGAGAAGAGGGAAAGTTCCGACCATAGTTTATGTCTGGTCTGGCTTGCTCTCCATCATCATATCTTTGCTCTGGGTTTACATCAACCCCCCTTCTTCCAGACAAGATTACATGAGATTCCAGTTCCCTTGACTGAAGTTTTCTCATTTTCCAACGTTGTTGGTGTTTGCTAGGATTGCTTCATTTCTGTCCTCTTTCTTTTGCTGATGTGGTTGGAGACTTTCAATTGATTCTTCTTGAAGATTTCTTGCTGTGTTGTTATGTTCTCGTGAGACTTGCAACTTTTTGAAGAAACTCTCATCAGTAGTTCTTAACCTTTTCAAACTAAGAAATAGAACCATCTAATTTGACTCGTATTACCGTGTGATGATCATTTAAGAGGTGATCATTCGGTTCTTCGAAGAACTAATCATCTACATCGACAACACGGGGTAATAAGGGAACTAATCATCTGCATCGATAACTCGTCTTTCACTAATGATGAGACTAGCCTTAGAGGAACACGATGTGAATCTACAATGGTGATTACAAGACAGGATAATACTTTTGTGTTTCTTAATTCAGTGTTGATCTAGCGATAAGCTACAAAGTGATGATAATAGAATAGGGAATATGGGATAGCATTAAAATCGGGAACAAAATATGGGAGTGGGTATTGAAAGATGAAGCTAGAAAAGAGGGAGACAGAGGCGACCAAAGAAGTAAACAATTACTAGTACGTACTAGTTGTGGACCTGGCGACAGTCAACTGTAGATTTTTAATGGAGTTCAGTTCGGTCAGCATCTCTCCGACCCCATCGCATGTGATGACGTCCTTCTTTGCTTCTTCCTTCATTCTTGCCTTGGCAAGAGCTTAATCTATGGCGAGCGAGTTTCAATTCAACTGCTTCATATTGGACTGAACTGAAGAACAGGGTTAATTCCTGCAATATCATTCAATTGGGATTCTTTCTTCTTTTTATTTTCAAAACCAGAGAATGGTAGGGGATACAGTGATTATACAAAATGCCTGGATGATCAGCGAAGAATCCCATCAAAAAAATGAACAAAAAAGCAGGCGAGGATGGTAAAATGAAATCGAGACGAAGCACAAAACAATGAAGAATAAGCAGGAAAACTGCGGAACAAACTGACAGTTCCGGGGGAAATTTACCGGAACTGGCGAGAGAGATGATAAGGTTCAGTCGGAATATCCGTACAAATCGTATGGTGCCCACAGGTAGTCCAGAGGACATGGCTGCTTCGAATCCAGCCGCAGCCATGGCTTCCCACTGCCGGACCAATGCAAGAGGCTAACAGCTCCGGGATGGAGGTCTCTGCAACTTCCTCTCACGTTATCTCCGCCTAAACCGTGCTGATTCCACCGGTGCTCGATCGGAGCTATAGTACCGGCGAAAACTAAAAGGAATGGCGGGAGAGAGCCGAGCTCGTAGATGCGATCACTCTTTTGAATCTCCATCCACCTCTCTATCCGCTTTGTGTATCCGGCTTGCCGCCACTTTTCTAGATCTACAACCATCACGCCGGTGTTGAAATAGCAGGGTTTCCGGCGGGAGAATGTGCCGGAAAGCCTCTCGTCGGACCAGAAGTCTGCAGTGAAGTATTTAGTAAAGTTAGCGTGACAATATTCTGGCGCTCCGATCGTCCGAGATCCCAAACTCGTCATCCATAGCTTCCGGATATCGTCGACGACAACTAAATCAGAATCCAAGTAAATCACTCGGTGTACACACGATTCGAGCAGGTCGGCTATATAGTTTCGAACGTAATTTAGCGGCTGCTCGAGCGCTTGCCGGACCGAAGACGAGATAAGATTCCGAACAATATCCGGATCAAACCAATAAACCTTGAATTTCAGTTGAGGGAAAGTGGATTGCACAAGAACATCAAAACTGCTATCGGAGACCAGAAAATGGAAGAAAATACTCTCCGGACATGGCGAATTCTGCAGAATCGAATAAACGGCGGCAATGGAGCCGCGGAGATACTCTAAGTCCAGAGTAATCGCTACGTGAACCAAATTCGGGTCGCAAACATTGAATTCCTCCCAAATTTTGGAGTAGTCGGAACCGCATTCCTCAGCATTGCGAAATGTCGGGGCGTTGCGAAAGGGGAAGCGATTCGGTGAACCATAGGTGGAAATGTAGGAAGGTAGACGAAGATAGAGGTCGAGATTAGAGGATGGGATGGCTTCGGCCGGAGGAAACGATTGAAGAGAAGGAGCTAGCATGATCATAACCATAACGGCTGAGAAAAAGCCAGAGAGCCGCATAATCCAAAGCATTTTCGCACCATAAACGCCCTTCCTCCTCCTCCTCTTCTTCTTGAAATCAAACCGATCTGCTAAAATCGACGATACAAAAGTTCGCAGACACGATATAGTACCTTTAAGTTCCGCCAGATTTCACAAACTGGCGGCGAAATCGAAAAATCGATTCAACACTTTCACTCCGCCTCGACAAAACTGAACAATACTCTATTCGAACCATGAGAAGTAGAAACAGAATCCATTACCAAATCTCACGCCGGAGAACGACGTCGCCGGCTTCCTTCCTCGTCTTCTCTCTATTCCTGCTTCTCTCTTCTTCAATGGCGGAGAAGGCGTGAACTGCCAAGGTGAGTGAATGAGCAAAGAAGCACAACAGCTTACAAAGGAAGACCACCAGTTGAAATACCTAATTAAGCTCATAATTACAAATTAATTACGATTTATAATACTAATCACAAAGATTAGGGAAAATTCTCTGTTTTAAAAGGCAGTGACAGTGCGGAAAAAGAGCCAGCTGTCATGTTTCGTGGCGGGACCCATCTCCGAGAAGCTGTGACACGTCATCCATTCGTTGTTTTGTTTTGTACGAACGGTACAAGGTGTCCGTATCTTGTTTACTCCACCTTGACCTGGTCGAACCCGAACCCGAACCCGACACCAATAATCTCGTTTTATTTAATTAATTTTAAAATCATCGTTAGGGACTTCATTAGACTTTCTTTTATTATTTATCACGGTATGACATATTGCAACTTACCTAATCATCATTTCTATCTAATTTTTTAATTAGGGTTTGGAATCACAATCAAGTTCCACATTCTTGGCATTATTAGAATTCAATAATTGGAGTAATTATAAGTAATTAATTGATTGATTTTGTATTAATTAACATTTGTCTAATAATTAATATAATATTTTATGATTTAACTGAATTATTACCATAATTGATGAGCGATAGATGATAGGGATGAAATCGTTCGATTCCACCTCAATTGAAACCAAATCCCTGGGTTTTATTTAAAATTTTTTGAAACTGAAATCGAATGGATCAGCCTTTAGAACCTTAGCTGAACCGAAACGAAATTTTTCGTTTTGCTTTCGAGTTTTGATTTTTTTAAATTTTGGCCTCGATTTTTTATTAGGTTTTGACTGATTTAAAATTGATTTAGGTTAGTTTTGACCCATTTAACCATGTCATTTGTATTTTTCAATATTAAAATTTAAAATATATAAATGTTTCAAAATGGGTTCGATTCAATTTTTCCCAAAATTGAAACCTCCGCCCCTAACACATAAGTGTCATGCCAAAAATTAGAATTAGAATGTCAATTATAATGTTACTATGCAAAGTACTTGGAATTCATCTCTTAATGTGTGCCCTTGTAACTTATTTTTTGATCATCTTGATTTAACAAAATAAATATATATTTTTACACCCAATAATTAATTCACTACAACATATTTATTCATATATAAATTAAGAAGAATAAGAATATCATGATTTAATTAATTAAAGAAAGAAGAATAAATAATAATATTCGAGTATGCACTATTCTTCTCAAGTGAGATTATATATTAAGAAAAAATTAAGAATTTAATACTAGTTATTACAACATAAAACTTTCCCTTAAGTAAAATTTATTTAATTTAAATAAGGTTTTTTCATCTTATACTCTAGTGTATATTATAATTATTGATTTAATATTTGTAATTTATCATTAATATTATATGAAAGAATAAATAGGCCTTATGATCGGATCGGGTCAAAGAAGAGGAGCCCGGATTGCAAAGTCCGTCCTCAAAGGGCCCCGCGTTACATTTAAACGTTTATTTAATTAGAACACGAAGATCAAGACACTCGGAGCCCAGCTGAGATCCATGATCTACTATCATAGGCCTTCACAATCTATGAACTTAATAATCACCGATGAATGGTCGCCAGTTGACCACTGGCGTCACATCTTTCTAGATGAGGTGCAGGCGTACGGTAGTACTGCAACTGCAGAGAATCAAAATTATTAAATTTCTTCCTCGGTAGGCACCACCCTAACAGTCCGTACAACTTCCGGCAGTAAATCCAGCCTGGCCTCCACCATTGATTTTTTTGTTTTAGTATTATTTTATAATGCGATTTTTCTAATATTGTTAATCGTTATATTGTAATTACTATTATTTCTACGTCACTCTGATTATTTAGGTATCATTAAATATAATTGTATTTGAAAAATATAATTAAAAATTATCGTTCTTCTTTTTAATATATTGAAGTGGGCAAAATCAAACGAAGAATCACAATTTTAATCGAGCTGGTTTGGTCCTGGTTAGGGCCAGTTCTCCTCTCCTGAACCCCCTCTGTCCCAAAGGTTCCCCATACAATGCTTAGAGGCACTAAACACATCTATCTGGTCCAGGACCCTATTATATCGAACCCTGTTTACCCTAATCATTTTTATGATTGAATATAAAATTAGAAAAGCAGAAATACAACATCAAATCAAGCTATGTGGAGGCAATTTAGAAACAGACCAACGAAAGTTAGTACTGTCATTTTTTTTCATAACAACTAACACATTGAAAATCAAATGATTGTAAAAAGATACCCATTACAGAAAATTAGCCTCAACCAACCAAAATAATCCCCTTGGTATGAATATTGCACGGAGAACGGGGCTCTATTTTTCTAAAACGGCCCTGACCGAACAAGGCTTTGAGCTTACTGGACGAGAAAATTGGCCCTGTTCTTTTAAAACAGAGTTAATATGAAAAATTTATTAAATTTTGCATACTTTAAAGATTAATTTGTAAATAAAATTATTTATTAAGTTATGCATAATTTAAGGATTGAGTTGTAAAAAAAACTTTAAGGTGGGGTTTACCCTCTACTCATAATTTGAAGAGAAAAATGAAATTTACCTTAAAAACTATTATTAATTATTTTTTTATTAAATAATTTTAATGCAATTTCCAGACCATTAATTGAAAAAGAGCCGTTAACTTTGAAAAAAGTTTATTCCATTGGTTGGTAGGTCACTATCTCTTTTTTGGCATTTTTTTTATTCTATGCCTTGTCATTATTAGAACAAGTATTTACTCACGTAATTATATGCTCTAATATTATACCATGAATATGCCATTTAATAATTATGATATAAAATAAATATTTAAAATAATATATGACATAAATCAATGAGTGAATAATACATAAATATCACGTCAATGCGCGAGATTATAGTATAAAATGAGAATAAATATATAATACGTAATGGTTCGAACCTTTATTATTGTATCGGTTCGAATTTTTAATTGAACAATATGTAATTGTTAATGTACATATATAAATGTTATGTGATGATTGAGTTTGAAAGGATTGTATTAATGAAATGATATGTTAAAATAATAAAAATTTGATTTTTTAATTTAATTTTTGATTAATTGAATAAATTAGGTTATAGTTAATCTAATTTAGATTAAATTAAAGTTAGATTTAATTAAATTTAATTTTATGGTAATAAACCAAAGTTTGAAGGACAAAATGACCTTTTTAATGGAAAAAACTTGATTTAATGGTAAATTACCATTAAACACTATTTCAACTCGGCAGGTGACACCTTTTTTGTGGGTTTTACACGGAAAAAAGAAAGAGAGAAGAGAGAAAAGAAAAAGGAAAAGAAAGGGGGAGAGAGAGAAAATAAACGCCACAAAGAGAGTGAAAACAAAGAGAAAAGAGAAATAAAAAGAGAAGGAGAAAATAGAAGAAAAATAATATTAAAGTAGAGATTCAGTAATTTATCTTTTAAAGAAAGTTGTTTAACTCGTTGATTGGAGCGTATTGATGAAAAAATTGAAAGATTTGACAGAGATTTCATGTGAATTAGAAGAACCAACATACGAAAAATACCTATAACAATTAGAATAATTAGTTTATGTTTAAACGCATTACTAGATAGAGATGAGTTATAATACTATCTTGAATCTGGATAAGATACATTTAGTTGTGATTTGGTTGAAATTTGATGTTGAAGTGAGGAATTGATGTTGTTTTTAATTCAAATTAATATAAATTATGAAAAATTAATTTAAATATGATTTTTATTGAATGGTTTAATTTTGGTTTTATGAAGTAATTGATTTGTTAAATGTGGCATTTGAAAACTATGTTTTATATTGAATTGAACACATTGCTTTTAAATTGTGATTAATGACATGGATTTAAATTGTTCAAATTACGAACATATATGCATTTTTATATAAATGACATGAATTTCAAATCAAAACAATATCGTTTAAATTGATTTAAAAAAATAATCAATGATTAAATAGAGGATAATGTTTAAGTCTGGATTGAGTGGATAGAGTTTATGATAGTTATTGTAGTAGTTAGATTTATTTGCTGGAAGTAAAACTCATATATTTTTCAGATATCGATAACGTTTATCAAAACATAAAAACTAAAATAAGATAAAGTGTGCAAAGAGGTATAGGTAAATGATTATGGTTAATGGTTTTTTGGGTTGTGAAAAGTCATGTGTCACGACTTATATAAATTGTAATTCACTTCTGTTGTATTTTGATGTAAAGAATTTAATAACGACGTAGACAATGAAAGAGACTATGATAATTTATTAATTAGTTAAATATAAAATCTAAACAATGAAAGAGAGTTTTTATTTTCAATTTAAGAGAAGTTGTTATAATTTCACTCAATCTTCGCTATTCAAACTACTGTTTGAATTTAACAACACTTATTAATTGGTATTATTAATATATTTATATTATATATTAATTATTAAATAATACATAATTATCAATAATGATAAATTTTATATCAGTTACTTTTATTTCATGATATTTTTGTTAGAACTTGAAACATACAAGTTCTAACATCACTTTTGTGTCAAAGTTATCACGATAAAATAACGACAAAGTCGAATCTATTTATGAAATTTCTCGAGAAACGACTCGGGTATAAAGATATTCCTTTTAGACAAGTACTTTACATAAAATCTCTATAACATTGATACAAAATAAATAATGTGATAATATCTAATATACTCAGAAACCCAAAACGTTAATAGTTGATAATCAACTATTAACCAGCTTTATATATATAGATGGGATAATCATAATTATAATAATTTAGGTATATAAATGTAGATTCGTTTTAAAATAAATTTAACAATTTTTTATTTTATCAAAATATTATATAAAATAAAAAGAATTAAATGTCAAGATATTAAATGATAAGACTGCATTGTTCTCCCGAAAAAAGGAGCATACCATCGTTCGGTGGAGGAAAAGACAGGAATGCCCAACTGAATTCAAACGAGTAGAGATGGCGGGGGAGATTCGAGAGGAATCGAGCAAATTATGTCTACCGGCGTCGTGATTGCAGATGAGGTAGTTCCTCTTCTGGTTCCTTCATCTTCGTCCAATTCTCCGAATTCTGCTGAACCGGCTCCCAATCAACGCCTCATCTCCCTTGATGACTTCTGTTGTCTCACCGTTGCGGTAAATCCTTGTTTTTACTCTTATCGAGCTGAAATCTGCGAAAGCTTATCTTGATCGAGTTTCGAATTATTGATATTATCAATATGCTGGTTTGTTTATTAGAATTTCTTATGATTCTGAAATTCGATGTGAATTTTAAGTGCATGATGGAATTTTGTGGCATTTTACCTACTCTTGCTTTCAGGACGTCTGTTGTTGATATTGTTTGTTTAAGTGTTTCTAATGAGTCTGAAATCTTTAATTCTATTTAAAGGTTCACGAGCATTTTGGAGACAGTTTTTCTACTTTCAGAGCGTCAGATTTAAACAAAATAAGAGAAAAGGATTTTATGTCTCCGTGGAAAAAGTTTTTGGAAACTCATAATCGATTAGTTTTGGTGTTTATGAATACTATAGTTACCACTGTTAACACATGTAAAGTTCAATCCTAGTTTAGTTTGGTTCGTGTACCCTAGTTGGTTTACATTTTTTATTTCCGAAAGCTCATCATCATGAACTATGTATCAGTTGTACTTGTAATCGTTGTTTTACAGAAAACGTAAGATAAATGTTATAGTTCACCCTTCTCTCTCTGCCGCCACTACCTTCACCTTCTTCCTCATCTCTTTCACCTTCTGCCCTCATCTCTTTCACCTTCTGCATCTTCCTCTTTATCTGTATTTCCTCACGATAAATTCAGATTTGGTATAAGAGCCATAAATGACATTCTCCAGCGCGATCTCCTTCGGGGCTCTCTTAATGATAGACTGTATCAAATTAAATCGCCTCATCCAGCCTGTTCTCCTTTTGTTCGGCGTCCAATTACAGTTCCGTCAACATCCCAACTTTGGCATTTCCGCTCGGGACATCCCTCTGTCTCTGTTTTCCAGCAGGTATTAGGCGCTTGTAATGTTCCATTTTCTAGAACCGAAATGCCAAGATTGTGTACCTTTTGTCAAATGAGTAAAACTCATCACTTACCGTTTCTAAATTCTAACTCGCATGCTAGTTTTCCTTTTGAAATTATACATATTGATGTTTGGAGAGCATCTCCTATAAAATCTGTTACTCGCGATATTTCCTCTTGTTTGTGGATGAATGCACTCACTTTACTTGGTTTTCTCCCTTGAAACTAAAAAGCGAAGTTTACACTACATTTCTCCAATTTCATCAACTCGTCTCCACACAATTTGGGGTTTCAATAAAAGTTGTCAAATCAGACTGGAGTGGGGAGTTTCAATCTTTCTCTTCTATTTGTAAGTCTCTTGGCATTCATCACTGTGTCTCATGTCCCTGTATTCCCAATCAAAATGGTGGAGTCGAAAGAAAAAATCGTCATGCTGTCCAAACAGGCTTTGCCATTCTATTTCTCTTCAGTTCTACAGTAATTATGGCCTTACAACGTTGCCACTGCCATTGCTTTAATAAATTTGTTACCGCTCCAGTCCTCTCCCATAAATCTCCTTTTGAATTTTTGTTAATTCTCCTCCTGAGTACTCCTCACTACGTGTGTTTGGCTGTTTGTGTTTTTTCTTTCTCCGACTTTTCAACCAACACAAACTCCAGTCTCGCTCCATTCTTTGTGTTTTCTTGGGCCTAGTTTCTACCACAAAGGGTATATATGTCTAGATCCTCAATCAAACAAAATATATATTTTCCATCATATTAACTTTGATGAGTCTAGTTTTTCTTTCTCTTCATTCTCCAAGTACATTTTACCCCCCTACGCCTCCCCCCCCCCC
>CM039527.1:1115475-1197984 GCA_022433055.1 Begonia peltatifolia
CCCCTACATTACCTACTCCCATTCTTCCTTCTCCTTCTCCCACTCCACAACCACTCCCCTTCCTACATCTTCATCTACTCCTTCTTCAGAACATCCCACCACCACCGTTCCTTTGGCCAGTATTCCCACCCCTACTCATATACAACCTATCGTTAATGATCACCCTATGCAAATCTGAGCAAAGACAGTGTCTTTAAATCGAAAGTCTTTTCAGTTGAATCCTCTTTTGAACCCCACACCTTCCATCAATCCTCTAAATACTTCCATTGGATAACTGCTATGCAAGACGAAATAGCAGCCCTCAAACAAACAAATACCTGAAAATTAGTCACACCTCCACTCGGTGGCAAAGTTATTTAGTGCAAATGGGTCTTTAAGACAAAATTCAACTCAGATGGTACGGTACACAAATATAAAGCTCGATCAGTGACAAAAATGTTACGATCATACAGAAGACATTGATTATGATAAAATTTTTAGTCTGGATATGAAATTAGGTTCAGTTCGGACTACTCTCTCCTTGGTTATCTCTTTTGGTTGGACTACAAGACAACTTGATATAAATAATGCCTTTTTACATGGTGATTTAATTGAATCAGTCTTCATGCAGCAATCTCTGGGGTTCATGAGCTTTGTCCATCCTTCTGCTGTTAGCAAATTAAGCAAAGCTCTCTATGGTTTTAAGCAATCTCTTTGAGCTTGACACACCAAATTACACACTGCTTTACTAAATTGGGGCTTCACGGCATTCAGATCTGATACATCTCTTTTTTTTTCGTCACACAATGTCCTCCATTATTATTATGCTAATCTATGTGGGCGATATTATTCTCACTGACAATTTTGCATCTCTACTTGATCTGCTTCTTCGGTATTTGCATTCTCAGTTCAAAATCCGAGATCTTTGACCATTATCTTTCTTTCTTGGGATCTCAGTAACACGCACTCTTACTGTATGCGTCTTACGCAATCCCAATATATTTCTGAGGTACTCCACGGGACTAACATGGCATTCTACAAACCAATTTCTACCCCGATGGTTTCAGGACCAATTTTATCCAAACACTTAGGTACACCACTTTGTGATGAGATTCTTTTTCGTAGCATTGTGGGTGAACTCTAATATTGTCGTTTTACTCGACCATATATAACCTTTGTTGTGAACAAAGTTTCACAATTTATGCTTACACCTTCAGAAATTCATTGGCAAGCAGTCAAACGCATTTTGAGATATCTTCAAGTTACTTTCTCTTTGGGTATCTCATTCTTGCCATCTTCTTGTTGCAATTTGTTCTGCTATACAGATGCGGATTGAGCTTCATGTCTGGATGATCGTAAGAGTACTAATAGTTTTTGTATCTTCTTGGACAACAATCTCATCTTCTAGTTATTTGTTACACAAAAAATTGTTTCACGCTCCAACACAGAATCTGAATGCCGTAGTGTAGCAAACGTTTAATACTCTGTGATAATATTAGTGCAACGTACCTAGTCTCAAATCTAGTGTTACATTCAAAATCAAAACATGGTCCAGTTCACTTCTTCAGAAAATCAAATTGCTGATGTTCTTACAAAGCCTCTTCCGCCATCACCATTCTCTAATTTTCTCTGCAAGATCTTTGGGCTGAGACATTGATCTTGAGGAGAGATGTTAACACATGTACAGTTCAATCGTAGTTTAGTTTGGTTTGTGTAACCTAGGTACTTTACATTTTTCATTTCCCAAAGCTCATCATCATGAGCTCTACACCAGTATACTTGTAATTGTTGTTTTACAGAAAACGTAAGATAAAAGTGTTATAGTTCACCTTTCTCTCTCCGCCACTTATTATCCCACGGTTAATGATTCTAGTTGATGATGCTGGAGAAGCTTCTCCATCCATAAATCACTCCCTGTGGTTTGGAGTGACATTTACAGATTTTGTGATGCCATTCTTCCTCTTCAGTGAGAGACAGTCTAAAACCTCCTTGCGATGCAGTTGGTTTAATTGATAGAGTCATTCTGGGTGAAAATCATCCTGTCTACAGAAGAACGAAGATAATTCACTGAATCATCTCATTTGGCCACTAACAGAAGCTGCCGTATTTACTTTGTTTCCGTTGATTGCAGTATTAATTCCCCTGATTACATGCCTCTTCCTCCGAATTCCTCTGAGTGGTGCCTTGCTCCATTTGAACCAGATGGCATCCCATGGTAAGTGCACTGTTTTTATTCTAACTGCCTCCTTGAATCTTTCTAACTTCCATTCTAATCTGTTGCAAACTAATCCAGTGCTTCATTTAGGATTATCATACACATTATAAGATATTTAGTTGCATTTCTTCATCCATTTATGGGCCCAGTTCCAATAAAGCATGATTTACAGAAATCTAAGTCTCTTCCTCTGGATTACTCTCCTTTCAAATTGTCCTTTCAATATTTTAAGACCATCATAACTAGCATAATTTATCAGTCCACATGATTTCTCACTTGTTAGAGAATTGTTTCAGTACAATAGTGCCATTTTTGAAACTCACCTGCAAATATTCATGACCTTTGGAGAATAACAGTTTCATTATGATGTGCTTTCTAACAGTGAACAAATTTGCAGTTTGGTGATGGCCGCAGTCATGTTTTCTGGGTATGTTCTCTTATATTAGGCATCATCTTGCCGTCTTTAGTTCTTGTCACTGATTCTGCTGTTGTTCATGGCCCATAAGGTGTTCCTTTCTGTAAACCTGTGTACACGCTGAGCTACATGTGAATTACAGCCGGAGCATCTGGCTTGGTTTCAACCATTATTTTTCGTACCGAGATCTATGGTATACGAATGTTAGATAGCCTTAAATTTGCCCAAGCGGAACTGAGGTGGATTTATATTATTAATAGATTATATTTTAAGTGACAAAATGATGAGATTCTTTACTTTATGATATTGTTTGTTAATTAAAGATTTTGACAAATTATCCTTTCTTTAAAGTTTGGTGTTTTGGAATAACCATATAATTGACCGTTTATTAATGCAGTTGGCTTATCTTTATTCTTAACGTTGTGCTGGGAAAATATCTCACAATATGAACAAGGACTAGGAATCAAAATCAAATGAACAGATATTTTCTTTCTTTTGGTTAGTTTGATGTCAAGCAACTAAGGAGGCCCACTTTGTTGCTCCAGTGGATGGGAATGAATACACTTGTTGTACATGCTTTGGCTTGTGTCCAGGGTTTCTACTGGAAATCGCCAAAAAAACAGCTGTGTACTTCTCTCTTCCTCATTTGATTTTTTCCAACTATGATTATCACCTTTCAAAAACATCAAAGAACTGGAGATTGAGACGATGCCCATGAACTTAACAGAAGAGAAGGGTTTGAGGATTCTTCAATTCTTATACTCCTTGAAGTCTTACTTTGTCAAAATAATAAGTGAACGAGAAACGGAAAAAATGAGGTCTTCTTCTAGAGCTGAGCAGTTTTCTAGAGAGAGAGAGAGAGATGGGTTATTTTGGACTAAAATGTGACAACTATGCAATGCAGGTTGATGGAGAAGAGACATTATTATTACTGCAGATTCTGCTTCACTCCAAAAAGTGGGGAACTCTGGTATTTATTGTGCTCTGGAGATCATACTTTTAGGGACTCTTCTCTGGTTTGCATCTGTGGCGACCTGCCAAACGAGGGAAGGTGTCAAATCCCATAGAGATTATTGATGAGAAATTCGATTGTTAGATTACGACCCAAAACGGATAATATTACACTCTGGGCAACGAGAATAGACTCCACAGCAACACTCCAGGTCCAATTTCCATAAAGCTCTAAACTCTCCATTCGTACAAACCCAGTACAGCATTTACCTCTAATTTGTTCACACCAGATAAAACTGAGTCAGCATTTGTGTTTCTCCAGCTTCAGATTTAACCCAACTTGTTTTCAGACAAGCCCATCTCAATTGAGGATCATTCAGGCCCATAAAAGGAAATCACGTTTTCAGTGATTTTTCTTGGCGAAATCTAGATCTGTCTTTTTGCGTCGACACTGGATAATTTCAACTTGTGGCGCAGTCAACAAGAGTGGTAGAATTCCAAATAGAGATTCATGAATGAATAGAGCTGCTTTTGCTTTTTATTATATTATATTAAAATATTACCTGACGTATAAAATAATATTGTTATAATTAATATAACAAATTATAAAATTTATCAATCGTTATTTGACACGTCGTGTATTTTGTGAGTGTGTAACAAGAACTTATACTTCATTTTAATTGAGGAATGCTAAGTGTATTATTTTAGAATTCTAAAATACAAAGGTAATTAATATAATATATTACAAAAAAATTAAGTTATTATATCTATTTTACGACATCATTATTCATTTGAACTACTACCTGATCATTAATCAATGATTTTCCTTTAATCCTGGATTAATTTAATAAAATGTCTATAATTACTTCTTACGTTGACCGTAGAGTCAAACTCTGAATACAGCAATGGCGAATATCGAGGAAACCAGGCCGTCTGGCCAGAGTGACTAGTTTTCAAACGAAACTGTATCAGCTTTCTTTAATATTTCTGAGCGGCATCGAGTTCAGAGACCACCATAGAATATAAATTCTGTCTGCCGTTTTTGCCCCTCTTTTGAACTGTACTCTCGTCGTCCACATTGTTGATATCTTTATTAAAATCAAACCATTCGGCGTACACCTCTCTCCTCCCATTTCCCAGAGCTCCCCCTCCGATGGCCGGGACGGGTTCTGGTCAATGTTCGAACGGAGGTGAACGGAGGCTCCAGATTGTGAGCCGTAAGGGATTCGGAGTCGGGTTCAACCCAGCGCTACCTTCTTCTCTAAAGATTCCGGCGACAGTGCACGGAGAACCTAATCGGGTCGTATCCTCATGGGGCTTTGGAGACCCGGAAATGAAGAGGAAGAAGAGAGTGGCGATGTATAAGGTATACACCGTGGAAGGAAAGGTTAAGGCTTCTCTGAGAAAGGGGCTCCGTTGGATCAAGATCAAGTGCTCTCAGATCATCCATGGATGCTAACGATTACGAGGATGAACGGTTCAGATCAGTCCTTGTTGAACCACATAGATGGTTAGGCGCAGTGGAATACAAAGGTTTTAAATTTAGATTTTTTTTCTATTTTCTGATCTATATAAATCGTTAGTCTATGATTGCAAAATTAAAAATTTTGTCACGTCAGTCGGGGCCTCTTAACTTAAGATTGTTGCTTAGAAGATTATTATTTTACATGTCATTAAAATTTTGTCCTTTAAATGTTTGGTTTGGTACAACTTGGTAGCCATAATATTTCATTTTTCATCGAAATTTTGTATCATTACGTATCAATGCAAAACGCTTACCGGGCAATTTTTTTTAATAAAATAATAGGGCGAGGAAGAAGTTTAATCATTTAAACTTTCAACTATAGTGAGAAATCAATAAGTAAACGACGTATAGAAATTAAATTATGTATAAATCATAACGTCATACTTCAGCGACTTAGATTTTGTTTAATTGATACAAAAAAGCTCGTAGTATAACAAAAATAATTTATATTTTTTTAGTAGCAAACCAATTATAAATTTTCAATTTTTTTTATTTAATAAAATTTTTCAATGTATTTTACAGAGTTGGAAAAAAAGAGTAGATTAAAAAAATGAAAAATTATTGAAGATCCCCCCTTATCTCTCTACGCCTAGAGGCTAGAACTTATAAAAATACAATAAATAGGATCAAAATTACACAATCTTTTCGTCTTTTCATCTGCCGGGAAGAGCTTATTATATACCAGTAACCAAATGCAGCTCTAGGCCCACAAGCTTTTACCATAAATTAGGTCACAAAACTTATGGCTATGGCAGGAAATGACGTTTCTCTCCATTTTGCATGCATGCATGTAGAGAAACCCTAACTGGGTTTTCATTCTATTGACCTTTGAATCATCCGATTGTAACGATGATGAGATTCCAATCGTTGGAGCTTCGCTTGCTTGTAGAATTGAGCTATGAACATCTCTGCCTTCGTGTCGATCATCTCGTCTCCTCCGATTTCTTCGTTTTCGTTATCACTGTGTTCGTTTCGATTCAGCTCCTGCAAATTTATAGCTGAGGCGTACCTGCGATTGTTTTTGTTGCGAATTTAGTTATGATAGAATTTATGATGTAATTGATATTGGACTCTCATTCGTTGGATTCGATACTTCAACCTCTCGGGTTGAGTCTCATAGGAGGAATTTTCAATTGCTTTACCTGCTCATGTTGTCATCGCCAACGGGAGATGACAAGCTCGAAGCTCCCGGAGAAAACGGCGACGAGAAAACATCCTCGTAATGTTCGATCGTGGGAGACGGAGGAACTGGGGCGCCACCTCCTCGAACATTTGGTGGCAGCGATTGATCATTTTGAAGGTGGAGAGGACGCATCGAACCGACAACTTGCTTCCACGACCTCTTTGAACCGACGTCAATGGCTTTCGATTTTCCGGACTGTCTGCGGAGCATAAACATTGCAATCCTAAGAAGATGCATTGCTCCCCTCTTCTTCTTCTGTCCCTTGGCTTCTTCATTTCCGCCATTATTCATGGCTTCGGTAAGAGGTTCTTCAATGGCAGTCTGCACAGCAACAATGGCTTCTGCATTTTTCTCCATTTCTTAGAGAGAGAAAGAGAGGGAAATGAGAGAATGGACGAAATAGAAGGAGAGAAGAAAGAGTTGTATTTATAGAGAGTTCCAATCTCTCTCTAAAGCTCTTCTCTCTCTAAAAACAAAAGCACTGAGAATGAAAGAATGGTATATTCTATTCTTGACCAAATGCAGTTTGGGAAACCAAACCCACTAAATAACTTGCAGTTGTAAGCCGACGATTAAAACTTTCTTAACATATATTTTCCCCAAGTTAAAAACCTAGAATATAACAATACAACTAAAAACTATAATACAACAATACGACTTGTGTTTTATAATCAAATGAGAATCACAAGAATAAAAACGAAGTGCCGAAAGTGACGTTTTCTTGAAAAATCGTAACAGATAAAAGAATCACGGGTATTGGAGAAAAATTCATTAGGTCAAAATTAAGTTACAAAATAAACTTAATGTTCAAGAAATTTATAAAACCTAGAAACATATTTTAAAATATATGATTTTTGGTACCACCGCGATCCTTGAAAAAGTTTGTGATTTTTTCTTCTATCACTGAACTTTTTGACCTTGTTCGAATAGAATTCGGATTATTGAACTCTTCTCGTTTGTAATGCCTATTTGTAGTTTTTGAGAGCAATTGTGGGAAATAAACGTAATTTCTTCTAAACGATGTGATATACTAACAAGTTCGACTTCTCTACTTGTTCGGAAGACGTTATTTTACGCAGATTTTAAACTAAATACTTTTCAATTCCCGTCCACTAAAACACTTGAAAATACCAAATTAAAATAGAGAAAATACATGATGTGTTAGATCATTATTTTATTGAATAATGTTAAGTTTACCTTTTAATTACTGTGTCACGTCGGGTGGTAAGAATTAATAAATAAAATTAGAGGGTAAACGATAACATTACCCTAGTTATTTTATGTACTCCTTTAATATTCAATTGCATCAATTAATTATTGAAACATCAGAAAATAAAATTTAAGAAATTAAATTAGAGAATAAACATAGTATTACTCTAACTATTTTATGTACTCCTTTAATATTTAAGATACTCACACAAATGGTTAATTAAAATGAATGCATTAGATAAAACAAGAAAAATTTGCTTAATGTTTTAGAGAATGGCATACTTGTAATTAAGGGATGGAGACAATGTAGAAAGTGGGACCGATATTTCGATCTAAGAACGAATCCGACGGTGTTGGAAGTTGTTCTTCTAGGATGATCCTATGGCTGTTATTAATTCCAATATCTCGTGTTTCTCTCTCTTAATATTGGGCTTGTTAGCATGAGCTGATCTAGATCGGGTCAGACCTGAGCTTGGTTTATTTCATGCAGTCGAACTGGCTTACCAGTTTTGCACGAAGGATTTTATTGAAATCGAACGATAAATAGAAAAAGAAAATATGATATGGAATACTAGATTTACGTGAAAAATATTTTCGGAAAAAAAATCGCAGGCAGAGAAATGAATCTACAGTAAATATCAAAATACAACCGTAGGTTTTGCTGTTTTAGTTTACAAATATTTATAAAGAAAACAAAACCCTAACGAGGTTTCAAACATGAGCCTAACCAGCTTGACTCGTATATAATTCGGGTTATACTAAATTCTAATCATCTCCACCTTGATACGAATTCTGCACTAGAGATCCAACAAGCTAGTTGACCCAGCTCAAAGTGAATCGAGAACATTGAATTTTGATAATCTACACCTTCAAAGAAATTCCTGTGTAAGGAAACAAATCTTCCTCTCTTCACTTTTCGGCAACGACGACGGTGGGTAACCCTTTCACTTAAAGATTTTCTCCTCTCTTCATTGTTCAGCAATACGATAGTGGCTAACCCTTTCATCTTAGGATTTCTTCTTTTTTCTTCACTGTTCGGTAATGACGACAGTGGCTAACCCTTCTACACTGTTTGACAACGTCAACTGTGGCTAACCCTTTCACCTGAGGATTTTGTCCTTTCTTCACTATTCGGCAACGACAACAGTAGCTAACCCTTCCACGTGAGGGTTTCTCTTTTCTTAAACTTGGCATCTTGAACGGTTAGGCCGAAGTCTCTTCCCAGCTCGTTCTTCGCTGTGGATAGTTGGAGTCTCTCGTTGCAGTGGCCCACTTCATTGCTTCCTCTCTCTCAAGCAGTTTCATCACAAAGCACAATGCATGCACAGACTCTTCGACTATTCGCAGGCCCTTGCCGACAATCTCTAAAGCTTCCTCAACAAACTTCAACTTGTTCACTTCCCCATAAGTTGCTCACTCAGTAACTTCCTAGGGAAGCTTTTCAGATAGCTTCCTCGGTTGGCTTCCTCAACATGCTTACTCGTGTTGGCTTCCTTCTCCGTTTGACAACTCCTTTTCTCGCAGATAGCTTCGTGTTCGTGTTCAGTGTTTTTGTGTAGGCAACAAACAACGGAGCTTCAACGGAACAGAACGGATCGAAGATGGGCTGCGACGGCGAAACTATTCGTCTTTTCTGATCGGAGCTTGCAACAGACCCTGACGACGTTTTCTCCTATTTCTTCATCAATGTTGTCTGTGCGGTCGGTGGCGGCTTCTTCCTTGGTTGTGTTGGGAATTATGTGCCCTAACAAACAAATGTAATAGAACAGTTATATTATTTAAATTGATTAATATTATGTTTGCATTTGAAAATCATGCTTTATAAAATTCAGAGAAAATTCATTGGTTATTTGTGCAAACTTTATATTGACAAATATATTATATATATAAGAGATGGAATATAAATTATAATAACCAAAATAAGTCCATGACTTATATTTGAAGTATAGAATCTTCAAATAAATCATAGTCATAAACTTAGTTTATCTCTTTAAGAATGTATAGTTATATCCCAACTATATATGTAGTGACATAAGATAAATAAGTTTTATATAATATGATTATATAGGACTGGACCAAATAAAATTATATTGTTTTTATAATTTCCGTTAAACATAGAACAAATAGCTTTATCATAATGATGGTCATATAAGTGTAATTTTAATTCATTGTATTTAACAAACTCCTATTTTATTTTAATTTATTATTTAATTTACTTGGTAAAGTTTTGTATGAGTTACAATTCATACACCTTGTATATTGGGAATGAATTAAAATGAATAGCTGTGAATGCTAATATCGATACAATGAAATCCATTTTATAGGATTCCCTTCTTGTTAGTTGAAAAATCGAATAATTAGCGCGCAAATTCATAAATCATTATGAATTAATTATTTAATCAAGGATTAATGGTAATTAAGGATAAAAATGTAATATCAGAGGTTAACGGATTATAAACCTAGCTCTATTACGAATCTAAATGAAAGGTTAATACATATGGAATGACTATATCAATGGACATTACTTTGAGTAAACATAATCTATAGTTTTAAGAGTGCAACTATAAGTATTTAGTGAGATTACTTTAGAGTTAATAATTACGTTAATTGATATAAAGAGTTTATATTAATTAACGAAATTATTGGAGCTTAAAATTATAGATCCATCGGTCCCTTTGTCACCTTCTATTATTAGAATAATAAAATGAATAAAAAAAGATTAAATAATTAATCATGGGTTAATTATTTAATACACTTGATAATAAGTTTATTATATTTCATTAGATGAAATTGTTGAATAAATCAATTAATAAACTTATAAGACAAATGACAAAAGTTGTCATTATTAATATATTTGTTATGTTTCATTAAATAAAATAATTAAATTGTTCAATTAATTAACAAACATAAAGTTGTTTTTGAAAATTTATTTAAAAAAATAGATTTTGCCAAATCATGCTGTCAAGTGTAAGGACACGAGGATAAGTTGTTTTGATTTCCATAACATCTTTTGTTATAAATGCTATTAAGAAATCAATTCTAATTAAATTTTGTAACATTTGATTCTTTTAAATGTTATAATGATCGTTACAAAATTCTTGCAATATAAATAGAGGTTAAGACCTCATTTGCAAAAAAGAGAAAAAAGGAGAGTGAGAATCAATTTTGAAAAGCAATTTTTAAGAGCATTTCTGTGGTGGTATAGAGAATCGTTCTCTATATTCATATAGATTATCTCATGTGTTGAGAATACAATCTATCACATATTGAGTGCGATCTTTTATTGTTCATCACGCCCATACGTGCTTATTCGAGGTGAAAATGATTGACAAAAAATATCGAATGTTCTTCGATATTAAGGAAGTTTTCTTCAAAGATAATTGTTTTATCATTAACTTATTTATTTTATTGCATATAATTATTCATATATCATAAATGATGATCATATTATTATTGTGAAAAAATTATTTTTCATAATATTTAAGTTACGCACGTACAGGTGTTATGAACACCAGCAATTTTGCAATGCGAGGGAACTTTAATTCCAACAGGTTGAGCAACTTCACGGCGTAGAAACGTGGAGCTTCTCTCTTCTCTTCCTTCGCTGGTGAAGAAGATGAACTAGAGAAAAACTTGTCCTTGTTTGTGCAGCAAGACCAATAAAAAAAGAATTTTTTTTTTTTAAATTACAAATTTCATGCACCGAATTTATAAACCTGAAGATAAATCAAAACTTATTTTTAGAACCTTTAACCTAAAGCTCTAATCTTAGTTGTTGAAATCGACCGATAACTAGAAAAAAGAAATACGATGTGGAATACTAAATTTACGTAGAAAATCCATTCAGAAAAAAATTACAGGTAGAAGAACGAATCTATTAGGAAAATTAAAATACAACCGTAAGTTTTACTGCTGCAGTTTACAAATATTTATACAAAAAATAAAATGTTAATAAGATTTCAAATATAGACGTAATCGACTTTACTCTTATAAAATTCAGGTCACACTCAATCTTGTCTTATATAGTTGGGGCCTTCAAGCCCAACTTAGGTTATCTTGCAGCAGGTTACCCCGACCTCCTGCCCACTATAAGTTACAAAAAGGTAAGTAAATGTATTAAAAATTTGAGAGTTATGAAATATGATTTATGCGTATGATGTAATTCATGCACAGAAAAAGGTCGGATAAAAACTCAAGAACAAAGTCGTGCACGTGTGTACTCAAACTTTCTTAGCTTTATTTCATCTTGGAAACATGATTAACGATATTTTTCTGCTACGAAATAAATCACTTATAATAGACTTAGCTCCTAGTAAACTAACAATATTGTATCGGAAGCTACACGACCACTCACAATCATTGACACCCTACACATAAACTTAAATAATTAATGATTTAAGAGCCGACCCACTCATGGAACGTGACAAAGGCACAATGCCTGCTAGTGTAGATTGCAACCATGCAAATAAAAAAGGGACGGACAAATTAGCAAGTGGGGACGTAATTTCCTAATGTCTTCGCCATCATTTCCCAAGACAGGAACAATAACTTAATTAAAAAGTCATTTAATTGATTAAACTTGTTTTTAGAGCCTTTTCAACGTCCGATAGTTACAATTAAGACTAAACTAATGGGCTTAGACAGATCAGAGGAGTGAAGTCCTTGACTTGGGAAACTTTCCAGAACTCTACTCCGCTTGCTGGGAATTCTCCATGAATTTTCAGAGTTTAAAAAAATATATAGAGTTTACTGGTCGTTGGCCTTTGATAAAACCCAGGAACTTTCCTCCCCTCTCTCTCTCTAGCTTTCTCTCTCTAAAAAAGTTTCACACAGGTTCAATTTATATCCTAAAATATAGGATTAATCTAAAAATCATGTCTACTAAAATTTTAAACAATTCAAAATATATCGAATCAACATTGAGAGAGCAACCGATCACTGCTCGTTTTGAATTTAGATCAAGAACGCAGTGTCTTTGCTCTGGAACTACCCCATGTTCCTTGACTCTTTCCCATTTTAGAGAGTGTTCGAGAACATAGTGTTCTCGCCAAAGAACGACCCTCTATTCTATTTTTTCTCAATTTTAGCGGTATTCTGGAACAAGAAGTCCTTGCAACGGTCCCCTTTTTTTAACTCTAATTTTTGGGTGTTGTGAGAACAGGAAATCCCGGCCTAAGAACGACTCCTCGTTCTTAAACATTTCGCCTAAGAATGGGGGTGATTTTAGAGTTGGACTCCATTTCCCGAGAATATTCTGAAATGGGAGATACAAAGAACGTGGATAAGGAACCCCTCGTTTTTTAGCACCTATAAAATTAGAGTGCAATGAATTAGAAACGGTTCCAGAGCAGTGATCTCTTATTCTCGAATCACGTGTGGTATACGTTAAACGAAGGGTTTCCACCGTCCACGTCAACTTTTCGACTTAATATGTCTAAGGTTACATAATCATCCAACAGAACAGGAAGTTGGTCTCATTCTTGGCATAAATTGAACGAGGCTCTGCCTAGATTTGATGGTTTAGGATTTTTAATTTAGGAAATATCTCTAACCTATACTATGACGTTCGAAATTAAGTTTTAAACTCATACCGACTTAGACTTGCTGACAGAACTAAGGAAGCTTTCGTAAGTTTACCCTTCAATTTCAATTATCCGTCTCTCTCTCTCTCTCTCTCTCTCTCTCTCTCTCTCTCTCTCTCTATAAATAACTGAAACCTCCGGACATTTCTCTCCACGATCGGTCGTCAAGAGCAGAAGATGAAAAAGTTCGAAACCGAGCTAAAAATGGCGGTAAAAAACTGCGAATTAGCTCGGAGAACAGGGAGGGTCCTCAGGTTGGCGCTTCTGTTCAACACCCGTCTCATTAAGGAGTTTGGGCGGTCGGTCAAGAGCATCGGTGGGGAGAAACGGAGCGCTCGGTACCAGCTCGGAGAGCGGCAACTCTCCTTCGATAAAACACCCGTTGTCCACGTAAAAATGTACCGTCCGGCCTCCAATTCCATTCGGTTCCTCTTTCCCTGCATAAACCCTATGCCGGACTGTGACTGCGGTTTCGACAACGGCGAATGGGGAGGATATTACCTGAGCGACGATGAGATCGATTTAAGAGCGCAGAAGTTTATAGACGAGTTTTATGAGCAAATTAAGTTGCAGAGACACCATATACAGGTATATACAGAATAGAGGAGTATATTAAGCTTGGATTTTTCGACCTTCTCCTCTCTGCTTGCTTCAGTTCTGAGTATGTAAGAAAAGTAATGTGAGTTGCAGAAAGTTTCTGAAATATTAAGGTTTTAAGGTTTGTTCGATGATCCAGAAACCAAATGTTGTGTTTTTAACATTTGTTGCTTCCCTGGTTTCAGGGTTTTTCTATGGACGTTTGTACAAGACAGGCCAAGAAGATTGAAGAAGAAAGTAGCTTAACGTGAAGAACAAAAATGGCGGATGGCTCGTACGTTTAGACATGATTTCAAGTCTTTTTGTTGAGAATTTAAATAGAATGTAATAGTCCAATTAAAAATTACCAAGTGTTGTTCTTGGAAGGCAATGGTAGCCCACCTTATAAAATGTCAACCACGACTCAAAATTGTCCTATTCTCTACCTATGTCAGCCGAGATGCACAGTTTCCTATCATTTTCGAATGTGTATGTAAACTTAATACTTCTTGTTTTAAGTTATATTTTTAAAAAAATTATACAAATTTCGTTCCAAATCAAATAATATCGTACTAATCAAACTGCTACTCAGTCTTACGTAGTGACATGGGTCGGGCCATAGACTAGTGAACTTAAACGAGTTTAAGGTCATGAGTGATAACTCTTAAATTAAAGTTATTTTATATTATTTGTTATTAATAAAATTTATATGATTTGATTAAATTTAAATAAAATGTGGTCAAAATTGTAAAAATTGCTATAGATTATTAAGCATGAAAAAAATTTAAGATACTAATGATTTTTATGCATATATTTTCAAATAAATCAGATTATTAGCATTAATAATTGTTTTTATCTTTGGCCACAGAATTAAGAAAATCGGATTGCATCATTGGGACGACCTAAAAGAGGGGAAGATGTACGAAGAATATCCTAAAATCAAGTAGACTTATTTGGATGGGAGAACAAGAGAGAAAAGATGAATTAAAAAGAATCATGAAGAGAATTTGAAAGAAAAAAAAAAAGAAAAAGAAAAGAGAATTTTGGAAAGATAGAGAGGATTATTCTCTCCCTGAAAAATAGAGATTTTTATTCTTTTATTGAGCCTTGAAGACTATTTCTCTCTCTCCTCTTGGCAAGAGGGGAAAACATCTTATAAGACCACAATTTCTTGGAGAATTTTTTTTTTTTCAGAGAATAGCGAAGACGACAATTTCTTCTATATTTTTTATTTTTCTCTTTATAAATATTTTTATGATAGTTTTTATTATTATAATTTTATGTTAAGTTTTTAATATTGGTTAGCAAAGAAAGTACTCGTCATGTGTTTTACTTAAATCTATGAAAATTTACATATTTTTTATGGAACAATCTATCATGATGTTTATTGTTTAATTCAAATTGTGTCGATGGACAAATTTGATGTTACATGTTTCTATGATATCGATGGATAGATAGAAATTTTATGATGCATGATTGATTAAATAGATCAATTTGTTACAAGGTTGTTGACATTAATTTATTTGGCATTGAGAATAGGGATGAAAATAAGTTCAATTCAAATATTATTCTTTTAAAGTCGAAAGAAACTTTAAGTTGAATTTAACTAGGGAATTCGATAGAACCCTAACAAATTATTTGTTCTCGTTGTTCTGTAAGAAATGCTGTAACTTTCTGTAGTATCAGTAGTAAAATTCACGTAACAAAAAAATCGACATTAACCAATAATTTTATTATCGTAATCATCTTAAATTAGTTCAATTTATTTTCTTAACATATCTAAAGTAATTTTCAATTTTATATTACTCTATCGTTCGTAATATTTTTCTTGTTAATTCATATTTATTTAATATAATTTTATAATAATTAAAATTGGTTAAAAATATTCCCGTGAAATCGAGTTTTACTTACTATTTATTACTTTGTTAGCAATACGTATACTTACGTTAAACGTAGAAAATGAGCTCAATCTATTTTGATTGGATGTTAGCGGCCGGAATCAATATGCGGGACTGGTCGGGTTGATTATCTTAGTGTTTAATAATAATGGGTGTAAACTATAAATGGTGAACAATTTATAATAAAATGTTGTACTTCCTCTGCAGTCACATGCATGTGCATGTGCTGATGTCTCATGCTCTTATTGCTATAATAAAAATGTAGCAATACATAAAACAAAATAATTAATTTTAACCTAAGACTAGATACTAGGCTATCATGAAATATACGTGTCGTATGTTGATTGGAAGGCTACAGTAAATAATATAGGGAAGAAAATAGAAGAAAAAAAGCCATTGACGTAACACCACAAACATAAAATTCTATAACTGCATGCTTCATCTTCCTCTGACTCTCTCCCTCTCTGTCTCTCTCTCTCTCTCTCCTCATGCAATTTCTTCACCTCGCTCAGAGAGCTTCCTCTGCTATCTCTGCAAGATCATTATTGCGACGATCACAAGCTCTCACTTGACTCTCTCTCCCCTTCGTTTATGGCGGTTGTTGTTCCCTCCGGCGACGGTGAGATGCAATCTTCTCTTTCCGTCGACGGTCATGGCCTCACTTCTTGCCACGAAGAATTCGACTCCACTTGCTCGACTCCTTACGTTAGTGCGCCGTCTAGTCCCGGCCGTGATCCCGGTTTTAATGGCTACTTCTTCAGCGCTCCGGCGAGTCCAATGCATTTTGTCCTCTCCTCTGCCACGTCTGAATCGGTCTTCTTGACGAAGACGGCTTCATGCGAGAGCTCTACTTGCGATTTCGAGTTTTCATCTAGATTCGCTTCTAATGGTGTGGTGGCTACCGGAGCGATGAGCTCTGCCGATGAGCTGTTTCTCAATGGCCAGATCAGGCCGATGAAGCTTTCGTCGCATTTGCAGAGGCCTCAGATCTTGGCTCCGTTGCGAGATCCAAGGGCTGAAAACCAAGAGAACGACGATTTAGAGATTGTGATGACCGAAGAGGAAGTTCGCAGAGGGAGGGATCTGAAATTACGCAGTAGATCTCAGCACAGAAAAGCTAGATCTCTTTCTCCGTTGAGAAATTCAGAGATTAAGTGGCTCGAAGTGGAAGAACAAGAAGAAGACGGCGATGAAACCGAGGATGGGAAAATGGAGAAGCACATTTTAGAGCTGCAAGATTTCGAACGGAAGCAGAGCGAAACGACGTCGACTGGAACAACGCCGTCTTGCTCGGCGTCGTCTTCCAGATCGTCGTCAACTGGTCGGAATTCCATGAAATGGATATTTCTGAAAGATCTTCTGTACAGAAGCAAAAGCGAAGGAAGAAGAATCGGAAAAGAAAACTTCCGATCCTCCATCTCCTTCTCTCCTTCCAAAGAGAAGCCTCTTGCTTCTCCGCTTGAACCAAACAATCCCAAGCAGAAGCTGAAAAAGAAACAACCTAAGCCAGCGTCGGCCACCAAAAAACCCACCAACGGAGTAGCCAAACGGCGGACACCGCCGTCGCCGCACGAGCTTCACTACACGGCGAACAGAGCTCAAGCGGAGGAGATGAAGAAGAGGACATTTTTACCCTACCGGCAAGGTTTACTCGGATGCTTGGGATTCAAGTCGAAGGGATACAGTGCCATTAGCGGACTCACGAGTGCTCTGAACCGACCAGTTTCTTCCACATAGAACACAGTGGAATGGATCTGTCATTTCTGAAACTGGTAATCTTCCATTTTTTCTTGGGTAAATTTCGTTTGCCCTAATCTCAGCACTTTCAATCATATATATCTGCACGTCAGAATGGTTCAAGCTTCCATCATCATCATGGTCGTCGTCGTCATCATCATCATCATCATATACAGTGGAGAAGATGATAATCACTGTTTCCTCTCTCTCCATTTCAGCTCTGGCTGTGTTGTATAATATTAAATGGAAATGTAAGGAATTGCCAGCCCCAAGTAATGATGTTCGTGTTTTCTACGAAGATGGATGTTTTAGAACATCATAACCTTAAAAATATAGCTATACCCTAAAAAAAAACCACAAATGTGCTACACAAATTATCGTATAAAACTTCTTTTAAAACAAAATTACGAACTTAGTATAAATTTAACGAGCTATCTTGCATTAATTGTAACACATCCGTCAGCATCATGTCTCAAGTTCTTAATAAATCAATTTCTAGGAACCACAATGTTTTTTAATTGCGTTCTTTTGAGAGTGTATACAAACATAGTTTTCAAAGTGTGTTGGTTGACTGGTCGTTAGTAAGCTTCCAGGTTGTTTGTCTACAAAAGCCTCTGCACTAACCATTCTTTATCTCCTCACTGGCTTTCGCCAACATCGTTCTATCTCTTCACCTTTATGGTGAGGAAATATATTAGATGATAATCAAGTTTTATATTAGAAGATAATAAATTATTTTGACAAATTAACGACAGATACAACCTAATTCTGATTACTTGCATTTATAATTTATTATCTTAATTACTCTTTAATCACACTAATTATTATTTGACGATGAATAATTATTGAAAAAGAATAAACCTAGCATTATATTTTTTTAACTAAGAACACCGTCCATAGATGCAATTCGTGCAATTTTGGATAGAATTATTGATCGCATCCCATAAATCTCAGGACTCGAAAGTTTTGGGACTTCACAATTAAACGACGAGACATACTGTTGAGAATTATTGGAGTGACGTTTTTGGAGATAATTGCAGGCTAATAGGAAGCTAATATTCGGCCACGAAGCCATTCTCCTGTATTATCAATAATTTGGGGGACTCTAATTGTCACATATAATACAATTTGGTTACTCTCTACTATATTATATCATATATTATGTATTATAGATAGATAGATATACAAATGTTACAGATATTTCCCACCTCATTGGACCCACAAAACCTGCACATGAAGACTTGTGTGACATGTTTCCATGAGATAATGCCCCACCATTGTATGTATTCAATCATACTGGCTCAAGTTTGTTTTTGAGTGTACAAGAAAGTCATTGACTAAACCCTACGTCTCTAACTCCACTTGTATAATTTTATTCTCGAATTTCATCCAAAAATTCTTGTATTTTTTTTTTTACTGGCAAATTACTATCTCGATTTGAAATTACACGATTTTACTTGGTCATAACCTTGTCATTCTTACAACAACATTTGTCACGATTGATGAAAATAAAATATATGATTGAAATTACAATCAGTATTTCTTTTCTAATTAGACGAAAAACTAAGAATTCCGAGCGTAAAAAAGAGATTTTAGCGCATTAATGAAAAAGTTAACAAAACTCTAAAGACAAAATTAAGAATGTTTCTAGGAACACAACATATCTTTTAAAAATATTATTAATATAGTTTACATGATACACTCATATTTGTCTCATCAATGTTGTCGCGTTGCACCTGGACTCAATGATTTAGATGCTTCGTTCGAACGTTGGCATACTCGTTCGTTCGAACGTCTTTTACTTCAACATCTCACTAATCTCGAGCAAAAAAACTAGTTTATTTATTAATGCTGAATAAGTTTTATGGCTGGTTTGTATTTCCAATTATGTACTATTTATTAATACTAATTTTTACTCGTTAATTTTAATATTTATCTTTATTTTATTTTTTAATCACTCATAGCTTGTTACAATTAAAACGTCATCATCCCAGGCCCATTGTTATAGCAACCATCCTCATGGGTTAAGTTTGATCGTTGAAATCTACAAAGGGCCAATAATTATGGGTTGGATGATTCTTTCAATTGGTTTCATATGTGCATCAAGCCATGAACATACACTTTTTATGTTCTACCCGTAGTACCCCGGGGATTTCTTCTCCGTACCACCACAACTTAGACATAAATCCCTCATTTAGTCATTTCTTGTACGATTTCAAAATTTTAACTTGTTCGTGACCTGAATTCTAGTTTGACCTAATTCGAAAAATCCGTTGTACAAGTGTTTGATATGCGTTTATGGTGCCAATGAAGGGATGCAAGAGATTTTTAAATGTTTTTTCGCCTTCGTTTTTCTAGGGTTTTCAGTACAAGAATCTCTCTGCGATTATAATTGCCATTAAAGGAACCTTAGTCCCTTGTAAAGACTGTATTTACACAAGTTGTTTGAATTTATTACCAGATAGAAGAAATCAGAATATATCGCTTCGGCATAGACACCAACACGTGAGAGTGAATCATCAAAGATGCATAATGCATAAATCAAATTCTTGCTCTAACATTGAAAATTTTCGAAAAAATTAGTAATTTTGTTTCATTAGTAATAATATTACATAATTAATTCCCTTATTTGTTCATCGGAAATTCCAATGTTGTCTATCCAACTATTGTTCGACAACATTATCTCCTTAATCTTTTAATTTTATTTTATAATTATTAATAATCGACGTTTTATTTTAAAGCCAATTAATTATGACTGTTTAAGTCTTAATTCGAGATCATGATGTTCATTCTATTTTATTCATAATTAAATAAATATTACATTAATTTTGCAGCTTTTGCAATATTATCAAAGACTAGTTTCAATAAATGGAAAATATTTTGAAAAAATGTTGTTAAATTTAGAATTTTCTCTCCAAAACTCCACATTTCATCTTCAAATATTCGTCTGAGAACGAGTTATGAAAATTGGTATCTATAACTTTGATTCTTTGATCATCGTATTAATTTTACCAATCAGAAACATCGTTCTTTGTACTTAATAACGGATTATTCCCATGATGACGATGGTTTGATACGTATATATTGACGTAGTCAAATGAATCATGGTTGAATCAAGAATATGAACCCTAAAATATTTTTAGCCTATGCAATAAATCGAGACCGAATGAATTAACCGAGAGTCTCAAAGCCACTATAATACTGTTACAGCTTTCTTAATAATCCTTGTTACTTGGGAGTTGGGTTGCAGTTGTTTCGTAAATTAACTACTTGAACAAATTATAATATTTAATTATTAAATTACAGAAAAAATACATTAAAATTGAGAGAGAAAAATAAAAATAGTGAAAAAAATTGTGTGGTTTACTGTCACTATTTAAAATTTTAAATAATAATAAAAAAAGAAACTACATTTATTTTTTAATTTTTTTCCTGATTATTAGAAAAAAATTTGATGATTGTCACGCGATGAGCACATACTTTAAAGAATGAACTTTGAAGTACATTGAAAGTATAATTGGACCGTTATTGCCAATCTCAATTGTTGGCTAGTGATTTAAAGTATGTAACCTAAATCAGTAAGTGTCACATGACCTCTACTGTACATAAGTCTTTGCATAAATCAATAAGAGTCTTTACCAGAAGTGTAAGTTCAGATGATTCATACTTTGAGGCTATAAAAAGTACTTATTTTCCAAATCATGATTATGACGTAACATTAATTTGACTATCATGAGATAAATATAGTCTAACTATTTTTATTATATACCATTTATCGATAAAATTAATTAAATACAAATTTTATTATTGAATTTGAATATATTAAAATGATATGAATCTAACGTGGAACAACTCAAATTCTGTCGAACAGTACAACATTGTCAGTTAGTTATAGGCTGAGATCAGTCTCTCCCGCCAAATCAGGCAGGACAAGGTCGGCTCGTGGTTGAGTGATTCAGGTGAAGCCCGACAAGAGTAGGACCAAGGTCGAGCCTGCCCACCAAACTTTGACGAGTTTCACTAGATTTTTAGATTTAAACAAACTCTCATTAAAATAGATCATCTCATACAAAACTTTCTGTTTATTAATAACTTATTAAATTGATTTTGATATTCTGTTACGTAAAGTTAAACATAAAGATTCTTATATTGAAAAGAAGAATTTTAGAGAAGAAAAAACTTGAGTACTTATCGATTCCTTCTTATAAGTGTCTATTAGTGGATCGACAGCTGCTTATAAGGATCGAATGGGCAGTCGACTCTTGTTCAAACAAAAGTCGACTTTTCTTCTGAAATGTCGACCCCTGTAAGATCCGGTCATCGCCAGGGTTATATTTAGGGGAAAATTTTGCCGCATTGGTGTGGGAATACATCTTCAATGAATCATGGTTAGGTTAATTTGAAGTTGTAGTAGATGTTGTCTAATTTGCCACCACAGGTTGCAATGTTATCCACCTCTCTTTATCTCTCCTAAGTTATCTTTTTCCATGGAAACCAAGTATTGGCCTTGATTATGAGTCTTCAAAGCAGGAATCAGGGCAATAGCATTGGAGCTGAAAACAAACAACAACCATTTGATTGAACGTTTCATCCACATTTGTTGTCTTCATTTGGATCGCAATTATTAGTTTTGGAAAATCATTTCGTCCTCTTCTTCTCTCATATTCATGAATCTCATTGTTTTTCCTCTTTTCCAGGACAGAAGCGACAACGATATCTGCTTTTTTATTTACTCAAATGTCTCCTTTCCAACTAGAAGTTGGGTTGCTGGGTGTCGTGGTTAGTATTCAGATTTGGACATGTTTTTTGAGATTTTCTAAGAAATAATAGTGATATTAGGGTAAATTAATTAGATAACTGAGATCATTCTGGTTTGATTCGGTTTCAGATTCACGTAGAACTTAACTTATCTATTCGGTTTTAGAAGTTTAGAAATCGAAATGGAAACGAGTTGGTATCATAACCGAATCCAAACCAAATTGGATTTTTCAGGTACGACGTGTGTTTTTTTTTTTTTTTTTAAAGTTAGATTTAGGGTTGTTTTTTTGTTAGGTTTGAGCGGTTTTAGTCGTTTTTCTTTTTTCAGTGTTGACTTGATTTTTGTATTTTTTTTTAAATAAGCAAAAAACATGTATCGATATTTAGTTACTGTTTGTTTCTATTCCGACAGAACTTCTTAAATGGAGCTACGAATCGAACTTCGAAAAACCCGTTGTAAACGCTTTTTTTGGTCCAAAGTCGATTTCTTGAAAGTTGTAATTGAACTGAATCAGATGAAAGTTCTCGATATTTCTCCACGTTATTATTCTACTACGAATACCAAAAATAACATTAACCGTGCATTTATCTTTAATTATTTTGCATAATATTTCATCAAATAATGAATATGTGTTCATTTTAGAAGGTGTAACCTTAGTATATGCTAAGTGACACTTACAAGACTGTTCATATATTCCCTTAAAATATTTGACAAAAATTGAGAATAAAAGAATGTTCAGAAGGAATCTAGAAAATAAATGGAGGGTGTAAATGAATTATTATGGGACTTGTGACCCATTGGAGGAGTCTAGAAGCTTTATATGGAAAGTGAAACATACCCTACTTGCCAATTCTAATTGGACCACTATTATCTATGAAAACCTTACTAGTAAACATAATTAAACAAATCTTAAGCTTCATCCCTAACCGAAAAAATACACTTTGAGATTCGACAGTGACAAAAAAAAAGAAAAAATTCAATGATTTTTTAGCTGCACCAACCATATTTTTCGTGTCATTTGCGTGTTTTTGTTGTGTTGTTAGTGGATCAATACACTTCCGTCACTGTTGTCGGTAGCTTGCTCTCTTAATCCAGACAAACGTGAATTTTTGTTTGTGAATATCTAATTCGACTAATAAGATATTACCTTTTTTTGTAATTGTTTGAATTTGTTCTTGAATCTTACGCAAAACGTTTCAAACGTGTGCTTTATCTTTGAAAATGATGCGAGATTGTGTCTTGATATAGCTTATATACACATATAATCTTATCCTCATATAACAATGAGTTTTCACGTGATTCGTGATTCTGTGGAAGTGATATGAGATTGTGTCTTGATATTGTTTACATACGCAAATAATCTTACCCTCGTAGAATAGGTTTCCATGTGATTTTATCGATTTTGTCGAGAGAATTGAAGGAAATATGAAAAAGAAAACATTATTCTAGAAGGAAAATGATAGTATCTTACTTGGAATTGGACCACCATTTTTTTTTGTCAAATGAGATTAGAACCATGATTATGGCGCAAAATCTTACAAATTATTATTATAATTTAGAAACTCAAATTAATTATTATTTTAAAAAATTAATTTCTCCATCCTTTCACTCACCGATAATTTGTCTGGTTTTAAACTTTGACTTTTCAGAACATTTAGGGAGGAGAGAGAAAGCTGATCATTGAGATTAACCCTACTTTGATTTATACACAGTACAGAGTTTTTCAAGAGAAAAGCCAAGAACCTAGGTTTTTCTGTTCTACGTTTCCGCAGCCCTGTAATTTCCAGTCATCTTCTTCCCACAAAGACGGCATCGTCGTTTCGTCTTCGTTCCATTGTTCTTCCCCCTGCACTAAGCTTTCCCATCCCCATGTTTCCAGATCGTCAAAACTGGAAGCTACAGAGAAGAGAGATTGCCAGTCGCCATTGTTTTCTTCTTCTTCACTCACTGCAACTTTGTTGTTACAGGTCTCGCCATTTTCGTTATCATCCTCCGCTATTGTCAAAAACCATTCAATGTCCATCGACCCACTCTCCACTGATTCATTAAAAGCCAGCAAACCGCCATTAATGCTGCTCCCAAGTTGTCCTTTCACTGTTTCAGTATCTTTCTGCATTGAACTCTCAGATTCTCTTTCATCACTATTGCAGCTCCCAGTATAAGGTTCTCCATAGCTGTCTTTCTCACCACTACTCTCTCTCTCATCAATGTCTGCTAAAGTTTCTGGAACGTCTCCGTTTGCTGGTTCAGAGGTTGATGATAACGGAGATTCTTTCGAATTAGAGCTTTTGCTTGTCCCCTTTGCTCGTCGGCTAGTTCTGCCTCCTCTACGCTTGGAAATAATTCCGTCGTCAACTACAATGGGGAGGGTGTGGGAGGTTGCAGCTCGCCGGAAAACATGGATTTGCCGGCATAAATGAGAGTTCCAATAGTTTTTTATTTCGTTGTCCGTTCTTCCCGGCAGGTGACTGGCGATCAAGGACCATCTGCAATTGAAGTGCCATTGAATAATATCATAACATAAAGACAAAACTAAAAAAGCCAGTATTACACAATAATTATTTAATTTTTATCACGTTATTTTAAAGTTATAACATATAGTTTTTTTCATTAATACAAAAATTATACTGTTACATCATTGGATTATTATAACGTTACACGTGTCACGGTCATAGTTTGAATATATTATCTTTGATTCTGAACAGTTGTCCTGTACTTGATTCTGCTTGAGGTTGTATTAGTTCCCGTGTCAGCTCGAGTGTCACGTCTTATAATTTAAAGGCAATATATAATATTAAAATTATTTTGTAAATGCATGATATTTTTTCAAAAGGTAAATAGCAATATTCTCTTACACTATTCTTTCATGCAAGATGACATTTGTTGTATGTTCATTAATAAGCAATTTCTAATATGATAAAATACACTAAATATTTTAGGGTTTTCAGGACGTCATTATAAAATAAACTCAATTTCATACTTAATTTTATATATATATATATATATACACACACACGGTGAATGCTAAAAATTGAGTACGGGGAGTATTTGACGATATTTACGAGATCAATGGTGATTAAGAAAAAAAATAACTTTACCATTACTCTTTTATTTTATTCTATTAAAATAGAAGTTTGACGTGTCAAATAATAATTAAGTGCAATTGATCGTAATAAATTAATTATTTTTAATTAATTGTATAAATTATTGTTTGAGAATGTTTTAAAAAAAAGTAAAATAATAGAACAAGAGGATGATAATTTGAGTGTTTATTTTAATTAAACCAAGTAAAATAAAAGAGAGGGGAGGGCGGGAGAACATCGAACACAAACCTATTCCCAAGAGACGCATGCAGCTTGACGATAACGTCTTCTTCGTAGGAAGAAATGTTACCTCTCTTCAAATCTGATCTCAGATAGTTTATCCATCTCAATCTGCAGCTCTTCCCACACCTCAACAACCCTTCAGTTTAACCACACAGATTCAATTGACAAACGACATAAAAACTGCGAGTATAAATGATTTCTCTAACCTGCATTCTTCGGCAACGACCGCCATGACCCTTCCCCGTTATCCTGAATGTACTTGCTCAGAATCTCGTCTTCCTCCGCCGTCCACCGCCCCTTCTTCAGCCCTACTTTCTCGCAGCAGGGCCTCCTCCCCATTTATGAGTATAAAATAATACCGAGTTGACCTGCAAGAACAAACAAAGCTCCAGCTTTGAGCTCAGTTGCGTGTCCGCTAGCCAGGCTCTGTCTGGTGGGTGATTCTGAAAAAGTGAAGAAATCGTAATAAATAGAGAGGAAGTGGATGATGTAAACGGAGCTGGGGCTAAAGATTGGTGTGTGGTACGAGATGGAGCCACGATGGTGGCGCATTGAGCTCGCACTCGTGGCCTTTCGTCGGTCGTTAAGAGTCTTGACAGGGCTCGCAATTCCCACGTTGATGCTCTCTCATTAAGCCAATTTATGTCCCTAACCCTTTATGTTTTCCTCCATTTTTATTGTTTTTTAAGCCAAAACACCATTTTTTAAAGTACCCTTTTCAAATCTCACGAACACCAATAAAACCCACTTGCCATCTTCTCCCTCGATGTCATTACTACGATGTAATGTGTACAAACAGTGGGGCTACATTTGTACCTACATAATAAACACTCTTTCTTTTCCTTAGATTGCGGTAATAGTTAGTTTTCCCTAATAACGAAGTCTTTTTAATTTTGGTGTTCGTCTTGTTCCAAAACATAATTCAATGACCACGGGAATCACTCTCATATTTATATAAGATTGTTTACTTTGATTATGTCAATGTGGAACAATACCCGTTTACACGTCTAATGTGATAGATTTTTTTTTCTTTATATCTAGCGTGTTTAATTAGTTCTCAAATTATACAGATTTAACTATGATACCATGATAGATAGTGAAAGGGTAAAACTCACTCTAAAAACTATCTCAAAGAGTGAATGAATTTTACTCATATTTATACATGATCGGGTAAAACTCACTCTAAAAACTACCTCAAAGAGTGAATGAATCTTACTCATATTTATACATGATCGTTTGATTTAGTTCTGTTGGTATAATACAACATTCATAATGTTCAGCTACTCAAGTCTACTAGGTCTTCTAGGTAAGAACTCCACTACTACAGGTATGGGTCTCAAAGTTCTAATGTTAAAATGACAAATATAGTTATACGTTTCTTGGCCCAGTGATGCCACGATGAAAATCAAATGAAATATTGTCAAAAGATGCCATACAAAGTAGAGATGAAGCATTACGAATGTTTGTAAGTTTCTTATTTCGGATCAAACAAAGTATTTGTTTCTACAAAGAAGCTATATTGAAAAAATGATGGTCGTTTTGATCGGAGAGCATCGACCAATTTTGTTACACGAACAATGTTTTTCGTAGAATTGAATGAAAATGGCTTCTTGGCAATATAAATAATCATTTTCAGAAAATAAAGACGACAACATATTATTCACAATCCAAAACTACTTTCATTGACAACGTGGGTTAAGAAGATACATAGGTTGTTGTCGGAGGTAAAAATTAAATCACTTGTAAGGATTAGAAACACGACTAATGCCTTCCAATTGGTCGTTTCTTGCATTAATTGATACTTTATCAATCTTGCTCGTTGGTGGGTATTATTTATTTTTTCATCTAACTGAACTTGTTCGTCTTAGATACAAAAATGAAATGACGATCCCCCAATTATTTCGGTCCCCAACAAATAAAGAACAAAATACAAATAAATTAGGGGGAGGTATGTTTCACTATTGTTTTTGTCTCCTCGTCTTCAAGATGGCCATACTCTCAAATCCACTTGGCTACAAAACTCTTAGATATACGTGTTACATAATACATGAATTTTTCGAATACACGCACTAATACATATATGAATGACGTCTTAGAACAATTTTAAATCAAGCGCGAATCAATCAAAAGAGATAGACGGCTTCTTAGAATAATGTTTAGTTGGATGCAATGGTATAAACAATTATTGTTTGTCTAACTATAGCGTGACATTTGTACATAACTAAATCATGTGCTTCACGTGGTTGCTTCGTAATGTACCATTTGATTGTTTAATTCAATTTTTTTTTTTTTTTTTTTTTTCCCATAAAAAAAGAAAGCAATTGTGAAGTCGAGTTAAGAAATTGATAGGCCCAATTGGTCAAGGTCTACCGAGACTTAATCAAGCAGGGCTTTTTGACCCGCTTGAGGGTCCGAAACTAACGCGGGAGAAGTGATCACGTGTTACTCTTTCATTGGTAGAAAGAGTAACAAGGCTTTTCTCTCATTGGCCAGTTTTCTCAAGAACACGTCGCCCTGCCAATCGGTACGGCGAGTCTGGTTCAACTGAAGTGATCAGCGGTTCAACGTCGGCAGAGAGAGAGAGATGTGCTTTTCTGAAGCCTAATTTCGTCGATTTTCCACCTGAGAGTGGATCATTGGCGGCACTTGATTTACGTAAGGAGCTCTTTGAGTTTTAATTGATTCGTTACTCCTGGCCCGATCAATGGCGCGGAAGAGAGCGGTGCTGCTTTTCATTTCTTGTGCTCTCTGCTACGTTCTCACTGGCACTGCTGCGTACGCCTCTCTCTCTCTCTCTCTCTCTCTCTCTCTCTCTCGTTGCCATTTTCTGTAAAAAGAGATCGAAATTGTTGACAGGAAGAGCTACTACGATATATTGCAAGTGTCGCGAGGCGCTTCGGATGAGCAAATAAAACGGGCGTATAGGAAGCTTGCTTTGAAGTATCATCCAGATAAGAATCGGGACAATGAGGAGGCTCAAAAGCTATTTACTGAGATTAGCAATGGTGTTATTCCTGCTGCTTTCTTTCTTTTATTCTTTTTGTTCTTAAAAATCTATTTTAAATTGATGCGTTTTGGCGATTAGCTTATGAGGTTCTGTCGGATTCGGAAAAGAGGAACGTATATGATAAATATGGAGAAGAGGGTCTGAAACAGCATGCAGCTAGTGGAGGCAGAGGTGGTGGAATGGGAATGAATGTCCAGGACATATTTAGCCAGTGAGTTTAGCTGTTATTGCTTTTCGATTGTTTAGTTTATGATGAAAAAAGTTTCTTCAAAGTAAAATGAAAAATGACGGCAGATGTTATGAACAAAAATTGGGAATGGGCATGTGGTTGATCAATTCATTCTTCAGTTTCCACAGTTTTCTGTAATAAATATTTCTATTATTGGTGGTTCTAAATATATAGTATGTTCGTGTCATGGCTTCATTTACATTTCGTACACTTTTTTGTCAAGCGTATTACATTATTATACTGAACTATAGCAAAAAGGAATTGTTTATTTACTTCAATTAGCATTAGTCTAGATTTATGTACTTGGGGGAGAATAGCGAAGACATTGCTAAACTTATCCTGCCCTTCATCTTTTAGAAAGTATGGACCAAGCAGAACACGTTGAATATGAGGTTCTTTATATTGCCAAGTCTTCATTTTGATATTACAATATAGTGTTCACTATCAAGATGTAATAGGATAAGTTTGATGATTCGACAATTATGTATATGTAATCATGTGACTATGCTTAGGTTTTTTGGTGGAGGAGGTTCAACGGAAGAGGAAGAAAAAGTTGTCAAAGGTGATGATGTGATTATAGACTTGGATGCAACATTGGAAGATTTATACATGGGGGGTTCATTGAAGGTAAAAATTGTACTCGGATTATTCAACCATATTTGCTTTCTAGAATATGTAGATTTGTTTGCTTTTTCGTTCATAGGAAAGATGGATATGATAACTAGGTTACCTACCTTACAGCTGCATTTCATGGAAATTAGCTGGTTTATTTACAAGATATCTTAGTGCTGAGGGTATATGAATATATAAATCTTTCTCACATCCCTATTTTAGTAGAAAACTGAAAACAAGTTCATTATTTTTTGTTCGAAATCAAAGTTAGTTTTGATTTTCTAAATCATCATATAGTACCCATATTTATTAGTCTGTTAAATGGGTATTATCTAATTAAGAATTTTTTATTATAGTTCAGAATTTAAAGTGTTAGAAGTAGTATTACTGTTTCAGCAGTGATGGTTCATGGTCTTTATTTATTAAGTTTTCTGCATAAAATGACTCGATTGCATTTCTTTCTTTCTTCTTGCTGGAACTCTCTTTCCTTTCTCCATATAGATGAATTGAAATTGTAGGTGTCACCTAACTTTGATCCATTGGAATTATAAATAACATTACATCCTACTACGTAGATATTGTGTAACTTGAGGATTATCTTGTTGTTTATGAATCGTTGAGATTGCCTTCTGTTATTCCTGTAAATATTATCTTTGTTCAATGTAGTCTTCACTTTGTCATTGTTGCTTTTTCGTAATCCAGATGTCTTACCAAATAACAATGTATATTGCCAATAGTTTTACCTGTGCATTTGAGTGCTTTGACAAACTGGAACTTCTAATGAATTGTAATTTTCTTTAAAACATTTATCTCCGTCCTTTCAAGATTTCATTTTACTCTTCAATCGGTTCTTTGACTAGGAATCTATAGAAGGTTGAGTATATTAGCAACCTTTTTGTCTTGCCTATGGATTTGTTAGGTCTGGAGGGAGAAAAACATTATAAAGCCAGCACCTGGGAAGAGGCGTTGCAACTGTAGAAATGAAGTATATCACAGACAAATTGGTCCAGGAATGTTCCAGCAGATGACAGAAGAGGTACATCATATCTCTGACCTTGTAAAATTGTGCAATTCATTTTATCTCCTTCTATCTTTTGATCGTATTTTTATCTGATTCTTGAATTGGTTCGTGTGATTCTCATTATATTACATATTTTTATTACTGCATCATTTTTCAGGTCTGCGAGCAATGCCAAAATGTCAAATATGAAAGGGAAGGATATTTTGTTACTGTTGATATTGAGAAAGGAATGCAAGATGGTCATGTAAGGATCACAAAAATTTTCAATGATGTTATCTTTATAGTTTTAATTCAAATGTGTTCCGATTCATTTCCTTTGGTCTTGTCATGGTTTGGAAAATATGTATGAACATGTTAGTTCAGCTTTTGTGATACTATTAGACAACCTTTGGTTCCTGCCTTAATGAAAGTGGAGTGACTTGTAGAATATTGTGCGATTTAATATTTATGTCTATAGGGTTTATGATGTTTGAAGTTTGTATGTTTTGTAAAACAGAAAACATTGACAATGAGGTCCTTAAATTGATAATTTTTCTTTCAGGATGTGGTCTTCTATGAAGATGGTGAGCCTAAAATTGATGGAGAAGCTGGAGATTTGAGAGTTAGTTTTATTGATCTTGTCATCCAAAACTTCTTTGCTATTTACAGCTTGCTGAAAAAGCAAAGTTCATTATCTTTTGCAGTTCCGGATTCACACTGCACCACATGATCACTTTAGAAGAGAAGGCAATGACTTGCATACCACTGTCACGGTAACTTTGGTAAGGGACTGCTTTCTTTGTGATAAAATACTAATGTATTTATAATTATTTGTTTGATTTAATATGCCACTAACTCATAATGTCGTGAAAATTCTTTATAATTATAGAGTTAGCACATGTATGTCTATTGTTCCAAGTTCTTTTCAATGATAAATGATGGGGTTAGATCCCATTTCCAAATCTTGATGGTTTATATCGCTCCGGTAGATTCGTGGTTTTAGTAGGATTTGTTAGAATAACCATGCTAAAGCTTATGCACATTTTGTGATGGTTTAATGTTGAATCCCTGTCCTCTTACACAATTTCAGGTCCAAGCTCTGGTAGGCTTTGAAAAGACTATCAAACATCTGGACGAACATTTAGTGGATGTAGGCACAAAGGTAAGCATTTATCCAAAACTCTCCTTGTTTTCTCTGATTGATAAGTTTCAAGCAGAGGGGAATATTTTGATAGAAGATTATATTTTGCTTATCATGTTCTGGCTTCCTTGACTGGTTAGGGAGTAACTAAACCCAAGGAAGTGAGGAAATTCAAAGGGGAAGGAATGCCCTTGCATTTTAGCAATAAGAAAGGAGATCTTTATGTGAAGTTTGAGGTTCTCTTCCCCACATCACTAATAGAGGATCAAAAAACAAAGATAAAGGCTGTTTTTGCTTAGCTTATACTACCACTCTGGGCTCAAAAGAAGTTCCCGTTTTAACATGTGAGTTCATAATCAAAGATTATTATTGTTGTTGTTGTTGTTTAACATCTACATGATTATACAGCCTGCCGTTTAGTATCGAGACTGTCTTTGTACGAAATCCCATTTCTTATACTCTTCTCCTATATTTTTAGGTCCCCAATTGGATTAGATTCGTTGTTTTAAGAAAAAGATGTTATAGCAGCCCTCCCTTCCCTTCCCTTCCCTCTCTCTTCACTTCGTTTAAGACGAGTCCTTTTATTAGTATATAAATCATATATTTTTGTTTGCGGTGAACTTTCATTGCATTCCACGTAATTCGAAATCACGAGAGAAGATTTTTACAATATTCGAAATCGCGAGAGGGTTTTTACAATATTCGAAATCAATTTAATATCACCAGGAGTTGGAGAGCAATTAAAACAATTCGATAAATAGAAACAGAAATTTAATGAATAAAATTGATGTTTTTAGCGTTGTAAAAGAAATATTTGAATGTCTATTATTAAATAATTATATTTTATGGAATAATGTTACAAGATCAATTTGATATTTTGTGTTTGACAGGTGTCATTCATTTATGAATTTTAATTAAATTTCTAATAATATTATTTATTAAATCCCTAAATGTGAAGTGTTGTCTTAGGAGAAGGCAAAATTAAGGGGTGCAAGATGGACAGGTGGCTGCCTTATTATCTTCGCGAGTGGATATTACTTGTACTCGCAGGCACGTTGGAAGAGGGGAGACATTCTGGAAGAATCCAAAACGCAGATGTTTCAAAGTCAACGCAGCTTTCCCGGGCGGTGACGTGGACGACAGTCACTTAAGTGGGCCCCACTCCCGCTATTTTTCCTTCACGCTACCTTTTACGTACCCCAACCCACGTGCCACGCTGGCCCTCATGTGCGATGGTGCCCAACGACGTCGTAAAAGTGGAACGCTACACGTTACTCCTCAAAACAAAACAAAACAATATTTAAATAATTTATATATTAATATAATTTCAAAGGAGTGGAGTACATTATTATATTATTGTGTTTACAAGGCCATAAAAAAAGTCGTAACAAAAAGAGGAAGAAGAAAAGATTAAATTATTAAATTCATAAATTACTCTAATTTTGTCTTGTAATATTATAATTATTGGCGTGAAGTTTACACGTAGATTAGAATATAAAATAATTTAATAAATTATTTATAGTTATAATTCGGGTTACAAAATCTAGTTTGAGATGTAAATTATTGTTAGTTCAGGCTTAGCTGATGTTTAGGATGAAATGAAGTTGAAGGAAACAGAGGGAGAGGGAGGCCTAAAGCCAGAAAGTTGGTGACCTGTTCTTGCCAACGAAGGGCGTCTCCTTGTTTGACTCCGTATTTAAATTCTTCTCAGATAACACACCCATCCATTACTTGTTTCCCTTCTGTTTGTTCAGATTCTGTGCAAAGTTACAGAGCTATTGAAGAAGAAGAAGAAGATGGGCGGCCTGTGTTTGAAAACATGGATTCACGGCGAAGCTCCGTCGATATCGCCGGAGTTTCGGTCAAATGTATCTCAGGTTAATGCGGTGGGAAGGTCTTGCTATGCCGATAGACCTGCTAAGAAAACATCGTTAGCCTTTTCTCGTTTCTCGTTTAAGCACCCTTTCAAATCTCTCTGGCCAGGCCACGGTGGAAATAACCTCTACAACGGGATGGCTTTAAATGACGCTGTTTCGATTGACAATAATGAGGAAACGGAAGTAATCTCCCCGGAAGAGGAGTCGGCGGGGACGGATTCCGACGGCAGAAACCGGAGCTGGGTTTTGAAGATCATGGACGTCAGGTCTCTGTGGAGCGAGGGAGAGCAGAAAAATGGAGATAACGAAGAGAAGGAGGGAAATGCTGGAGAAAATAATGGATGTGAGGTTGAAGAGAATAGCGACAATGAAAACGACTGCGAAAATTGCCGAGTTTTTGACGAAGAAGAAGACGACGACGTTGAATTCGATCGAAGCTCATTCTCAAGGCTTCTTCGAAGGGCATCGTTGGCCGAAGCCAGGTTGTATGCTCGAATGTCGTATTTGGGGAAATTGGCTTATACTATTCCTAAAATTAAGGTAGAGATTTGTACTGTCGGCCATGTTTGAATTCGTTAAGATTTGATGTTTTTTGCATTGTTTGACGATGATTTTCCTTTGAAAATCGATTGAACATAGATGTTCCCAAGTTTTATCACTTGCTTATGTAAATTTTTTGCTAATTCAGCCTGGAAATCTTCTGGAGAACTTGGGTTTACGATTTATAACTTCTTCTTTCGAGAAAAGGGAAATGGACGAAGAATCTCGAGGAGGAGAAATCAAATCAGATAGCGAAGAAAAACCCGAAAACGCGAAGAACGATTCGATCCAGAAATCTTTATCCACTGCATATGATGTAACAGCCTCAGCTGCTTCATATTTACATTCACATACCAAAAGCTTACTTCCATACAAATTCACAAAAGATACGACCAGTGAAGATTCTTCAGCCGGAGAAAGGCAAGGAAATGAAGATTTGATGAGTTCTGATATGGCTTCTTTAATGGCGACAACAGAGTCAGTCACTGCTGTAGTTGCTGCAAAGGAGGAGGTGAAGCAGGCTGTGGCAGATAATTTGAAGTCTACGTGTTCATCGCCCTGCGAATGGTTTATCTGTGACGATGATCGGAGCGGGACAAGATTCTTCGTCATTCAGGTTGAAATTTCAAATCTGATTTTCTCGGCAAGACCAGATTGTTCTTTGAGATGTTTGCTAGATCAGGATTTGAACCTCAATTTTCTCTAATCTACAGCACAACACTACAAAAACACACTAATATTGATAGTGGTTCACTCTTATATGTAAATTCTCTTAGAATTTAGCTGCAGAATTCAAAGTTTCTCGGTGCATTGCAGGGATCGGAGTCATTGGCATCGTGGCAGGCGAATCTACTCTTCGAGCCAATCCAGTTTGAGGTATAAATCTCTTGTGTCCAAACTTTAGAGTTGAAGTTTTGCCGAGTGTGTTATGTTTATACTTTAATCTATTGGTATTATTATTATGTTATGATATAAATAATTCAATTGATAGATCACATTAATTAATAACGCATAAATGATATCATCAGAGTAAGATCGGAGGGGTAAATATAGCATTGCTCCTAGTTTGTAATATTGTCTGAGAGAATGTTTTACATTACCCTCCTTCAGGGACTAGATGTAGTTGTGCATAGAGGCATTTACGAGGCTGCGAAAGGGATATACGAGCAAATGCTGTCGGAGGTTCATGCCCACTTGAAATCTTGTGGAACTCGAGCAACCTTTCGATTTACTGGACATTCTCTAGGCGGAAGCTTGGCTCTTCTCATAAATCTTATGCTATTAGTACGTCTCGAAGCTCCAATTTCTTCATTGCTTCCGGTGATAACGTTTGGCGCGCCCTCCATCATGTGCGGAGGTGATGTTTTGCTTCGTAAGCTTGGATTGCCCCGTAGCCACGTTCAAGCTGTCGCTCTGCATCGAGACATCGTCCCTCGTGCCTTCTCTTGCAAGTATCCTTCTCACATTGCCAAGCTTCTCAAGGCTCTAAACGAAAATTTCCGGAATCATCCTTGCCTAAATAGCCAGGTAAATTTCACAAATTCCCAATTGCTATAATCAATGACTTTTGAATTAGTATAACTTCACTATTTTTAAAATTGTTCTATGTTATTTCTATACTTTTTTGTTTCGATCTCTAACAACTATTCAACTGCACCAGGAGAAAGAACGCGCCACAGTGGCTCACTCTTAATGCGACTTATGTGTCAATCGTCATCGATAATCTAAGTTGCTTAGTTTGTTTTTGTTCTTCTTTTGTTGTAGAAACTACTATACGTGCCGATGGGCGAGCTATTGATCTTACAACCCAACGAAAATTTCTCCCCCAACCATCATCTTCTTCCTCCAGGCATTGGTTTATATCTACTGGACTGTCCTTTGAGTGAAACCAGTAATGCAGAGAAGTTGCTTCAGGCTGCTCAAATGGTATTCTTAAACTCACCCCACCCGCTTGAAATCTTGAAAGATAGATCTGCATATGGCTCCGAAGGAACCATTCAAAGAGACCACGATATGGAATTGTATTCAAAATCCATTCGAGAAGTGATTCGACAAGAGCTCCACCAGATAAAAAAAGCTAAAAGAGAGCACTGGCTTTGGGTTTCCCGGCAGACTCTCGCAGGTCGAAGCAACAGAGTCACTTATCAATGCCAGAACAAAGAGAAGTTCAACTTATCCGGCGTAGTACAAAGAGGGAGAGAGTCCTTAGGGTTTGTTGCATCTCAGCATATGCATCTTTTTGTGGTGCTTCTATTCCCAGCCAGATTGCTTCTCTTGGGTGAATTCAGCCCCAGTGTCTAGGCAATGGGTAGGAAGATGATAGATCAATCTTTATTTCATTAATTCAAAGTAAATATTACTGCTCAGTACATACATATAAAAAGGAAATAGAACTACGGCTTACTTAGGGAAAATTGAATTTGTAAATTGTGTAAATGTGATGAAAACATTTTCTAAATAATTTAAACTAAGAAATAAATGACGTGTTATAATCAGCACTTTAGACTTTGTCTTTTAAAATATCTTTAAATTGGGTCACAGGACAAGATAGTTCAAAGCCTGAATCATAGTCTCAATCATTGTCAGGTCATGTTCATAGAAGCTGCGGTTTAAAGATTAGATGGATATCTCTTTCAATGTAAAGCTTTAAAAGTAGAGAAGGGTGTTAAAGTTGCTAAATAGTTGCGTGTACAACATTATACAAAATGCCAAAAATCAAGGAATCCGACAATGAAGAATGATTGAATGAATCATGATTATCGAATAAATAAAAACAAAATCAAAGCATTGTCTGTAACAATAGATAGTATGGTGGATTCAAAAACACAAACTATTGAGTGACGTGGTTTGATTTGCATTTACAAGATCATCAGATCCAATCGGACCTCTAACGTGAGAATCTAAATTTCAAAAAAAAAAAAAACATAGACACTAGTGGAGTTCTATATTACAATTGTTCTCTAAAAGCAAATTCATATTACCAAAGGCAATTCTAGTGAAAATTTGGGAATGTTTGATGAGAACAGTGAATTACAAAACAAAGGAATAACAGAGTTCTTAGTGTTCTCATTTTTCTTCAGTTGAATACAGAGGAGTTATCAGCTCTATAGTAATACATTCAATCATCTTCTCCTGAGAAGGGAAATGAAAGATGAAGTTACAGATCAATCTTACCCGCCAAGTACCATGAGTGCATAGCAAGACATCCAAAGGCCAAGATATTTGCAAGGGAAGATAACCCATGAATCATGCCAAATTTTTTGTTCATGCTAGCAAGTTTTGGATTGACCTTTGAGACTTCTATGTTCTTTGACCCTCCAATTTCTTGACCAATGTCGCTTTCTTTTTCCAACTTGTGCCTTTGTTTCATCATCTGTCCACCAGTGAGCAATACAATAAATTAAATAATTTTGTTAGAATACCAATGAAGTTGAGATCCCAAAGATGATACTTGCTAACGTAAACATTGTGAGAAGCCATGAATTTCCGGTGACAGGGAACAGAGGGAATGATAACTATTCACCACAAATGCATTCATCTAGCGATACAAAAGAAAGAAAAGGAGACATTAAGGAAGCACCAAAGAGACCAGAATTGGTAATAGTATATACCAGGTAGGAGAGTCTATTAATACACAAGAGTTATGCACGTCTGGACATTAGTCTTTTGCTTGGATTCAAAGTTTCATTTTTTATTCCAGGTACACTAAGAAGTTTTTATTAGGGTAAAATGCATTTTTAATCCCTAAGCTTAGGGGTCTGGGACAACTTAATCCACCAAATTATTTTTTTGCGCAAAAGTAGTCTTGTACTTCAGGTCCTTAGTAAAATGAGTACTGACTTTTCGTCAAACATCTCGCATTTTTTGTTTGTAACGAACATTTTAACCTACCTTGATTATCTTGATTCAGTTGATTTCCTGCAAATACTTGACATCACAGTTGATTTCAAAGACTAGAAAACATTTTAAATGAGGTCTATATTCAAAATCAAATATGACATTGAGTGCAGGCGTAAAATTGAGTCAGTTAAGATAACTAAAGTGAGTTCAAATGACCATTGCAAGAAAAAAATGAGAGACATTAGTAAATTTTATCAAAACATTGGTCGTTTTAAAGTTAATAACCCAAAATACAAAGACATTTTCGCTCAAAAAATAGTTTATGGTATCTATTTTCCATGACCCTAAAATTCAAGGATTAAATTGAACTTTACTTTTTTTACAATGCCACAGACAATTTCCCATTAGCAATCAGTCATCTTGAGCAACAATAGTAAAAAATCTAAGAGCCCCTCGCTGAGTTTTTTAGAAAATGGATTCTAACACTTAGAAATGTTATTCCTCATCTCTACGTTTCACATTAAAAAAGATTAGAAGTAAAACTTCACCTCTATAGTCATGGGTGTGAAGACAAACAAATTTGTCAGATTAAAAACAAACGCTGCCACCAAAAATCCAAGCTGGTATTTCTCAACAATGGAGGAAGATTTCCATGGATGAAGATACCCAAATGATGCAACAGAAGTTGCGCAGCAGATTCCAACCATTGTGAAATATGCAGGAAACATCTTGCTCTGCAGATTACCAAACTGGTGCCTCGGTAGATTCCTGAATGTCTCATCAAATTAACCATAACTTTATCATATGTATGATTTATACCAGAATAATCAAGTTGAAGAAAATTGAAATCCAAAAGACTTCCAATCAAAATTTACTTCTATCAAAAAAAGAAATTGATAGATAAGTTCATGAAGCGCAGCGTCCTGAACTCATTCACTTCCTAAAATTCACATTGAAGGGGAAAATGATCTCAATGCAGCTGGGAATTTTCACTCTATTTTCCCAAAGGCTCAGAGAATCCTGCATCTCCCAATGGAAAAACTTCAATCGTAACTGTTATCACATATTTCCATTGAAGAACATTTGCGAGAGAAACTAGGATTCACAGTCATCGGTAAATGCTACTAATTCCAAAATTTCTTTCGTTATCCTACATTCTTCCGACGATAAACGAATCCTGAATCTCCTGATTGAAAAACTCAAAACATCAATCGGTCGACTGTCAGCATTCGCTAGGTTTATGTTTTCAATTTTCTCATTTAAATACCGAATACGAACTGAGGGTCAACGACAATAACTGAAGAAGGCAATTACAGTTCCGATCAGTCCAATTTCTCAGCAATCAACAAATGGAGAAGAATCAAGGAAGAGAAAAATAGAGTGGGGAGGCTCACTTGAACATAATAATGCCTCCGATGAAGGTTACCCACAGAGAAGCGCCCCAAGCAGTGGAAAAGCAGAGAAGATGAGCCAGAGTGAGAAAGATGAGGAGGTTTCCACCATGCGGATCAGCTTGGGATTTTGACCCAAAGGTTTCTGGTGAAAATATCACTCCGATTGCTAAGAAAGCCAAGGCGGCTAGAAATCTTGTTAGCCAAGCCATCTCTCCCCCTCTCTGACTGAGAACGAGACTGAAACAGAGAACGAGAAGATGAAGAGACGGAGACTTTTGGCCTCTGGGTTGCCGCCATTAATACTGCACTCGAGAATCACGTTTTTCCACAATTATTGTTTGGGCTCGAGTTTGGTAAATCGGTTTTGTTCGATCGGTTTTAGCAACCCGATTTATATTTTAGTTACTTTGAGTCGGTTTTGACTTGTAATTCTTGCCTTGTAATATAAGTCCGGTTTAGTTTCAACTAATTTGAATTGTAAATTTTTAATTCTATAAAGTTTGATTTTAGGTTAACTTTCTTTAGTTTGGAAACGAATGGTCCGAACTCTCCAACCCATCACGTACGACGAATGACGGGGTTGAAAAACCCACGCGATGAAAAAACGTATTTACACAGAAAAAAAATTATTTTAAGAAAGTTCAAAACTCTACCCGACAATATTAGATCAAGTAGATTTGTCCAAATTTGATTGAGCCCAAAACCAGGACGACAATTAAATCATATCATGTAACACTCCAATAGTATACGTTTTTTCATCATAGTTATGTTATCAATAGATAGAATGGTTTTTGAGATTTGATGATTTTTTAGAGAAAATTCAAAATCGTCAAAGTTATTTTATCTGGAGTTATTTCTCTTTAAACCCCAACATGTAAGCCTTAAATTCAAAGGGTTATTTTCGTAAAAATATATAAATAATTACTTAATTTTCACTCATTATTTTTTATTTTAAAGATTATAAACTAAGTGCTATTATTTGTCAAATTCGAGCGTTATTATTATTAACGAGTCTTCTCTTCTAATCACTTAAAATGTTTGGTGTGATTACTTAGTTATGTTTTGCTAAAAATAAAAGTTGGAGTAATGAAGCAAATACGACCATTAAAATATAATCAACGGTGTTTTCTTGATATATAACTTATGAGCTTTTGTGCTCAATGTCCACAATTCTAGACGCATAGACCTTCAAAGCAAATGTAGAAAGACGAGGAAAAAAAAAAAACACTAAATTCTAAGAAGTATAGAAATTATACTGTATTCAAATACCGTAATATTTGATCATTTAAAAATAATTATAGTGTAAAATTAAAATATAAATTTATTATTTTTTTATACTCATGTTAGGATTATAATCTAATTTTACATTCTAACTTTTGTTTTGTGTATTATTTGGTGTAATTAATATTTTAATTATTATATTAATAAATAAAAAACACTTAAAAATAAAAAAGGGAAACATAGCAACGGACAGTGTGCCACCAGTATAATAATTTGAGAATCCAATCAAGAGACGTGAAAAGTGGCTACTATACATTAACTGGCAACAACCCACCCCTATTGCTTTCAAACACGATCTCGTCAATGCAAAGAGCCAACCCATTTTGCCAATCTTAATAACATTATTAAAACACTAAGAACAAGAAGACAAGGCCACGTGGCAGAATATGACATAATCCATTTAATAAATCTAATTACCACGTACTTAATCTAATCATCTCACTTAATCAATGATATTAGTAGGCGGTGTGTAAAGCGTTAGGGTGTTTTGATTAATTACTATGCTGATTAATTAGAGGGGCCCACTCTTTTCAATTTCAAACAATTGAATCATTTCTGACCGTTGATGATGCATCAGAGGCTCCACATTTAAATGGGATACAGAGGAGGATTATGTAGCTTCTTCCACTTATTGCCCATGACGAGTTTACCCTCGTAACTCTTTCTATAATCTATTTATTATTATTATTTTTTAATATTGGAAAATAAATATATTTTCAATTTTTCAAACATATAAATATATTTGTTTTTGAATATTGAATTTGAAAAATAGACCTTCTCATCAAATATTACTATGGACATACCACGAATATAATCTAATTAACAATAAAAAAACTATTGAATATTAAATTTGAAAAATAAATCTTTTTCCTCATGAAAGAATAATTAAGTAAAAATAATATAATTAAAAAATAATAGAAAAAGTGCGACATTAATCTCATTAGTTGGAGGTTAAGTGACAATTTAAAATTTAAACTACCTTTTAGACAAAACAACACTTAATGTATCCACCTTAGCGATTTAGACTCAAATCTGAAATAATTAGTCAGGGTGAGTGAGAATTTAAAATTTATCCTACTCGATGTTTTCGTTCAAAAATTACTGCAGGCACTCGTAGAGCCTAGATCCGAGGCGATACTCTTCAAATTTAACTTGAGAATGTCTAGATTTGAAGAGCAAACTCTAATAGCAAATACTGAGAGGAACTTGCGGAATTGCAAACCCGAATGGGTAAGAGCTCAAAGAATAACATTACAATATTATAGACTCAAATCATTATTGGAACCTTCCTTGACGACAAGAAAGTTCCGAGTCCAATATTTATTGCGCTCAAGAGACTTTTTCATTCTTCTTCTCTCAAAACGCGTCGATTCACTTCATTTAAAAATATAACATTCTTATTGTAAAATAAAATAGAGAAGGCTAGTTTGGACATTTCACTTCCTTTGCTTTTTTATTTATTTGATGTTGAGAATAGTCAAATAACCGAGGGTCGGACGGAGAAGAAGAAGCAGAAGTTCTAGAGAGGGAGAGATTATGGGAGATTTTGCGTTGTTCTTGGATGATTATGAGTCGAGTTCAGCGATTTCATACTGTAGAATTTGTCACGAGGCGGAGTTCGAGAGCGCCAGGAGCTTGGAATCTCCATGTGCTTGTTCAGGAACTGTGAAGGTGATTTGAAATTTGTCGTCTGGTTCTTCTGGGTTTTGCTGTTTCCTTCTTGATTTCGTCTGATTTTTGCAGTTCGCTCATAGGGATTGTATCCAGAGATGGTGCGACGAAAAGGGGAATACCATTTGCGAAATTTGCCTTCAGGTTTGATGCTTTCCTGCCAAAATCTCTCTCTCTCTCTCTCTCTCTCTCTCTCTCTCTCTCTCTCTAAAGAAGTATGAAATTTTGCAGAAATATGAACCTGGATATACAGCGCCATGTAAGAAGCTTCAACAGCGTGAAACGGCATTGTCCATCAGGTATTTCTTCCCTTCCATTTTTTTTTCATATTTTTTAAATCAAACGCCATTGTTATCATTTTCTCTCTCTAGATTTCATTTAGTAGTAAGAAATGGAAGATATTCATAAATCTTAACTTCATCTACAAGCCATTTCGTTTTGACCCTTTAAGCTAGAATTTCGTTTAGACCCTTCTGCCATTTTCTATCTTACTGACTACTACTCCGCAGAGATAGCCTCCAATTTCCACGCACAGAGGAAGACCCACAGAGCCCAAGCGCATTAGCCTCATCTCAAGTCTCACCCATCGGCCCGGAGTACAGCCGATGCTCATCTCCGCCCAATGGAAACGCTTTGCGCTGTCGATCTCTCGCTCTCACTGTAAGGATTCTACCCTAAATTTAACTTCATTTCTTCATCAATGGCTGCCTAGCAATCGCACAGAATATCCAGGATTTCCCCCATTTGAATTTTCATAAATTTCTGCAGTTTATGATACTTTTGCTTGTGAGACATCTCTTTGAGATTCTAGTGTTTGGCACAGAAGATTACCCATTTACTCTCTTGACTGTAAGTAAACGAATAACTCTTTTTCAAGTTCTTCAAATCTTGGAAGACCGCCATTGAAATACATTTTTCTTCCTCTGGCCTGTTTTTCAGGTGCTTCTTCTAAGAGCTACTGGAATCATTTTCCCCCTGTTTATCCTCGCTAGATTAATCGCAACCTTTAAAAACAACATTTCTGTTCATCGTCAATATCAGGCAAGTGCAATTTCCGCCATGTTTGTAAGCCATTTCTTCTGGTATTACAGCTGATCTAGTCTCTACTTTTTGTTCTATTGATTGGATCAGGATTCTGAGGAAGATGAAAGGCAGGACACAGCAGTTTAAACAGAACTTCCATTGTTTCCTTGTTCGCCTACCACCATTGCACTACCCAGAATCAAAATAATTTTTTTTTTAATTCCCCTCCCCCCATTATGAGTTTAGTTTAATCTGCTCATTTGCAGTGTCGGATGAACTAATTTGTTTATTGATAAATTATTGGATATACATACACCCATCCAGGCCTCTTCAATTTTACTTCTTTGCTAATTATTTTAATAAAATATGTTTTTAATTTTACTTCTTTAGCGTAAGGTCTATTCATTATATATATTTTAAATAATTATATATTTATTTTCTTAAAATATTTATTACATATCAAACAATAATTGTCACAATTAAAATATAAATTATAAATAATTAATTTACTGGATCAATTGCAATAATTATTATTTAATACATCAACGAATATTTCAAGAGAGTAAACATACACTCCTCGTTATTTTTATTAATGTCTCAGTGGTTTCAGTTTGTTCAAAGTTAAAATAAATTTTAATCTTTTTTTTTTGGGTAATGATTTTTATACAATTGATTTGTGCATTATTTGTATTTTGTACGTGCATAAAAAAAAAAAAAAAAAAGAGTGAAAAGAAAAAGTAATTTTGTGGCTGCTGGGATTCGAGCCCAGGTCTCCACGGCCACAACGTGGAATTCTAACCACTAAACTACAGCCACTTACTGCCACTATTCTATTACATTTCATATATTACTCTATCTATATTATGATTGTAGAATGGTGTGACAATTATTTTTTCAAAGTTCACATGATTAATTTTAGAATTAATAGGTTAGTTGTATCTGCTAGATTATATGTATTAGTTGCAAGATTTTTTTTTAATAATTTACTTTATTTGTCTATTAATCTTACTTCTATAATACTTTTAAGTTGTATTATTTAGTTATTATTTTATTAAATAAGACGAAATTATAGTCTGAGACATGTTTAATTTTGATTTGGTTCACGAGGAACAAAGTTCATTTTGGGAGGTTAACCTATATATATCTTTTATAATTATTTTCAATAAAAAATAAATAATTCATTACACTTTAATTTGTCGCTCACTTAACATATAATTATTTACATATAAAATAATAAATCACTTAAATAATAAGTTGGAACAGAGAATAAAAGTTGTAAAATTGTAATTAATATATATATTATTTTAAGTTTGTATTTTTATAACCCTCGAATAAGCTTTGCCGCCGGCGGTTTCACGTTGGAAAAACCCTAAACCCGCATTTCACTATCTCTTCCTCTAAAATCTCTCTGTGGTGCAAAACGCCCTATCGCCCCGTCCGGTTTTGGGTTCGAGCGGCTCTGCCTCTCTCTCTCTCTCTCTCTCTCTCTCTCTCTCTCTCTCCGTTTCTCGCCTGTCAGTCCCTACTCGAGCTGAGCAGTCGACAGATATCTGCTTTCTTACTAATTTGCTAGACGGACTTTCCATTTAGGTACGAATTGGAACTATCTCTTGTTTCAGTCGTTTTTCTGTTTTCAGCTTCTTTCATCACTTCCGGCACCGAATAACCTCAATCAGATTTCCTCTTCCACTCCAGGACTTCAAAACTTCAGGGAATTTATTCTCCTTGCTTATAAGCTCCCTCTTCCCAGCCAATATTTTCATTATTTAATTCGTCTTTTTGCTTTATTTTTGCGTTACTTTTTGGTGTCGTAGCGAACCTGGTTAGAGTTAGGGTAATCATTATTGGACACGCCAATATTGTCTTCACTCTGGTATAATATGTAATTGTTTAGTGTTAGTTAATAATTTTTGGAATACACTATAATATGGATCAAAACATTATAATTCATGGAGTTAGTTTTGAATACACTCGATCATACTGTTTTTGATTTAACTTACCTGTTTGAAATTCAAAAGCGAAAACAAACCAGAACTGAAGCAGAAATTGCAGTTCTGGACTGAATGCTACCCAGTTTGGTTTCAGTCCTAGTAAAAAATGTTCTTTTGGTGAGCTCAGTTCTGTTGCAGAGCAAAATCGTCTGACTTTTGCTCATTATTGCCTTTTGATTTCTTTGTGGGCTTTTATTTTTTGCTCCTCTTTCTTTGGTAATCTCTAACGAGAACATTCACAAAATAAAAAAACATTATATATAATCGTATACGGCCATTGAGTGAAAATTTCCATTTTTCCTATGATTTTTTTTTTGAGAAATCTTTGCACTTTGTACGCATGGATTTCTAAATTACTGTGATCTTTGTTTTTATGCTTCTTCAATACTTTAAATGTTGGGATTAATACATTATGTAATTTGCAGCATTTATTGTTGGAATTATCAGTGCATTTTCTGAACTTGGCATTGGAAAGACAGAGAACTCCTGTCAAACAGCATGGCTCGATTTCGTAATGTAAGTATTTTGAAGCCGCTGTTGTGTTCTCGGTGTGCAGGGTGGGAAAAGTAAATTTCTTTTGTGTTACTTCATATTTTGATTGTTTTTTTTTTCCTGATGGAATGTTGGTTCCAGTGTTAAAGTTGGGTGAAGTGTTTGATTGTGTATTTTCAATTGGAACAGAAAAAGAGGAAGCCCTTTGTGAAGCCGATTACCTTAAAAAAACAGGCTAATGTTGATCATGTCACGGGGGATAAAATCCCCAAGAGCTTTGTGTTTTCTAGAGGGAATTTGCCTGGTCCTTTAAGGCAATTGCGAATGGATCTAAGGAAGTTAATGCTTCCTTTTACAGCCCTTGAACTTAAGGTAAGATCACCATACCTCATATGTTTATTATGATTTCATTAAGCTAAAGCTTTTGTTATATGACATGTCCTGTAATTGCAAGTGTTAATGTTTGATGCAGTTATGGTTTGGTAAAATAGTTTTGACTTTGTCAATTGGCTTGGAAGCGAGTATCAAGATTGTGAAGACAAGGAAGAAGCAAAAAAATATTATGAGTGTAATTAGGGTATTATTTTGGTGGGTTGACATATAAGATAAAAAGAAGTTTAACTTTTAATGCTTATTTTTACACGTCCCACGGCCTGGTTGTCCCCTTTCTTCAGAATTTATTTAGACTGGCAAATATTAAAAATGGTTGGTACTTACTCTCATAATGGTGGAGTAGCGTAGCTGTTCTACGAAATTAGTTTGGGAGTTGTCATTCCATTCCATTATATGGAAAAATGACTATTACTTTGAAACGAGTTATTTGAAAAGCATTGCTTGCTTATATAGGAATTATTTTATTATAAATAAAGTCTTCCATGGTAATATTAAATTAGTTGGGAAGCATAATTACACTAAATTTCACTCAGCCATCAGTACTACAACATAATTAAATAAATACCTGAAACCAATATTTTGTTATGGGTAGCTTTCTCAATTTACGTTGTTTTATGTATACATTACATTTCAATGAGCTTGTATTTATTTATTTAACCTTCTTATAGGAGAAGAAGCGGAATAATTTGAAGGACTTCTTAAATGTTGCTGGACCTATGGGCGTTACTCATTTCCTCATATTGTCTAAAACTCAATCTGCTCCTTATCTGAGGGTTGCAAGGACCCCTCAGGGACCAACTCTTACATTCAAAATTAACGAGTACTCGTTGGCCGTTGATATTGCTCAATCCCAATTACGACCAAGATGTCCTAAAGACCTTTTCAAAAATGCACCTTTGGTAACCTCTTTCTCTCTCTATCCACACACGCACCCACACAATTGAATGAGCATACTTTCCCAAAAGATTAGTTTCTATCAGCTGATTGATTTATTGGGAATTTAAATTTGGTAATATATCAAGATCAAAACATTACAACTGACTACTAATATTGCTAGGTGGTTACCCTGTTGTGAATCTGACATAGTGTTCACATCGGCTGTTTACCCTGATTGCATGTGCTAAAATATATCTTTACAAACTTATAATATTTGTATTTGTCAATAAGAAGAATTCATAGAAGAATGGTGGAGTTAAATTGTTCTATGTATGGTATGATGAGTGCACGATGCTGACATAATATAATGCTGGCAGATTGTACTTTCTGGTTTTGGAAGTGGAGATCAACATCTAAAGCTTACAACTATAATGTTTCAGAACATCTTTCCTGCCATTGATGTCAATACAGTGAGTTCCTTTTACTGCATATGTTTTATATATCACCAAAAGTACGAGTTCTTAATTCTTTAATAATTTCATTTTTCTGTTCTAGGTTAACCTTTCATCTTGCCAGAGAATTGTGCTACTAAATTACAACAAAGACACAAAGCTTATCGATTTCCGACATTACTCCATAAGATTGCAGCCAGTTGGTGTCTCCCGTAGGCTTAGAAAATTTGTGCAGAATCACCAAGTTCCTGATTTGAGGAATCTTCAAGATGTGAGCGACTTTATGACAAAGTAAGCAGACCTTTTTGAATGTCTTTCACTATGTGCATGTTAGCTTTTTTGTTCAGATATAGCTTAAATTTTAGTTGTCCGAGAGTTCTTAAAATTGGGTATTGTATATTTGGCCATAGAATAGGATATCTATGAACTTAAATGATAGTCATAGATAGAGCTTAAACAATATATTCAGACATTTTTTTAAGAATAATGCTAAGTTTATTTTTTTATTCTATTCTCTTAAAATACACTTGTCAAATAATTATTAATACAATAAATGTAATAAATGTTAATTGTATTAATTAATATTTAACACGTTAACGTGTATTTTAAGATGGTAAAATAAGAAAGTAAACGTAGTATTACTCTTCTTTTAATGTAAATACTATAAATTATAACCGGAGTCACTTTTTCTAATATTAGTTTTTAAGAAATGTTCAAATCAAAAGGAAGAAAACAAGGCAAAAGAATTTGATGGTCTCTCGGCTATTGCAGTTTTCATTCTCTTATCATTGAGCAGAAAAGATAATATGTCTATTCATTTGTTTTGCAAAGAGCTGGTTATGCATCTGAAAGTGAAGCAGATGAGGAAGCAGCGACGGTTACACTTGCTAGTGATCTTGGTAGAGTTAATAGAGCTTCTACAAAAAGTGCTGTGAAACTTCAAGAGCTTGGACCAAGAATGACACTTGAACTAGTCAAGGTCGAGGAAGGATTGTGTGGCGGTGGAGTTATATTCAGTGAATACGGTATAATTTTTGTTACATCTCCTTCCCAATACTTCTTATGCTTTCATCTTCCTTGTCGAGATTCATTTTTTCTGCTTCCAGTTTTGATATTATGGCAAATGTTCTTTATGGATATTTACTTTCTTCTTATTTGTTTTCATCTCAATCTACAATTTTTATTGTCAAAATCTAAAGCCCCATGTCCTTCATTCTTGCATTAAAAATCCTTCCTTGTTTCCCCCAGAAAACGTCGGTAGCAAAAAAGAGGACGACAAAAAAGATGGTAATAAAGATCAGGAAGATAACGAGGATCAGGAAGATGAAGATTGTAACGAAGTCGAAGTCGAAGAAGATGAGGAATACTGACCTCTATCTGAGAGTGCAACTTTTTTGTTTTATCCCAGCCAAGGAAGTGGCGTCTATTTGGAAAGCACTGATACTACTGCAACTACCTGATCTTGCACCATATTTGATTCAAGTTACACCAGAATGTTGATTTTTAAGTTGTCAGAAGCCTACATTAAATATGAATGAGTTTTCTTTTCTTTTTCAAGTAAGATGAGTAAATGGAGAGGTGGGTACACATCTTATTATTGCAAGCTGAGAAGAGCTGTGCACAATCATTGAAAGTCTGGTTATTTGATGTTCTTAGAAACTGTTTTTGTTGTAACATCACAAGAGAAATTACAGTACTACATTGGAAGAAACAAAAATCATGGAACAGAGTTTCAAAATTTGGACAACAAATGTCCAATCAGTTTGCAACAAAGAACAGTGAAAATCAGAGGGCGGGACGTCTGAAGCTTCAGGTGTTTGATCTAAGCAAATGCGCTTGAATTGAACGAGGAAGAGATTTCATACAGATTTCCGCAGAATTTCTTCGGATGGAATCTCAAATGTCGCCCCCGCATGGTCTTTTTCCGGCTTCATTTCTGCAGAGAGTTCAGTGTTGTCGCTTATAGTTAGGATCGTAATCGTACAAACATAGGTATAAAAAATGGATTAGCTAGGGTTCTCAGTTCTCCAAAATTGGTAAACGATTTCTCAAATCGCCAAAGAAAGAAGGAATGATTAGCAATTCAGTACCAATCCTCTTCCTAAAGTTATGTAGGGTGAAATCTGCCGTCTCCTGTGGAATTCAAATGAAAATCAATTGTAATGAATCTGTATGAGGTATAACCTACCGTAGCCGCCGCGGGAATTGAGCTTGGCCTGGACGATCATGTTGGATATGAAATGGGAGGCTTCGCGAGCCTCTTCAAGCAGTTTCTGAATTTCCGGCTCCGACGTCACAAGGCGATTCTCTTCGAATTTCCGGCGAACCTCAGCCGCTGATTCCTTTAACATCAACGAATCTCCAGCGAACGTTCTCTTCGTCGCCTTCAGCAGCGCTCTGTAAGCGCTCAGAGCTTCCCCGCCCGCTCCCACCATCTCGTCCTCTCTTCCCCAACTCTTCCTTCTCCCGGATATATCACCTGACGGTCGTTTCATCCTTAGTTTAATTAATTATTATTAAAAACAATTTTTATTAATTTACAAAATATATCTTTAATTCCGTGCACTACAACTTGCACGTTTTCCATTTATTAGCTACTAATTTACAATTTTTTTAGGTTAAAGAGTAATTCACACTATAATATTTCACATCATTTATATTAAATCTCAAATTATTATTTTGAACTAATCGAATTTCAATATTTAAATTATTAATAATTCAAACTATCTTATTTAATAAAGTGTTTTAACCTAATTTCAAATAATATCGCGGGATTGAAAAGTTTAAAATCGATTTAGAAATGCTCAAAAGTTTTAAAAATTAAAATAAAATTATTTATCAAGTGAAAATGTAGAATACATTTGTTGAATTTAATAATAAATTATCACTTAGGTTTAATTTGCTTATAACTAAAAGTTGAGAGATTGATGTGTTAGTAATGAACTCTAATTATTAATCAATAAATGAATAAAACATTATAGTACAAAAGATCAAAATGTAAAATTGCATTCCTAGTTTATGAAGGCTAATGAAAATTTGGAAATGGCAGGATGCAACATTGGAACTTGATAGATCTCAAACAAGGATCACCAAAAATGGTGAGTGGGTGTGCAGACAAACTTGAGTTTATGTAAATTTCAATGAATCTCTGAAGCTGCAAACTTCCAGAGAGAAGAGAGAGATTAAAAATATGAACAAGATTATACGGGGGAATCAACCATTCTGCAATCATGCTTCTTCCTCCTGCATCTGTGGTGCGACTTCTGATCCAAAAATGTGTTCCGGCCAACCATCTCCGCTGAATCTTTACCTGCCGGAAAACAAGATGGCACAGTTGTTAATCTTAAGCTGAGATTTCAAATGCAAAAGATGGGGGCAAATACAGTAAAGCCATAACGAAAAAAAAAAAGGCAAAAGGGAAATGCAGTAAGAACAGCATTTATAGGAGAGAAGCCTATTCGCATCTACTGCATCAAATGTCTTCATCCAAAGAGATGCTTTTACAAGTATTATGTCTTATAAACTCTGAAAGGATTCCTGTTTCTTGAGTCCTTGAACTCCATCTATTCTTATTACCCCTCGTTCATCTTCTAGCAGTAATCAACTCCTACCCAACGAGAGATTCGCCTCAATCCATCTCATCAACTTGTGAAAGATGATTAAAAATCAAGCGATAAACAAAAAAGGAAAATACGAAACTGGGATACCGCATGCCAACCCTAACAAGAAAAATCACGAGCAAAGGCAGAAAATCAAGTCGACCCAAACCGAAATATTTTCAGTCACCAAACTCAAAATGGAAACCATGAAATTCTTCCTAGATATTTCAAAGCTTCTCGTAGACATATCATTCTCCAACGGTACACGGTGCATGCGATGTTTTTACGCTCACTCAGTACTAAGTTTTACATATCTGTTTCGATCCAACATCATCAAGAAGGCAATAAAGAGTACGAAGGAAAGGCTTCTGAAACTTAGTCGGCGATGAACCAGAAAGTTTAATAAGCACAAAAGTAGATGGTAATAAAAAATGTTCCAATCTTTCAATTAAAAGAAACATTTTGACTTCCTCAGATTTGTAACAGAAGTAAAACTCGGTATGATTCGCCACTCTTTCTCGTCGAATAGAATTCATTTTCAACTTAAAACATATGTACCAGAAATACTCCACCCTGAATATGTATGTCTATATTCATGTCATCTACTTGGTCTTCTATATACTTAAACAAAGATTGAAATAATGATCATTGAGAAATTCTTCAGAAACTGAATGCTCCAATGTAGTTTGCAGATAAAAGATCAAACTTTGGTTTGGAGGAATGAAATTGATTAAGCAAAATTCTTAGTCAAATGAAATTCTACATAGAGTGTACCTCCCAGATGCTGCCCCCAAAACATCAGTCTAGCCTCGTCCTCCTCCTCATCGAGCTCATCGCCGTATCCAAATTCTGCATCCCCGCGATAACCTGGTTCGCTCCCGTATCCAGACTCGTTAGCATGAACATCGAATCCTCCAGACAACCCCAATGCAACTCCTAAAGTTTCCTTGTCCTCTCTTTCCCTCCTGGAATTCCTCGCCTCACTCACGTCGGACGCCCAATTACTGTCCCCATTCATAAACAACTCTCCGCTGGAATCCGTCCCAATGGCCACCGGAAAATCTGAGCAAGTCCCGTGCGCCCCCGAAGCTCCAATGGAGCAACATCTCCGGGTCCCACTCCGATCGCTACTCCGCCCAGACACAGACCTCGATCCCTTTCGGCGCCTCTTTCCCGCGGACACAAGTCGTAAGGTTCCTTTCTGGTAGTTTTTTGCAGCGATTGAGGACTTGTCGTCTTCAATCAAGCTCAGTCTCGACATGTCAATTTCGATATTAAAGGATGTAGCGCGATCGGATAAGCACGGTCGCTTCGCATTGGTTCCGTTGGAGTCTAGGGCTTTGGAAGTAGTGTGAAGCTTGAAAGGTCTCCAGCTATGGAGCTTCAACGTGCAGGAATCAATGGAGTGGCGCGAATCTAGGGCTCTGTGTGCCATTCGGGATTATATGATTACCTATTTTTTCTGATCTTCTACACAGAGTAAAGGAAAAACACAAGTTTTCAATCTTCAAACAACATAAACGTAGATCGGCAGAAATTTCAGCCGTTTCGTCGGTTCAAAGAATAGTTGCAGAGAGAGGAGAGACGAAAGAGGCGAGCTGACTCCAAGAGTGACGACGAAGCTGGAGAAATGAGAGACAGAAGGGGGCGAGAGAATCTATGATTTCGGCCAATCATCTTCTCCCACGTGGCCGACTGGATTTTCAGATTTTTTTTTCTTTTCTTCTTCCTTTCCTTTGCGTATACATAAGAAAACCATGAACTCATTTATAAATTATTATTTTTAATTAATTCTCTAATTTTTCAAGTTATCAACTATTTAAAGCTTAAAATTTATTCGTTAAATTCACCAACGTATTTACTAAGTTTCCAATAAATGACATGCTTTTTCAAACTCTATCGAGAAATTAAAAAAATTTATTTAAAAAATAATTTCGAACATCAGAAACTGTACCACAGCTCATTTTTTAAGGATATAAACTTCCAATCTACAAAGACAATTATGTAACGAAAATTGTTGAACTCTCCAAATTCGGAGGACATAACGATGAGAGTGGGTAAGTCGAACATCTCGGATTCAACCGAAGTCTTCGTCTTCGTATAATCTTACAATTTATGCACACACATTTATTTATCAAACATAGTATATTTGAAAGACCCAAAAATAGGTCAACCTATTGCATAAAATTAGTTTGGGTCATTGCACTAGAGTTGTATAGATGCAGCACTTCATAGGTCCCAAGTTTCCTCAAAGGTTGCATTATACTGCTTTTCTTTACAAACTGCCTTATGAAAACCTAAGAACACCTACGAACAACTGAGAAGGGCTTGAGTTTCGGTAGATAACAAAACGACCTAAACGCAAGAGAAGAGTGGCAGAAAAATTACCAGTTTCGAACTTCAGAGTACCTTCATCGCGAGTCTAAGCTCTATCGAAATTCTGTACGGATGTGTTGTCAATCATTTAGAAATGCTCGATCATGATCAATCTTATGGAGAGATCGACCAAGTGCAGCTACATAATTGGCACACTGTTCTCCACTTGGTGGTAGAAGCTTAAAAACATATGAAACAGGCTTTGATACCATCATAGGTTTCTTAGTGGTCGATTTGTCCGGAAGCAATCCAAATTTCCCTTCGTCAAACAGAAATGATGACGACAGAAAGAAGAAACTGTCTCTGGCCAGCTTTTCCACCTGAAACAAAGACAAAGACATTCCTTGAATTCAGTCATTACAAACAAAAAGTGATCGTACGCATCAAAATCTCATTAGATGCCATTAATTATCACCTGATGAAGTGAAAATATCAGGTTATTCATAGTGAGAATAACTTGAATCCCGTGAAACTCATCAGCCAACATGCGCAGGGCCAAACAATTGAAAAAGTTCTCCAGAATAAGTCTGTGTGCACTTAGATCTTCGCCACAGCTCTGAAAATTAGGAAACCACAGCAGATATTTTACGTCAGTCCAGGGAACTGTGTTCTCCACTGATTTGGAAAGGATGGTTTGATAAGGGTGTTTGAGGCCCCACAATATTCTAACGCCTGTCAATGATTCGTCACAAACTGAAGAATATGACAAGGATGTTGTGCATATTATTTTTGACATATCAAAGTGGGCAGTTAGATTTGACGAGAAATGAAAATCTGTGTCGTCTAGCACAAGAATGCATCCTCGTGAAGTGCAGATTATGCGTTCAAATGATTTAGCATATCCGTCACTGTTTTCTGGCAAGCATGAAGTTGGCTTAGACAAAGGGGTCATTGCACTCGAGTTGTGAGAAAAATGGCACGAGTTTCCATTTCGACAACCCTGCCATTGAAATAATTTAGGATTTATTAGCAATCTAACAATAGGATATAAGATGATGAGAGTGAAAGAAACCTTGGGAATATGAGGTTATTTCCCTTTTCATGACTGTCAAAGGTATCAACACATGTCTGTCTATACATCAACTGCTTACAGATAATGAAAGTAATTTCAAGCTAGCCATCAGATGTAATACCTTTGAAATATAACTAGTAAAGATGTACTAAAATCAAAAAATTTATTTAAACAAATATAATCCCAAAGAAATCGATTATAAGCAAGAAACTTCGAATTGAGAAAGAGAATTAAAATCTAAAAGTTTTAAACTTGTGACCAGGTGATATTCCAATGGTCACGGTGATATCGAGATCGTATATTCATTTCTCGAAAAAGGGTGATCGGGTATATGGAAGTAAGTTTCAAGGATCGCCAAGTGCATACCTGAAGAGAGAAAAAAAATCTGCATGCAGGTCCCTTCGCTTCACGAAAGTGAGAAAAAAGGCATTGGCTGCCTTTGTTGCAGAATCCTTTGACAAAGAAAGTGCAAAGAGAATTCTTGTTATGGACAGAAGTATTTTGATCGTGAGAATTAAGAAGCTGATTAGCCATATCTTCTGCATACTGAACTCTTATCTGTGGACAAGGAAAGTCAGTTAAAAGATCACTCTACGGCAAATAAAATGAACATAGCAATGAAAGGATTACCTCTTTAATGATAGTTGCAAACTCCTTAGCTATGCAATCTGCTTGAAACTGATTTGAAGCAACAAATGGTACGGCTGTACAGTTTCTTCCTTCCCTAGATAGCTCAATGTCATCATTACCAAGAGCAATTGATTCTGCATTTTCATTTTCTTGACAGTTGAAAAGGCAAGTGTGTTCAAATTCGCAAGGATAATAATGCAACGGTAGGCCATCACATGTACCCAAAAATTTAGGACGGAATCGGTGTACTGAGTGTAGAACATCTTCAACTGAGAAGTAAATACAGTTTCATGAAATATGCGTTGATTAGAAGAAAATGCTAAAGCTTGCAGAGAAATGATCAATACATATATCAGAAACATGATTTACTGATGACTGCAGAATATGATGGAAAGAACACCAATCTTCTTCAATCTTTGGAAGCAATAGTGGAGTCACTTCTTTGTCATCAAACTTTAGCAGTAATCTTAAGAGACGTTGCTTGTCCTTTAACAGGAAGTTAAAGATTGTGTAAAACACTTGATTATTGAGAAAAATCTCGAGTTCCAAGAAACAGACATTACCTTAAAAACTCGTTGCCAGAATTGATATGCACATAAATTTCCCATGAATAACTCTTCCTTCCGGCCTAGTAGAAAATTATTGTCCCCATCTTCATTGTAGAAGCATTCTATGTACTGCGCATGCTAAATACATCAAAGCAAATTAAATCAGCACCAAAGCATGATTACAGGCAATTTCGTGAAACCATAACAACCATAATATTAATTATTCAATAAATATACCATACCAAATCCTCCTCCCCAAAAGGATGAAGAATCGGTAGAGGCTGGGTATCCATCAAGACACCGAGCAAAATGCCTTCGCGAAGCATTCCAATATCTCCAAACTTGAGTATTAGCACAGAAGCATCAAATGATAGTGAAAAACTGGAAAGCAATCTTCCATAAAATGTAGGCTCATAATGCCCTCTTAATGTTTTTTCTAAGGCACCCATGTGAACAAGAAGATTCAATGCGTCTTCAACAACTTCGGGTTCTGGAGGATCAAGAGACTTCTGAAACAAAACTGTCAGAAAATTTCATAAGTTGATGCACCCAGTAATAGTTGGATAAACAGTAAAATTAAACCATACCATTGGGGTCGTTAATGGATTTAGCTTCTGCGCAGCAAATCAAAAGCACTTGCTGCCTCAGTGATAACCTCAATATAGATGGATACTCATAACTCTCAAATTCATTAAAAAACGACTGTGTGACCAACCGATAAACTTCCCCATCACAAGTTCGACCAGTCCTTCCTCGTCGCTGGTCAGCCTATACCACAAGAAATAAGTGACACTAGTTTTTCTAGATAAATACTAATTAATAATACATTTTCACTACCTGAGATTTAGAAACCCAGACAAGCTTTGCGGAGTCCTTTTTTTTTCTACTGTCCCAAAAGACTTGCAAAGACCTGCACGAATCAATTACATAGGCCACTTTTGGGATCGTGACCGATGATTCTGCAATATTTGTAGCCAATATCACCTGTGCTTCGAATAAAATAATAAATATTTCCAGTTTACTCTAAAGCAACGTCTATTTTAAGTTTTTCTCTCCTTGTCTCCAGATCATTTTACAGATCTAAAGCAGGAGCATAAAGCCAAGTCATACCTTTCGATGGGACTTCCAGATCTTCATAGCCATAAGAGCTTGTTCAGTGTCAATGCTGCTATGCAAAATGTGAACTTTAAAAGAACTAAGAGGCCTCAGGAGCTTCCATTGCTTCTCCAGAGAAGCATATGTAGGAAGGAAAACCAATATGCTCTTTTCAATGTCTGACTCTTTCTCGTGGATACGTAAAACAAGATCGTGAATAAGCTTGTGAACCTCAGGTTTCATATCCGCATCAGCTAGTGAAGCACTGGGACCAGGGCAACATCTCCCAGACAGTAAATCTAGATCTACTCCAAGAAATTTACTTATCTGCAGATGAAAAAAAATGGCACACTCATCATATATGTCAATAAACAGATGCACTGCAAGGGTGTTAAAATAAAATTCAAGCTTGCCATTATACATTTGGTGTAATTTCGTCTAGTATCAGAATGTATTCATAAAAAAGAATAATGAGTGTCAACGCTTAAAATTGACAAAGAGACAAAAGGATGCGACACTTTCCATCACTAAAAAGCAAACTCTCAAAATAAACTTGAAAAACTTTGCGTGAAAGTATGAGCTGTTACCTGATCGAGATATAAAACTTGTCGCTGATATATAGTTTTCTGTTGGGAGTTTGGGATTGCAAGCACTTCAACTCGTTCGTCTCTGTCAAGATCATTGAAGTAATTCCTATATCTTCCAATATCTGCAGTTGCAGACATCAATACCAACCTGAAGAATTTCCATATTTTCAGAGTAAACAATAGTAGTTGCCAACGAAAAAATATTTAAATATAAGAAATTCATTAACTGAAACTCTATGGATCGAAAAGATATAGCTGACAACAAAAAGTTTCAATAAAAAATTAAAGCAAAATTTTAAGCCTGACCAATTTGGACAGAAGGAGTTTAAACACAATAAACTTTGTCCAGTCTACCGTGGAGAAAGGTAAAACTATAAACCAAAAGAGACCTAAGATCACGGTGCTTCATCAGAAACTGCTTCACACAAACAAGAACAAGATCAGACTCAACAGATCTTTCATGGACTTCATCAAGCACGATAACCTTGTAATTCAGAGCATTAAAACCCTTGTCTCGCATTTCATCCAGCAAAACTCCAGCAGTTTTGAAAAAAATCTTTGATCTGTAAAAATTATAAAATATAAAATGAGCTACGAATTTTGTTACAGAAAAATAATTGATTGGTACAAATGATTACAACTTCATAATATAAATATACATGCTTTAAGATTGATCAATATGAGGATGCATTTGAACATCATAAGAAATATTCTGAACAAATCTAATCCATGAATGTTTCTTTTTATGACTAATTGAATAACTGCCCAAAGCAGGAGTTTGTTATATCATCAACCAATAACCGTTCCTGTATTTTTTTTCCTTGTCAATGAAAATGTCAGATACAGTTATCACATATTCTGTCTTGCTCAATCCCAGTCAAAACGAAGGGACTTATTTTTTCTTGAATCATGGAGAGCACTACTGGCCTCTACATTATGTTGGTGAAATAAAAGGAAAACCCTCCATTTGCTTCATAATAATAATTGAAATTGGTTTTCCTACAAAATGAATCCTTTTAGACTACACTCTAATTGTCTGTAAGCTTCCCTTTTTTTTCTTTGATAGAAACCAGTTTTAGTAGAAAAAATTTGAATGTACAAAGGGTGTATAAGGAAATCTCTCCTATAAACATAGACACATTATTGTCAACGTGTCATCCAAATCATGTCCAATCATACCAAAGTTGACTCTTGTGGTAACACCTTAAATAACCCAAACAATTTTTTAGTTGAATGGCAAGAGCAGAATCCAATCGTGCATTTCCGTACAACTAACGGTTATCCCCCACCCAAAAAAATCAAAATCAAGGGACTTTCGTTAAGAGATTCACTGAACAGAAATACCTAGCTGAGAAGTGCTTTGATCGACCAATGTGATAGCCAATCTCCCCGCCCAATTCAGAGTTACGAGCTTTTGCGACCATTTTGGCGACAGCTACGACAGCAAATCTCCTTGGTTGCGTGCATAAAATTGGTTCCATGTTTGCTTCCAGAAGGAATTGAGGCACTTGCGAGCTCTTTCCTAAATTAGGTTAAACAGATTATTACTCTAATAACAATGTGTTTGCTAGGGAAAGAAAATATCAATATTGGGCTATCCAATAGTAAATAAATTACTGATACAATGGCGGAAAACAGTAGACAGTTCATTTTCCCTAAGTTCATGTCTCTTTTGCGTCTAAAGAGAGCATGCGACATTCCGATCATCGAGTTCGAAGCCAGTAGATAATCTTGAAAGACTATGGTCAATACAAAAAATGAGGGTGCTAAAACTCCGAAGAATCTTTTTGATCGCTAAGAGAACAAGGAGGCAGGGAAACAAATCTTGCCTAATAAACTTTTCAACTTCCAAGATCAAAATAAATTCGGAAAACCACAAGAACAGATATATCCGCGTATCACTACATCAAACAACAAAAGTTAGCAATGATACCACAGCCAGTCTCCCCGACGATTAGCGTGACGCGATTTTCTCGGACTTTCTCGACGATCCTCTCTCTGAGCGACATTACAGAAAGAGAAGCGAACTTGGAGGAGAGAAATTTAGAGGAGATGGACGAGGTAGAAGAAGCAGAAGGTGAGGAGGGGGAGGCCATAGTAGAGTAGAGAACCACGCACTTCCTCTTCGGAAGCTCTAACGAGGGAAGCAAGTAGGCTTTTGCTGTGTGTGAGAGGCGATCGTGAGTCCAGAAGCTGAATTTTGCTTGACCAGGTTTCTTAAGTAGTCAATTGTAGTGTCTGTGCACGTGGAAAGTTCGTCCTTTTTATGTTTTTTTTTTTGTCAAAAGATAATATTTAATTATTATATTAAAATAATAATATTTAGTTGGAGAAATGGTCTTTTACATAGGGATCAGAGGCAACTTATTTACCTAAATAATTATTTTTGACTCACCGTTGTCCATGAACTATCCGGCCGGGACCAAAAACAACTATTGTCGTGACAACATTCGTCACGAGTGAGTCGAACATTTTTCATTTACGATAATTATTTTAATTTATGATGATTATCTTGACTAACTTAATTTCAAAAATTATAAAATAATCCAACTTAAATATATGTTCGAAATCAAATCTAAAAGTTAGGATATGAATTATTAACACGATATGGGTAGTTTTGTAGTCAACCAAATAGTTAGTCTCGTTTTGGTTAAAAAAAAGTATTTAAATATCATTTCTATCTATACTTCTCATAAAGTATATATTGATTACAAATTGTAAGATTGAAATATATCTTGTGTCGAGGAAAACTAGACAAATAATAAATCGGATTATTACGGGTCATAAAATTATATCGTATGATTAAGGAGCCAAATATAGACGTGACATTTCAAATAGAGAACACTTGATTTTATGCTATTCGAGAGAGACGCGTACAACCAAAAAAAGTCCAAACTCGAAACTCAAAGAGCCGATCATCGAGGTTTACGATTTCAAAGTAGACATAAAATGGTAGAGAGACAGAAGGATTGGAGAGAAATTCCAAAATCTAGAATCCGCGAGCAGGCTGGCCGCTGGTGTGGTCCTCCTACCCTCCACGCCCTCCCCCCCCGCCTATTCACCATGTCCTCGGCCTCTTTTATTATTTTATTTTAATAAAATAATCTCAAATATAGAACCACCACACATTAACTAATATATTATATTTCATTTTATTTTTTATTATTTTGTTGAGTCGAGTTCCGATTCCAATTCCGGTTCCATCTGAAAATTTGCAATCCGACAAAAATGATGAAATAAATTAAGCCGATAAACCAAAGATTCAGTACTTATTTCATAATTTTTGTTCTAAATTTTTACGATTTGTAACGTTTTTTAATTAATTTTTTTGCAGTGAATTTTGTTCCGTTATTTTATTTTTTATAATTTTTCACATAAATTTTTTAATTTTAATTAAATGAAATTTACCCTTATCTATCTTATTTAAATGCTTTAGTAACCAACAATTATCGATGTAATTTATTATAATTTTAATTATATTTGGTCGATTAATAGATAAAATTAAAAGATAAAATTAAAGAGCGAATGAAATATTAGTCATAATTAATAACAAAAAAATTTAATTAAAATTGATTATTAAAATATTGAAGTAATAAATCATTTGTGAAGGTTTTATTTATTGAAGATTATTTATAATTTATCACAAATGTTTAAGCAATAAATTACTTATAAATATAATAATAAATTTTAATTATTTTTATATTATAAATAGAAAAGCAGATTCCGCTTGGAGAAAACGTATAACTTCCCACCTCTTCAGCTCCTCTCAATCGTCCCCCTTGCGTCTTTTCTCGCCGTCTCTCTCTCTCTCGACCTTCGGTGGTGCTGCCATGGCAATTAACGAAAAATATTTCGGAGATATTCACGAATTTCGTTGAATGCACCTGGAAAAGAGGAGAAAACGGGGGAAAAAGACGTTTTGTTTTCGCCGGTGAAATGTTCGGTAGGCTGCCGGAAGATGTTGTTCTGAACATTTTGTTTAAGCTGGAGGATGACCCTCGTAATTGGGGGAGACTCGCATGCGTTTCGATGAAATTCTCGTCTCTGATCCGTGATATCTGCTGGAAAAACAAGTGCTCCAAGACGATTCCCTCCATTGTCGCTGATCTTCTTTTTTCGGCCTCGGATCCTCCTGGTGGTTGGGCTTCTCTTCATAAGTTATCCGTGTGCTGCCCTGGACTCCTTCACGCTGGTGTTCTGTTGGAGAACTCGGATTTCGGCCTTGAGCGCGAGCTTGGTCCTGATGACAATTACCTGAAAGTCGGATCAACTGAAGCGTCCGATGCAACATCGAAACTTTCTGAAAACTCTGAGCCTTCGGCTTTGGCTGCTCCTGATGCCTCTTGGTCTTTCTACGACGACCTTTATTTGGATACAGTTTATAATGAACTTGAAGAGAAAAATTTTATCAAAATTGGAGAAAGTATTGAGAATAGCCTCCCGAGGGTTAGTCAGGAAGCCCCTATTCCCAAGAGGAGGAAGATTTGTAGGTCTTTGAGATCGCATTTAGCTTCTGGGGTTTGGAATTTGAGCAGGGAACAAGGAAACAAGCTTCTTCATAGTCGGTTTCGAGGTGATTGTTTGTATATCTGCGATTGGCCAGGATGTGTGCATGTTGAGGAGAAGCGAAATTACATGCTGTTCAGAGGCATTTTCAAAAATTTTAAAGGTTCTCATGTGTGGAGGACGATCAAGGATGGAAATAGGAGCAAGATTGATCTCAATTGTGCGTTTTGCTCCTGCAAGGAAACGTGGGATTTGCACTCTGCCTTCTGTTTGAGGCGAGTTTTTGGGTACCATGATGATGGAGAACCTGTTGTTCGAGCTTATGTCTGTGAAAATGGGCATGTCTCAGGGGCATGGACAGACTTTCCATTGTACACTTAATGGAACTTCTGTTATGGGTGGTAATTTCTACATTTGTCTGCTTCTTTCATTATCCATTTGTATCTCTAATTGGTAGAGAGATATAGGAATTGAAATGAACATGTTTAGCTTCATGTACTCTGGGATGTAGTATTGGTACTCGGTTTCTGGTTTTTTTATGATAAAGCAGTAGTGAAGACAACCCGAGATACTTCTATTAATGGGTTTTTCTTAATTAAATTTGAGTTTATTAAATGATATGTATGATTTCGATTTGGTATTTCTATATTTCTTTTTATGATGTCAAACTTTTATTTGCTTAGTCTCATGTGTTAATGGGTATGAGAGTAAGAGAGTTGAAAGAGGGCTCTTTAATTTGTGATACTTGTTGACTGCACGATTTCTTGGCAAAGGAATTAGTCATTTAGTAGGTTCAACCGTTCAAGGTTGGTTTCTCTTTTTGAAGTTTAGATTTCAGGCTCTATGATATGAATGGCAAAATATATGTCTTAGACTCCATGTTTGCGAACAGCTCATCGCCTGCCTGTGGATGAATCACAAAGTGAATCTCCGATTAAATTTGATAATATTTCAATTTCAGGAAGAAAAAAGGCTTTTTGTGGCAAAACTAGGGCTTTACAGATTATAGTGCATGGAAATTTAAAGCATTTTCTTTTTATGAATAGATGAGTAGAAATATAGAGACATTAGAACTCTCATTTCTTATATGAACTCCGTGTTTAGTTAGTCATCATCAATTGAACAGCTGTAAACCAAATTAATGAAGATTAGATTCATTATATCTCATTCCTCTTGCCTTTGATTTGGGCAGTTGAAAGGCTTATGCAATTGATTTTTGAATCTCTTTGAATTTTGATGAAAATAATGTAGCATGGGAGGCATATAATGTAAGTTGTGTCTACTAATTTTGTCTCCTAGGTCAGAACATTGTGCTTTTAACCATGGACGGTTAGTTATTGGATACCTTCCACTGTACTTGATTGATAACGAAAATGGTCTGAGAAAACAAGTTAGGATGATGTTTTATGAAGTCAATTTAATGTGTTGTTTGTTTCTTTCATACTTATTCTCGTGCTCTTGAAGTTAAATGTGACTTTACGATCTCTAACAAATGGTATAATATTATCTGATTTATGTGAATATCTGTCACTTTTTACACCATTAGTTTTCACATTTCTACAAAATTGCACAACTTAACCCGGTTTTGAGTTTCTTTTTCTTGAATTTATTTCGATTTGTGTCTCTTGGCTCCAAAATATTTATAGTTCTTGAGCTTCTTACTCTCCAGATCCAAAAGCCACTGGTTTGTTTGACCCATTTTATAATGTTGTCATTATGTTTCAGTAGAGTTTGATAATGGAGAACATTGGTGTGGTGTAGAGGCAGCTTCTCTGTTAGGGTCTAGTCGGCTCGGCTCGCGTTGGTTCATTTGGACTTTCAAAATTCTCTGTTCTCGAATCTTTTCCGATGCTTAACATCGGAAACTAGTGTCTTTATTGTAATTGTTGTGCTTGTATAAGTTACAAACAAGATCAGCTTTAGGCTAATGAAATGAGCAGAAAACAAATATCAAAGCCTAACAGCATTATTTCCCATGCATCATTAGCACTAATCTCTGTTTTTATCTACTACACTTACAATCATAGGTATCTCCTCTAGTGAATTAAGAGGTGAAAAATTCGAATGCATTGAGTAGAGCTTTTTGCGTATACCGAAAATGGGTCATTCGGGACGCTTCGGAATTGAAAATTGAAAGTGGGGTTCAAGGGACTCTCAGTCGAGTCGTATATAGACCTCCCCGTCGTCTAGATATTGGAGTAAGCAGCATTAGCAAGTTTGTTTACGGTTTCTCAGAGTCCCGAAGAGCGATTTGCATATTCCTGGACCAGCGCTGCAAACAATGACGGCCTCTCAAGCAATTTGGATGGCTTGTCAAACTCCTTCCGCCAACCTAGAGAGAGAGAGACAGAGAGAGGAAGCGTGTTAAAGTTTATGCAACTTATGGATATAAATGTTTCGTCAATGAGTATATCCAAGTGCCCATCTGATTGTATAAGTTTCGAAAGTCGGTATCATTTGTTGACGAAAATATGGAACTAGAAGAGAGAATTGAACTCACCAGCATCGATGACTAAAACTCTATCACAGTCCATGACAGTGGGAATTCTGTGAGCAATGCTAATGATAGTACATTCTGCAAAATCCTCTCGAATAATCTTCTGAATCACGGCATCTGTCTGCGAGTCGACAGAAGCAGTTGCCTCATCCATAAACAAGAGCCGACTACGCTTCAGCATAACCCGACCCAAACAAAGAAGTTGCCTCTGCCCAACACTCCAGTTTTCTCCATTATCGACCACTATTCGAAGATTACGACAACATTACCGAGCAAACGAAACATTGTCTCAATTGATATAACATGAATTTTATTGACTTCACAGACCTGAAGACTCGAGTTTATCAGGTTTTGAAGCCACCACATCTTTAAGTTGGCATCGATCGAGACTCTACGGAAAAAAGATGGTAACTTTTCGTAAAAGCATGCATAGTCTAAATAAGCTGCGACAGATAGAAATGAATATATTTTTACCTTCCATATATCTTCATCAGAATACTGTCCAACTGGGTCAATATTGCTTCTGACAGTTCCTTCAAAAAGAACTGGTTCTTGAGGAATGATTCCGAACCGTGATCTAAGATCGTGAAGACCGAGCATAGTGATATCTATCCCATCGATGATTATTCTTCCTCCAGACGGCTCTACCAGCCTGAAGAAAACCTGAATTAGAGTCGATTTTCCACTCCCGGTCCGGCCAACGACTCCTATTTTTTCTCCTCCGAGAATGCTCAACGTGAGACCCTTAAGAACCAGAGGAGTGCTTGGCCGATATCGGACCTGTTCAACGAAAGTAGATGAGAAAATACAATTTTTTTTCAAGAGTTTATGAAAATTTTGAATCTATCTACAATTTGAGAAGATAAGTGAATCATTGCCTGCAAGTCTTTGAGATCTATATTGCCTTGAGTCGGCCAGTTTGGAGGAGGAAGACAATCTTCGATCTTCCATTTGGCTTCAGATGGAATGTTAGTAAACTGCTTTATTCTCTCTACAGATACCATTCTATTTTCGACGAAACAGCTCATATATATAGCCCAGAACAACACTGAATTAAGCGATAATCCGTACGACAGTGACAGCCCAACGTTTTCTGCATTGTTCGAAACAACCGGGTTAGTCTAGAGAGAATGAGAGAGAGAGTGAGAGAGAGTTTGATACCTGGCTTTATAATGCTGCTAGGCAACAAGATCATAAACATGGTTGAAATGCAGAGGACTAAACTCCCTAGAAGTTCCAACCGGAAACCCAACCACTCGTTCGATCCGTTGTTATGAAAATCCATGCACAAATTGGCGTTAACTCGTCGAACATTTTCTAGACAAAAACTTTCCCGTCTCCCGAATGCGCGAATCGTCATAACGCCCGATATACTTTCCGAGAAATGGTGAATAACAGGGGCCTTCGTGATCGAGTCAAGCCGAGTCAGTTCGCGAGACGAAGCAAGATAGTAACCCTGCCAATCAAACAAATATATTCGTATAACAAGAAAAACTACTAATTATGCAGCATAAAAGAAGTTTGAATCATATCAATGAATAAAAAAATATCATACCCTATACCATATGTTAAGCCAAGCAAGCGGAACAAGTAAGAAAATTGTCGGCCAAGCGAATTGACACGTGATTATGAAAATGCTGAGGACCGTGATGTACATAGCGATAGTAATCCCCATGATAAACGGGATGAACACGTCAATATTCGTTTGATCACTCGATGCCTGAATTCAAACGGAACGACTTTACACTGTCAGATGGCGGAAAATATTTTAAAGCAACTCCAATGGCTGTGAGAAACCTACTTCTTACCCGACTTAGAATTCTTCCCGAAGGAGTGGTGTCGAAAAACGACATCGGTGCATGCAAAATGCTGCGAAGAATTTGCGCAAAGAAAATCTGAGCCGTTTTAAGTCCAAAAATGGTGACGAAAAAGCTTCTGAATCCAACCAATACGAACGAAAAGGCAGCTATTATTGCATAAACCGATAAAAAGATTGAAGGGTTGAATGACATAGCTGTCTCTTTTGAAGTTTCATAAGCCAGCCAATAATCACCGGCCATAAGCGATCCTTGCCAGGCAAAGGATAATATCAGTACTAACGTCACCCCCCACCATCCAAAAGCCTCGGTGCAATATAGTTTATAAACCCGAAGACTGACTTTTCCGGTTTCTCTTTCCTCCTCTTTGATCAGCTTAGACGACCCTTTATCGGATTTTGGCTGATCACCCGAATTGTTCTGACCATTTAACTCTTTATTGGTCGAAGGAGATGGTGGCTGTTTGATTGAATTATCGTCGCCAATCATTGAGCTCTTTTCGACTATTTCCATGGAGGAATCATGGGCTGCAACTAAAGCTCCAAAGTCCAATCCGGCATGCAATAATTGATTGTATTTTCCAGATTGCACAATCATCCCGTCTCTCATGACCAAAATGAGATCAACATTGTGTAAGAAATCTACTTGATGTGTGACGAGAGTAACAGTCTTGTTCTTGAGCACTCCTCTTACGCATTCCTGCATAAACAACAATCGTAAACTGTTTACAATTAAGCATGAAAGGCGGTAGAACTCGAAAAATGGAACAGAAAATAAAAATTACAAAATTTGGAATGGAAAACTATAATAGGAAAAACCAAAGGCAAAAGAAGAAAATTAATTATAAAAAATCAAGTCACTTGAACTTTTCGAGTCAAGAAACGATATGTAGAGATATATAGAGTAACGTAAAAATCTTCATACTGAATAACAATCCACCCAACTCAAATGGAAATCAAACAAGCAAACAATGTATAATAGTAGAAAAATCTAAATAATTATGCATGCACCTTGAATATTTCCGATCCTGTATGAGCATCGACTGCGCTAAATACGTCGTCGAGAAAATAGATGTCGCAATCTTGATATACAGCCCTAGCTAGTTGTATCCTCTGCTTTTGGCCACCGCTAAGGTTGATGCCTCTCTCCCCAATCTCGGTCTGATCTCCATATTCCATCATCTCGAAGTCCTTCTCCAAACAGCAAACTCGGATCACTTCCTTGTAATTCTCTCTGTCCATTGGCATGCCGAACAGAATATTCTCTTCTATTGTCCCGTTTTGGATCCATGATGTTTGCGCTACGTAAGCCGTCTTTCCACAAACTCGAACCTGTATCAAAGAATCCCATTTAGTGCGAAAACTAGAAAAGGGTGTTTAATCTCCCATAATCTATCGAAAAATTTTATCTTTTGATTGTTCATTAACAAGTTCTTTGGAATCTTCATGTAATTGATCAGATAATGGGATCTATAATCATACCCTTCCTGATATTTTGTGCATTTCACCAAGAATCGATGCGAGGAGGGAAGATTTTCCCGACCCCACCATGCCGACAATGGCCGTAAGCTCTCCTTTTCGAATTTCCAAATTTATGTTCTTCAAAACCTCCACTCCACTTTCATCATCCCAGCTAAACACTCCATCTTCAACCTTCACTGCAATTCCGTCGTTGCATACTTCCTCTCTCGAAACCAAATCCTCCACCAGCTCTCGGCTCATCATGTACTTATCCAACCTTCCGAGCGATATCATTGCCTGCGAGAGCGAGATGAGCGATTGAGGAAACGTCCTAATCGGCTCCTGCAATATTTTGAAAATGGTGGTCGTCGTGAAGACAGTGGCAGCGTCTAACTGGACGCCCAACAAAAGTGCAGTCCCAAAAGTGCAAGTTGATATGAGCAAAGGTGTACTCCACATAACGACGAGATTGCCGGCAATAGAATACATGAATTTTGAGAGCCATCCATACTCCGATTCACGAAAGGCTTGAATTCTTTTGTTGAAATGCTCCTCCCAAGCCTGAAACTTAATCACTCGCATATAATTGAGCATCTCATTCGTCGCCTTCATTCTAGAATCACGATTTGTCATCAAATCACGTTGATATTTGTTCCTCTGCTTGTTACTCAACACGACAAAAACAAGAATACCCGAGATTGCGATAAAGGCCGTGAAGACGGCTGTGCCAAGGTAGATGTATAAAAGCACCAATGCGAAGCTGACTTGCAATGGCATCAGCCAAACAGCGTGTAATTGAAGCATCATGTCGGACAACTGTTGAGCATCGACAGCCATATAGTTAACTATCTGTCCGACCCCGTGATCTTGTCGACCGGAAGACGATAATTTCAGCCCCTTCCGATACAAGTTTGTAATAAGAGTACATCGAATGAGCATTCCGAGCTTCTGAGAGTTGAAATTGAACTGATGGGTCGTTAAAACTTCGACGAATTTTGCGACTAGGAGAATCAACACGAGATAGTATCCTTCGTAGGGGGAGCTCCTTTTTCCAGCCGTGTAATCGATGAAACTTTGGATGAGAACCGGCCCAACATAGGTGACACATAGGCGAATGATGGCGAGAAAAGCAGTAAAAGCAACTTCCTTCCAGAAACATCGGAGTAATGTCGTTCGAACTGGATGAGAACATTTCTCATGAGGTTTAGGCCATTTCGATTTGAACAGAACAGACATTTTCTCAGCTCTGTGTTCCGGCGATAGCGATGGAACCTGTTCTAAAGTTAGAGGTGATTTATACCCTTCTTGGAGCAATGGATTCATCCACACCCAAAAAGCCTTTGATATAATAGAAGCCGAAGCAAAACCAGACACCTTTGATTTGCTTTCGACATTCGTCTCAAGTTCATCTTCGCTCGGAACTAAAATTCTGGTTGATCCTTTAATGGCAATGCAGAAAAGAATAGCTGAAAAAGGAAATGAAGCAATGAAGACAGTATCATCCAATTTCAGATTGTATTCTTCGACTTCTACAGCCAAGACAAATCGAACTATTGCCGAGACTGTAAACAAGAAAATGGTGATGAAATTTGCCACCCAATAAACTCGGAGCGATATCGGATGTTTCAAAGCCCGAAATTTTCTTGCGTGGATCAACAAAATCGCGATTGTTGACTGTGTAATAGCTTGAACCAACCAAAAAACTCCATCTATAATCGCCCATGGAAATTCTGAACTTGTTCTAAATCTGAAAACACAGATGACAGCATAACCAAATGCAGATAAAAGGGTGATAATCAGAGAAAGCTTAAACAAAAATGTCGTTCCGAGCTGAACTCCATTGTTTGGGATAAGAGGTTTGTTCAGTTCAGAGCTTGAATCTCCATTGGAGGGGAATAATTTAGAGTAAAGCTTTCGAACTGCAAATGCTAGAAGGATGAGCCAGAAAAGAAGATCAATGGAGGACAATAGAGCTCTCTGAGGGCAAGGAGAGAGGAAAATGAATCTCAGCCATTGGAAAACAGGAGAGAGAGACGTGTTATCAGAGGATTGGATGACAGAACAGGAGAGAGAAGTCAACCACAATGGAGAAGACATGGTTCAAAGCTTCATGAGAATGACTGAAAATTCAACGATGTGTATGCGTACTTGATAGGCACTGAGTTCCTCTCTCTAAAAACCCTGAAAAAAATGGAAGAAACAGACATATATTAGATAGATTACAGTGAGATCATAAGTCAAGCAGCTAAAAGAATCATACTAGAGCTAAGTTCTATAGTATCCATTGATAAATTACCGCCACCGACTGAAAATGGGTAAAAGTTTAGCGGGGTGAATCGAGATCGCAGGAGAGAGAGAGAGAGAGAGAGAGAGAGAGAGAGAGAGAGCTGTTAAGCTTCACAGATATCCATGGAGAAAAGGAAAACCCAGAAAAGCTATAAAGTTATTAAGCAGATTTAGCAATGGCTTTTGATTGATGTTCGAAAAAAGGAGATTGGATAAAAATAGATCAGACATCGTCGTGGAAACCCAAGATCACACAGCAAGAAGATAAAAATAGAAAAACAATTATTATTAATTAATCCTGCTAAAAATAAGGAAATTATGATTTGAAAAATGCATTTAGTTAGGCTTCCAAAGCGCAGTCCAGAAAAAAAAAAAACAAAACGAAACCCATCGGCAGAAGAACGGAGAAAACAACAGAAACCCCTTTTCCGGCCATAATACAAACCTTCTCCGACGACCCACCAAGGGTAAGTCTCCGGTTCAACAGTGCAGAAGCAAGAGAGGAGATTAAAAACAGCACAATGCAGAAATAAACCAAAAAAAAAAACGACCAATCACCAAAACCAAGTAAGCTTTCTCAGAGCTCCATTTTCAACCCCCATCAACTAAAACCAGACAGCGTCATCTCCCAGAAAAACCAGACCTTTAAACATAACTAGAGAGAGAGAGGGAGAGAGATGGTTCTAGATTTTTACCAACAACACAGAAATCCCGGAAGAAACACGAGAAAAGCTTGAATCCCAGTACCTGGCTGCCGAACAAAAGTCCAGCAGATCAGCAGAGAATTCAGAAAGAACCTTGGAGCTGGGAAGAAAGATGGAGGAACTGACAGATAAAAAGACGTGGAAGAGTAGGAATCCAGTGCGTCGATGAGTATTGAGAGCAAAGGTCACGACTTTGGCCTCTTCCTTATTAATATTCAGTACAAAGTTTTAACCTTTTTAAATTTTGTTTCAGCGTTCATCAATTTTGACTGATTGATAAAATCATTACGCGCCTAGAATCGACGTGACAACACGCTCTCAAAACCCTATCCGCCTCTTTAATCATCCTATTCTATGGACTAATCTACTACTTTCTCTTATTTGTCAGAGAAAATTGCAATATACTTTGAATAATTTTAAGTTTATTTTATTTAAATATTTATTGATTTTTTAAATAATAATTAATTTATGTAATTTAATAAATTATTTATTTATAATTTATTATATTAATTATATAATTAATGTTTGACATATTAACGAGTATTTTAAAAACATAATACATGATTAAAAACGTAATACTGCTCATGTAGTTTTCGTCTCACAAGAAAATTAGTACCCAAATAATTTATTAGTAAAATTATTCTTGTATTTTGGACTCTGATGTGATAAAATTCGTTAAATATCTCGCATTTTTTTATTGTAACAGTCATTTTAACATATCTTAATTATCTTGACTCGCCAAATTTTTCACATACATCACGCTCGATTTCAAAAAATTACAATTATACATTAATTATACAAATCATTACTTAACACGTCAATAAATATTTTTAAAAAATAAAATAAAATAATAAATATAATATTAATCGTTATCAAAATTAATATCACACGATAGAGTTCTGATTTGTTGTTAATCTAAAGAATAAAGGTTATTTGTTCAAAAAATTATTTAAAGTATTAGTATTCATTAACACCTAAGTTGTAGGCATTTATCAATTTTGTTTATAATGAAAAATAAAACACATTTTTGGCCTACTTGTTATATTTTTACATTATTTAATGTTTATTATTAGTAATTAATAAGAATTACAAGAAAACGATAAAAAAAAATTGTTCTAATTAAAAGTAATTTCTTAAACTCAGTGGTAGTGATTGTCAACCGCCGGAAAATAAATTGAATAAAAAAAAGGTTAAAATAATATTTAATCACTTAAAATTTTATTTTAATTATTAACTAATAAAATTAAAAAATAAATCATAATTACTCATAATTAATTAAAAATTATGTCAAGAAATAAGATAACCATATAATAAAAATACTAAGATTTATTTTTTTAATTTTTACCAATTGACGTGTCACTTATTAATTGATGCAATATAAATAATTCAATAATTATACCAATAAATAAGTATTTGCATGACAATTAATTAAAATTAAAAATTAAAAATTAAATATAATATTACTCATATATTAATATAAATATTCTCTCAATATTTTATACTTCACGGGTCTAAAGGCACAAATTCTTGAAATACCTAATAGAGATAAAATAAATTAAAATTTGAAGATATATTTTTATTAATTTAAAATTGTAATTATTAATTTGATTAAAAAATAAATTTGGAAAACAACGTGTATTTCACGTATCCAGGAATGAAAGTCATGAAATCTAGGTTGCGAGGAACGGGCTTGTCCCTCCCTATCTTGTTATGATTTTTAAATACCACTATAATTAGCATAATTCTTTTTTAATTATTATTTTTAAATATTTATAAAAGAAATATTATTTTCCTTATTTAGCATAAAAATCAAATTATATTTAAAATAATAGATTTTTCGTTGTTTCTTTCCTTAAAAAAATTATTTCTTTAGTTGTTAATTAAAATTTTCCTTGAAAAAAATATTATCTTATTTGATAGTTGTAATATTTATAAATTGCATTTAATACATTAATAGTATTTACTTTTTAATAGATAATATAATTTATGATTTATTTTTAATTATTTATAATTTATTAAATTAATTATATTTTTAGGTAATTAATATATAAGAAGCTAAAAATGTAACCGTAAAAACAGAGGATCATTTTTGACTTTAGGGTTTGGATATTCATCAATAATTGAGAGAGGGTCCACGTAGACCCTCCAAATCCAATCACCAACCACTCATCTCATCCATTACATTTTTAGGGTTTCAATGTTTTCAATTTTTTTTAACGTCTTTTATAGTAATCGTTTCCAAAAAGAAAAACACAAAAAGCATTGAAAAGCCATCACTAAAAACGTCAAAATATTACGTTTATTTTTTTAAAATAATTTACTTAATTTTTATTTTAACATCTTAATTAATTAAAATAAAAAATTTATCTTTTTACCGTCGGAAAAACACATACTAATATAATATAATAATTAAAAAATAATTGTTGCCCCCACCAATGAAATATTTTCTATAAATGGTTCAAATATTCTTGCATTACAGATATGATTCTCTTTTAGGTCGTGACATATGAAGTCGATATTTCTATACATTATTGAGATGAGTTTTTAACGGGATTTCTAACTCATGCTTACTCTAATATTTATATGTATCGATTTTAATTATACGATCGTAGAAATGACAGTCGAATGCGACATGCAAGGTCAATATTTCTGTACGTCACCAAGATAGGTTTCCGACATGCTTTTCTAAATTCATGCACGTTGAATGATTTACAACACTTTCCATTGGAGGATAGTTAATATGCATGTTCCATGCCTCCAAAATTATTTTTTTGGATAATTTGTTCTTGCCTCGAGCTCTAAGTAGAAAGTCTCCGATCACAAATTTTTTGAAATATCGGGGACCATATGTACATTTAATGATGTGACAATGATCGCTTCTGAGTTACTCGATAAATAATATTATGTCTATTTTGTTATTTTATTCTGTTAAAATATTTTAGAAGTACAATTAACGTTATAAATTAATTATTTATAATTTATTATATTAATTACCTATATTATTATTTGACACGTCAACGAGTATTTTAAAAGACATATATTAATGGGCAAGTGTCCTCTTTTCGGTAAAATTTTGGCTTTTTAAATATCATCTAATTTTTAAAAAATCTGACGATTTATTTTAATTATTTTTTATCGAAAATCTAATCACTTTTTTTTTCCACTCCACGCATGATTTATCGTACGTTTCTGATACACGACACATGTTTTAATTCACTTTCTCTATGTGTGTTTAATCAATTTAACCTATAGTTTCATTATTATATTTTAGAAAAATATAACGTGTGTCGTCGTAACGGTTATTCTATCGAGAAATTAAAAAATCAGCCACTTATTTGAATCGAACCACGTGGATCAAGGCAGATCAATTTAATTTAATAATTGATGATTAGTACTAATTAAATATAATTACTTTAATTTATTAATATTTAAAAAGCATTAAATTATTCAGTAAGATATCTTATCAGCAATTATTTTTATTATAGCACGTGTCAGAATTATATTAAGTTTTTTATTTTTTGTTTTTTTTTAATTAAGATTTAAAAATAATTAACTGTACATTAAATATATTGTCCAAAATGTTGGTACATGTACAATTAAATCGTCATACATGATCTCATATGATGGGTATATCTTCCTTCCCTTATGGACCACCTTTAATTTATTTATAAATGAAATATTAATTGCATTATTTAATCCCGACATAGAAATTTAAATTAATGTCGAGAGCACGTGAAGATTTAGAAAGTTATCGTAAAACATTCGCTAATAAATTAACTTAAATTCTTTTTTTTTTTTAACGGTAAACGTTAAAATTCGAAATCCGTTCGACTTTGCATCATGAGCAAATTAGAGGGTTGGATTTGCTTAAATCGTAACTAAATCGAATCGATATTGTAATATTTATATATTTTTTTAAATTTCAAAAAGATAAAAACAAAACCGGCCAAAGTCAGTCTAAACCAACTAAGACCAACCCAAATCGAATCTAACCGACTCCAACCAACATAAATCGAATTAAAATCATATCGAGCAAAAAATAGTTACTTTGAAAATACAATTTCATCTGATTGTTGATTACTAACACGAATAGCTGTTAACAACGTGAGGAAATAGAACACTAGCCTTAGATATTCGGTATCATCGAATTATGAAGATAAATTTGTCACGAATTAATGAATAAAAATTTAAAATCTACGTCAAGTTTGGTCCACTTGGCTGTCACATTTGGACGAGATTCGTGCATGATTGCAACTTTTTCCCTACTAATGCAAATTTTATTCTTCCACTTACTTTGGAAGCTTGCCAATCTTCCTCGTCTTCTTCCTCTTGCTTGGTTATTTTCCATGGACTTGCAAGTCTTTTGGTGAGTCATTGAATTATTAAAATCTATCCCTAATTTATTGTCACGGGTCATAGATGGCAACTTCCCTTTGTTGACCTTTGAGCGTGACATGCCTCCTCTACTTGCTTTTTTACCTTGATGTAATGATATGGCGTTTGATTCTTGTGTTTGTTAGTTTCTCCATGAATTTTGATGTCCGATCGTCTCAAGATTCGCTGTTTGCTTCTGATTTAAGATCACTCGATTATGTTTTTGAATTTTACAGTAAAACATCTTGTATTGATTGAACGTGAAACTTTATTTATAAACGATTATATTTTTCATTTATCGAATAATGTGAAACTACGCAACTTTACGTACTCTTCCACTCATAAAAGTATTGTCACAAATTTGTTATTGTTAAATATAATTTTATTATGTCAATTGATCTGTACTTTGCAGTATCATTATCGTTACATTATAGTTTGTTAAAAGTGGTTAAAGACGGATTATGTTATCAACATAAGAGTACGTAAGATAACATGGGTTATAACCACGAACCCGAATGTATAGAGTCAATAATATAATTTATATATATCGTCGATCAGAAGATTGTATACTCGATGATTGATTCATAAACAAATTGAAAATAATTTTCGCTCTAGTGACTTAGAGAAATCATTAAGCAAACAAAAGCCTCTGCAACACAACGAGATTTTAAGATTTAGAGTTAAGGGTTTTCGGTGGAGAACTCAGTGTTATAAATCCGATTTAAAATACGACATTGAATTGATTTGTTTTTGTTCACAAATGTTAATGCTTTATTTGAAAAATATGATCATATTTGTGGATTTAAACTCACGATGGATCTTGTGACCATTTGGTTCGTATGGTCCAAGAGACAACCTAAAAGTACAGCATCTACAAATGGACAAGAAGAGTATTCCAAGTCGAAAGCCATTCTGCGTTGACCTGTCATTCCACGTCAACTTCCATGGAAGACTTCTTTTTCTTCCCTTCACGTGCTTTCTCTTTCCAATCTCTCGTTTTGTATCTTTCATTTGTTCAATGCCTCGTTTATTGATGCTCGGCTTGTTGAGTCCGCTTGACTCTATGGAGCGGGACAAAAACGAGCTCCCTCGAAAGTTAAATGTTTTGTAGCATGCAGTTCGTTTCGATTGCATGGTATACATTACTTTTAAATTCAATTACAAATCATCAAGATAAGATAACAGAACTAATTTGCAGATTCCATGATCATTTTTGCTACGTCTTCGAGCATTAAGAACAAGTTATCTTTACCGTGATCAACCTTCTGGAGATTATAAATTATAAAACGAAACTCGTATGCGTGTTGTCTGAACTTATTTTAATCATTTTAGAATTAAGGTTTAGCGAGGAAAGTTTGAATCCATGAATTTAAAAAGAAAAAACAATACGAATTTTTTAAATCTTGTCACTTGACATAACACGTATTAATTGGCACAATAAAATGATCTTTTTTATTTATTGGTAATTTTTAATTTAATTAGAATATTATTTACGAGATAAAAATAATATTATTTAAAAAAAATTAGTTTTCCGGTAACGAAAGCCCAGTCCATCAATGCAAAAAGCCCACAATAGATTTTATCAACTTGGGCTGCCTACTTCTTTCTCATCACCGTCTGATCACGACAACTTCTCTTATCAACCGTTAAAATCACTTGATAGAAGAACCTTCGGGATAAAAAAACAATAATTATACTTAATATTTTAATTTAATTATTACATTAATTAATTAATATATAATTAAAAAAATAGTTATTAGTTTAAACTTTGTACTGTAGTATTTCCAGTAACCTTTATTCTGTACTCTAAATATTGTCAATTTAAATCCCAAACGTTGTTGTATTTCCGAAGAGACACCAGTAAGTTTGATTTTTTTCTTAATGGGAAAGAGTTTGCCCTAGGAGAGGGTTTAATTGATAATAAGTTGAAAATAAAAAGACAAAGCGAACAAAGTTAAAAATACAGGGTTTTAATTGATAATAACGACTAAACTTCTCAGCTACGTTGTCAGGGTTTTCGGTGCTACTTTAGGGTTTTTGCAGTTTCTCCACTTTCATTCACAAACTTATGGCGGTGAGGTAAGCATCTGACTTCTGTGCTTTCCTTATTTGGGTCGATTGTGATCTGCGACTGCCTGGATTCGATTATCATTGTTGAGCGGAAATTCTGGATTCGTTGATTTAAGTAGCTGTGAGAGTTTTCGTCTGTTTTCCTGTGTTTGCGTTATTGATTTTATTTTTCGCTTTTATAGTCGTCATCCTGAGGTGAAATGGGCTCAGAGGGAGGACAATGTTTATATTACGGTTTTGCTTCCGGATTCAAAAAATGCTAAGGTTGATGTTGAACCGGATGGTGTATTCACTTTCTCTGCCAGTGGCGGGGCGGAAAATCACATGTATGAGTTGAAATTGGAGCTGTTTGGTAAGATCAACGTGAAGGTAAAATGCTGTAATTTTTATCGTTCAGGCCCTTGTGCTAATTGGATTCAATCCCTTTGCGCTAATTCGATTTTGTTTTTGGGTCAGAGTACATGTGTGTTGTTAGGGATCAAATTTTAATTTTGTGTAGTGAAGAAACAAAAAAAAAAAAAGAAGCCAAAATAGCAAAACTAATTGTTTATATTGATTGACTAACAGTGTAAGAGTCAAATCCAATTTTTTTGCTGATTTCTTTTTGATTTACAAACTTGTTTTGGGAAAGAGAAGCGTTCATCATTAAACCCTAGCCTCTATCGGTCATTGTATGCCAGGGCTATCGTTAATTAAACTCCACACATTCAGTATTTGTAGTATGGAAAAATTTTGTCCATCCTCTAGGTTTTTTTGGACTTTGGAGTTGTTGACAGTTATTATGTTAGTGCTTTTGATACGGTTAAGATTGGATAATCAATTTTCATTTTATGAGGTACTCATAGGGTTGCTTAAATTTATTTTGTTTTATGCCTCAGGAAAGCAAAATTAATGTTGGAGTACGCAGTATATTCTGTATATTGGAGAAGGCAGAGAAGGGATGGTGGAAGAAGCTATTGCGCATGGATGGTAAGCCACCACATTACATCAAAGTGGATTGGGACAAGTGGGTGGACGAGGATGATGATAAGGGTATGCATAATTGTTTTCTTAGCCTTTTTGCTCTGTTTAGATTGACTGATTTTTTATTCTCTTTGGTTTTTGTGGAACTTGACATTTGTTGATTTGACTAATTGAGTAATGGTATAATCAGGCCCTGGCGACTTAGATTTCGGAGGGATGGACTTCTCAGTAAGCATAATTGGCTTAAACAGTGTTATTAACGATCAATTCTCTATGCTTCTTTTTCAATTTTTATGCTCTATTCTGCAGAAATTTGGTGGCATGGAAGGCATGGGGGGCATGGGCGGCATGGGGGCAATGGGAGGCATGGGGGGCATGGGGGGCATGGGAGATGATCCAGACTTTGACGACGACGACGACGAGGACGGGGGAGGTACACAAGCCTTAATACTAAATGCATAAATGTGCAATACTTATTTAATTGAAAACTTAAAAGCACAAGCCTTAATACTAAATGCATTAATGTGCAATACTTATTTAATTGAAAACTTAAAAAGCACAAGCCTTAATACAAAATGCATTAATGTGCAATACTTATTTAATTGAAAACTAGTTTGTCTTATGGTGTTAGCTGGTTGGGGGACTAATACAATCAGCTAATCTTGTATAAGTTTATTCATTTTTTGAAACCAGTCTATACAAATACTAACTGTTACCAATCTATACAACTATTAGTTTGTCTCATTCAATACATTGTTGTACGTGGGATATATTTTTACACCATCTAAGGAAAATCTGTCAGTAGTCAAGATAGGATTATGAATTTTTACCCAAACATTATGGGTCCGGTTTTAGCAAATGATGTACTGAGGTATGCAATGTATTGACATTCAAAACCAAGATATTGGTATTGGACTTAGCACCACTAATATCTATACAGACTCCTTTTACTTGTAAGTCCTGGATCTGCCAGTTACGTTCGCAATTGCAAGATGGCAGACATAAGATATATATATGGCAGACATAAGACATAAGAATTGTTTCATTCCGTAATGAATTTCAATTGTAGGAGTAGAGGCACCACTAAAAGGAAAGCAAATTCCAATAATTTATATAGCTAATGTTCTTATTCATTTTAGATTAGCAAAGGGTTTTTTCACCATTTGCCCTAGACTTCGGTGAAAATATAATTGTTTTCTCTTGTTGAATGTTCTTGTAGATGAAGTGAAAAAGCCCTGAAGTACACAAGACAGTGACAAGCCAGGAGAGGCCGAGAAGAGAGAGGGATGAACTTTAAAAGAGAGACGAAGGCGCACGAGCACATAGTGTTTAAAAAGTCGACGCAGTTTAAGTGTTGTGTTGTAGTAGTGGACATGTTTAACTGGATCAGATGCTGGATTTTGCTGTCAATTATACTTATGAGATAGAGAATGATGGAGTCTTGTTCTGTATTTTGGCTTTGGCTTGTAACAAATAACAATCTGATCTGTGATGCGAATGAACGGTAAATAAATGTCGGAGAAGGTACGCATTTTTATTTCGAGAGATTGATTCGAATAACGGGTCTTCCAAAGCGATTGCTCATTCAAAGTTAGACATTTGGATTTGGCGGATAACCAAGCTACACTAATTTCTTATTGCAAGATTTGCTTGGATTTAGTCTGTCATGTTGCTCATTGCTGGATTTTTAGATTGCTCGAATGTTTAAGTTTTCATTTATTTATTTATTTTTAATTTTCTTTTGGAAAAAAGATAGAAATGAATTTCATTTTGAGCCAAAAGAAATTGAATTCTGTGTAGTTTGTAAATATTATTTGAGATATTTACATTGCAAAATTGTAAGGTCACGGTGTGAAGGATAATTAAGTTTTTGTTGTTTATAATTTAATCTTACATGTTCGGTGATTATGATTTTCAGAGAAAAATAAATTGAAAAATTTAATGTACGAGGAAGATTTAAAAGTTGTTCTCTTTGGAAGACGCATAGAACGAAAGATCAAAAATTATCCAAAAATGTCCTTACTGATTTATTTTTTTTATTAAAATAAATAAAAAGATTCAACATTGAAGGAAATCATGTTCATGTCTTCTAATTTATGGTAAAGAAATCCAAACCCTAAATCTAGTGTTCTGTGTTCTCATAAATTGATGTAGAATTATTGATTTGATTTTTGATAGCGGGTACTTGTCGTCGGGGTGACCTGCTCTACAGAGTACAGAGAGCTCTAGACATGGATACCACGGACATGGACGTTGAAGATCAATCCTCCACAGTTACGAATTCAATCTCATCAAAGCGGTTTGGACTCGGGAACTCTATTCAAACTAACTTCGGCGATGATTACGTTTTTCAGATCGTTCCCAAGTAAGTAATTGGCCGGCGGGGGGTGGGGGGGTTTTCTCATCCTGTTTTATTGCTTACTGTTAACAAAAAAGACATGGAAAAATTCGAGGCTTTGAATCGAATTTTGGGTGTTCTTGCTCTACCGTTGTATTTTATTGTGGAAAACGGGTTTCAATTTGAGGGGTTATTTCTTTTCATGGAAAAGGAGCGACTGGACTTCAATGGCTGTGTCGTTGTCCACGAACGCTGTGAAGTTCTACTCCCCTGTGACTGGCCAGTACTATGGAGAATGCAAAGGTCACTCTGCAACTATCAATCAGATTTCCTATTTTGGACCTTCAATGCCTCATCTTTTGTACTCTTGCTCTGCTGATAATACAATTCGAGGCTGGGATGTGCGAACTTTCCAGGAGGTGGGTTTTACTCTGCTCTGAATTGGTCTATGATCATATCAGTTAGGAATTTATAGCTTCCTTTGTGAAAAGAAAAACTTGTTTCTTTTGATTTTCAAGACCACCGTAAATAAAAAGATGTTTCCGTTACCATGGTGCGGATTCATTCAGCTACAAGAATAGTGAATCAAGGGAATGAAATTTTGAAGTAACCATGACTGAAATATGTAAAGTTGGCTGTCCGAAAAGATATATCTGGAATAAGTTGGCAATAGAGGTTGGCAATAGTTAGGACACTCTGATGGGTATCCAAACAAGAACATACAAACTTTCTAAAGAGAATTTTCCACACCTCTTTTTCTAATGAATAAAACTATTTCCTATCCCTTTCCCTTGCATAATCCACACATCAACCCATCAACTAGCAAACAAAAAACTGCATAATCTATTTTTAACAAATGAAACACAACTGCATAATCTATTTTTAACTAATAACATACAATTATAAAACAGTTGGAAACTTTTGGAAACCATCCCAGCACTGTAGCATTGTCATTTTTATGTTTTGGTTTGAATGTTTGAAGATGTTTTATAGCCTATTTTTTTTTAAATTTTGAGGTAGTTTATTAAGAACAAGATTCCTCCCTTTGTTATTGTAGGTATCATGTATAAGAGCTGGTTCTTCTCGAGAGATTTTCACCTTTTCCTTTGGGGGATCGACAGATAATCTTCTTGCGGCAGGATGTTCATCTCAAGTGGGTTTTGTTGGGGACACTAATTTTTCTCCTCTTAGAATTCTGTTTACTTTTGTGGGTAGATGGAGTATATAAGAAATTCTCTCTTTTCATAACAACTATAGGTCTTAGAGAGCACAATTTTTTGCATACACACTTATTATCGATGTATTATACACTTATTGTCGAATTTGGCTTAGATTCTATTTTGGGATTGGAGGAACAAAAAACAAGTTGCTTGCTTAGAGGACTCTCATGTGGACGATGTTACTCAGGTGTTTCTTGTGCATTAAGCCTGTCTTTTGTAATAACATAGAATGAGATTATACATGGTTTTCTGTAGAAATATTACTATTCTTCACTAATTATTTTGACAAGAACTATGCATCCTTCTCTTCTGCCAGGTTCATTTTATCCCTGGCCAGTCCAACAAACTTGTTTCTGCTTCCGTGGATGGGTTGATTTGCATTTTTGATACAAATGGAGATCTCAACGACGATGACAACTTGGAATCGGTTAGTTATGCGAATCAGTTTTAGCATCACTAAAAGGATGAAAAATATCTAGCTCCCTGTCCCTTTTCTTCTACACTATCATGATGTGTGACTGTTTGGCTGTCTTGTGCAGTCTCAAGTCCACTCTTTTCTCAGCAGTCCACGCTTTTTCTAGTATAGTCATCTATCAGGGATGAAATTGGATGGTCCAATATCAATATAGAGCCATCTGATCTAGAGATTGGAAAAAACATACACTTTCTTATATAAAAGAATAGTTTCTCAAATATTGCATCGGTCTTCTTAAGAAGTTTTATTTGGTGTACTTTCTGATCACGTAGGTGATAAATGTGGGAACTTCGATAGGGAAAGTGGGGTTTCTTGAAGAGACATACGAAAAGCTGTGGTGTTTAACTCATATTGAGACCTTGAGGTACAGTTGCTGGATTATTGTTGGGAAATAAATTAATGAATATTTTGAAAAATAAGATTAAGGAAATCATTATAAATAGAAGGGAGGGGTAGTGAGATTAGATTATTATGATTATGCTTATTGATGAATGAAATGCTATCCTAGTTTCGAAGCAATCATGATTGACTTGGAAAATTGCAAGAAACTAGGATAACATTTCATTTGTCAATAAGCATAATTCTAATCATAATAATCTAATCCTACTCCCTCTCCCTTCTGCTTATAACGATCTCCTTAAATCTTATTTTCCAAAGTACCTCTTAATTTATTTCCAAACAATTAACTCTAATTTAGAAAGGCCTGTGAGTTATAGTTACATCTCCATCACATATCTATTATATGCGTGTGACAATACAACATAAATAATGGTGTGTA
>CM039527.1:1197994-1262517 GCA_022433055.1 Begonia peltatifolia
ACAGTATTTGGGATTGGAGAGATGCAAGAAATCTAGCAAATTTCCATGATGCTCGTCAGTTAGCTTCTGAAAAATGGACAATGAACGATGTAAGTTTCCATTAGATATCATCATAACCATTAATTTATAAGTGTTGAAGTCTACTTGTGGGCAAGGCCGACAAAACATTCTTGATTATTACGGTTTCAACTTGGTGTTAGATTTTGAAACTCACATTTAAGCATTGCCTTCCAATCAATAATTGGAGGTGATAATGATTGTAACATAGATGTGTTAAGCTTCTGTAAAATAATTGGTATCTCTACCAACTCTTTAAGGTTAGATAAAAACTAAATCATATAAATCTGAAAACTTCAATTTGAACAGAAGAAGTTTCAGAAGATTGCGATCTAAAACAATCTGTAAGCATAAACATTAATGCTGATTATTATGTTCGCATGTTCTTTCATATTGAAGAACAGTCTTAAGTTGATGGTATAATGTTTGATTTAACCCTTTGAATCTTTACATGAAAGGCTGATAATGGTCATGTATAACCTCGGCATTGTTCTATTGATTAAACTCAAATGAAATATGGGAGAAGTTTTATTTCAAGACTAAATGGAGATGACCCTTAATATTAGCAGTTGTTTTGCAGGTTGACTATTTTGTTGACTGTCACTATTCAGTAGAAGATGATAGATTGTGGGTGATCGGCGGAACAAATGGCGGGACTCTAGGCTACTTTCCTGTGAATTACAGATCAAAGCAAGCTCTAGGCTCTCCTGAAGTAGTTCTCGAGGGTGGTCACAGTGGTGTTATAAGGAGTGTTCTGCCCATTTCAACTCAGCTGGGAGGACTGACTCAAACCCAAGGCATTTTCGGTTGGTCGGGTGGTGAAGATGGCCGGCTATGTTGCTGGTCCTCTGACAATTCTCAGTCAGGTAACCGATCGTGGATTTCAAGCTCATTAGCTATTAAGTTGACCAATTCCCGCAGGAAGAACAGGCATAGCCCTTATTAAGGATAAGTTATGGATGGGTAGTAGAGGTTTCTAATCTTAAATTTTGTTTATCTTGTCTTGTTTGCCTCGTGAGATTGAGAAAAATATACATAAGATTTGTTGGTTTTCTGTATAATCTTTGATTTATGGACATGCAAAGCAGATCCTTCAATAAACAATCAAAACATACATACGATGGCCTGTTTCTCATTCCAGACAAGATCTTAGCTGTGCAAGATCTTATACAATTTCCTTGAAAATTTTGGAGAAGATACACTTTTCCAAGAAGCAACATTCTTCTTAAACCAACAAAGCAATTACATCATTTGCACAGGAAAACCAATCAAGTGGTCGAATTCTAACGGGAAACTTAAAGACGATTAAAACTTTGAATCTGATAATGATTCTAGAAAAAGAAATCCAGATCTCTGATTATGAAACTCATGTCATGTATACATATGCTTTCCTTTTGATACCAAACAACATATGTCAACTAATTGCCCATAGCAAGAAGAATAAAGGAAGACACTAAAGAAACTGGTCATTCCTTTCCTTCTAAATGGGTGGCTAACTCGAATTAAGCTTGCTTGATACAACTAGTTTTCAAATTAAGCACGGCCTCTTCCTCCTCCGCCTGACACAAAAAAGAAAATCAGTCAAACACAGTTTTAATCATGGTTATGATGCAATAGGAGTAGCATTATTATACTTTGAAAGGCATCATTATTATCCTATGCCTTTGAGAGAGTTGAGAATACCAATAAAATCAGAATTATTTTGAGGATAAAAGTGTTATGCTTTGTGGGTGAGTATGAAATTCCTCAATGCTTCAAGGATTATCTCTGTTTTGGTTATTTCCAGTTGGGAAGAGGTAGCATTCGCCCAATTCGTAATTAGGAATGGGGAATCGTTATCTTCTCTTCGGTACATACTTTACATTGATATAAATCATTCTTTTAAAACAAAAGGCGAGTATCTATACACGAAAAACATAACTTTATCATGACCCATATAAGATTCAAATAGAAATTTTCAAAATATCAATTGTAATGGTTTGACACTTCTTCAAAGTATAATGAGGTTACCTCTGCTTCCGCCAGCTCTTCCGCCAGGTCCACTCCTGCCTCGGCCTCCACCTGGACCCTTAGCACCTCCATCGTCTAAACCTCTACCAACACCTTTTGGTTGTCGCCCACCAGGACCATCCTCCCTTCCTCTTCCTCTTCCTCGGCCTACCCCAGGTGGTTTCCGGTCTGACAACGCCATTGCCAAAGAAAAACCACATCAGCTGAAAATCTTACTCCGTTTAATTAAATATCACATTAAAAATAAACAAACTCAAAAGATTATTTGCAAAAAAAATTTCTTGCACAGTTGAACAAGTACAATATGCCTTCATAAAGGCGTACCTGTACGACTCTTGGTTTCTTCCTGAACTTTATCAATAACCTAAGAAATAAACATTTGTAAATAAGTGGAAATGATGGTGAAATATATATAATCTGAGAAGAAATAAAAAAAAAAAAAATTTAGTTGAATCACAAAAGAACATTTTGAAAAACTAAAATATCTACTTCAAGCATGCATTTTTCTTCTTGGGTGATTAAATTTAGTCTTTTGAAGGGAACTTTTGACTCGAAATATCAATCGATATTACTTCATGCAGCAAAACATGAGTGCTTGCCTAACATAAAAATATTATTTCACCAAGCTTTTAAAAGTACCTCATCTGGTACTCGAAGATACTTGATTGTATTTCCGCGGATGTAGCATTCTGGCATTCGCCAAAACCTATCTCCATCCTATATGTAATTCACGAAAACCAAGTCATAAAAAGAATTTAAACAAAAAGGAATTAAATAGAAAACCACCTCCAAAAAAAGTAAAGGAGTTTAAATTACTTTGGAGGTGCAGATGACCTCCCGGAGATGGATGTTCATCCATGTATCACAATTCACCAAATGTCCATTGTAGGTCTCCCCATTCTTAAGCTCTACCAACTGGCAAAGAACAATGATTACAAATAACACTATTCAGTTAGTAAAATATATTCCAAGACTAACTTTAAATGTCAAGGACTCTTATCAATAGGTGTAGCTTAACTTAGCTAATTTCAACGTTAAGCTCTTACCATTGGATGCCCTTGAGCAGTCTTTAAAAGCGAAAGAGGAAGCTACAAAAAAAAAAAGAATTGATTAAAGGTGGCAGTCCAAAAAGCTAAATGAACATGAACATACGAAACCAGTCATAGAAACAAGAGAAAACATTCCAGTCAAACGCATAGCTCGTAAGGGTTGAATCTCAGTTCTCCAACGAGAGACCACAAAGAAAGATAAAGTCATTATCGTTTTCACGGTTTTATCAGCTTTAGAAAAGAAGCCATACCATCTTTAGTATTCAAAGAGGAGTTCTTCAAACGCAAGCCACCTGCAGAAACATTATGCAGCAGTAAATAAGATAAAAAAACACGAGACCGAGAGAGAAAGAGCGAGATTACATAAGGTGTATAAACTTCAGATACAACGAAAGCAAAAACCACAACAAAATTCAGACAAATTATAACAAATAGATGCTTGCGGAAGCAGAGACAACTGTTCAAGAAAAAACCCAGATGGATTAGAACCCTAAAAGTTTTAAAAAAGAAGAAAACAACCAGAAAAGATCAACCTTTCTCAAGTACGAGAATGCAAATATGCCAACCGCTCCAACTTTCTCAAATTTTACGCTCCAAGCGTGCGGAAGAGGAGGGATCGAGCAGGTTGCAGTCGGCTCGTCACAGCTCACAGAAGCATGAATTTGTTGAAGCATAAGTAGCTTCTAAATCAAACCAAGATATATAAATATAAAAGAAAATTGAAAAGAAAGGAGCAGCTTCTGAGGACGAATGCAAACCAGTTGGGCCTGGCTCTGGGCCTGGGCCTGGGGCTGCAATTCAATCCGTAGTGCTCCAGCCTAGGCCCAATTAAAATTAAATTCGTGTTTATCAGAAATAAATAAATAAAATAAATTACTTTTAATAAATTTGGAAATAATTCCAAATAATTTTTGTTTTTAGTACTTCAATTAAAAATATTGATTTTTTAAAAATTTAAAAAATATAAGAAAAATGAAGACTTTTAAGCTCAAAAGCTGTAAAATATAATAAATAATAATCTCAATTAAATTATAGTCTGATCTTCAAAATATATAATAAAAAAAATTGAAATTTATCAACCAAAGAACAGAGTTGGATATTGTACAAAATAGGAGTAAGGATACAGTAAACTCTGTAACCAAACACCCATTGAAGCAGAGAAGATACATTGACTATATTGGGAAGTTATTATTTTGATCAATTTATCCATTCTAGTATTGCAGGGCATAAAGGTCATTTTCCTTAAAAACCAAACCTTTTTGCCTAAACCCACAAAATCCCTGCGAAATTAGTACAATATATTTAATATATATACACACACAAACACAGAAAGTAACCCATTGGAGTAGAGCTCCTAAACTCTTGCCAGAAAAAGTGAGAAAAATCAAGTGAGCTTTTCTTCCAATCTAAAAAAATAAGTTACCAAAATCAAGCAAAGGAAGCCTCATTAAACGTTGTTGTCGTTTGCTTCGTTGCGTTTATATAAAGCTGTCATATCCACCAAATGACGCATCGTAGGTCTGCCGTGCGGGCAATTCCATGGAGATTGTAGGTCTGCCAAGCGCTCTAGTATCTGAAATAATAATCCACCCCACGTGAAAAAACTGTGATAATCTTTCAAGCATTGAAATTAATTCGAGATGTTTTAAAACAAGATACAAAATCTTTTAACAAGGAAAAGAAGTCTACGAAGAGGAAGCTAGTATTGAGATTAGACGATTTGACAATTTTTATAACATCTGGCAATATCCAATGCTAATATCTTTAATGACAAAAAACTATTATTAATTTTTAAGATAATATTAATTGAACTTAAACTCAGTATATTTTAGAATCTATATTTTTTTTAAATTTAGTTATCTTCGATTAAAGAGAAATTATATTAATTAAGTGTTTGTTTTTTCTAAAGAAGGATTCCTCGTTTCTTCTTTCGTATTTTCTTTTTATCAGTATATTTTATTTTATTTTATTTTTTTAAAAAGATATAATTTTAGAAGATTCAATTCGATTGATCACAAGAAAGAAAAGACTTTAACAACACCTTCTGCATTTCCAGTCTTCCAAGCGGATCGCCGATCATAACTGATGATCTACAAGCACGTGATGCCAGCATGGCTCGAACTCGGGAAGGGCAAATGGAATCAGCGGAATCCATCTTGTAGCTGCCAATTATGGAGCATTCTCCCGTACTGTCAGCAAGGGTAGATATCAAGTCCTTCACATCTGCTTAATAAAACTGAAGAGAATTAGTTCATCAGCACAGAAACAGCCAATAAATTCCATAATTACCATTGAAACAACAAAATAATGTTGGTCGAGTTGAAATAAGGATACGAGTAGGACATTTTAAACATCAAATTTCAAGAATTAGAAAACAAATACTAGTCTTGTTCTTCAATCCATTTCTTCCTTTTTATTTTTGGTTGGAAGTAACACTCGAAAATTTAGATTTCTTAGAGTAAAAATAACCAATCACCATCAATGAGTGATGAGAATCTCTATGTTTAGAATTACCTTCCACTCCAAAAGTGATATTTTTACTAAAAGGGACAGCTGTGAGTTTAAAGCGGAGACCAGGTGGAGCATGGAGATCCTCTTCAAGAGTAAACCCATTTTTCCTGATTTTTTGAAAAAAAAAAATGATAATACAATCAGAAAATATAATTTAACAAAAATACGGGTTCGGATAAATAAAAGTCGTTGAGACGATTTCAAACCTGAATATGTCCATGTGCATTGAAGCCACTATTTCTTCTTCAGCTGATAACTCCAACCTCAATGGCCTGCGATACAAACAATTGTAATGAACTCGCAAAAGTACATCAGTGAGAACTAAATATCCAACTTCCAATTATGGAAACTTTAAGAAAATAATTTATCAATATAAAATTCCTTAAAATAGTAATTTTCACATGGCTCGAAACAGCATTACTTGATTGACTGCTATCAGTCCATAGCTGAGGAAATACACTTAAAAAATGAAATAATTGATTAGGCCATTATGGACATAGTTTTGTTCATGCTTCATCATAAAATAGAGAACGTCATGGTTTGAAATTCCAGAAATTAATGTCTACCCTCACGCTCTGAATAGCACAATAAAAGTAAGTAGAAATAACTTAACTAGTTAATAATCATCATAACCTCCTCACCTGAGCAGAGGCTGTTGATTCAAGATAGTTGACTGTGACAATCTCTCAAAATTGTATTTCTCATCGGCAGCATGCTGAAATCAGAGATAAGGTCAAGCACAAAATTTTAAGTGAAAATTATCAGCCGGGATTCTGGAATATCCAATTTGTTGTATAAATCTCGGGCCAAAAGGTGCCAAAACAAAAATGATGCTAATATCGTAGAAACTCAAATCTACAAGTCATAAATCACCTGATCAACGATGAATAAATCTTGATCTAACTTCCCAATGATAAATCCAAGATTAAATTGGCCAATCACCTAAAGAAATAAGCTGCCATTAGTCGTCTCCAGCTGAATGAAATCAGTGAGTTGAAAATTTAACCACAAATTGGCAGGGTTTGTAGCATGTTTTCAGTTTGACACGTGTAGCAAAACCCAGTCAGATTTTGATATACTAATGCCAGAAATTATGGCCAAAATACCTAATTGACAAAACTTGCCAAGTTTCATATATGTAATAAAGAGCCTTGGCGCCGTCTGTTCATGATATGACTACTATGCATCTGGCATTTAGAGCAAAATTTAAGGCAAGACAATGTTTATTACATCTTATAACAGAACTACATCTGATGCTAAAAATAAGATTGATATAACAAGCTAGACAAAAATGCTACCAACCTTCATTCTTGCGAAGTCTTCCTTTCTAAAAAGTCTTTCTAACTCATTAGTCGCTGCAGCCAACCCTCTTTCTTTTTGCTCATCATTATTTGGCTGAGAAAGCTCCAGAGAAGCAGCATTATAGTACCTACAAATGTATGAAATTATAATCAACAAAAAAAATTTAATGTATTAATTTCATGCTTCAAATGAATTAAGTATTTGGCTAACTTCTTTGTCACATTTCCACATTTATAACCCGTGCGATCCATTATAGCAAGCCTCTGTAGCCTCCGCCTCCTTAGATCTTGCAAACTAAAATGCAAGGTGGAACCCATGCTTAGACGAGAAGAAAGCTTAGGAACATCAGTAAGGATAGTCTCAGATTTTTTAGTGGCATCTAAAAGATTTTTTGACAAGTTGTTGCGATCATTGTCAGGTTTTCTAGTTGATATTTCTGTCCACGACATCTTTTTTCTTTGATCTCCTGATTCCTGTAAAAGAAGTATTTTAGCACAAAGGCATTGGAGGCAGAAGAAAAGCCAAACTTTCATAATCTTCATTCCCAAATAACTACCTTCAAGGAATTAACAAAAGGCACATAGGAAAAAAAACTTCCAAACATCAACTTCAGATAGACAACACAAAATTTAATTCAAACATACATGGCATGATCTTTTTATCGGCAAAAAGTACTAATCAGCATAATGTACAAAAGAAGAGTGAACAAAAAATTGCACAACAACTTGACAAAACCAATAATTATTCCCAAGAAAAATTATTTTGGACACCATAGATACTGCACTCTACGTCTCTTACCTCATACCCACTCAATAAACAGAAAGGGTATTCATTAATTTGGATGATTCATCAGAAATAGATTTTGTTTTGTTCAAAATTTGTTGCAGGTAGTCCTCTCTATGTTTTTTACTACCAATATCTTGTATTTTAGCTAAAATACAAGATATTGGGATTTTTTTGCTGCAATTATATGTTAAAGAGATTTTGTGAGCATACTTCTTGATTAAGAAAATGGTTTTTAGTGTAAAAAGAAATTACAGCTTATGGTCAGAGTTAACTGCCCACATGAAACTCAGGTCAAATACATAAATGATCCATAATTCATTTTCAAAATACATTTTTCTCAAACTTCTCGAACCCTTTCAAGAAAAGTTCAAATATATAATTTTCCTTACCTGGCTGATATCTTGATTATTGGTGTCGCTGATTTTAATAGCCCTGTCTGCCTGAAAACTTGCCTTCCTAACAGATTGAACCGGAAGATTGCTAGGAGAGGGTCTTCCTATGACAGTGAGCATTTCAGAATTATTTTTATCCTTTTGGGCATAAGAAAATTGATTCCTTAGGATGGGCACCTCAGACAACGGAGCACAGGAGATACTTTCATGCTTTCTCTTATTTACAGTGACAAATTTGTTGAGTGAAGATTGAGCATAGCTCGTGCTAAGTCCACTCTTAATTGATTCTAGAGAGGAAGGATTTTTCTTATTGCCCCCAAAAGGACTTGCTGTACTCTCACTTTGACCGTTTGAAATAGCACTAGCCAATTTATTGCTGTGGACTCTAAGAGTAAAGTCCTTCCTCATTGAAATTTCCTCAGCATCTTTGACTGATTCCTCCACAGAATGCAAATGCTTTTCTTCACTCTCAGCTGTTCTCCGAGAATTACTGCCATGTGCAAGGCTTTTGACGCCAATGAATTCTTTAGTATCATTGGTCTTGAAAGTTTTCCTTTCCATTGACAGATCTGATTTTTCATGGGGAGAACACAGCATGAAGATGCTTGCGTCAGACTCCTCAGCTTTATTGACAGAATAACAAGCATTACTTGGGGAATAAATCTGCTGTAAACCCTCCCTTAAGGCTTGCAATATGGAGCTTTCATCAGAAAGAAATATTTTTCTCTTATCAGGAGTGACATTAACATCAAATGAATGACTTGGGACTGTAATATTCATAATTGCAATGGGATATTGCCGAGAATTGGCACCTTTATATAACTCATTAATTAGCTTGCTAACTTTAGGTATATCTACTGGCCGGCCATTCACAAAGAAGAACTGTCTATCTCCTAAATTCCTTCCACTACCCTGTCCTGGCTTGGATAGGAAACCATCAACTAAGCATTCATCTTTTACGCACACAATCACAGGTTCCAAGCAGCTGAAGATATTCATGCCGAAAACTGATATAATATTATCTTTTAGCGAACCCCCACCTTGTGTTTTAAGTACTACTGACTTCACATTCTTTGTGGTTGTGTTGGTACATAATAATCGAACGTCTTTTGCTATAAGAGCATAAGCCTACAATGACAAATTGGGTTCTCTCAGAAAACAAGAAAAAAAAAGATTTGCACAGGCCAGATCATAGTTGAACGAAAGAAAATACAGACCCATTTAAACACAAGCTGGAAGCTTACATTCAATTAGAGAAACTTACATTCAATAAAGATACAAGCTTTCCATATTCCTTGCGGATATTTCGACTAAATTCTTTACTTCGCACAGGTAAATTAGAGAAGAGTTTTTTGACAGTGACCGTAGTACCAATTTGACGAGCTATTTTCTTTTCTGCCACCAATAATCCAGAATGATCAAATGTGAGATGTGTTCCAACTGCCTCATTTTTTGTCCTCGTTTCGATAGTCAAATTACCCAGAAAGCAGAGGGAACTCAACGCCTCTCCTCTGAAACCAAAAGTAGTCAAAGACTGAAGATCTGAAAAATCTGCCAACTTTGAAGTGTGATGCTTATGAGCAAGCACCTGTTTACAACAAATAAACATAATTTAAAACAAGCTGTCATGCCAAATGACATGAAAATGGTCACGAAATTTCAGAAAAGAGAACAAAACAATACTGCTTCCACCCATTTGGCTCAACGCTTGAGCATTGCTGCCTATAACTTCAAGTGGTAGCTTAACTAAGTTCAGCTTTAATCTTTGAACTAAAAATATATATGGCGGAACCTACAAGCTTGTTCAAGTTAATAATTGCATGATCCGCTGTTATGTTATGACGATGGGGACGATGGGAGAGTCCTCTTTAAGCTATCTTCTGTAAACTACAAAATTAATGTATCAACATCAAGTAATTGCTTCAAGAGGTGGAATGAAATACAATGTTGTTTCAACTTAATTAACAAAGTTTCTTAAAAGAATGGAGTTAAACAAAGTTAAATGTTTTAATCGAACGGTAAGTAAGTGAACAATTTCTGCTGAGCCAAACAGACGCAACTGCGTTGAGGATTAGCATTAGAGTAAACCCAATTCACTATAATCTACGCACCTTGAAATTAGTGGGAGAGATTCCACAGCCATTATCAATCACCTGGAACCATTCTTCGCCGTACTCTTTCAACGCAATTTCAATACTCGTTGATCCAGCATCCAAGCTGTTCTCGACCAATTCTTTCACCGCAGAGGACAGGTCTAAAATCACTTGGCCAGAGCAGATTCTTTGTGCAACACCCTTGTTTATGCGCTTGATTATTGTCGAATCAACTAAAGTTTCACATTCCATCAAAGCCTGAACAAAAATATCTCCGAGTAAAAATGTCTCAAATTCACGCAGTTAGACAATGCATTACACACAATATAACCACCAAAAGAACCCAACCCTTGATTCACACCCTTTCTCGAATAGATTTTACGCAAGAGAGACAATCACATAAGACCGCTGGAAGAGAGAGAGAGAGGTTGGGGAGCGCGCCGGCGGGAAAGAGAGCTGAGAGGGAGATGAAAAGGTTGTAAATTTTGATATTTGTTTGTTGGATGGAGGTTATTTTAGACTTTAGCCGTGAAAAAGTGCTAAACTATACAGTTTAAAAAAAGTGATATTTTCGAAAATTTTAGGATTTTCTTGAAAAAGTTGCAATTTTTGTGAAGATTTTTATGTAATGGATAGCGAAGAGGGAGCCTTTCTGAAGCAAGTCTTCGGCGACTCATCGGAGTCGGATTGCGAGAGGGATGATGATGATGATGAAGAAGAAGAACGCGTACAATCTCAAAAATTGCCGCTTCGCAATTTCAACTGGGAAGAGATCAAGGAAATCAAAGGATTATGGGTATGCACGGACTTTCTTACTCCTCAACAACAATCCTCATTACTCTCGTCCGTCCTAAATGGTGATTTTCGTTCATCGTTCCCTTCCCACCTTGTTTTACCATTCCATTTATTTGGTTGGTGGGGAATTTTTAGATAATTTGAACAAGAAGGATTTTCTGCGGAATTTTTGGTGTTTTGCTTCTGAATTGAACTCAGTTTATGTTAAAATCTCACTCACTTCTTAATATTTTTTATGCAGAAGGGTGGTTTACGGAAGCATCTCATAATCAGGTGCATAGCATTCCAAATTCTAACTTTTTTATTCATATTTTCGTTTTTGTGTGGATTTGTATTGTCATATTAGCACCTCCACTGGAAATTTTGGTTGTGTTCATGGTGGATGTGTAGTCAATAATCAAGAAGCAGTTTATAATCTCCTTTCATCCTATGGGAGGAAAACATGCCGTACTATACATTCGTCGGTGTCAAGTTTGCTTGGTTACATTGTTGAAATACTAAGCAACCACCTCTCAAGTCTACTCTTTAGAAATGGTTAGATGGATGCTAAGAATTTAGCTCTTGAGTTATGTTTTCTAAGGATATGTTGTTAGGGCCCAGTCCGCCCCGAACCGGATCCTGACATATTAAGATTCCCGAGGTGAGAAATTCAAACCGATTCCCGATGTGAGAAATTGAAACTGACAACGACTTGGTCAACAAAGACCATGACTTCCTAGTCAAACACACAGACGTTCCCTGAGTGGGAACGTTGACCATTGAATTAGGATCTCATCATCCTCGATCCAACCAAAACATATATTTCATGAATTGAAATGTCCTCATCATCAAATATATCTTCAATACACAACTTAGAATACTCATGCAGAAGCGTAAAAGAATTAATTACAAATTAGATCACTACACGGGACCTTTACAATCCAAAAGTCATATGCCTCTTTGTATTATTTATCTTGTTTTGGCTTTTTTGTCTTAGTGAACGTCCTTGATATCTGAAAAATAGAGATAATCCACGTCATGAGTCAATGACCCAGCAAATAAATCTAACTACTAAAATACCTAGCCCAGAATCTATCCATGCTATCCAGTCTCATACTCCATCATCCACTTAATCAGTTGATTATTTTTGAAATCAACTTAAATCAAATATTGTTTTTGATTTGAAATCCATAACATTTATATAAAAATGCATGTGGTTCGTATTTTGAACCATTTAAAATCCATCCAATCACAATTTAAAACTAACTTCCAATGATCAAATAAATCCTATGCAATTAAAAATAAAATGCAGGATTTAAAATCATCTTTTCCATCAGGTTTCCAAAATAGCAATTTTAACATTCAAAGTGACATGTCAAAAATGCGATTCACTCTAATCAACGCATATGACTATCACACATCAACACGTTTTCAGGTTTTCACTGGTAGGGTTGTAGGACCCACACATTGCTGCATCGCGAGATTTTAGAGACTTTCAACCCAAGGAGGACCCATTGTCGCTCTCCTTTTCTTTTATAGTCAGATTCATTGCACACGAAGCAAATCCAGCCGAATAGGTTCTTATGTTATCATGGCTTCCAATTCCCTCTTTTCTAAATGCATGTTTTAAAAATATTTTTAAAATAATGCTATTATTGTTAAAAAAAACACGCAATGATTTTTTTTTTTAATCAATGAATTTAAATCAACGAAATTGATAATTGAAAATCAATTATGCTCAATTAAATGAAAAATTATCATTCAACACATTACAATTCAATATTTCAACAAGATATTTGAAACAAACTATTCAATAAAAGTTGAATTTAAACAACCTTAACAATTCAATTTAATCGGTTTTGAAATTCTTCGTTTTAGCATTTAAAAAAAAAATTGAAATAAACGATTTTCATAAAAACAATGTCAAATCCCCGCTTCAATATCGAATCTCAACCTATCGACTTCCAGTCAATTCACTCAAAATCCGAATCTAACAGAATCCAAACGGAATTGAAATTTATCTTCACCTATCAAGATAATCAACTTTAATTTAGTTATTTAATAGTTAGAAATATTTACTGTACATCGATTCTACCTCGTTAACCAAAAACTTCCATGGACTCCAATGATTTCTACGCCAAAACGGTTCTCTCGACGAGCTGAACACTTTTCCTTAAAGGGCGGATTGACGATTCTCAACCCTCCCCCTCCCCCTCCCCCTCCCTTTCTCCTCTTTCCCCTCGCAGGTTTTTTTTTCTCCTCGTCATTCTTTGTTTCTCTCCTCCCTCCCTTATAATTTTTCTCTTCCTCGTGTAAATCCACTGATGATTGTCACATGTTTATTTTATTTTATTACTGTATATATATATATATCCAAAACGTTAAATTTTTATCTCTTTACGTATCTTCTTTTTACTCTGATTTTTCCAATGTATATTTATTTTCACTCTATGACTTTTCAACTCCACTTCTACTTAATTGCAGTATTTTTAATTGAATTCTAAATTTTCAAATCGTTACATATGTGAATTCGAAACTAGTAATTGACTTGTTATCGAGTTAATAGAAATTATGAATTTAAATGGGCTAATAGTTTTTAAGTTTTTTCTAGATTTATCTATTTAGTTTGGTTCGTTCTAATTGAAGGAAAATTGTTGTAATCTAAGTGTTTCCACGTGTTTCTTTTCGTGATGGATTCTTCTCCTCTCTTTTTTTAAATTTTTTTCTAATAAAAAAAATGAATTTTTAGGCCTTCATGAAGGAATACATCAACCGAGAGATCTAAAATGATTAGTTCGCTTCATAATAAGCACCCCATATCATCCAAGAATCTTGTACGAACCTACTTCTAACTGTGGTTAACTTACAGTTGCTTGCCAGTGTTGACAAAATTTGTTCATATTTTGTCAGGTTAATGTTACTAAGACACTTGAATTTTGAGTTTTGTATCATTTTTGTGCAGGCTATGAGATTCGGGGATCTACCTACATGGGCCACTGAACTATCACATTCTATTTTTGAAGTACTTCTGGTGATTAATAAATATATTATTGATCCCATAAATTCAAAATCTTACGACAAAGACAAACTGGAATCTGTGTTTCCATCAAATTTGCTTTGGAGGGAGCCTCTCTTTGACCAACTTATTGTAAACGTATATCAACCGGGTGAGGTGCGATTTGATCTCAACACTGTCCTTGATAAATGCTTGAGAAGTGTTAATCCCATTAGTTTGCCATGGAGTTTTTATCTGAAGAAACTTGATGACTATTTCTTTTGATGTGGTAGAGCAATTATACTTTTTCATAGAGATAGGACTTTTGTTGGATATATTCTTGGTTCACCTTCTTACTCATTCAAATTAAAGCAAAGTTTATTTACTTAAAAAGTAATATTTTTGCATAATACATCTGGTAGGTAGTGTTGTTTTGATTTACCGATTTGATTAGTCCTATTCAATGTCGTTTCAATACGTATTTGAATAGTATTAGGTTTACTTTACACTGTTATTTTTTTGCTTCCAATGGTGACATTATCTTTTCTTAGTGATTTATAATTTATCTTAATTAACGAATGTCACGTGAAGAAATGAAATTAGAGAATGAAATACGTGACGAAGTAGAACCAGAGAATGAAATTTGAAGATAAACCTAGTATTATCTTTTTGATTTGGTTAATTTTTGTCATTTTCAAGCACTTGTTTTTTTTTTTCGTGATGTAAATCAATTAATCATGACTTGAAACATTTGTTTTGTGTAGGGCATATGCGCCCACGTCGATCTCATGCGATTTGAAGATGGAATTGCTATCGTCTCACTCGAGTCTCCTTGCGTAATGCACTTCACCCAAGCTGATCCAGCCACGACGACAAAAATGGAATCTCAGGCTGGACAAGAAGTTCCGACCACAGCAGAATCAAAGGTTAGTGTTTATTTGAACCCGGGTTCGTTAGTACTGATATGGGGAGAAGCTCGTTATCGCTGGAAACACGAGATAAATCGAAAGCCTGGGTTTCAAGTCTGGGATGGACAAGAACTCATGCAAGCGAAGAGAAGCTCCATTACACTCAGGAAGCTCTGTGATTCTTAAATGACCTTTTCTTTTTCTTCTTCTTCTGGAGTTGGCTGTGTTTTTCTTCTTTGATATTAATGGTTTAAACGTAAACAAAAGTAGACAAACCAAAAGAACAAGAAAAGAATTCAAACTGAGTCGAACAACATATGGACAAGAACTCATGGACATTTTTTGTACCCATTTGATGTTCTTTTTACCTTTATATGTTTACCTTTAATCTTCCTGACTGATGTCGTGTTTATATGTGTTTCTATGCCACTTTGAGGCCTCGAAAAATAAGCAACTTTTAATTGTAAGATAGAATACGAACGTGTAGGTAGTATTACTAGGAATATTTATTTCATTTACATGAAATTTAACTAAGTTTGATGATACAGGACACACCAGATCATACAAAAAGTAGCTTCAGATTGACTGCTGCCATTAAAGCTGCCCACGCCAAACAAGGCTTAACCAGATCACCAGCAATCGGATTATCTTTCTTAAACATCCGATAACATTTCATAACTGCTCCGAACTCCCCCAACCCGAACAATAATCCGACCCATGTGAACCCCCACCCAAACACAAGCGGATACCAAAGAAGACTCAACCCGAGAGACAGCAAGTAGAGATAGAGAGCCGTTGGATTCTTGTGGAAGCCGCCGTCTGCCCAAATGAGCCAGGACGCGAGGCTGATGAAGACGGTGGAGGCCATCCGGGTCAAATGCAAGGCCCAGACGGGCGGGAACCAAGAGGGTTTTGGTGAAGATCCGTGCCCGTAACCCGACCCGATGTAAATGGAGAAGATGGTGAGAGAAAGAGGAAGTAAAACGGCCGCGGAGAGTGATCGAAGGCCGCGTTTGGCCATCGCCGCTTTCCGCTGTCGCTTGATTTTGTCGCCGGCTCTTTTGTTTCTGACCTCTGGTTCGTCTATTCTGACACGCTGTTTCAATTCTTTCGAAGCCATTGCAGAGAGAGAGAGAGAGGATGGTAATGGTGGGGAGGAGGAAGATGAGGAGAAGGCTTTATAGAGAGAGAGAGCGTGGATTTCTGAAGGGTTTGTTTGGGAGGAGGGAGAGGAAGAGAGACGCGTGGGGAGAGAGGAGGTAGATAGTGGATGGGAAGTTTTATACGTGGTAGAGAAGGAAAGGCCATGGCGAATAGAAAAACATTGATTGGGTTGAAGAAGTGCAGAGAGGCTGATTCAGAAGCCATGTCTTTCTGCAACAAAACACGTGGCTTTTCCGACGACAAAAGATGACAATGTTTAATCCCAAAACAAAGCCTCTCTCTCTCTCTCTCTCTCTCTCTCTCTCTCTCTCTCTCTCTCTATCAAATATGGGTTTTTGGCTTGTTGGGCTCAAGAATTGCACAGCCTCGGACTGCTTGGCAATGTTTTGAGTCGAACCGGACCGAACTGAACTCTGTGATTTCGCCGTTAAACACATGTTTTACCTCAAATTAGTCCAATCCATACAAAATCAAACATCCAAAAATCACATTAAGTATAATTATTCTTCAGACCATTAATTGGCAAATGAAAATACGTAAAAATTCAAATCAATAAATATAAGGACAAAAAAAAAACCAAGCTAGCTTCTGCAGCGAGCAATGGCGCTACAGCCACGGTCGTAAGGGTTAGCCTCGGCGCCTGGCTGACAATTATAGTAAGAAGCGCCTGTCACCGAGCAAGGTATGGTGTTAGCGTTCAGAGCATCATAGCTTATATACTCCGTCGTGGCTAAAATGCGACGGTTCGTTTCCGACTCCATTTCGAACTCAACCTCCTCCCTCATGCACTCCGCTATGGATCCCCTGCACCGTCCCTTCGCCGGAACCCAACTGAGGCCGTCGAAGGAGCTCTCGACTATGCCGGAATAGTGGGCCAACATGGCCAGAAGGAACAAGTTAGAGAAAAGGAGGAAAGTGGAGGAGTTTGCCATGGCTATGCGTCGACGCTGTTCTTGTTCAGCTCCATTCTCAAACTCACGTTTTAAAGCGATTTATGGAAATTGTGAGATTAAAAATACAAGTCAAATTAGATGTTCATTTCATTGAAAATGTCAAATTATTGAAATAATTAATTGATCAAAATTGGAGTAGATTAGCATAATTGTGTATTATAAGCTGGAAAAAGCTCATCAATTTTGTGTTTGGTGATGCCTTTTTTTATTATTATTATTTTTTAATATTATGACTTTTTGAGAGATTCAAATCTACCCCTTTCAACTCTTCAAAACCTACCTTGCATGGATAAAACGAGAAAAAGACGCGTAAATTCGATGGATTGAATTCTGTTTAGACGTCCTCTGCGTCAAAATTTTGAAATAAAATTATGAATTTCGACGAACGATCCAGGGAAGTAGTAAATGAATTAAGATAAGTGATTACACGTTATGTTATGGAGAGGCGCATATGCGTAACTTCCACTAGATAGACCTTCTTTTTTCTGTATTTTATGATCAAAACTTTCTCGGGAATTATTTATAGCTTCTCGCAGTGAATTTCTCTTATTTATCCGTAATGTTTTATTTGTTAGAGTTTGACGGGTGAGTTTGAGTATTCATACTACCTAGCACGATTCACGTTGGATTATCAGAGGAGTTGTTGCACGTTGCAAGAGGCTCTTGGAAATTAAGTGGCAGTTAATATTATAATGAAGGAATTTAACCACTTTTTTAATTGAAAAATAATTATGCACATGACAGAGTCTACTTCAACGTTGATTCATTATGATTCTAAATTTTACAAGTAGATAGTCTCAAAAATCACTATCAGTTATTCTTGCTTGATTGAAGTATCGTTATTTTTACTTCATTTTACTCGATATGAGAAGCTATTGCGGGTGACGAACCGAGTAATAATGACACACTTGTTACTCGGGGCAACATGTGACATTGATAATCAGCCCAAATTGTAGCTGCTGAGTGACGTTTTCTCGATGTACTCGAGTCTTCTAATGGAATGATCTTCTATAAATCTCTACAACTTCAACTTAACTATTGCATTTCAGGCAATTCCAACATCTTTACACAATCATTTCACATGTTTTGTGACTCTATTTAGTCCCGAGAATTAGCTAAAAGAGATCAATCTGATTAAAAGTATGTTCTCAAATTCATCGAATATCATCCCTTTTTTTTTCCATTTTATGAAAGAAATGAAAGTTAATTCATAAAGCAAAATCCATTCCCAATTAAACACTATACATAAAGAATTGTGCTTGTGTTGAAGAACAAGAAAACAAGAGATGGTAAAGAGAGACCATGGTTGAAGACGAGATAAAAAGAACAGTTTTTACCTTTCTAGCTTACTCAGAAGATCTTCCATTGCAGGCAGCTCCTGGACTATTTGTTGCCAATCAGGCATTCCCTGCAATTCCAACACATGAAATAATCACACAAACTTTATGCATTTCTTTTTTTTTTTTTTTTTGAAATTGCTACACTAGTTTATGTTCTTGCATGAGAGAAGTTCCTCATAGACATAGACCACCATAAGTTAAGCCCCATCGGCAGGTTGGGCAGGGAACAAGGCCTTGAGGAGGACCAAGGTTAGATCCACCCGGATTTGGGTGGCTCGAAATCAAGCGAGGCCGATCGTCTATTTTTCTTTTGTCTCAGAGTTGAAAGAAAAATCAGTACTGACTTCTTAAAAAGTTGATTTCCTGGTTAAAATCTACTAGCAAATCTACCTGTAAAAAACAAGTCTAGGCTGGATCTAAGATCAGACCCAAGACGCCCCCAAAAAAAAAAACACTTGGCCTGCCCCCATGTGCCATTTGATGACCTCACCATATAGTATTTTTTATTTTTTTTTTTTGAAAAAATTAGAAAAAAATATGTCCAATTTATATTTTTTGGCCATGATGTTCCAGGTCAGTGGTTTCTAGATATCGGCTAATCCGGTTGCCAGTGAAAGGAGAGGGAAGTGGACAAAAATCAGAGGAAATATGAAGGATTGAAATAAACAATTTGACTTGTAAAATGCTTTGAATTCTCTTCTCAGTTGATGAGCTAGCCAATCTCAGTATATAAACTTACTTTCCCAGATCTTCGAACTCGACCATCCAGTCGCAATATAATGTACACATCTTCACCGGGCATAACTCCTTCCGCAGCTTGTTGATCTCTTATCCAACTAATAAGAAATTCATAATTAATAGAAGAATTAATTGCAAGAAATTAAAGGATGGCAAGATAAGCATTTGAAATAGAGTTTCATGTAACCTTTCCCATTCTGAAGGTGATACAACCTCTGCGCGAAATCGAATTTCTGCTTTCAGCTTTGATTTTGCAGTTATTGACTGAGTTCGTTGATCAAAATCTTCCTATTATAACACATAAAAAGGCTCGATTAGATAATTTAGTCATAAACATTACGTTAACTTATATCAAACTCAGTTTTGGCAATAATGGAACTGAAAAAGGTAAAGACTAAAATGATTTATCTTACACCAATAGATGGCAAAGTAGCAGGTGACTTTGAAGCGACACCAAAGCCTTTCTTCTCCAACTTTTGCTCCTTACCTTCACCCCATATGACTGGAACTAAGAGAACACCTCGTCTAAGGAGCTCAGTTCGAAACCTTTCGGCCTTCTGGATGGCCAGAGAAACGGACTCCTTCTCTCCAGCTAAGATGACCTACATTTTAAGACTCAATTAATTGTTTCTCATATTCTAAATATAGAAGAGTATTGTTACGTTTACACTCTAATTTTACATTTTGACATGCCGCATACGTGTCACTATTTCAGCCCAAAATAATGAATTCTTTATATACTATTCTAATTTGTCAAAAGTGACATAAAAGGCGTTTATAAAGGGGACAACTTCATATGAGGAAAAGAACTTGCAGTCATAAAGCGGAAAAAAAAAATTGTTACAGCTTCAAGCCTTAAAAAGAAGAACAATTGATACTTACCGGTCTAGTGGTGTCTCGAAGTTGAACAAGCTCTACAACACGATTGGTGGAAAGGCGGAGGGGTAGTCTTGATAGAGTTTCATTTCGAGATATTTGAGCAAGTTGTTCCTCCTCTTTCTTGTTTTCCCAAAAGAATAATGCCCCGAAAATAACAATACCTAACGAAAACTGATGGAAGAAATTAGTCATTTCAAGAAGCAATCTTACTCAATTCACTTGACGTTCAGGTAAACTCACCAGAGATGAGGATATAATTCATCTTGTATACCCATGTTATAGTAAAAGTAATAATATCTTTCAAACAGTTGAATTTTTATTGTATGTTTATATTAGAATGTATATCTATTTTGTAACAAATACGAGTTTTAACATATCCAAAATTAGGCCGTTACGCTGCCTAATCTTTCTTAAAAAAAAAATATTTTTAACAATTAAGGGCACATAGAAACTTATCTTCAAATGACGTGTTCAAATATCATTTGTTAAAAAAAAACATTTAAAGAAAAACCAAAGTCTCAATGGATAATAATTTTTGTTGGGCTCAACCCATTTTTTGAGTTGAGACTATAAAAGACTTTGAGCTTAAAGAAATTCTAAAGTGATTGTAAAAAGAAAAAAGAGAGAAAAGAGAAGTAAAATTTTTTTTGAATTTTTCACAGTAGTTGGATGAGAATTTCATTTTTTCAAGTTTCAACCGTTGGATCATCTTGAAACTATGAAAATAGGTTTACAACATCCAAAGGTACATTCTAAACGGTGAAATTCATACTTTGTGCGTTCTAAGACTGTCGGGTAGGGTAAAAATGAGATTGTAATTTTGTATTCGATATTTATCATTTCTTACTTTTTTGTTGTTTTCCATGATTATTGTTTGGTCTTGATGAATTGTTGTATGCTTCTAGTTTGATGATCTAGAGATAACTTTGGTTGTACCCATTATTAGTGATATAGTAAAAGATTGATTAAGTGACATACGAGTCCCGTGATTTTTTACTCTTTATTTTGAGTGTTTTTCACGTTAAAATTGGTGTTGCAAATCTCGTAACTTTTCAGTGTTATTTTATCTTTTGTTGCTATTAGTTAATTTGTTTTGGCTATTTGATAACACAAAGAGAGTAAAAAATATTTTATTCCGCTATACATTCTCGGCGTTGAGAGTTGATTATTGATCTTTTTCTCAACCGTTTTTAAAATTTGCTGCTGTGTAAAGAAAATAAAATATTTGTTTTCTTGAAAATTAATTTCTTTACTTTACTTGTAGTAATGTCTACTTAACAAGGGAAGGCATTACAGCTTTGTTAAAGATTACCTCCAATATTAATGGCAGCATTTCCAGCAGTTGCCCAGCGATCAGGAGCATCATCACCACCTTTTATTGCAAGAAAAAGCCTCGGTATAGTAAAAATCAGAGAAATTCCTGCTGCTGCGGAGAATGCCAAATAGAAAAACCTCCTAACCCCACGAAAGGGTGCTTGGACTTCACTAATGAGTTTAAGATCTCTGCGGAAACCGAACCCTATATCTTCCCCTCCCAACCTAGCCTAGATGTATATCAGAACAATAATCAAATAATCAAATAATCAAATAATCAAATATAAGTTCCATGAAAATAATTTTTGGAAAGATAGACCACAATGATTCATTCGAGCTGCAACTATCTAGAAAAATGTTGCTTTGAGGTGGCCATACATTTTGAAACGAAGACCATAACATAAACATTATTGATAGTAAAATGAACCTCTTCCTGCAATTCTTTGAATTCTGGAAGGGCTCTAAACGAGGCCAAGTCGGGATCATTGAGAATTGTGCTAAATTTCAGGTTATGTTCTTTCAATGCAGTCCGAAGACAATCAGCAGCTTTCTTTCCTTCCCCTCTTCCTCCAAATTTCAACAAAGATAAGCCCATTAGCTGAATTTAATTTCATCAATATATTCTCAAAGACAAATAAAAGCCCAAACTTTGTTGGTCACTTCAATTTTAAAGACCAACATTAAAACAACATCATAAAAAGTACTACCTGTAGGCATGGCAACACGCTTTGTTATACAATGCTGCCTGAGCCTCCATAGGGTTGGGATCTAATCCAAGTGCGGTTTCAAACTGATCTAAAGCATCTTTGACCTGAAAAACATATTGTATCCGATCCATTTTATTGTCATCCACTTTCCAAAAAGCCAAAAATATGGATATACATTGTTGATGTCAACTTAACTGGAACCACGAGCGGCTAAATAAACCTCAAGTAATTCTACACTCAATTTTAAAGGTAACTTCAGGAAACACAAGTAATTCATTCTTTTATTAGAAAATTATTACCATTGTTTTGATAGATAAAAAATTTAGAGCTCAATTTCTCTTATTGGACAAGAGGCATGGAGTCTATATGTACTGAGTCAGTTCTTATATTGGCAGTGACACTCGTTGCTCTCGATATTATTTCCACTCTCACCACGTGTGTAATATAAGTATATCTATCACTGTAATTGTGACAACCAATTAAAATGAACTACCAAGAAATATTTGAGCTCGAATGTAAATTTCGGTGCAACTATCAGTGCTATTATTGGAACTGTAATTAGTTTCATATATGGACAATCATAGTCAGAATAATGCTAGTGAAACTACTGAAATACCAAACTAAAATGATGTAAACTTCAAGTCCTATAAACTACTAGAACTAGAATTTTAGTTTTCTTGTCAGCAGGCATCCAATTGGGGGCAATTGAAGACAAGATTTCACAGAAGCACATATTCAGAGCAACAACACGAAAGAAAATTTGAACCCGTTAACATAAACAGAAAATATACCCGTCCTTTGGCGAAGAGCTGGAGACCCAAATTGACACATGACTCGGCAGTTTCTGTATTCGAATCGGGTGCCTGAGAAGTAGAAGAAGAGCAGTAGATTGTAGAAACACGGGTTTTCACGTGAGAACTCAAAAGGGTCGTCGCCTTTCCTCGAGGTCGGCATGGCAATGGAGACTTTCTTTGTTTTGGGTCTGCGAAGCTCAGCAATTGATGGTGCATTGCAAGAGTAGAAACAGCCATGGATAGCGGGCTTCGAAGTTCTAAGTCTTGGTTCACTATCTAGTCCCGCTGAGCCGCTACGATTTGTTCACATCTCAACCGTCTAAGCTTCAAAAGCCGGTCAATATCTCAAACTAACGGTTCAGATCATCTTCGTCCCCCCATAACAAAAAGTGAAACGTCGACGTTTCTCTACTCTTTCACTTGCATTGTACAATTTGTTTGTGATCCTACTTCACTATTTCAACATTTCTACTATTGAATTGGAGTGATTAAATTTAGAATATTAATTAATATAATAACTGAGATAAATTATGAATAATTAAAATATAATATTAATTATACTAATGAACGAGTGTCGTGTGAGTATGTTAATTTAATATAAAGAATTAATAAACTTAACATTACCTTTAAATTTAATTGCATAAGTTTATTGGATTCTTTCAAACATGTTGTCATGGAGTTCCTTCTCACAATTTACACTGCGGAGTACGTTTTCGATGAGAAAAAACTATGCATGAATTTATCATACATAATATATATACCCATCGTAAATGAGATAATTCAGTCGAGTGTCACACATACAAATCATCAAGCCAACGAATATATATAGCCATCGTGTGCCACATATACAAATCACTAACCCAACGAACCGGGAAAAATGCATATCGCCTCTAATTGTGTAGTCAATTAATTGTATAGCAGGTCTCGATTTAAATCCAGTTCAAATATGAGACAAACTTAAAATTAACCGAAGATATGGTCCAAATCCGCCGCAAACCAGATTCAAACTCAAAAAATTAGTCTAAAGTCAAGGTTTTAGTTGTATTTTAGTGATATTAATTTTTATTTTTTATTTTAAAATCAAACACGAACAGTCATTTAGGTTCAGGCAATCCACAATTCTTGTTCTAGCCCCGATGTCGAACCATACAAACTCTTAGTTTTCGGTTCATTTTGTTTAGCTTCGAAACTACATGCAGCACCCACATGTAGTTCCACTTGTTCATCAAGAAATAGTTGTCCAATGGAATAAGAATGCTTTGATTTCACGTGTGCTCTTTGTTCCCACGTGTGTTGTCTCTTCAAAAGAGAATTAAATCTTTACATTATGTATGAATTATCATAATGTTATTCAATGTATATTTAAGAATAATTAACAAATTACCTTTCCAAACCTCTAGTTTATTTGTTTTATGTCAAGGAAGGAGGGTTAGAAATGTAATTTCATTGAATATACGTTTATTTTTTCAAGAGACAAGAACAAATTATTTATGCTAATCCCGTGTCAAACATTATTATTTGGCGTCGTGACTTTGAAAAAAATAAGATGACAGCTGAGCCAATTATTGCAAACATATTCTAAGAACATAATTTTTTAAGGAAATTTTTGTTCTTTAATTCTTAAATTTCCTACAAAAGAATGATCCACAAACATTAAATAATTTAGTAAAATTAACTCAATATATATTTATTATGTATATTTATATATATATATATATATTTAGATGATTTCTATATAATTAACTATTAATTATTTTATCCACCAATTTATTTCAATAATTTTTGTAAATTCTAATTAATATACATTAAAACTAAAGGTTGCTTTCAATCTTTCTTCGTTATTAAAAGCCATTGTTACCCTATACACAAAAGTAGTTAGCTAAAATAATTTTTCCAAAAATGTTAATAAATTTACATATTTATATCTTGAAAAATAGTTAAATAGAAAAATTAAAATATCCATAAACCCAAGTTCAAGACGATAATTTAGTCATTAATATAAGTAAATGAACTATTTTCATTATAGATGATCGATTAACAAAGTGAAACGTGACAAAAAAATATCATGTCAAGCTCGAGGGTATAAAACTAGATTGGTATCAAGAAAAATACGAGAAAAAGGCAGCCGGATTAAGCGAATATCTTTCGCTTTGGACGGCGTTTTGATCGTTCATATGCTGGTTTCAAGATCGAAATGAGTAGTCAAGCTTTATTAAAAGTTAGAGACAACTACTTCAGCATGAGAATGAAATCCACTATCTGGATTGAAAAAGAAAGATGAAAAGCAGACCTGAAAAGAGGAAGCAATTGAAATTTCCAGACATACAAAAATATCAATGTCTACACAATTTATGAAATATATCATCCATGTTCTTCGAAAATGGCTCAACAATTTGGCAGTGACAATTCACATCAGTGATATTGCTATACCAGAGACATGAATTGAGAGAAACTCAATTTTTACATATCATTGTTATCTCCAAAAACCCTTGTCGTTTTTTTTTTTTTTCACTGTCAAAGATGACCCTTTTTTCCTGTAAGGATCCATAAAATTAAAAACTCATCTTGTTGGTACGATGTTGTCTGCTTTGAGTCAAAGTTTGCACGGTTTAATTATTGGTTTTATTCCAAGAAACATTATATTAGGTTATAGAGAGATTTTACTTATGAATTACTCGTTTGTGAGATTTGACAATTTTATAGTACAAGTTAAAGTCTCACTGATGATCTTAATGTTGGGTCATTTCAACCTTCACAATCACCCTCCTTGAGCACCCAAAGTTTTTGTCAACTACACATTGCGTCGAGTATTGGGTCTAATACCATTAATAAAAATTCAAACTTACGATAATGTCAACTTCTGGCCAAAATCCATAATTTTATTATTAGGTTTTACTCTTAATTGCGTCGTACTAGTATAACACTTCAATCTGTACCAAGTAGTACAATATTATTTGTTTTAAGCCGATATATCCATATAGATTTGCTCTTCGATTAAAACATAAAACATGTTGTAATTATTGATGATAATATGCTACGTATATAGGGCACCCCCAATAATATAAATTTTTAGGGTGAATTGTAGTCTCATCACTCCGTGTTGAACCTCAACATGTCCTCACAAAGATGAGAGCTACATCGAAACAATATAGGATTTGACACCCTCCTAACATGAGTTCCACACTTGAGAGATTATCATGATCTCAGGTTATTCTATCTTTCGTGACTAAACTTGTTTATTTAATAATTATCAGAATTAATTTAGAGAGTTTAATCTATTTGTCTAGTTATTTGGATTGTGAGTAAATATAGACGTCAGGAGAGCCACACTTTGGAAAGGAAAAACAAGCAGCTTTTTGGGTTAAAGCTGATTTCCTTGTCGCACATTTTGTTTTCTGTTGAAATAACATTATGTCTATGGTTTTCTTCTGTATGTTCTTCGGCAAACCCTTCTTTTTTTTTTCTTTTGTCTTTTTCATTTTTGGACAATGCACTGTGCTTTTCTTCGTGTGTTTTACCGAGAAGATAAAGTAGGGTTTGTTTAGAATGTGGAGCCATGTTAGACCCTATCCGCAGAGAAACTTTGATGAAGAAGATGGATCCTCCATTTCTGAAAATCGTTCTTTGTTTTCTTGTTTTTGCCTCTTCTTTTTAGGCCCTCTCTTTCAAATCCATTTTCATCTGAAAATTTCATGTATTTTTGACATTTTCTTCCATGGATGTTTAACCTAATCAAGCTTTTCGTTCTGTTAAAAACACTGATCTCTAAAACCTAAACTTTAAAATCCAGGAATTTGCAGCTAAATAAAATTTCTTCATAGAAATGCAAGCCAAGTTATAGATTTTGCAGCTTTTCCAGTGTGGTTTGATCTAAACCTTCATAATTACTTGATCTTGATGAGCCGTTCTTGTTTTCATCTAAACCCAGAGGCTTAAAAACCCAGAAGGTGTACGTCAATGTTTTTATTCGAAACCCTAAAAACCCTAGAGCACCCTAAAAACCTAGAAAGTAGATGATGTAGAAAGCAAAGAAAGAGATGGAAATGATGACGAATAAAGAGAAATATCCCAGAATTCGGATAAGATGAGGGATTGGTAGTGTTTGAAGTACGTGATTATAAAGCTGGTGAAGATCTGAAGAAGAAATTGTTCTGTTTTGTACGGGCAGAATACTTCCAAGGAGATATTGGGGGACATCATGACTTGAGTTCTTGCACGCCATGGGCTCCACCTTGTCATCACTGAAAAACAACTTCTAATCTCATTTCGAAGAATAGTTAGAAAACAATAAGAACTCTCGGAGTTTGTAGTAACAATATTATTCGTTTTGAGTCTAGAACTGCACAGTTTTATTGTTAAAGTTATCTCAAAACGTATTGTAATAGATAGAAATTGAAACTTTACATATAAACTATTCATTTTTCGCTGTACAAAGCAACGTGAATTTGTGCACTTCCATTTGTATAGCTCGGTTATTCTACTAAATTGTGGATTATGTATATCATGTATTAATGTAATAAATTTCCATATTATTGTTGGTATCATAGAAAACAATTTACAACCGAAAATTATGATCGACTGCTGAGCACTCGAGAGTTTAATGGTCGACCGACAGATATTGGAGAGCTCGACCCGGTCTAAAACCGAACGAGCTTTGAACCGTTGGAACGAAGTTTTGAAAGGATCAAGACTACAATGAATTTTTTTTTTTTCCAATCTCTTCGTATTTAGTCTTTCTCGTGTGCTTTTATTCTGTGTCGGTTCACTTTCATCGTAATATCACCATCTTCAACTTGATATTTGATTCTCACTCTCGTAGATATAGCCATAGCCTGTAGGCGCGATGCTTGCTTTGAAGATGCTGATCAAGACGTTGGTTGATCTCCATTTTTAAGACTGTTCTTGAGTGATCATAGAAATTGGGTGGCTCAGATAATCTTTCCCTTTTCTCAATCTTACTGCTTTTGATCAAAACCCTCCAAAACCGAAAGACCCAGCCCTTTAGACAATCTAATCTGACGTCACTAAGAAAAGCTGTCTGAGAATAACTTTAGGCTGATGGAGCTTCTCTCAGTGACCTTTGATGCCCGTTAATTAATTATTTAATTATCGTTATGATACCTGTTAATTAATTGTTTAACTATCAATTCTGTGAAGACAAAAAGGATCCAAAATTCTATTGATTGTGAAGATTTATAACTCATATCAGCAGAGGTGCACAATCTTACAAATATAAAAATCACTATGTTTTTAGATATATAATAGTTATTCTAAAGAACTATAACTTGTTTTGCTCGTAATAAACACACACACCCCATGTTAGTAGCTCTTTCCGTAGTGTTTTCAAGATCAAATTTTCAAAAAAGTCATGAACAATTTGTAATCTTTGCATGATATATGATGTGGAGAAGGTTACAGTTCATATGGCTAATGAATGAACATCCTTTATTTCATTACATAATATAAACAAAATAATAATAATAATAATTTGTTTGAGCATCGCTCATGCTGACGTGATATTGCTCACTTAAGGCTTGCACAGATTTGTTCTCTAAACTTACCCCGGCCAATATAAAATTGTAAAATCTTCCTTGTATATGGAGTCTCGATTCTACTAATACTGTTGGGTCAAGTTCACATGGTTTTATTTTTAGATTTTATCCAAAACGCATTGTACTAGAAAAATTTTACTTATGGACCACCACTCAGCTCCATCTTTTCCAAACGATGTGAGATTGTACATTTTTTTAGTATGGATTGGACCCTTGCAATTAATAGAATCTTGCGTCGTTTTTGCCTTTAAATAATGACTGGCATATGGTAGTCACTTAGATTTGGGGTCATTTTTGCCCTAGCAAGAAGGGTTGCAACGAAATTTAATCATCGATATGTCGCTCAGGTAAACATATATGTTTTCTTCAACAATTGAGATCATTTAGTTATATTTGTCAATGTGGTGGCATGACAGAGAAAGACAATAAAATGAATCCAAACTCCATAATACAATATACTGGTTGTGAGGGGCCACATTATGGATTTAATGCATCAGCACCACTTTGTTCCCAATTGGGTTGCAATGATTTTGAAGGATTTTTCCAACTCTTAAAATATTATTTATTATTTTATAATAATCTCAGTAGCTTTGGATATTGCCATCATCCTATAAATACACCCAAGGGCATGCTGGCAAGTATTACTCTTCAGCTCTCCTTCTCTCTTTGGCTCCAAAAAAGAACCACCATGGATGGTAAGAATTTGGAGTACAAAGGGGAGGAAGCATTGAAGGAGATTGAAAGACTTACAGCAAAAACTGAGGAAGAACAAGACAAGATTTTGGAAAATATTTTGGCACAAAACCATTGTGCCGAATATTTGAGCAAGTTTATGAACGGATCGAAAGACGTATCGGTTTATAAGCAGTGCGTTCCGGTTGTTACTTACGAGGATATATATCCATACATTCAGAGAATTGCAAAGGGGGAGGACTCTTCTCTCATTACAGGCCACCAAATCACTGAGATGTTATGCAGGTTTAATTATGAAATAATTTTCTTTTTTAGGTGACAACTTTTTATATTATGATCATCCATTTGTTATTGCAGCTCCGGGACTTCAAACGGAGAGCCAAAGATGATGCCGTCGATAGCAGAAGATCTTGACCGGAGGACGTTCCTATATAATCTCATCATGCCAATCATGAATCAGTTATGTCATAAAAACCCTTTTTTTTTTCATTTAATCTTCCTCTCCTTGTTAAAATTTTAAAACTGGAGCAGGAACTATGAATGCATGATGGCTTATCTTATCCAAAACACAATACACTACAAAATAGGCTGTTTTTTCTTTATGTAGTCGAAGGTTTTATCGACAATTCTAGTTTCGGCTGAGGTTCAATATATGTCTAAATGACATGTTCTTGGCCATTTTGCAGGTTTATCCCTCATCTTGATGATGGAAAAGCCATGTACTTGTACTTTGTAAAAGCAGAAATGTCTACTCCATGTGGGTTGCCTGCTAGAACAGTTCTAACCAGCTACTACAAAAGCAAGCACTTCAAGTGCAGATCCTTTAACCCTTTCAATGATTTTACTAGCCCTGACCAAACCATCTTATGTGAAGACAGCAACCAAAGCATGTACTGCCAATTGCTTGCCGGACTAATCCACCGCCACCACGTTCTCCGCCTTGGAGCCGTCTTCGCCTCCGCCTTTCTCCGGTCCATCTCCTTCCTCGAGGACAACTACTCCCTCCTTTGCAACGACATTCGATCCGGTACGTTGAATCTTGCGATCACCAATCCTGGGTGTCGATCATCGACGATGAAACTTCTTTCTTCACCGAATCCCGACCTTGCAAACGAGATCGAAAATATTTGCGAGAACAAATCATGGAAGGGAATTCTTTGTCAACTCTGGCCGAATGCGAAGTATATCGAGGCTGTAGTTACTGGGTCGATGGCTCAATATATTCCGGCATTGGAGTATTACAGTGAAGGGAAGTTGCCATTAGTGAGCACAATGTATGCATCTTCTGAGTGTTATTTTGGAGTGAATTTGAAGCCATTATCTGACCCAAGTGAAGTTGCTTTTACTCTCTTACCTAACATGTGTTACTTTGAATTTCTTCCACTTGGTGAAAATGGAACTCTTTTCATGGACATTGATGAAGATGATCAAGTTCCTAATGATAAGCTTGTTAGCTTGGTTAACGTCAGGCTGGGCTGTTACTACGAGCTCATCGTCACGACATTTGCCGGTAATTTTACTAATTTCACATGGGTTCATGTCATATTTATCTGTTGCTTACTATTATTTGTTCCGTTCTTTCCTAAAGGTCTTATCGAATTTGAATCATGACCTCAAAATTTGACACTTGCATAACTAATACATCAAGTACTAAAGACGAGATTTATTGAGAATGTCGATAGAGTAAACTTTACTCTCCACGTAAACTATTTACTCTTAAAAATAAAAACCTTGTACCTTTGATGTATTCTAGTTAGATGTATTGAATTGCAGGGCTATATCGGTATCGAATCGGCGACGTTCTACAAGTGACCGGATTCCACAACCAAGCACCACAATTCCGGTTCATCTGCCGGAGAAATGTTGTTCTAAGCATAGACAATGACAAAACTAATGAAGAAGATCTACACAAGAGCATAACTACAGCCAAAAAACTCTTGGAACCCTACAATGCTCTTCTTGTGGAATACACGAGCTGTGTAGACACGTCCTCACTTCCGGGCCACTACGTATTATACTGGGAAATTCTCGTACACGACCAAACGGGCAGCTCATCGGCCATACAACTCGATCCAACAGTTCTACAAGAATGCTGCATAACAATTGAAGAGGAGCTCGATTACATTTACCGTCGATGTAGGTCCCACGACAAGTCAGTTGGACCGCTCGAGATTCGCGTCGTAAAGCCGGGAACTTTCGAGTCATTGATGGATTTGTTCATTAATCAAGGAGGTTCCTCGATTAATCAGTATAAAACGCCGAGGTGTATCAAGTCTACCACTGCTCTTAAGCTGCTGAATTCCAACGTGAAAGGGTCCTTCTTTAGTCCCAGAGATCCTAAATGGATTGCTTGATCAAATTGGGGTGTCCCAAAATTCGTAGGACAACTTGTCCTTATTGTAGGGTAATCAATCTACCTTTATTGTGTACCTGCATTTTTCATTTGTGGGTTCTTAGTGCAAGCACAAAAAAAAAAAAAATGAAAAATGAAAAAAAAATATTGAAGATCTACTTGAATTCTGATTGCTGCAATTGAGTTTATGCATTGTAACTCAAAGGACAGGACAAAGCAAAAAACGCTTTGAAAACAACTGTTCTTCCACATTTTCTTTTCCTCTCTCTTCCACACCTCCTGTGAACGATTATAAAAGCTGCATGTACAAAACAGAATTGAAAAGCATAAATGCAATAAGTGACACGTCACGAGGAAATTCGATAGGCTGTAAATTAATCTGTCTCGACTCGAATCAAATGTTACTCAAGAACAACATGTTTTCATGGAGACCAAAACTAAATTAAATTATTTCTGTTTCTTTAGTTTTTATGCATCCTTTAATGTCTACTGACCTAGAACCTAAAAGTTTAAGCAATTCATTACCATCTCAAGCAGATAAGGATGCTCCACAACTACATACATGCATAAAAACTTGATTCCATTGAGCGAAATAGTAATCAAGATCTCATCCTGAACTAACAAAACAAGATTCCAACTAAATCCTCTAAGCATAAAAAATCGTTGAAAATGATGAAAGCCAAAATTTATGGAGAAGACAAGAGCGTGCTGTGTTAGATAGAAAGCAGAAAGTGACAGAATATGACCCAGAAATTCTATGTTGCTTTTCTTTTACTTTTCTTTTCAGTTGATTTCTTAGACTTTCACTGAATCTATTGTGGGTATGGATGAGAATATTAATTTCATAGCACATATGTGTGATAAGACAAGACACAAAGCACACAAAGCAATGAACATTATCCCGATTATTTCAGAAAGCTTATTTAACCCACTTGCTTGCATCGGTTAGAGGCAAAGGGAATTGATTTCATGGTGATGAACCAAGTTGTTTGACTCCATTGCTTTGGTTTTTTTTTTTTTTAAAGCTTGTCCCTGCAAAACGATGGACGATTGTGAGCTTTCTGTCAAAGCAAATACCTCTCTCATGAAATTAGTACTATTTTTTCTTTAGGAACCAGCCAAACAATGCCCACCATATTTGATGGGTGTTAAAATCAAGGGTCTACAATCATAAAAGATAGAGACCTGTAAATATCCAAAACATTTTGAGTAGTGTCAAGCTTAATTATCTCCTCAAACAGAAGCAGAGGTCGACGTGAAAAGAAATGATTTATAGTGACCGTAATTAGAACATAACTGTAGAAAAAACGCAAGTACTTCTCTAGTGAGATGACCGTTGTGAATCTTGTGAGTCATTGACTTCTACTCTATTGTTCATCATTACTTTGGATTGCTCTCACATGTTGGAATCAGGAATTAAATCTTGACCAAATGAGGAAAACCAAGGCCTAGAACATTATAATCACCTTCTCCATCCTGCTACTGGTTGACATTCTAAAAGTAGTGGTGCTTCCATCATACTATCAAATGGAATGTGTAACTACAGTTAACACTGTCTAATTATTTTATTCTCATGAGCCAGTAAGCATAGTGTTTTTCTGCATAAGTCGTCCGCAAGTGTCCCGCCCACTGAAATAAGTCAGATTTCTTTTACTGACGAATGATAACTAAGCAAACTAGGATATTTCCAATTAATGGATAGCAATAAATTTCCACTAACTGAAGACATTTTCTAGTGTTTTTTTACACAATCAAATCAGAGAAAAGCACAACTTATTTGAAGGAGAAGTACATACAATTTCATTGCTCAATCATGCACTTGGCACCATCCAGAGTATTCTTAAGTAGCATCGCAACAGTCATAGGACACGCCCACTTGGACCAGGAGTAGTGCATCCTGCTACATTACATGCTTCTTTATAATCTACATCACCTACAAGCTGGTAACTTGACTTCCTGCTAGGGTCATCACAAGTATTCATGCTGACATCAATCATTGCAGAACCAGGTTTGATCCAGCGTCCTTGATCTAAAGTTGATTAATTTAATGTCACAGGAAAATACTCCACGCAACTTAAGAGAGGCTTTAAACTTGATAATCTGAAAAGGCCAAGGTGAGTGGGAAACTCACTTTAATTGATTCATGGAATCTCCTAAACTATCCATTAATGTCTTTTAATTACACTGTGATAGTCGTCAAGTGCAATCACACTGCTTTTTTCAAGAAGCCTAACCTTAGTTGTCTGTAGTGTTTGAGAAAAACAAATATCATATCTACCTAGCCCAATTATACTTTCAACCTAAACATAAAATGTCGTTTTGATAAATGTTTCATCAGAAATATATATTTTTAACAAAATAAAAATCAAGAAAGTATCATATTGAATACTTGACAATACATTTCGTACCTTGCTAAAAAAAACCTATCCTTGTTTACCAACCGCACATTGTCTAACTAAATCCAATTTTCTCTCGATATGTTCCTCAAATGATCAGATTCAAGCCGATTCATCCCTCAACTAAAGAAGAGATCTTGGGGAATTGCGATGTATGAAATTGAGCAGAATTCTGCAAAGAAATAGCTCATTTGTTTCTTGAGAAAAGGTGGAGGACATGCTCAATATAATTTGATTGAACAATTGACTGAGCTACAACAATACATGTTCCAGACGAGATCAGGGATCAAATAAAAGAAGCAGAATCATACAATTTTTTATTGTACTGCTGCAGCTTTTGTGATATCGGCCTCTGAAATGATTTTTTTAGGCTCATGAGAACGGGAGTGGCTTATCGAGACAGTTACATCTGCTTTTAGAAGAAGTGAAACTGGCAATCCAAATATGTTACTTTGGCCCACAACCGCTTTCTTTCCCTTAATACCTATTCCACTTTGTGATAGAAGTTCTAGACATCCCTGCAGATTAAGCCACTCTAAATTGTAAATATATGCAACAAGCATCTCAGTTATATTAAGACACACACACACATGTAATTGTATCATCCATTCCTGTTAGGGAAAATAAGACATTGAAAACATGACTGCAAAAATGTATGAAGTTTTCCGAGTCGGTAATTACCTTCACAGTGCAAGGAAGGATTAAAGGATTTCTGCCTTTTAATTGCAAGCTTTCCACGTCGAGAGGATGAAAGCCATCCCACGTCCTTCTCAATACTGATTTCACTCAGAACCTTCTCTTCATTTACGTGCTTTGGCAGAGGAAGCTGGACCAATACGCCAGTCAAAACAAGAAAGGGTGTTTCTGAGGCAACATATGATCACACAGTCATGAAACAACTGAGCCCACATACATAATTATAATTCATCAGCAGATTACAGTACAATATAGAATAGGAACAACTTCAAAGTTGTAAACCAGTGTAATAACATGTCAAAATACAGCATACGAAAATAAATCTAAAGTTCTAAACCAGTCCTGAAATAAAATATACTTGTGATAAGCACATTCCCTACAGCGCACCCTTGAGATCCATCTTATAAGAGAATTAAATATCACAAGCTCCACGCGAGATACCAGATATAGATTTTATGCTTTTCAAAGAAAAACGAACCATGTACTTCAGCATTGGAGTTTAATTTGGCGGAGTCGGCTGACAACTTCCGTCTCAGATACTTGTTCGGGGAGGTCCACATCGAAGGACTTGATCCCTACTTCAGCGCAAGCCTTTCTTTTTATGCTTACACACTCCGGGATTCCTTCTACTTCCCACTGCCATCCCCGGAACCTTAATCCCGAACAAAAAAGAGAATTATAACCTCACCAATCCCTAATCTCTCATACCAGATCATAAAATAAAATAGAACTTCACATCACCGGCATTTTGAAACATATTAAACAGCAGATCATATATAACAGATATAATGCATTCCCAGTTTAAAATGTAATCAATTATATAATATTCTAGCTCAGAAATGTCTGGAGAATGAAAGAATAAATTGATAGCTAACCTTGCTGTATATGTCTCTAGTAGTTCATGAACTTCGGCAGCGATTTCAGATCGGACGATCTGGGCAATGAGTTTACCATCGATAATGTAGGCCTTGTGATCGGAAAGTGGCTCCCGCCATTGGTAGACGATTTGGGCAGAGCCCGACAAATGGAGCGGGTCGATTTCGGGTTCAGAGTTGGGCTCTTATGCCTCTCTTCTGGGCTTTCTATTTCAACGGGTCGGATCCTCTTCTAAAATGATTAATTTCCATTTTAAAAAGCTATTTTGGAATATAATTATTTTTATTTTAGGTAATGAAAAAATATATTTTTCTGACCAAAAAATAAATTTTTTTTTTATTAAATCAATATATTTTAATTAAATAATAATTGGAGAAGTCAGCATTTAGAGAGAGTCTCTATAAAGTCCTTTACATGATAGATAGCGATTAATTGTGTCTATTTTCTTTAATTTAAAATATCAAAAGTAATTATTTTCTAAATATTTATTTCAATTGACTTCGATTTAGGATTTGTTACGTGCAAACAAAACAATCTTAGTCGTGCGCGTGACCATTGACGACAGTGATTTCGTTAGATCGGGTAGCTTAGTTCTCCGTTTGAGCTTTATACTTGCTCAGATCAAACCACAAACTACTTTTAAAGATTGGACAGATACAGTAATTAGATCGAGAGAAGCTAGAGTCGAGAAATACAACCACTAATCATCTTACAATATAGTTTATATGCATATAATACGTATATGTATAGATAATACAAGTTTATATATGTATATACCGATGCGAAAACTCCATAACTCACCTATTTTGTTTTCATGGATCATGGTTTTAAAGTAATAGTAAGGGAGCACCATGGATCGGTATGAATCAAATTCTCAAACGATCGTCATCTTTCATCGTTTCGACATTTCTATAAGATATATACATAATTTTTTATAGATCGGACGGATATCTATAAACGTTTTACGTGTGACTCCAAGACCCCAAGAACATCATAGTTCTGATAGGATCTTCAGTTCCAAAGCTCCAATTCCGTCTCTCAATTCCTCTCGAAATTAAAAGATTGTTCGCCATTCGACCTTCATGAGTAGCTGCCGGCATCGCATCCTTCACCATCTCGTACGCTCGCCGGAGTTTCTCTCCGACTGACTCTTTGCATAGAGAAGAAGTCTCAGAGGGAAGGTGGGGAGGCTTCATCCTTCGGAAAAATATGAGAGTTGTGAGGATAAGAGATTAGGCTAAGAGAAGCAAAGATGGGGTTTTTTTATAACTGGAAAAAGTAGGGTTTGAGTGGAGACAATAAAATATGGAAGAAGGGACCCACGTGTCATTTCGGGATAGGATTAGATTCCTCAAAGCAGTGGATGACAATTATTTAAAAATTCTTTGTCCTTATTCTCCTCCATCATTATTGCTTTGATTTATATTTTAATTTCCACTTTATTATAATTTCTTTTTAGAAAAAAATTACATAAGTCCGTATAATTGCTAATAATCTCGATACGATAATGACCCATGTCTCTTCTAATTTGACCTATTATTTCTAATCTCTTAACGTGTCAATCATTTATTAATATAATTAATATGTACAATAATTAATTAATTAATTATTGACACGTTAGTAAGAACTAAAAAGTAGAGTAAATATAGCATTACTCATCTCAAAATTAAGTGTAAATTTACGAGTGAAGAGTAATTCCTTTACGCGTAAATTAATTTTTTTCACAAACCAATTTTGAAAAAGAGTCGTTTTTTAGGAGGCAGAAATTCGAACTTGTGATCTTCTCCTCTAATATCACGATACGTGACTGCCAATTAAAGCTTATGGATCGGAGTTGATTTATTGAAAATGCAAGTAAACATTGCTAACTATGGTTATATTTTTCATTTGTGCTAAAATGGCATAATATATGCTTGGAATATTAAGAGGATGCTAGAACTCCAAATGAGAATAATACTTTTGCTGATTTGACATCAAAATGTCTTGTTTTACAATTCCACTCAAGATTTAGAGAACGCGTGTGTAAAAGAATCTTTAAAAAAAATAAATAAATAAAATTGTGACATATTTGATCAATAATTTAATTATTTAGACTTTACTACCTTAATTAGTTATAATATGGTCGTTATAAATGTGTTACTATATGGTCCACAAAACTAATTTATTTTCTGGGAGAAGAGTAAATTTTTTTTAATATTTTTACAATTTTTAAATTTTTATTATAAAGATTACAGATTATAGATTATAACGGGTCAAAATCAACCCAAATCTATATATTATTAAGATAAAATATAAATAGATAAAGAGTACATTTATTTTTTTTACGTGATTTTACATTTTATTTTCATAGTCTAAAATAGTGATTACGTGTTATTTACTTATTGATAAAATTATTATGATACAATATAAATGGTGCAACGAAATTTCTGTTTCATAATTTAAATAAGAAAATAAAATAACACTAGAGAAATAGATATTAAAATATGAAAAATTACATTAATTGTAAAAAAAAAAAAAAAAACTCTATCCATATTTGTATATCTTAACCCTTTAAATAGAAAATAAAAATTAAAACAGCTAAAATTAAATAATGACAAAATATTAAAATAATCAAACTAAATATTAAAATAAAGCACAATTAATAGGCTTGTTTGGGATTGCTTATCCTGCATCAATCTCCTCCTCCTAATAGAACTCACCCTAGAGTTTTATAGTTGCAAAGAATTTATCTAGGAAGATATACTTTGTTTGTGATGCCATGAGATGTTGAATCATAACGATCTTCTGAAACATGAAGTTATTTTGTCTTCTATAAGTCGCATCAACATCATAAAGTCAGAGTCATCTAAGTAAGACATGACAAACATCTATATCCATATATCTACCACATCACATATGATTTCGTCTTTATAATACACTCTGATGGACATTGAAAGCTTGCAAATTTTATGTACTCGAACTTCATGTCCATTTTTAATCTATGCAATTTTTAAAGGATGTTCTTTCATTTGTCAATTCAGGGTCTTCACCGAAGCTTTGGAAACTATATTTTCTGTATTGTCACTGTCAATAATTACATTACAGACTTTGCCACCTATGAGGCATCATGTTCATAATATCTTGTGCACACACTTCTTCGTCCACATTTTCTTCTGCAATTTCTGCACTTGCATAAATATCTCCTTCAAAACCGTGTTCGTCACCACCACTATCCTTTACAAAATTAATTGAACGTCTGCTCAGACCATTGTTGGAAAGGTGGCCTAATTGGTTGCACCAAAAATATTTTTTGAGATTAGAGCACGCATAAAGATTATTAGTGACTTGTTGCAGGCGAGGTTGAACTGGAGGATCAGGCTGAACAATGGTTGAAGAGTTTCCACTGAAATTCTATTATGAAATTTTATTTGAAGGACCATCAATAATCGTCGATTCAGCAAGAATAAATAAACTATATGCAGTGGGTCGCCAAAAATTACCTGGTGTACGCACTGTAGGTTTGCTAAATTAGACTTCTACTTTTATTGCCATATTGATCACATCTTTCATAGTCCAAATAGTTTGAAGAGCCAAATGATCTTGAATAACTAGTTTGATGCTGCCAATATATATCGAGCAATAAGTTGGTCTTCAGTTTTAGACAAATTCATTATAGCATTAGCCATTAGAATTCTTCTATATACTTATTCATTGTTCGGTTGACTTGTTAGCAATTTGATATTGTCAATATAGAAACTGTTCGTAATCAGGAGTTATAAATCACCTATGTAATAATCGCTTCATTTTGGTCCAAGTTTGAACATACATTTTTCCTTACCTCTATCGATTAAATTAAAGTTGCTCCCACCATGCTGAAGATTCACCTTTAACTTATATGCAATATTCAAATAGTCAACAAACTTTTCCAACTTATGAACCCAGTTGAGAAAATCTTCAATATTTTATCAAAAGTAGAGACGTCTATTTTTGTTTTGAACTCATGAGTATCTAGCCTTCAATTGAAAACTCTATTATTATGAAACCATCCCCTTCATTGGATAAATACTTAAATCTTTGTGGCTATCTTCAAGCAAAATTTTTGTGTTGCCAGCGGTCGGGATAATTAATAATTCAATCTAGCGGAATCGCCTTTGGTAGATGTGAAATTTGGCAGGCTGGCGCTCAGCTAGATCGTGAGGAGGCAGGTCGCGTTGTTGAACCTCTCCCTCTCGATTCTTTGCTGCCCAGTGGAGGTCCGCTTCTGATCGGTCATGGTCTGCGTCGATGGCAGGCCGTCAGTGCTCGTTGAAGGTTGCAGTGAGCGCGACTGCTGATGCTTGTTTGACGGCCGAGTTGGCTCGATCGTGCTCCAAGGTGAGCGACGGCCTATGGACGTTGCCATTGACGTTCGACCATTGTGGCCGCGCAGTCTGGCCATGAGCCACGACTGGCCAAACCCTAGATTTAGGATTTCCCTTCTCTATCGAATTAGGGTTTGATACTAATTATTGTTTGCTGTTTTTTTTTCTTTATTGGTTATTTTCTCGATTCTCATCTAATTTGGTAAAATCAAATTTTTGAGACTCGCAAAATTATTGCCACTCGGCAGTCATCGTTTTGTAATTTTGTCGAGGTTTTTGTCAATTCCATCGAACTTTTTTTCGAATTGTTGCTCCATGGCCTCAACTCGTTGTTCGAAAATTTTCAATCATCGTTCGCCGTCGATGATTTGCTTTCTACTAAAACTTTCGTTAGTCATCAGATCGAGGTTGAAATCTTAGCTCTGATACCAATTTAGCGCAGCAAAAAGTTTTATTTCGTAATTGAAACAAAGAAGTAACTCCCAAAATATAAAAAGAAATAATCAAAAAATCTAATCTTAATTCTCTGTATCAACCATTTAAATAAAAAGAAAAACACAATTAATGGTTTTGTTTGGACTTGCTTATCCTTAGGGCATTTAAAATAATATATTACGATATAACCTTACCTATAAATATAAATAATTATAGGCTATTTTGGAATTAGTCTAATCATTTAACATTTCTTTACCTTACAATATAATCTTAATTGGAATTGACAACTGATTGATTAACCTATCTTTATTTTTTGGGGGGCCCTTCATAGAATATAAATACAGACATATAATATAGTTTTGCAACCAACAATTATTGTCATTTTATATTATCGTACGTGACAATTTAAGTTTTTATAAAAATGACTACAAAGCTTACGTCACATCATGACGACTGACGTAAGAAAATGGGTGGTAATAAAATTAATGTACTATGTTATTTATTTATCAATGACCACGTGACTGTCCCTCAAACGATTGTGCTATTATTTGATTGAATATTCTACTTTTTAAAAAATCCCAATTATTAACAATAATCATAAAATAATGAAGTAGATTGTGATTGGCTACCTATTTATAAGAAGGTGAACACAGCAAATAGATATATGACATCTGTCTCTTTTTTGATATTCCTTACACAAATAGTTTTTAAATTTACAGACCAAGTGTTGTAGTAGCATCTTTCATTTTTGTGTTTCTAATATTCACAATATTTACAGAAAACATGGAAGAGAGAGAGAGAGAGATCTTAAAAACTCAGCTGAATTGGAGTGTAAGAAGAAATTTATAAACCTTCTTCGGGTTTTAAAAAGTTGCGGTACTCGATTTGAGTCATCTCGCCTCCGATCGCCGGGTCAAACTGGCACCTGTAGAAGCTGCATTTCGACAACAAAAACACCTCAATTTTTGGATTACAAACAATTTATTGGTAAGAGTTTTCAAAAGCTGTTTTTAACCGTTCTAATACCATTTTGTTTTGTACAAAACATGAGTTCAAATTTGTTTTCCACTCGAAAACATCTACTTTCTGTTATCATGTTTTTGGCTTTCAGAAACACCTTCTCAACATACAATTTCTCTCTAAGAATATGTCAAGAAAACTAAGTTTTTAAATGATCCATGAGATACAAAATTGAAACCACAAAACGATTTTTCAAAACATTTATTTAACTGAATCACTACGTGGCCCATACCTTCCATCCATGCCAAGAATCACCACCGTATTCTTCTGATGGCCAAAAGCCACGACATACTGAGAACCCTCTACCAAGCGAAACTGAGCCACTGACCATTCCGAGCTGAAATACTTTGGCAAAACACCTGCAAGACCAGCGGCAATGAGATAAAAATTGGAAAGAGCTGACAAGTATGACTGAAACAAGCAAAGGTTGCACATACCATATGATTACCGGGGGATAAGAGAGATGAACATTTAATGGAGCAAATAACGAAGCAACACTTTCTGATTAAGGCTAGGTAAGAAATATTTTCAAATCATAGTGCAGATGTTGATGTAAAACATAACTAACAGTGACCCATCTGAGAAAATTTAATCATATTCCACCCATCATTACACATACTTTGGTGTTTTGTAGAAAACAATAAAAAATTCCTTCTATTTCTTAAAAATGAACTTACACAATCATTTCAGTCACATTTTTAGTAATCAAATTCACAGCTCAGAATCTATCAATCATCACACATTTCCACAATGTGTACAGTTAAATGCTTTCAGTAAATCAATAAAATCGTCAGTGATCTTCATGATCAGTAATCTTATAGTAGATCAAAAATACATCAAACAAAAAATAGTGATCTCAGTGTCATAAAGTTAAAATCATGATTTAAACAAAGTTCCCAGTTTAAGATTTCGATGCAAATATGTTGGTGACAAAAAGGGAAAAGACCAAAAACATTTATTATGCAGAGAATAATTGAATTTTACCCTTGATAAACGAAATGGATGAGCTTGGTGTTGCAACAGCAACCTTAGAATCAGAAACAATCTGTGGCTTATCATTTACAGGAGATCCAGAGTTAACCTTCAGGCTGAAAACATGTACAGTGCCTTTGTCACTAGAGACTGCTAGCCACTGAGCCGAGGCTGAGAATGCCAAACTGTAGATTTCGGCTCTATCAGCACCCCTCCTCACCTATATTAAATATCCAAATAACTTAAAATGAGATGGGATATATTAATAGGAAATTACAAGTCCAGATCACAATGATAAAAACTATGAGTGAACATTTACATACAAGAATTCAGCAGAAACGCAAAAGCTTTATGGGGTTTGATGATGAATATGCGGTTTCAAACACTAGATATGTATCGAAGATTCAGAAGATTGAAAAATTAATGAAAGTTATGCTTCCCTATGACTTCGAAGAAATAAAGTCATCAACTAATACGAAGAATAGGAATCTTACTTCACCGCAATTCACAAAGCTCATCAAATCATACATGATAGACAGATTTTGAAAAATTAAGCAGCATGATATTAAATAATAGATGGCCAAATTGTGGAACACTTGCCATAAAAAGCCATAGAAAACGAAACACGAGATAACTCCGAATGTCAATTCCTCGAGCCACTAGTCTCTCTTTTCATATGAGAACTTAACTGAATTTCCTTCTGTCATGCCCACTTTATAAGCAACTCAAATTAGATTCTTGTTTAATGCAAACTCTGAGCTTAGTATTTCATTAAAGAATTTTCTACCTCTAACAAAGAACAGTAATATGCCTTGTCTTGATAATTTTCACTAACATAGCACAGCATGTGCTTAGCAAGGGAGCAAAGGAGTTTACCAATCTGAAATAGACAATCAGAAATGCCTGTAACCATCACATTAAAATTTAAACATTGATTTGATCAAACGAAAGTTTCATATCAAATAGTGAAATCCCATCATAAAATCTGAATGTCATGCAAATTTCTAAGTGCAGAAGTATATTCAGGTCAAACAACAGCATGCTTACTTCTTGAAGCAGTGTTCCGTCAACTGTATTGAAAACTCGAAGCAGAGTACCCTTCGTGCTTGCAGTGGCGAGCAGTTGTCCATCTTGACTGAGAGCAAAGCACGCAATCCTCGAGTCATGGGCCATGATGAATTTGGTCCGTTTCGAAGAATAATGCTCCACCCTAATTTGACCCTTCTGCAACCCAGGACAAACCAGAACAAGTGATCCACCCAATTGTGAAACCTCACAAAGCCCTTTAGGATTCGCAATTGTTTCGATCTGGTGAAGCAATTTCAAGTCAGCAAAATTGTACACGAATACTTTCTGCTCCAAAACAACGAATATTCGGTCTCTTCGTAGCCTAACTCCGCGAACCACAGACCTAAAAGAAAGTTCGCCGATGCACCGACTCTGATGATCGTCCCAGATCATGACTTTATTCGGAGGATATTGCGGTTCAACACCACCACCAACAATCGCCAAAATATTGCAACGAAAAAGCATTTCGACGATGCCAATTCCAGCTCCGCGGTCAAAATCTCGGCGGAATAACTCGCGGAACGGATCGCAGTTGTAGATCCGAAACCCGTGGTCGGTTCCGGCGGCAAAGCAGCCATAGTCTTGGTTGAAGGAAAGATGCAGAAGAGACAGAGGGACCACTGGAGATTCAGGCGACACAGAGTGAGGAACGCGCAAATTACTTTTAGGGGAATCGGTTTGATGATTTTGCGGCGTAGAAGAGTCCGAATCAAAATTCCGAAGCTCAGATCGATCCGCATGAGGGAAGAAGCTCGATGTAGGAGGTTCTGAAGTAGAATTATTTGGCCATGAAGGTGAAGAAAAGGCAGAGAGGGTTGCCATTAGAGGAGGAGGAGAAGAAAGATGATCAGACGAAGAGAGACTACCAGACAACCAAGACGATGTTGAAGAAGATGGACAACAACGCATTTACCTTTTTGTCCTCAATTTCCGAGGAGTTTGTGAACTCTTAGGACAGATTTGTCATTTCACATCACTGGTATTCTTCTTCAATTAACCTGGCCAAGCTAAAACTGGCCCGACCAAACCGAAGAGTAATTCCGGTCGGTTTTGTGAGGTTAGGGAACCAAGTTCGATTTTGATCGCTTGCAAAATCAAATTCGAATTTAAAAACGAACAAAACTTTTAACGACCAACCCGAAAAAAAACTCATCTCCCTGGTCTGCACATGGGTTCGGTTGGATTCGGTTTAGCAGTTGTTCGAGCTCCACGGAACGGTAAATTCCAGTTAACTTCTTTCTTGCAAAACTAATTCCCTACTTTGTTATAATCCATCAAAGAAAATAAATAGAAAATGTTATCATTTAAAAGGTTTTCTTCTCTAATGTTGTAAATGAAAGTCCAAAGACCAATCCTACAAGACAAGACCAAAAGAAGTAGACATTGAATCAGACTAGGTAACCTTCTTGTGCTGTTTCAGAATAGACCTGGAACATGAACTTTTCTGCTGCAAGTTGTTGAATTCTAACACCCTTATAGCTAAACATCCATATGTTAAAGATCAAAGGACAAAAGCCAGCTCTTCATTTGGTACTCCAAACTTGTAACTCAGTTGCTACTCCGGTAATTTGTCAAAGAGAAGAAGTTTCAGAGAAATAAGTGGACAAGATTGTAGACTCTCCATTTCCAACCGAAATCTCCTTCCTGCCATCGACTTAACAATCAATTGCAATCCCAAAGTAATCTAACTAACTATCTTCTAGTAAAACTTGAAAGTGAGCAAGTGTATCGTACCATGGGGCGTGTATTCGAATAAACGCCCCAACTCCAAGATCAACATTGTTGCAAACTCTTGGATTGAAAATGACGTTTTTCTTCTTCCTTCCATTTTTCATGTTGGGAGTATATGGGGGGTAAAGAATTCTATTAGCAAAATCAGAGTAAATCTACATTCAGAAAATACGATATTGATAATTTCCCATTTTTCGACGAACATTTACCTCCAAGTTCTCATAAAAAAGGCAGCTACAAACTATTAGTTTTGCCTCAAAGTCTTTGTCCAGGATTTTTACGTCAAGATAGTCCGTTTTGTCTAAGGGAAACAAAGAAACATAATGCACATATCACAAATTATGTACTAATGTGTATATATATAATGACAAAATTTGTCCACACAAAAATAAATAATGAATTTAAGTATTTGAGGACATTACCATTTGCACTAGTCTCACTGTGTAACATATCTAAGAAATCAACGTCTCTTAGTTTTTCAGTTTGCATAACCTGTTGCAACTTTCCAAATAAGCCAATTCTGCATATTTTGGAAGTGTTGATAGTGACTTGGTCAATGGATTCGAAAGGTTTTATTCATATTCACTTTCATAAAAACAATAGAAGATTAAAATGAAGTAATTGAGAGACAACAAGTGCTTTCTATTAACTGATTTCAAATGACAAAAACTAGGGAGAAACAAATCACTAACTCAAGTATATTCAGGTTACTATCGAACCATATCTCATCTGAGTTTCACCCTGATAGAATTTTATGCCTTAGATTTTCCAAAAAAGTGATAGGACCCTATAGGATACAATAACTACATTGCTGAGAACAAAATGGCTTTTCCCAGGTGAAATGCAAATGAAAAACAAGATAAAGGTGAGACCTTAGCTAGAAAAATATATGACCATGAAAAATGAATTAAATGGAACAAAATTGACAATGTGGAAAAGTCGTAAAAACACATATTTCTTCTATAATTTGGACCTTAATTCCATGGAACAATATGCTACTGTTGAAACATAGACAATAGAAATAAACTTACAAAGATAACACATATATTTGAAAGGTCTGTTAACTCTCATTTTAAAAAAATTTATTTTAAAAAATATTTTTTAATGGTCCTTTGAGCACCATTTTCTCCTCTTTTAAGACTAAAAACTCTAATTAGTTATTTAACCTTTAATCACCTAAATTATCTCATTACCAACCTTCTAAAATATGTTTAATTAATTCCTAATTAAATATTTCTATAGAATCTGTCTATTAACCAATCTTTCACAATATTACTAATTAAATTCTAATTAAATATTTTTATAGGGTCTACCCAAACAGCAAGCTTTACCTTGACAGCTCAAGAGGTGCTTCAACACCATTTTTAGTATCCAAAGATGTAGCACCTAAAAATTTTTCAAATTTATCTGTAATAGTTTGCCTACTTGTTTTTGGGATAGAACACTTAAAAGTTTGGTCTCCGTCCTGCGAAAACATATGGATAATCAAAAAAATAAAATTATCAAGAATTATTAGCAAACACAATCTTCACATACCTCACACTCACTCAGTGAATCACTATTCATCGACTTGGTTGAATCTTCATTATCATCATGTCTATCACACGATAAGAGCACATCCCTTTGTGTTGCAATTTTTCCTTTTTTCCCAACAACTATCCCATCCTGGAACAAGGATTGGATCAGATTGGGAAATGAAAGCTCCATATAGAAATTAATTATGGCTTACACTCTGCAAACTAGTATTATCCTGAAGGCCATTGAGAAGCTCAACAATTGCCGTCTCACTATGTTCTCTTCTGGAATCTTCTACGTCTACTACCGTTAACTTTTCGTCATTTTCCTCCTCAATGTCTTGCATACATTCCATAGGAAAATGCAAAACAGTTTCTGATTCAGTTTCGAATTGTTTATGAAGATTGAATAATGCATGGTGTTCATCCTTAGTTGTACAGCTGTGTGATAGTTCTCTCCTATGTGACTGGAAATGGAATGAAAATTTTGGCTTGGCTTTTCCTCGAATTCCTATAAAGTTGATCAATTTTTTTAATGGTAAATAAAATTGTACTAATATTTAAAATATACAAATATACTAGAGAGAACAAAAAAAAATCTGTAAATAAAGTATACGAAAAATAAAAGCTATTTTTCTTCATCACTGAAGAATATAAGACGAAAGCTCGTACTCAAAATTTGAAGTTGATCATCATATTTAACACTCATTAGAAATAAGATACTTTAAACAAAAAGAATATAACCAGCATTAATTCTGATTCGGCAAAAAAATTGACAATTTGTAAAAGAACTCTAGTAGCAACTGAAAATACTTCTTTCTTGAGAATTTTTTTTATAAGAAACGAAACATATTGATAGAAAAAAATATATATAAGAAAATAGAGAAATAACTATACAAAGTAAAAACAAACACATAATTTAAAGTAATTTTTCTTTAATTAGAAAACATTAAACTAAAAAAAAAAATTCTAAAACAATGCAAAACAATAAGTCTACTTAGCTATAGTCCCAAATACAACTCATTGTCTCTCTGTTGTCGGGGACAATAGCATTGCGCCTATTTGCCTCTACTACGAAGATCTTACGCAAGTCATATTTGTTTCCACAACTTCTTTTTAGAAAGTTCTAGTCGATGACAAAAAGTGCAAGGGAAAGAGAATTTGTTCAGGAAATACATGAATGTAGTGTCACCTTTACAGGGCCTGTCTACTTTTGAAAATGTAGAATGTGATGATGAACTTGAAACAACTTTGTTTTCATGGATAAGTGCCTCAGCTTCTTGATTTATTGTCCACCATGTTGGCGAACTGTCGTGCCTTTTATTTCCACAATCAGGAGGATCATTTTCTGCAAACTTTTTTGTCATCATGAATGAGAGGACAGTAGGGAAGATATAGTTAACCTTCCCATATGATTACTAAAGAAATACTAGCATTAAGCAATGAGAGCATAAAATTGTAACAAGTAAAACAAATTAGAAGCTCCTTATCACTAACATTTTACGCACCCTACCAATCTGTTTGCTTACAAGTCTTGCAACTATCTGCACACATGCGAGATATTTAGATAAATACTGTAGTTTTAAAGCAATTTGTCCAGCATCATACTGACAGGTCCCCATAAGATTTACGTATGCTAAGAGAATTAAGAAAGGAGGTGAGGACCAGCTGATGCAAAAGAAAGATTGCATGGGAGCAGGGAGAATCTATTATGTTGAGGAATAGATTGTGGGGGTGGAGAGCAAATAAATAGAGAAGTTATGGATAACTGGCGATACAGGAAAAATATAGGGAGTAAAGGAGGGTATAGAGACTCTCTAGAAGTTTTTGAGCCTGTAACTCCGAACTTGAAGTTTTGGTATCAGAGCCCTTGTGCTCTCTTGAAATATGGAGGAATTGATGGACAAATTGACACTGTTGGAAGCAATGGAACATTGCTTATGCACCACGGAAGATTCAACAAAAAAAGGGGAAGGGCGTTTATCAGAGAACCAGAATCTAGCTGGTGGCCACAACCACCACCACTGAGAATGGCGACAGAATTTGAAGGGCACATAAATGTTTAAAGTGAAAGATAAATCAAATTGTGTAGCAATTCAAACCCAATTTTTTTTTTTTATATAATAAGAAGCTAAGATCTAATCCAACTATTAATTAGTAAGAAGATACATAACGAACTTAGTCTTATATGTAGTAACACAGATATGATCAGCCCAATTTGTCCAGAATTTCAATCTCAAACCAGCAGAAAAATACTCTTTAGGATCTCATTTTTACCTTATCATTGGTGATTATGTCCTCAATTGACTTCCATACACTTGCTTTCCTTGGTGAACAGTTTAAGTTATCCTTGTTGGAAGGAATTTCAACATCATCATCAAGAGACAAACATTCTTTCTTCTGATTAAGAAAATTACTACCAGTAATGTTTTAATCTAAAACATGATCCGGAAATAAAGAGTTTTATTTCATGGAACTTGCCTCGCATGATAAATTTCTGATCTTTTTCGAATGAATTTGCTCATCATAGCCTGCCACAAGAAAAGAACATTATTGAAGTTTTTCGGATGAAGTAGGAAATGAAATTGAATAAATACCTTTTTGTAACTCTAGCTGTGAGAGAATCTGAATTTTTTCCTATCAACGAGAATATATGTCATCAAACTATAGACAGACACCTCTTGACAATAAAGGCAACACAGCTTGACCTTTCAAAAAATATTTGTACTCTAAACAGTTGAATATGAGGAAATTATTAAAAATTCGACAAACAATAGAACGAGGATCAACCTATGTACGTTTTCGTATAAACTTATTATTGTGGTGATTAAGGTTTGCAACAACAAAGGTGTCAATTGAATCTCCATATCATTTGCCTCTGGTCATACCGAAAAACAACAATTAAGTAAACATAGCTTTTGCATTTAGAGTTTTTTTAACTGTTTCTATTCTTTTTGCTATTACTATTGTTCCTCTTAGTTTGACAGAATTGGAATTTTTTATTCTTAGAAAGGACTCATAAATTCATTTTAACTCAGAAAAGCTTAGAGTTGGGCATTATAACTTCTAGAAAACTACATCACAGCTCCTCAACAACAAACTATCATTAAAACAACCAATTCCAAAAGGGTATGTTATGTTAAGAGATGTTAAGTTTAGCTAGTCAGCTTAAAGACTTAGTTAAATAAGTATTCAGGTTTTTTAGCTAATTTGTTGACAATTTAGAAAATTTAGTTTCCTACATTTCTGCAATTTTTGTTTTAGCAATTCACATGATTGCTATTTAGTTTTTCCATTGTATAATGAAACAATAACTCTTTAGTCAAAATATTTTTAGATATTCTCGATAGTTACTCAAAAATTCTTCTAGTATCTGGTATCAGAGCTTGAAGCAGATGGCATTTGATAACAACGATTTTGTACAACTAGCAATTCCTCATTTTAATGGTTATTATTAACACTGAAGTATGCTGATGGATAATTTTTCAAGGTCCAAAGAATATTAAGAAATTGTCGAAAATGGTGTAGCTGAACCAGCAGCAAGAAAAACACTCACTAAAGCACAAGTAAGGTCTTGTCAGATCGAAAGCTCAAAGACTTGAAAGCCAAAAATTACTTGTTTCAAGCAATTGATCGTTTGATTTTGGAGGCTATTCTTCAAAAGAATACTTCCAAGCAGATATGGGATTCAATGAAAAAGAAGTACTCAGGCACAATCACGGTGAAGCAAGCATTGCCTCAATCTTTGACACGAGTGTTCGAAACTCTTCAAATGAATTCAGGAGAGCTTGTTGAAAATTTTGTTGAAAGAACGATGGGGATTGCAAACAAAATGTGCTTTAATAGTGCACGCACAGGAGATGTTAAAATGGTGTTGAAGATATTAAGTTCAACGACTTCAAAATGGGATTATGTTGTTTGTTCCATTGAAGAATCTAAGGATGTAGTCTCATGTCCATTGATGAGCTTCAAACCTCTTAGATCTATCATGAACCAAAGGTCAACCGAACAAACACTATGGATGATCAAACAACACTCAAAGCTTAGACTGAATCATCATATACAAAAGGAAGAGGTGGTCGAGGTCGTGGAAGAGGTGGGCGTGGAAATAGAGATGGAAGGAGTGATAACAGCTCCTCTCATGCTTTAAAAAAGGGTGATCTCTCATAAAGAAAAAAGGTATGGTGATAAATCCAAGGTTGAATGTTACAGATGTGGAAAATATGGTCACTACAAGAATGAATGTTACACAAAGATGCCAAAAGAAAATATAGAAAAGTCCGACTTTGTTGAACAGAAGGAGGAAGAAGAACTTCTAATGGCCTTTCACACCATAGAGGAGCCAGATCAAGAGACTTGGTATGTAGATACTGGTTGTAGCAATCACATGAGTGGATGTAAGTCTTTCTTCTTTAATTTAGATGAAAATTTTAATTCTGTTGTGAACTTTGGGGATAAGTCAACTGTTAAAGTGAAGGGAAAAGGAGATATTCAAATCAGAACTAAGAATGATTTCATTGAAACCATTTCAAATGTTTTTTTTTTTTGTTCCTAGTTTAAAAACTAATGTTGGCAGTTGCAAGATAAAAGATACAGGATCACAATTTTCAAAGGAGAATGTGAAGTGTATGATCCAAAAAGAGGGTCAAATGCTGTAATCAAAATGACTTCAAACAGATTGTTTCCTTTGAAGATTAGAACAGTTAATGATTGCTCACTGGCTAAAGTGGATGATTCATCATGGAAGTGGCACTACAGATATGCTCATTTGAATTTTAATGGTATGAGGACTCTTCCTCAAAAGCAAATGGTTAGTGGTCTTCATCATGGAAGGGCTCACGGCATACTTGAATTGGTGCATTCAGATATTATGTGGACCAACTAATCCGGTAATAAAAGATATTTCATATCATTTATTGACGATTTTAGTAGGAAAACTTGGATCTATTTTTTGCAAGAAAAATCTGAAACTTTAGATGCATTCAAAAGTTTCAAAGCTCTCGTTGAAAATGAAGCTAATAAGAAGATTAAAACACTTGGAACGAATCGAGGAGGAGAGTTCTGCTCCAATGAATTTGTTGCATATTGTGAATTGAATGGCATTAAGAGACAACTGACAGCTCCATACACCCCACAATAAAATGGTGTAACTGAAAGAAAGAATAAAATCATTCTCAACATGGTAAAAAGCTTGTTAGCAATGGGAAAAGGAAACACATGACACCTCAAGAGGCTTGGAATGGCAAGAAGCCTGTTGTTGATCACTTTAAGGTATTTGGGTGCATTGCATATGCACATATACCTGATCAAAGAAGACAGAAACTTGATGCCAAAAGTAAGGAATGCATATTTCTTGGTGTTAGTGAAAATTCAAAGGCTTATAAGCTATATAATCCTTTGACAAAGAAAGTAATAATAAACGGGGATGTAGTGTTTGACGAAGAAGCTAGATGGGATTGGATTAATGGCAAATCAACATCAAAGTCAATTGGTGAGATAGAAGAAGTTGCTGAAATTCAAGAACAGCAACCAGAAAATGAGGAGCAATAATCAATTTCACCTCAACTCACTATTCAATCTGATCAGCATTCAGAAGAAGAAGAAGAAAGAAGGTATAATTCGAGAAAAAAAAAAATTCAAAGAAAAGGTCAGCATGGATGATGGATTATAATGATCTATGTTCCGATTATGATGCTTATTTTGTTTTGCATGCAGATAGTGATCCACTCACATTTGCTGAGGCTATGAAAGAAAAGAAATGGCATGAGACAATGGATAAAGAAATTGAGTACATTGAGAAAAATCACATTTGAGAGTTGGACGGATCTTCCTTAATGCTAGAAAACAATTGGTGTCAAATAGGTTTTCAAGACAAAATTGAATGAAAAAGACGAGATTGGTAAACACAAGGCTCGTTTAGTCACAAAAGGCTACAAGCAAGAGTATGTGATTGATTATAATGAAGTTTTTGCTTCAGTAGTAAGGTTACAATCAAATTGATAATCTCTCCGGCAGCGCAACATTAATGGCTGATTCTTCAATTAGATGTAAAGTTGGCTTTCTTGTATGGCAACTTACAAGAAAAAATGTTTATTAACCAGCCACCTGGTTATGAGAAGAAAGGAAATAAAAAAAAAAAAATTCTATCGCCTAAAGAAAGCTCTCTATGGCCTAATGCAGGCACCAAGAGTCCGGTATAGTCGCATAGATGATTACTTTGCTAAGTTAGGACTTCAAAAATGTCCCTTCGAGCATACTCTTTATGTCAAGTTTGAAGGCGGTAAAAAGCTTATTGTTTGTCTTTATGTTGATGACTTGATGTTAACTGGTAATAATGTTGACATGTTTAATGAGTTTAAGATGTCTATGATGAAAGAATTTGAAATAATTTATTTGAGTTTAATGCGCTATTTTCTAGGATTAGAGGTCATTCAATCTGCTGTTGATAACTTCATCTATTAGAAGAGTACGTTAATGAGATTCTTTCAAGGTTCAACATAACAAATTTCGAGTCATTCAGTAAATCAACGGAACCTAGTTTAAAATTGCACAGGGATGATTTAATGGTTCAGATCTTTGTAAATAAAACGGATCGAATTTTTTATTTTAAAAATTTGTAATCGAGTATATTTATATTTAAGAATGTATAAATATACGTTAAAGAGTTGGATCGAAGGACGGATATGTTAAACGTATAAAATTTGATTAAGATTAATTTAATTGTAATTAAATTAAAAATTAATTATGGTTAAGGATTAAAATAACTATGATTATTTGGTAATCAAAGAGTTAAGGGTAAAATGGTCATTTGGTAAGAATAATAATGGTTTATTTGTAAATAAACTTAAAAATCACTTTTATAAAGTGATGAAGTGGCTAGAGAAACCACTTTGTGTGGTAAGGAGAGAGAGAGGAAAAAATTCAAAGAGAGGAGAAAAAGGAAAGAAAAATGTAAGATTCGGCAATCCGTCCTTTAGAGAAAGTTGTCCATCTCGGTGCGAGAAGCGTTTTGGTGGAGAAATCGTTGGTGTTGAAGAAGATTTTGAGAAAAGAGGTGGAACCGACATACAGTAAATATCTCTAACGATTACAATACTTAGTTTAGACTTTATTGCCTTGGTAGGTGAACATAGTTTTTTTCCTATTTTGAATATGAATATGGTTAGATATTTTGATTGAAATTGAAATTTGATTGAGATTGGATGATTGAAGTGTCAGAATGGATATCATTTTTAATGATTGAATAATGAATTATATATTTCTGAATTTTAAGAAATATTGAAAAGAAAGAATTTTTGAAAACGTTTATTTACGTTGAATTGAACATTGATTCTAAATGTCAATTGCATTAACAATTTAAAAACTATGTTTTCTTTTTAAATTGAACTCGTTGAATTTTAAATACAAAATTCATGAGTAAGTGCGTGTTTTAAACTTGCATAACATTACTTTTTAACTGTTTTAAGCATGCATTTAGGAAGAAGTGAGTTGAAAGCCGTGGTAACATAAGAACTTATTGCGCTGTACTTACCTCTTCGTGTGTGATGAATGTAACTATGAAAGAGAATAAAAGTGACTATAAGTCCTCCTTGGGTTGAAATCCCTAAAACCTCGCGATATAACAATGTGTAGGGTCCTATAGTCTTACCGGTGAAAGCCCGAGAACGTGTAATTGTGTGATGGTCATATGAGTCAGTTAGAGTGAATTGCATTTTTAACATTTCAAATTGAATGTTAAAAACTATTTGAAAACATTGATTTAAATCATGGTTTTAAATAATGCAAATTCTCTTTATAAATTGCATTAGTTTGAATTAATTATTGAAAATGGTTTTAAACTGTAGATGATGAGTTTTAAACGGTTCAAATTACGAACTTACATACATTTTTATATAAATGACATGGATTTCAAATAAAAACAAAAATTGATTTAAGATGATTTCAAAATAATCATGATTAGATGGAAGTTGATGTATGGGACTAGATAGCGTGGATAGAGTTTAGACTAACAATTTTGGTCGTTAAATTTATTTGTTGGGTCAATGACTCATTTCGTGGATATTCATATTTTTTCAGATAGTGAGCACGTTCACCAGTTCGGAGAAACCAAGACAATGTACAGTATACAATGAGGCATAAGACTTTTGGGTTGTAAACTCACATGTCGTGATTGACTGATATGAACTTTATATTTTTATTCGCTTTCGCTATAATACTATTTGATAATGATGTAAACATTTCAATATATGGAATATATTTTACATGATGTGTTTGATTATATGGATCCTAATTCAAGATGCCACGTATGAAGAGTATTATATGTCGTTTAGAAGTTCTCGTTTAGAGAATGTGCGTTTTGAGGTTGTATTTTCGAGAATCTTCCAATTCGAGAATTCTAAATACATAATGTATAAACTGATTGGATATTGGATATAGTATATGAAAAATGCCTGATTGATGTTGTGTAATAAATTGTTTAGAAGATATCTAATTTTAAGATGCTAAGTACAATCTAGACGAGTTTAGTTAGAAATACAAACGTATCTATGCAGTTTGAAAACTCGGAATTTATTTAAGTTATTTTTCACCTCGAGAACCCAAATCGTTGGGGCTCGTCGGGTCGAGTCCTGACAAATGATGAAGGAAAAAAAAAATAGACAACACCTATTTCAAGCAAATAGTTGGCAGCCTCGTATGTTTAACTTCTACTTGGCCAGACATCATGTATGCTATGAGTTTAATTAGTAGATACATGGAAAAATCATATGAGATGCATCTCGATGCAGCTAAAAGAATTCTTAGATATATGAATGGGACAATTGATTATGGTGTATTTTATAAAAGAGATACAAATGGTAGTTGTGTTGGCTATACCGATAGTAATTATGCAAAGCACATTGACGATCGCAAGAGCACTTCTGATTATGTGTTTATGTTGAATTCAGGAGCAATATCTTGGCAGTCAAAGAAGCAGACGATAGTTACACTTTCGACAGCTGAAGCTGAATTTGTGGCGGCAACTTCAAGTTCATGTCAAGCTTTGTGGCTGAGGAATATGTTTCAAATACTTGGAGTTCAGCAACAAGGTCCAACGACCATATATTGTGATAATATGTCAACTATCAAGCTGTCGAGAAATCCAATGATGCGTGGGAGAAGTAACCATATTGATGTTCCCTTTCATTTTTGGAGAGATCTTTGCAAGGAAGAAAAAATTGAGATACAATACTGCAAGAGTGATCAACAAGTTGCAGATATTCTAACAATGCCACTCAAATTGCCAGCATTTGAAAAGCTGATGAGAATGCTATGAGTTTGTTCTTCTCAAAGTCTTGACGAAAGCATCATCACAACAAAGAGATCTTAGACTGTTTTTCAGCAGAAATCAGTTTAAGGATGGATATTAAGAGTCGTTAAGTTTAGCTAGTCAGTTTAAAGACTTGGTCAAACAAGTATCCAGATTTTTCAGCTAATTTGCTGAGAAACTACCCTAGTTTTTAGAAAATTTAGTTTCCTACATTGCTGCAATTTCTGTTTTAGCAGCTCACGTGTTTTCTATTTAGTTTTTACTGTGTATGATGAAATAACAACTCTTTAGTCAAAATATTTTTAGTTGTTCTCCTTAGTTATCCAAAAATTCTTCTAACATGTTACAAAGCAAAATCCATCAATTTCAGTTCAAGCAACGAAAGCCAAAACTTATTGCGGAACTCAAACAAGGGTTGAGCTAGAAAATATGAAACGCTGACACTGACCTTTTGCGAAACAAGCCCACGTAACGAAACGCAGTCTTCCTCCTCTGCACTCAAAAAAACTAGCAAGTTGATCCCCATTTCACAAAATAGCATAATTGACAGAATCCATAGTAATGTCTAAAGAATTACCTGAAATGCTCTGATCAGAATCCGGGTATTCCTAAAAATAAACGGGCAATTAGCTCTCTAGTCTTAGTAAATCATATCATTGTAGAAAAAAAGAAAGAAAGAAAGAAAGAAAAAGATGAGTAAGATGGAAGTTGGAGAAGGGTTTTACCGCGAATGACTTCTGCCGCTCCATACGGCAACTAAATTTCAGATTTTTGAACGCCCAGTCCAGAAATGAGAGCAATAATTACACCGCCTCATCGTCAGCCCGAGTCGGACAAGCGGCTCAGATGGTCCGGCAAACGTGAACCGGGTCTGCCGGCCAGCTGGCCTTGGGCCATTGGCTGAGGCTAAATAAGTAGAGCGGAGCCTGAAACTGGACAAAAACCAATTAAATAATTTTATAGTACGACCCACTGTTTAATTAATTATTAAATCTATTTTAATCCTTAAAGTATTTATTTTTTAAATTAATCCATAAACTAACGAATTTCATAAATTAAACCTTAAACTATATAAAATCTAATAAACTAACCCTTAGCATCCCCTTGTTCACCCTTGTGCTGCATTTTACACTAAAATGTGTGGCAGATAAAAAACAAACGGCCCTCATTCTGTCGTGGGTGGATTTCACGTGCACCGCACGTGCAGACCTGGCTGCTGTTATTTTTTATCAGCTTTCCGTTCCGCGTGGGGCGTTGTGAGGGGTAGAGGCCCCTCTTTCCATGAGTCGTGCACGTGGAATTTGAACAGAGGGTCGCAACCGAAAAACAGACCCTCATTCCTTCAATTATTGATTGAGAACAGAGAGTTATTCTCTAGTACAGGGGGTTGATCTCCGAAATTATAAAAAGTGACACTCTTCCATTCTTCACCACCAACTCTTGCTAATTCTAAAATCTCTATGCTAGTCAGAGTTTGATTCGTTAGATTTTTATAATTTAAAATTTTAGTCGTTAAAAATTATTTTTATATTTTGAGATTTATATTAGTTTTAACCTTGCTCTCTTATTTATATTCAGCAGGGTAAGAAACTATTTGTGGTAACGTTTACTTATTTATTTATGAGGTTGATAATTGAACATAATATAATAAGATTTTTATTTTTGGCTGTTTTCCCAGCATTTAATTTTATATAAATTAATGATGCATAATAAAGTAAATTCAACGTCGCATTCATTGAACTAGTTGAAAATTATGACTAGGGTGCATGTGAGGGAGGTGTTTTTAGTTGTTTTTAGTTTCCACGAGTGAACCTTCCTGTGAAGTTTACTAAAGCAAATAATACCTCATATTGCACGTGATTGTTGTTACGTGGTCACTCTCGTGTCGCATTTTTCTATTTTTCTTCGTGTATAATTTTATCTTAAAATTTATCGACGTTATTTAAACATCTGCTCTTCACGCAATAAAACATTTATCGGAATTTAAAAAATAATCACAATGGTCGATACTGGAGAGCGAATAGAAGGAAACTGGTTAATCGAGCTAGAGGCCAACGATAGATCGGAGACAAAAATGATTAATAAAATCGAACTACTTTTGCAAAAAAAGAACGGAGATATTTGAAGAATCTCGTGAGAATCTTTTAATTTATCATAACATTTTTTAAATAGTTTATTAAATTTTAATGGAGAATTGAGAATATGTGACAAGTATGATATTTATTTATTTTATTTGTTAAATAATAAATTTTGCATTTTATTTTATTTATTAAAAAAATTATATTCAATATATAAATAAGAGTCAATATTGAGATGCGTTGACTGCTTTTTCTTATTGAAGTGAACCTGTACTCAGATGGCTTGCCTTATAAATTACACACCCTCCTTACCATTCTTCACCTACCATCGTCAGACTTCACCGGTGGAACAATCGCCGTCGACGCTCTCTCTCTCTCTCTCTCTCTCTCTCTCTCTCTCTCTCTCTCTCCGAGAAAATGGAGAATGCTATTGACAACCACGAATCAATAGAAAGCTCTTTAGAAGAAAGCAGAGAAGAAGAGACAGATCAAGAGCTTCAAGAGAAGAAAATTCCAGTCCAGAGATTGAAACGAAACGACTCTTTGGATTTCGAATCTAACTCTCTTCCAGGCGCTCATGGCCGCTCCTCCGAGGTCTCTCTCTCTCTCTCTCTCTCTCTCTCTCTCTCTCTCTCTCTCTCTCTCTCTCTCTCGTCGTGATTTGATACGATTTGAACGATGTTTTGAAGGCGGTGGCCTGGTCGGTGATATTTCATCTAGCATTCCAGAGCATCGGAATAGTGTACGGAGACATCGGAACGTCACCGCTTTACGTGTATGCGAGCACTTTTCCGAACGGCATCAAGGACAACGATGATATTTTGGGTGTTCTGTCTCTGATATTCTACACTCTCACTTTCATCCCTCTCGTTAAATACGTCTTGATCGTGTTAAGAGCCAACGACAATGGCGACGGTATGTTCCCTTTGATCCCTCTAATTATTCAAATTATATAATATTAATCTAATTAATTAATATTACATCAGATTAGTTAATTAGTTAACGTTCTTTGAACATACCACGTCGACGATTTTAAGGAAACTTTATTATATTAAGTAACATATTTTACTTTTGTGACGTCATAATTAAGTAACGTCTTCAAAGTTTCTAACTTTCTTGAACCCCCACGTGGCTGGTTTGAAGGGATAGAAATATACAAACTTCAAAGAAATAATAAATAAAACCAAGCTTTTCTCCAACAATTTCCAAAGATAAAGACAACAGTAATTAAAATAATAATAAAAATTACGACTTTGCAACATAATTTCAAAAATCATTAAATATTTAGTATTTTTTATGGTAAAGAAATTCACGTGTTTTTAGGAGGAACTTTTGCTCTCTACTCCTTGTTGTGTCGATACGCCAAAATCAGTTTGCTACCGAGCCAGCAATTGGAAGACCAAGACGTGTCGAATTTCAAGCTTGAGCTCCCGAGTAACCGCCTTCGAAGGGCATCGAAGCTCAAAACGAAGCTCGAGAACAGCCCTTCTGCAAAGTCCGTCCTATTGTTCGCAACAATGCTCGGCACGTCAATGGTGATTGGAGACGGCGTCCTCACGCCTTCAATTTCTGGTTCGTCCCCTCCACTTCTCGTACAATATAAAGTCCCGCCAAAGAATGATTAGTACACGGCTCGAACTCCATATTTTTCTACGGACGACATCAATTTCACGTGACGTAAAGAATGTAGAAAAATATGAGACAATTATTTGTCGTTTAGCTTTACAATATGCTTTGAAATTTAATGTTTCTATGGTCTTATTTTGATTGCAGTTTTGTCGGCTGTAGGAGGAATCAAAGAAGCCAAACCTGATATGACACAAGGTATATTGTGGAGACAACTGTCCACATTAAAAATTCAAAAAAAAAAAAGAAAAAACATTATATTATTTATTATCACGGTTTAATAATAATGTTTCTAATTACATTCTAAATTTAATATTTTTTCAAAAATATCACCAAATTACATGTCTGCAAATTATAGTTATTATTATATCAAGCTCTGGATCAAATTGTTAAATACAAATTAAGTTAGGGAGTTTATTGTGCGTGATATAATATAGATTAGAAAGAACATGCAGAGACGATAAATTTGAGTTAATTTTAATGACGAGATAAAATTAAATAATTATTTATTACATAAAATTAATGTTATATTTATTTTTTATTCTTATTTTATAATTTTTATATTTTAGGTGATATTCATTAAATGGTATCAAAAATAATTTATTTTAATTAATATTAATTTATGATATTTGGTGTCAGGATGATAATAATTAAAATGTAAGAATGAATAAAAAAATGTAGTATTACTTCTTACAAAACAATTCTCGATATTTAATTATTAATGTCATTAATGAGTACTACGTCAGTTTGTAAGAATTAAAAATTAAAATATTATTTTTTAAAAATTATTTTTGATATTTAATTATTAATGTTAGTAATTATTGAGAATAATTATGTACTTTATTACACAGATTGGATAGTTTGGATATCAGCAGCCATCTTGGTTCTCCTGTTCATGTTTCAGAGATTTGGAACAGACAAAGTTGGCTACACTTTTGCTCCCATCATTTGCATATGGTTTGCATTCATAGCAGGAGTCGGCATCTTCAATTTCTTCAAGTTCGACCCATCGGTGGCTAAAGCCGTCAACCCGAAATACATCATCGATTATTTCATCAGGAACAAGAAGGATGCATGGATTTCCCTTGGCGGGATCGTGCTTGCTATCACGGGTTCGGTCTCTTTCTCGCCTTCTTTTTCAGGCTTCTTCCTATATTATTTGTCGATGGAGTTTGATTTTCATGAACGTATGAGCAGGGACCGAGGCCCTGTTTGCTGATGTTGGTCACTTCACAGTGAGGTCTATTCAAATAAGTATGTGCTCCGTGACCTATCCGGCACTTATTTGTGCATACTTCGGACAAGCCTCTTACCTTCGCAAGCACAACGAAGACGTTCACGACACCTTCTTCAAGTCCATTCCAGGTTTGATCTCTTTCACATCCACAATTACGCACTTGATAACATAGGAAATATGTCAAACCAATTATTTGCATATAATTATAAGAAAGAGTAATAAAATAGTACAAATCTATGATGTAACATTCAAGTTGCGTGCAGATTCGATATATTGGCCGGTGTTTGCGGTGTCTGTAATGGCGGCAATCATAGCAAGTCAAGCGATGATTTCCGGGACATTCTCTATAATTCAACAATCATTGTCTCTCGGGTGTTTCCCTCGAGTGAAAGTTGTACACACCTCGGCCAAGTATGAGGGTCAAGTTTACATACCCGAAGTCAATTATCTTCTCATGGTTGCTTGTTTAGGCGTTACTTTAGGTTTCAAAGAGACTACGAGCATCGGCAACGCTTATGGTAAATTTAACATAATCCTTCAAACTATTTTCAATAAATTAGGTTAGAGTTTTTGATTGTTGATGAAAATTCTATTGCATGATGCAGGAATTGCAGTGGTGTTTGTGATGACACTAACATCCTCCTTCCTAGTTCTTATAATGATAATGATATGGAAGACTCCGATTATTCTTGTCATCTTCTACGTCCTTGTAATCGGTTCGATGGAGCTTCTCTATCTCAGTTCCGTCCTCTATAAGTTTGCCGATGGCGGATATCTACCTCTCGCCTTTGCATTTGTTCTAATGATGATAATGTATGTTTGGAACGATGTTTATCGGAGAAAATACAAATACGAGCTTGATCACAAGGTTTCTCCTAAGAAGCTCAATGACATCGCTTCAAACTCCAACTTGTTTAGAGTGGATGGCCTTGCCATATTTTACTCGGGGCTCGTTCAAGGGATCCCTCCAATTTTCAAGCATTATGTTGATAATGTGCCGGCCTTGCATGCAATTATGGTTTTCATGTCTGTTAAGTCATTGCCCATTGGAAAAGTACCAACCGAAGAGCGTTTTCTATTCCGCAGAGTCGAGCCAAAACAACTTAACGTGTATCGATGTGTCGTGAGATATGGTTATAACGATGCTAGAAATGAAGCCGAACCATTTGAGATAATGTTGGTGGAAAAGTTGAAGGAGTTCATTACTACCGAGTTTTGGATAGCAAAAGCTCCGATCGACAACAAGTTATCAAAAAATTGCTCGATGAAGCAAGATGAGGGAGAAAAGGAGTTAATTGAGGAGATAGAGGAAGTGAACAAGGCATGGAAAGGTGGAGTCGTGCATTTGATCGGAGAGAATGAGATTGTGGCGGGCAAAGGAGCCGGGATTAGAAAGAGGATCCTCATCGACTATGGTTATAATTTCTTGAAGAAAAATGTAAGACAAAGTGAAGAGCTTTTTGACATTCCTCACAAACGCATGCTTAAAGTAGGCATGACCTATGAACTTTGAGGGTCATTCCATGTGAAAGTCACAAGAAGAAAAACCGACTCGCCTCTCGTGTATCTTTTTGCATGTATTCATGTAGTAACACACATTATAACAATCGATTAAGAAAATAGATTGTATATGCTTCTTATAAATATTGCTTATACTTGCTATTGTTAAGACCAGTAACTCTCTCTCTCTCTCTCTCTCTTCCCTCCATCGAATGACGATGCAGTAGAAGACTACGTATGCAATGCAGTCTCATTTTACACATTAGTCTTATACTCTAACGTGTCATATCTTCATTGATTGACGTATTCACGTACTGTATTATTTTAAAATTAGAGTAAAGAATTAGAAAATAAAACTAACATTGCTCTTTGGTAAAAAGGAAATCGAGGTCCTTCGCGAACAATTTTTGTGGTTCTACTACTCTTCAACCACTTGTAAATGAAATCGAACTGCACTAGATAAAATTTTGTATCTCGCTAATGTTTGTCCATGTCACAATGCTTATGTACGTTATCAGTTAAGAAGCTAGTATTCTTTAACAAACCATCTACCTAAGTCATTGTAGTTTTCTTTTAAATGACTAATCACACGTATTATGAATTATGATTACCTACTTATATGTTAGTGTTAGATGTGACCTGAATTCTAATTAGCATGTGTCGAACCCTTATTCAATATTAAGGTTTTTTTACATTACTCTATATATTTTTATTTGAATTATTATATTCATTGCATCTTAACTTTGATAGTAAATTTCTCATTTGTCTGTATTTTTTTTTTTGTAAATTTCACGTAAATCTCAGTGCCTCGTTTTTGCGTATTTTCTTTTACCGATTATTATTCGATTTTCTACGTACCATTTTAGACATTTCACACATTATGAAGTAAATATCATACACATCACATAAAAACTAAATAAATTTTCATGGAAATTATTTTTTTTTAAATTTAGTTTCGTCAATTATTATAACCGAATAATATTTACACCTACCTCGGCATATAGAGGTTCACATATTATATTAGGTACATGAAGTAATGACTATGTTTGGCTATTTTCAGAGCATTTAATTTTGTAAAACATTAAAAAAAATAAAACTAAATTAATAAAAAAATAAAGTAAATGCGACGTCGTATTCATTACCCAAAATGAATATTTTTGAAATTATGGAAAGGCAGCATACGAGGGAAGGTGTATATAATTTTTAGTTTGGCAAGCCATGAACCTTCCCATGATGTTTACTAAAGCAATAATACCTAATATTGCACGTGATTTGTTGTTACTTGTCCCCTCTCACTGTCACGTTCTTTTATAATTTTGCCTTGTAAACATTTTTTTTCAGGCGCTTGGAATGTAAGCATACGCATGTATCGGGAGACTTCACAAAGAAAAAGACGAGGTCGATGGTGATGACATCACTTATGACTAATTGGCTGAACATTAGAGAGTTGAAAAATAAATATCGAACGACCTGGTTGAACGAGTCTTCTCAATCGACGGTCAAAATGGTTGACAGAACGTTGAAAGTAACCACATTACGTCAACAAGACATAATCGGACAGAAATACTTAAAACGGTCGATCGTATAGCAAAATGGACAACCAAAACATTGAACGGACATGGTCAACCGAGATGGACCTCAACAATCGATCGGAGACCAAAAAAAGGGAAACTAATTGATAATCAATCTCTAAGTAATTTATGATAACATAATTCAAATATTTTGAGAAATTGTAAGCGCGTGGGAAACGCGTATGAAGGATATTAAGTTGGTAAATAATAAATATGGGTGTCATTTATGATCAAGTTTATTTATTATTATATTAAGAGAAGAAATGATTAATTTATTAATTATAATTATAAATATAAATATAAATATGGAAATAGAGTGATGAGAAATAACTATTTGGCAAATTAAGACAGTCAATATTAAGATGCATTGACTTTTTCTTCGCGTTCAGATTCGTCCGGAATCAAATGGCTTCCCCTATAACTCTCGACAAACCCTCCTTGCCATTCTTCACTGATCGTCTTCAACAGTATAAGAATCGCCATCGACGCTCTCTCTCTCCATCTCTCTCTCTATCTCTCTCTCCAAGACAATGGAGAACGATGTTGATGTGCGACGATCAATTGAAAGCTCTTTGGGAGAAAGTAGGGATGAAGAGAAAGATCATGGGCTTCAAGAGCGGAAAGTTTCTTTCCCGCAACTCAAACGACACGATTCTTTAGATTTCGAATCCAACTCTGTTTCCGGCGGCCATGGCCGCTCCGCCACCGGGGTCTCTCTCTCTCTCTCTCTCTCTCTCTCTCTCTCTCTCTCTCTCTCTCTCTCTCTCTCTCTCTCTCTCTCTCTCTCTCTAC
>CM039527.1:1262917-1303798 GCA_022433055.1 Begonia peltatifolia
AATAATGTTTTTTTGAAGGTGGTGGCATGGTCGTTGATACTTCATTTGGCGTTCCAAAGCATCGGAATTGTGTACGGAGACATCGGAACGTCGCCGCTTTACGTTTACGCGAGCACTTTCCCGAACGGGATCAAGCATAACGATGATATTTTGGGGGTTCTCTCTCTGATATTGTACACTATCACTTTGATCCCTCTGGTTAAGTACGTCTTGATCGTCTTAAGGGCCACTGATAATGGGGAAGGTTTGTTCCATTCTTTCATTTTTATTTATTTATTGTTCTATTAATGTTCTTTACAGCAGCCTACGTGCATGGTTTTAAGGAAACTTTATTATATATTGTAATATTTTAATTTGTCTCATCTAAATTAAATAATCTAGATGGTCACGTTAATATCGAAAATCATTAAATATTTTATTATCGCCATGTATGTCTGTTGAAGAAATTGATGTGTTTCAGGAGGAACGTTTGCCCTCTACTCGTTGTTATGCCGATATGCCAAAATCAGTTTGCTTCCGAGTGAGCAGGTGGAAGATCAAGATGTGTCGAATTTCAAGCTAGAGCCCCAGAATAACCGTCTTCGAATGGCATCAACGCTCAAGACGAAGCTAGAGAACAGCCCATGCGCCAAGCTCATCCTCTTGTTCTTAACAATGCTCGGGACGTCGATGGTTATTGGAGACGGAATCCTCACTCCTTCCATTTCTGGTTCGTCCTCTCATTTCTCATTCGGCGTGAGTAAAATCTCGCTAAACAATAAATAATCGATAAGAAAATAGGAAGTAGAAGAGAAGTGAAATGGCTTTGAACTCTACAACTTTCTACGTGGGTTGATGTCAATTTCACGTGACATAAAGTATGTAGAAAAATATGAGACAATTTTTTGAAATTTAATTTTCTTATTATTTTATTTTGATTGCAGTTTTGTCTGCGGTGGGAGGAATCAAAGAAGCCAAGTCTGATATGACACAAGGTATATATTAAAGTTCAAAAACATTATATTATTTATTGTCACAACGTAATATTATTGTTCCTAATTATATGCTGAATTTAACATTATCCGTCAATTATTGAAATAATTAATAAATGTTGTTTGTATTACACAGAAACGATAGTTTGGATATCAGCAGTCATCTTGGTTCTCTTATTCGTGGTTCAGAGATTTGGAACAGACAAAGTTGGCTACACTTTTGCTCCCATCATTTGCATATGGTTTGCCTTCATTGCAGTAATAGGCATCTTCAACTTCTTCAAGTTCGACCCTTCGGTGATTAAAGCCGTCAATCCGAAATACATCATCGATTATTTCCATAGGAACAAGAAGGATGCATGGATTTCACTTGGGGGCGTCGTGCTTGCTACCACGGGTTCAGTCTCTTTCTCTCCTTGTTTTAGGGTTTCTTAATATCTTCTTTGTTGACGAAGTTTGATCTTCATGAACACGAGCAGGGACGGAGGCTTTGTTTGCCGATGTTGGCCACTTCACGGTGAAGTCCATTCAAATAAGTATGTGCTCGGTGACATATCCGGCACTCGTCTGTGCCTATGTCGGACAAGCTGCTTTCCTTCGCAAGCACAATGATGAAGTTCTAGACACCTTCTTCAAGTCCATTCCAGGTTAGATCTATAACGGACATGTCAACAAGTAAAAATACATAATCACATGAGTATAACTATGAGAGAGAAATGGTATGATACAAAAGTTGAATTGGGTGCAGGTGCCGTGTATTGGCCGATGTTTGTGGTGGCTGTATTGGCGGCAATCATCGCAAGTCAAGCCATGATTTCCGGGACATTCTCTATAATTCAACAATCCTTGGCCCTCGGGTGTTTCCCGAGAGTGAAAGTGGTGCACACCTCGGCGAAGTACGAGGGTCAAGTTTACATTCCCGAAATCAATTACTTTCTCATGATTGCTTGTCTAGCCGTCACTTTTGGCTTCAAGGAAACAGTGAAAATCGGCAACGCATATGGTAAATTTAGCAAATTAAAGCCTATTTTTAGAGGATGGGATTAGATTTTCTTGATTTCTTACCAAAATTCTAATACAAAATGCAGGCATTGCAGTGGTGTTTGTGATGACACTAACATCCTTCTTCCTAGTTCTTATAATGATAATGATTTGGAAGACTCATATTGCTCTCGTCATCCTCTATGTTATTGTAATTGGTGGGATGGAGCTTGTCTATCTAAGTTCCGTCCTCTATAAGTTTACGGCCGGTGGATATCTTCCTCTCGCATTTGCATTGGTTCTGGTGATGATAATGTATACATGGAACGACGTTTATCGAAGAAAATACAAATATGAGCTCGATCACAAGATTTCTCCTCCCAAGCTCAAGGACATTATTCAAAACTCCAAATTGTCTAGAGTTGATGGCCTTGCCATATTCTACTCAGAGCTTGTTCAAGGAATCCCTCCGATTTTCAGGCATTATGTTGACAATGTGCCGGTCTTGCACTCGGTTCTTGTTTTCGTCTCTGTAAAGGCATTACCCATTCCAAAAGTACCGTCCGAAGAGCGTTTCCTGTTTCGCAGAGTTGAGCCAAAACATCTAAACGTGTTTCGATGTGTTGTAAGATATGGTTATACTGATTCTCGAGATGAAGCTGAACCATTCGAGGTCACATTGGTAGAGAAGTTAAAGGAGTTCATTAGTAACGAGTTTTGGTTAGCAAAAGCTCCGAGTAGTAGCTTGACAAAGAAAGAGGGCGGAGAGAATGAGTTAAGTGAAGAGATTGAGGAAGTGAACAAGGCATGGAAAGGTGGAGTCGTGCATTTGATCGGAGAGAATGAGGTCGTGGCCGGAAAAGGAGCTGGGATAAGGAAGAGAATTCTCATCGACTATGCCTACACTTTCTTGAAGAGAAATCTAAGGCAAAGCGAAGGCGCGCTTGATATTCCTCATAAACGTATGCTTAAAGTAGGGATGACTTATGAGCTATAGGCGGCCTTTGTTACGGATCGTGTCACACGGGTTTGAACGACTAGAGTTTGCTTTGTGTTGGAAAGTAATAATCCATACTATGTTTGTGGTTACATTTCAGTACGATAAAGAATATTTATTGTTGATAATGTTTATTGCAATACGCTGAAATGAACTCTCTTTTTTGTTTTTACGTATTATTCAAGTTTATGTGTTCAATTGTGCAAAATTTTTTAAATTCTTTTTAATTACATTAATTATTATTATTTTTTAACAATCTTAATATTATTTTATATTATAAAATATTAGGATTAATAATTTATTTATTTATAATATATGAATAAGTGAATACATATGATTTATTTATTTTTAATTATCACTTATAAAGTGAGTAATTAAATATATTAATTAGAATAAAAGTAAGTTAACAAAAACAAAAACCCTACTTTGACTTGAGCTTCTCTTTGCATGGTACACTTCTTCAAACTCAATCTTCACCATGTGAAGACTCTCTCTCTCTCTCTCTCTCTCTCTCTCATGAAATTGACTACCGTTATGCAGCTGAAGGCTCCTTCGATGACATAATGAAATTATCATGTTAATATTCCAAAAGTACCTTTCAAACACTGTCTTCTTCTTCTTCTTCTTCTTCTTCTACTTCATTGTCATTGGAATCCTCCACTGCATCAAGGTCGGGAGGGCTTCTGTTGGCGAAGACGGGAGTTGAAGAACAATCGGAAGATGATGGAGATTGGATGCAATGAAGTGGGCAGGTGGGTCGTGAAGAAGAACAGCAAGTGTAACATGATTAGCCTGCATCTTTCCCTTTGAAGAAACGCTGTACTATATTTGCTGTTCAGCCAGGAAGAGAGAGAGAGAGAGTAATTATAATCTAGGCGTTTAGAGAGGGAAAGAGAGTGACATTTGTTGTTCACATTATTGTATAAAACATGTTCATTATCTTTCCTAAGATCGACACTTGAACACTTTGCTCAAGTGTCGTGCCAATTGAAAGCAAACACCAAATCTCTCTCTAAACATACAAAAAAAACACCACAAAATGTAACTCTCTCTCTCTCTCTCTCTCTCTCTCTCTCTCTCTCTCTCATCAGCATCCGAAGTCTCTCTCTCACTAGTTGAATTGTTCACTACAGCTATAACTGCCTCAACCTGCACCCACAAGATCGATACTTTATAAATAACAATTAGCCGAATCAATAAACGACGCGTATATTACACGTCAAATAACGTAACCAACGATTTTCAAAATCCTGATGAATACAAAATCCATGTCTGTGCAACCACCTTAGCTGCTCATCGCCAAAAACAAAAACAGAATTTGACAGAACAAATTTCTAAGACCAGGCATGGCCAGCTTCTCTTCACAAAAACCAACCATTCTCTCATTTACATAAAATCTTCATCCCTCTATTAAAAAACGCGACATTTTTAAATATTTACCATCATCTTTTGCATATACAGGTATCCATCTGCGACCGGAATGCACCCCAAACAAAAAAATAATAAAATGATATCTATCAGACCGGCTTGGAGGTTGGTCTGCGGAGCGAAAGCAAATATTGACCAGAAAAGATTAAAAAAAAAGGGCCTGCAAGCCGGCCCAAGAGTTCAAGGCCGAAAAGCTCAGCCACAGACCACCCTATTTTGCTGGGTTGGCCTGTCCCGAATGATGAGACTGATATGTAGCCAGAAAAAAGTCCGGGAAAGTTGAATACATCAACTATATTCACATCAATATATATATATATATATATATCCCAGCATTAGAGAAAAAATTGGCAAAAATACAGTAAAAAAGAGGGCACGCATGCCGGCCCAAAAGTTCAAGGCAGACAGACCCGGCATCGAACCACCCTATTTAGGTGGCCCCAGCCCGACCCGCTGATGAGGCTGATATATAGCGAGAAAGAAGTCCGTGGAAATCGAAGACATCAACGATAACCTCATAAATATATCCCTCAAGAAGTTCACAAATTTTGAAAAATAATAGATTAAACATCAAAAACAGTTGCTTCTAAATACAGGGTGGTGAAAAAAAATGAGTAATTTACCTGAAATTTATCTGCTATAAATTTGTACATTCTAACCACTGCAGAGAAAAGAGGAGAAGTTAACAGCCAATAATGAAAAATTAGAAACAATTGAGAATTATAAACCTGCAGTGGAATTATTGGGATCATCCAAGCTTCCTTTTATTTATAAAACAGGAGGAATATTGTCCCAACAACAAGATACAACAGAAGACCATCTGCAAGCATAAACAAAATCTTAATCAATATCTGAGGACTAAGAAAACTTAGAAACAAAGGCTTAATGAAGAGACAAATACTTTCGAGAAACTGGAGATAAATGATCACAAGTTATTTACCAGTCGTGAAGGATAATCCCAGCCAATTAGAAAAAGCTCAATGTCGTTTCTACAGAAACTTTTAAAGAATTGGACGTCACCGAATCATCTACAGACGGGAATGGTAGCAGGAAGCTGGCCGGCAACAAAGGTATATTTCCCATGCCATTGTCACCTAGAACTGCAAAGTATGTCAGAGAGATCCACCTCCGTGACATGTCTATCCCGCAGAACACGGATTTACAGGATTTCTTTCATTTACGTCACAACACGAGGTATTTGAATAAATTTTCCTCTGGTTGAGGTCTCCATCCCAAACACTTCTACACCCTTTTCATCGGCTAATGGACTCCACTGCAACCCGTACCAACTGTAGTAGCCCATCCACATCATGGAAGTTAAAATCAAGAGCCCTTTTGATAGCCAAGATATTATCTCCTATTTTTCCTCCTTCACTAGCAGCAGAAAATGCAATTCGTGATTTTCTAGATGCTTCCATTGCAAAACTTACATCCTGTGCCTGCAAATCATGTATCTCATTTCCTAAGAAAACTTCTAAAGCAGGCAACAACCCTTTCAAAAAACAAATTCCTAGAACAAACCTCATAAACTAGAAACACTTACATAATTAAGCAGGCGAACAAAGTTGGGACGGTTCTTAGCAGTAATGACATGGCTTCCAGCAACTTGGGGTGAGCAAACACCCTTGGGTAAGGTAGCCTTGTCCACTGTTGTAGGGTTGTTCAAATTATCAACATCAGATGCAGAAGAAGATGGTGACTCGCCTATATTATAACATATATAATATATCATTCATTCATCTTTTGTCATTCCAAAACACAAGAGGTGAATTCTAGAAACTCAAACAACCAAGAGCAAAAAAGAGACACAGTTAACTGTATGCAAGCAGACCTTGCCAACCGTAATTACAAGGTGGGACAATTTGAAGAGCTGTCTGAAGTTCATTGCGATCTCTGCTTGCATTGTTATGTGAAGAATAAATAACCCTCATATAAGCCACTTCCATGCACTTGTATGCCAAAGCAGCGGCAGCCATATCTTTGCCTTTTTCATATTCAATGGCACAAAACCTACATAGGTACAGTATCAGATACCCGTTTCAAAGGGAATGAGATAAACAAACAGGTTTTACGCACTGGATTTGTTCTAAGTCATAGATCTTTTATAACATAGAGATACCCAGTGTAATATATTTTCCAGTTACAAGCCTACACAAACATAAGAGATGTTTCAAAATAATTGAATTGCTTCAAATCCCAACCCCAATTACCAACGGCACTCTTTATTAGTTCTAGGCCATCAGCTACCATGTTTTAAAATAGCAACCAGCGGGGAGATCAACCACAAGAAATGCAGGGACATTTGCAATTTGAAATATCCACATAAATAAAATCCTAGATTCATGTACAAGCAATCAGCAATCAACCAATCTTTTGAATCGATACCTCCAAATGTAGAAGAGAACATGATACTGAAAAATGGGAGAAAAAGAAGCATGGAGAGTAACGGGGCATCAAATACTAAACTTTCACTATAAAAGATTTTCAATATAAAGAAATACTATGACATAAAAATGAATTTCTTAAATGATTTAGTTGCTTACAAAATCCAGTTCAACCCCTTGACATCCCACCTAAGAATCTACATAAAGAACAAAAGATTCACAGAAAAACAACAAAAGGCCTTCAATGAAGCAGCATAACACTTCTCCGAAAGGGAGAAGATAGAGAAAGAATCACACATCTTCATTGAAAACACAATCCATGCACTTCTAAATAAATATCTCCATGGCATTTATTGACTTACTCGCATAGTTTTGCAGTGCTACTATATATTTGCATAGACTGAATCATCTCACTCTGTTTGGAACCACTGCTGCAGAACTCCAATAACGAGGCCCCATTAAGAAACTTAAGGGCTGCCTCGAAATACATCCTGGTCCCTTCGTGATTAGACCCAGAATTCTGGAATAACTATTTTTATCAGCATTAAGCTAAATCAATAGGAGAGACAATAAATAGAGATATTTTCCACAAATGAACCTTGAGACGATCAGCCAAGTGTTTTAGATCTTTTGCTTCCTTCAAAGCATTTGTAGCTGCTTGATTGGAGGAATCTCTTCTTGCTGGACTTGGATTATCACTGGCCCGACGACCAATAGGCATTGTATGTCTTGAGTAATGAACTCCATTCTGATGATCAACCTTTTTAATCTGCTTTTGGCTCTTCAAAACACTATTAGATTCAGAAGCATCTCCTTGCAGTATATCCACAGTATTTCGTTTTTGCAACCCACCAATTGGTCGGGAGCAATCGATAAGCATCTCAGGTTGACCTTCTCCAGAGGTCAGTAATGGTAGCGACTTTATTCTCTCATAGTCTATTTCTAAGTGATCTGTTCTGTCAGATGGGTTCCTATTGGAAGACCTTTCACTGTTGCTTCCTTGCAACTGATTCTGCTTTGAATTGAACATTTCACCCTTTCTATACGCAGCACCATTTACTCTAACATCTAAATATTCCCGTTCCACGAGATTCAGCTGAGTCGCACCAATCTCATTAGATGGTATTTTGGCGGAATCTTTTTTATTGACACATTTGTTCTCAGCTTTTTCAGATCTGATCCTAAACTTCCTGGATTCATTTTTACCATCCTCAGCGGGAGGTAAACTCCGTTGCAATTCATTCAGAGAATCCAGAGTATCAATTTTAACCTGGTAATGGCTAAGAGTATTGCTCCTACTCTCATCCTTTAAGCACGAAGATGAAACCTTTCCAGATCTATTTGGATGAAACTCATTTGCCTGAAATTGGGTGTTATTTTGCTTGCTTTCATCGGGATATTGATAAGCAGGACTTTGTTCTCTAGGACAGGGATCTATTCCTTGACTGTCCAACCCACCATTTATTCGATGGTTGTTTGCATCAGGAGAAGGTATGACCTGGACTCTAGATTTACTGCCTCTAACAAGACCAATATCCCGCTCCGGAGCATCAGGCAACGAGAAATCAAGGGATTCGCGACGAAGTACAGCAGAAGGTTTGTCTTTCCTTAGTGTTCTAGATTGATCACTTCTTCCATCATCATCCCCATTGGGACTATAGGTGGAAACGAGAAGAGCATCTTCAGAGACATCTTTTCCAGTGTTCCTACTTACTTGGGTATTATTTTGTTTTGAAATTCTCATAGGTGACGAAGAAACCGATTCTACCGGTGAGCCTTTCACCTCTTGAAACCTGGATTTTGTTTTCCGTGAACAAGAAATTTTTGATGAACTAGAAGTTGCTCCAACAGAAGCATGCACACAGCCCATGTCCCTTTTCAAAGAATCTGCATCATCCAGGCTCCTTTGTTGCCCGAGTTGCTGATGCCCTAATAAAGTTCCCTTTTTCCTATGTCTACCACTCCCCTTACTGCCACTGGATTCTTTCCCTTCAGAATCAAATATTTTTGCCTTCTTTTCTTTCCTAGAATCATTCTCTTCCACAAAATCTCTGCCTGCTAGTAATTGTTTCACTTTCCTCTTTTTTATAATATCTGTGCTTTCACCACCCACAACATTTTGAGATCCATTATTTAAGGATGCCATAGCTTCATCCTTTATTTTCCCAACAGAAGCTTGCTGTCTTTTCTTTGATTCATTCTTTGAGTCCTTAGAAGATTGATCAGTGTGTCTAGGCTGTTCTTTTCCCACTGAAGTATTAAGATCAGCAGTTCTTGAACAATGGCTAAATTTTATGATGGTCCCGTTATGATCTGATGTTCGATCGTCACTAATAAAATCCATACCTTTGTTCTTGATTTTTTTGGAAGATCCTGATAAATCTTGATCCAGAACTCTTTTGCTTTTCACCTTAATACTCTTGGTGACGTCTGTGCAACGATTTATCAAAAAGTTAATTAAATAATAAACTTGAAACAAAAACTTAAATCCATATTTCCTAAGGCATTACCTCCATTAGAATGGAGATGAAGGCCTCTCTGCTTCTCTTTGTGCTTATTTTTATGTTTCTCTGCAGGCATGTCAATGGATAAGTTCAAGTCCATAAAGTCATTTTCACTTCCTAAAGGAGACTGGTTCACATCGTTTAAGCTTCTACTTTTCACCGATGTCTGGATTTTCTTCTTTGTCAAATTTGACAATTGAGAAGGTCCTCCTTTAACTATTCCAGCTGTAATTTCTTTTGCTCCATTTTTCTTCTTCCCACCACTGGGGAGGACATGCAAATCATAATTTGGATGGTTTTGGACAGGGTCTTGAACATGCCCTGTGTTTCCGTGAGTTACAATTGCAGAAGCAGCTGCTTGGCGCTGTGCAATAAGAGCTTTTGTTGTTTCCTCCTCGCTGACGCTACAACGATTCATCCCAGGCCTACATTTTTATAAGGAGTTCAACATGTTTAACAAAAGGACACAGGAAATAGGTAGAAAAGAAAGAAACTACAACCGATTACTCCACTGTGACAGCCCAAACCATGTCAAATTATCATATGCTCAAACTATCATTTTTCATTGAATAAAGAATCAGCTTTGGGATAAAACCAAAAATGGCACTAGATTAGAACTTACAGCCAGTCAAGCATACTGCAAATCCACTTTTCAGGTAGATTTTCTGGATATATACCCAACGGAAGAAGCCGCCATTTCTGGCATGTGTCACAACCGACCCAGTAGTCTTCTAAAGCAACAGAATCCGCGGTATAAAGAGCACCAATAGGCCTCCCCTTCAATGAACCACTAGAGGCAACTGCACCTTTCTCCATCAGGTCAGAGCTCTTTAATCGATTCTCAGAAGGCATCTCCAAACTATCTACTTGATTCTCTTCTTCATCTACGTCACCAAAGAAATCTCTATATCTATCTTTGTTTTTCTCCAAGTTCTTTTGTGATTTGATATGTTCAGACTCAAATTCATTAGTAGATTTAACCACTTTAGTACAATTATTTACTTTGGGTTCTACAATACTCAAGCTTTCAATGCATGCATTTTCAGCCAAGAAGCTATTAGTTTCACTTCTCTTTGATTTATTCTTCCCCTCAGGAGGTGTGTTTTCTATTGCAGGAGTACATGTCCCGTTGTCATGTTGCTGAGGAGTGAATTTCTCAATAAGCTTCTTAGGAGGATTTGTAAGCTCGTCATTCTTGAAATTTTTCTCTTTAGAGTTGACATTGGCAGATTCAAAAGTTTTACCTTCCTTTTGATCCTCGTCTACAGTAGAAAAGGCTGAGATTTCATTAACAGGACTATTATTTTTATCCTCCCAAACTTTTGTTGCTGGACCATTCTTCTGTTTCCTGGTAGGCCAGCCAGATGATGGCTCAACCAGCTCCTTTTCATCTCTTTCAATGAGCACAGCATCTTGTACCATAACCTTACTGGCTTTGCTGAATGCATCAGCTCTCCCACCCACATTATTTGTTTTCTCTCCTGAACTAGAGCATAGATTTGAAAGAAGTGGAAGCTTCAATGTATTTGAGATAAGCTTCTCACAGGCAGCAATATCTATTTCAGGCTCCTTTTTTGGCATAACCACAGTACTATTCTGAGAAGCCTTATTAGTTCCACTCTTTAATTCAGATGAAGAATCATTTCCCTTCGTTGGCTTGAGTTTCTTCTCCCATAAAAATTTTCCACTACTCTTAGAAACTTCATTCCCATTTCCCAAAGCTCCATCTCTTTCCCAGCCACTCCCAGGAAGAAAAGATAGTGCATCATTTGAACGCCTTTCCTTTTCGTAAAGGTGAATAAGATCAACTGGAAGAGGTGATAACAGTAGACCTCCATGAATAGGAAAGGATGTCATAATCTGAACCAAAACCAACAAATCTTGATGACTAATACACACATATAATCTAATTGGAAAGAAATTGTTGTAAACTAAGTATTTTCATGTGCATTGTTTTTTAGACGGGTTCTTCCCTTCTCTTCTTTTGTAATTTCTTCGTTTTCTTAATACACATTGTTTATATATATATATATATAGAAATATAGAACTAATGAAATATGGTAAGAAGATCTTCACCCGAAGAATACTGATGGGAGATTCAAATGGGGTACGCTGCAACTCATGACACGTTCCTTCACTGTCTGATGGTGCTTCGTCCAAAGAAGAAGATGGAGAAACATCAAGTCCAAGGCCACTGTAGATGGCAGCATTTTGCCGAGTTGATAAGCTATCAGAACCCACCTTGATTCGGACCTTCAAGGTTTTATGATCAGACAAACTTCTGATTTTCTTTTTCCCAGATTTATTGCTAATAGCTTCATTGTGGATATAAGAATCGTGTACTTCTAGTTTGACTGAGTCGTTAGTAATAGGCCCTTTCGTCACAGAAAGGGATGTATGACTAGTCGACGGTCCAGATCTCCCAGATTGTGATTTAACTGAAGAAACTATAGGATTATGACCATCACCCTGAGAGAATAGCAGAACAGCTTTAAATGTTCGTAGTTATCAAATCAACCAAGACTATTCAAAGTTGTCACATGCGGATAAAAAGACCAGATGATCAAAACATTATCGAAGAGAATAAGGTACTTACTGAATTTAACCCAACTTGGACATTATTGGGAGATTTGAGGAGGCTGTGATTCTGAACTTTTGGTGGAGTTCTTGGATGAGACCAAACTGGAGAACGACGAACAGTGGGTAAAAATGAGCCATACCCACCAAATTTTGCGCCTGTGAGACGTATTCAAGCCAGAATCATTACTTAATTTAAAGTTCAAAATGACGGAACTAGACCAGAGAACCATGTCCCTATAACCCCCTCAACTTACCCAAGTTTTCTGCTGAGACCCCACCCTCAAAATCCTTCTGAAAATGTCCCAAAACGTCTTGAAGCTTCTCGTCCTGTATGATGTAGTTATGGGCCATCAAACCAGGAAAAAGAAAAGAACTCCAAGATATTCAACTGAAGTTGTAATGAAGTAGGTCTTGCGCATAATAAGATACTTAGATATGTTTCTCTTAAACAGACGATGAAATCTGAAGTTACCTCAGAACATTACTCAACCCAAGAGAACAGGGATTAAAGCTCTAAATTCCAAGCCTAGGACTCATATTTAAAACGTTCCATGTTGCATTTCTAAGTTCTTTGACTATGTTTACAAGGTTATTGTCGCACAAAATACTTCTAAGCTTAATGGAGGAGAACATGTATTTAATTATTTCAAGAATCCCATGTTTCTCTACTAAGTAGAACCATCAGTAGGACTCGTAACTCTTCCGTCGAGACGACTAACATTCGATACTGATGTAAAAGAGCCTGAATGACTTATTATAATTCTAAGGAGCTGGGAACATAGCGAAACAAGATGAAGAAAAAGCTGAACTTTTATCTCCTCTGTACGCTACAAAAAACATAAACAACTTCTCTTTCTTTTTCGGACCCAAAGCAAGTGAATTCATACAATAAAAGCTGATCAGTTCCATTCAATTATACCCGAAGCAGAAAAATTGAAGACTACAAACCAAAATTTACAAACTCAAGCTCGGATCTAATGCAAAGAACAGCTGAGAGCACAAAGTCAGCAACCAAAATACAGATGATAAAACAACAAATGAATATGAAAATCCTTACGATGTAGGAGAGAGCGACATCCGGGTCAATTCTCGCATCAGAATCTCCATTGTCTTGATAGGAGTAGGCCTCTCCTTCTTCAAGCTCAGCCTCCTCCATCTTTCTCCCGACACCACCAACGCTCAACCCCAACCCTAGCCCCTGACTCCCATCCCTACTTCTCACAGAAATCATCCAACAGAAACCGGAAAGGAACAAACTTTCCAACGACCCTCAAAAACCAAGCCTCTACCACACAACCAGACGCCAAATCCTAAACTCTTCCCGGCCCATTTCGCAGCAGAGAAAACCAACCAAAACCCACGGATGATTTCCCCATTAACAATCGTAATCAGCGGCGATCACCAATAAACACCAAATCACTGGAAAATCAAACAAGCCAATCTTCAAGTAGTCGGTCTTCTCCAGAAACGAAAATCCGTCTCATATTCCACCGGAAAACTACAGGCTCTGGATCTCCCTTGTCCGATTTTGACCCCCCAGCTGAAAATTGATTCCACGTTAGAACAATGTCCTCTCCCCTCCCTCTCTCTCTCTCTCTCTCTCTCCGCCTGGTTTTTAGGTGTCCACAACAGCCGCGTTTTTCAATTTAATCATAATTATTCTCTTAATTCCGAATGATTTTATTCAATTTCTACAAACCCAAAGTCTAAACGGAACTCAAAGCATACTTCTACGAATGTCTATTCAATAATTAGTTTAATTAATTAATTATTATTACAAAATAATAACATCTGAAATATTAATTGATTTCTTCATTAATTAAATTAATTACCTTCATTAACCTAATTTAATTTCAATTTCAAAATTCATTTATTTATTATTTTCAAATAAATAATTTATTTATTATTTTCTAATTTAATAGCTAACATACAATTAAATTATCTAGTGAATAATATAATTAGTATAATAAATTAATTATTTATAATTTATTATATTATATTAATTATTTTCTATCGCGTCATTAATTAAATTTATATATTCATGTAAAAGAAAATAAATAATTTATTTATTTCAAATTCAATGACTAAATTAGGGAAATTACATCGACTTTATTTTTTTTAAATTTTGAATTAAGTTAACAGGAATAATTAATATTTGAAATTAAATGGCCTTTTATTGTAAAAAAAAAAAAAAACTTAAATTAGTTATTTATATTCTTCAATTTTAATAAATTACTTTTTTTTTTTTTTTTTTTTTTTTTTGCTCACACGACAATTGTAATTTGTAAGGAGGCATGATTAAATATTATTCCATCCCTAGCTTTGGGAATATACCCATGAGAAAAGTGGAAGAATATGCTCAAACCATTGCTTTAAATATATCACCATAAAAAAAAAAAAAAAAAACCTATAATAGTAAAGTGTTGGACTAAATAATTATAATTTATTAAATTATTACATTAATTATTATTTATTACGTCAATATTTATAAATAAAAAATATAATAATAAAATAAACGTAAAGTTATTCTATAAAAAATAACCACTGATATAAAAATTAAATTCACTATAAAATTAAAAGTTTATAGAAAATAATTTGTGCGCGACTAATAATCATCCAATGAAACCCTATGATACGACACACATGAGCATCATTCCTATGATCATACTACGTGTCTTGAAAATTATTCATAGTTTTGACAACTTCCGACCTTATTTTATAAACCAATGTGTGTATGTATGTATTTGTTTATATAATTGTGGAAAGGAGGGCATTAATTCTTCACCTACTCATCTTTGTGTTCTTCCTCTTAATAGTAAACAATCTCTTTTATAAACTTATACTACTAGGGTTTTAGATCGATGCCACGTACTCGTTGTCACGCGAAGTGTTAATCACGATTTTCACAGCAAAAGTTATAAGACAAATTCATGAATTTCTCTTAAAAATTTGTCGTAGTAAGTAATGGACAACGTTTATTTTATGATTCATACCAAGTATACACGAATTATTTTTAAATTATAAAACTCGTTTTATACTCTGACATGATGAATTTTTCTCATATACTCGTGATTCATTGCTCGTTGAGGTTTTCTGCGTAAAATCTTGCTATTTGTTTTTCGTGTTATTTTTTCATATTTGAGTTATTACAATTGCAATGCATGTCTTTTAAGTTAAATTAACGTAGAGTTTGAGTTGCAAATTTTTAAATAACGACCACCGAATTTGAATCCGACTTGAATTTTGGGTGAGCTAAAGACTCAATTAAATTACCAAGTAAGCTCAAACTATTAAATATTAATTCTTGTTAAGAGCTCACCCACATAAATTACAAAATGACAAAACTGCCCTTGGCACGCTTAAGCCACCCACGTGAGAAGAAAGTGACAAATTTTTCCTCATTAAAAGGGTAAAACCACCATACTGGTGAATCACGAGCCAATCGGGATTGACTTATCAGGGTATTTATGTCATTTAGTAATGCCCATTGTCGGTAACGCCGTTAAAAGCCTGACCGGTTTTTTTTCGTAATCTTTAGCGGGTAGAAAACTAACACCGAAAGGGGAAGGCAAAAACGAGCTACAAAACCGAGCTAGACCGCACTGGAGAGAGATTGTAGAGAGAGAAAGAGGGAGGAAGGCGAAGCTGAGTTCCATTAACAGTGTGGCGATCTCTCTCTCTTTCTCGGTCTCTATTTGCTGTTCTCTTTTAGTTTATGGAAACACTACTTTCGCTCTGACGAACTTTCGGGCGGAACTTTCGCCGGACGAGTGTTGAGAAAGTCTGGCTTCTTTTGTCACCTGTAGAGTCGGCGGTAGTGTGATGAAACATAACCCTAAGGATAATAAAGGAGTTGTTGGCTATGTACGGACTGAATCCAGCGGGAAACGGGTCGCAGTTAGGGCAGCAGCCGGAATGGAGTGCCGGCGGAGGCGAAACGGGCCTAGAAGGTCTCTGCATTTCTCTTATTTTCTTTTGCCAGTGATCTTTGTTTCATTCCGGCTGATGTTTGTTTTCTCGGGTTTCCACAATGTACTAATGTGATCGTGTTTTGGAATAATATGTCTTCTGTCTTGGTGTTGAATGTAGAATCTATGTGGCATTTGGGGCTGACAAGTAGAGAATCGTATCCTGAGCGTCCTGGTGTGCCTAACTGTGTGTATTATATGCGATCTGGATTCTGTGGATATGGAAGCAGATGCCGTTTCAATCATCATCCTGACCGTGCAGCGGTAAATTCTTTGTACATTATCATGTCAGAATGGATCACTTATTGGCTTTGTTATGCAGGCTCTTTATATTTACTGTTAATTTGAGCTTCATATTTCACCAGTGGAGGCCTAAGTTCAATGATTTATGGAGGGTTTTTCCCAATTTTATATGTTAGGTACTTGGTTAATCAGGGTTTATGCGAGTTCTTTCTCATTATTGTCAGAGGCTTCATACTTGTTTGTGTCCTGATAATGAGCTAGCGTGGAAAGTATATAATGCTGGAGAAGACTTCTTTTTTTTTCTTCAAAAGAAGAACATATCTAGGCATGATTAACTAGCTTGTTTTGAGAATAGATCATTTTAGAAATGGGCTTGTTGCTGTAATTGGATTATTTCTTCACAGGTTGCAGCAGCTGTAAGTGCTTCTGGGGATTACCCAGAACGAATAGGGGAACCTGTATGCCAGGTATGTGGAAATAATTGTTTGATTATGAGAGAATATTTTTCTGGTGCTTATTTGCCACTTTTTGGGAGTCCTTATTAATTTATTATTTTGTGGACTTGCATAAGATGATAAATCTGTTTCATTCCATTTAAAGAATTGATTTTGTTTGCTTGTTTTTTAGTATTACTTAAAAACTGGGACATGTAAATTTGGGGCATCCCGTAAGTCTCACTATCCAAAACATGGTGGTGGATCCCTTAGCCAGGCTCCTCTTAATATCCATGGATACCCGCTTCGACCGGTATGAAGTTAATGGTTGTTCCTTGGTGTGTATTAGTTTGTTGATGCTAAACATACAGAATAACTATTTGCTTTAACAGAGCGAAAGAGAATGCTCCTACTATTTGAAAACGGGGCAATGCAAATTCGGTCTAACTTGTAAATTCCACCATCCTCAACCAGCTGGCTCATCCACACCAGCTGCTGCACCTCAGTTTTATCCACCAGTGCAGTCTCCTTCAGTCCCTATGCCCGACCAATATGGAGTGGTATCCACTGGCTTGAGAGTAGCCAGACCACCTCTTTTACCTGGTTCTTATGTGCAAGGGACCTATGGTCCTGTTTTGCTTCCCCCAGGAGTCGTTTCAATTCAAGGATGGAGTCCTTATTCGGTATGATGTTGAATATTTTGATCCACGTGTTTCTTAAAGTATAATGGTTCTTTATTGCTTCTTCATTTCATTGATTCAGGCACCTGTAAGCCCTGCATTATCTCCTGGAGCTCAACCCACAGTTGGAGCATCTTCTGTTTATGGCGTAGCCCAGCTGTCTCCTACAACACCATCTCTTCCAAGACCATATCCTTCTTTACCTTTGTCGCTTGGTCCTTCCAGCGGTAATCAAAGGGAACAGTTGTTTCCGGAGAGACCTGGTGAACCAGAATGCCAGTATTACATAAGAACTGGTGATTGCAAGTTTGGGGCAGGTTGCCGATATCATCATCCTCACAATCGAATTGTACCAAGGACAAATTGTGTTCTTAGCCCACTTGGCCTTCCCTTGCGACCGGTATAACTTTAACTTATTTATTTATTTTTTTAGTTTTGCAATGTGAAAATGGAGTTGGTTGCTGGGTCCACATCAAAAGCTTGTTTTTTTTCCTTGTATTGTTTTTGGTGGAGATATGTTAGATTTGGAGATTTGTCAAGTAAGCATCGTTAATGTTCTTTAGAGTCTACTATTAACATATTTATCTATTAAATTCATGATTCGCTCAGTTGAGCCATTGAGCTTCTGATGGACTTATTACGTTTATTAAGAAATGTTGAACTTGAGGTTTATTTTATCTGAGTCAGCCCTTGACTGTGCAAAGAACAAATGCACATGCATCTTCACGTGCACCTGCTGTCAAATGTTTCAAAGGAGTCTGTGTCGTTGAACAGAATAACTTTATAAGCTTTTTTCCTTTCCAATGCTGTGAAGTAATTATGTGGTTGCTAGATGCAACTCTCCCTCCCTCAAGGAAGAGTTACTTCTCTGATCCTGCTCTTCACTGCCCAGTTATGATGTAAAAAAATTGATTTGATGAAGGGTTTTGAGTACTCGATGAAATTAGTAATGACTTTCTGATTCTGCTTTAAAATCTGACGTTTAAAACTGCATGATTCAAGGTCAGCTTTACTGTACCACCTGCTTCAATTATCATGTGTCTCAGTAGACTTGTATACTTATTATTGTGGTTATCTTTTTTAGGAATGTAGCTTGATTCTTAGGTAGGATGCTATGTGATCATTTGTAGTTTTAGAGTACAATATGTTACTTGATCTCAGGGATCTACCGTTGACGATAAAATCTTTATTTTGTTTTCTTTTATATGAATTTGCTTATCAATTAGACATGTATATTTATAAAGAAAGAAAAGAAAGACAATCTTCTTTCGCATGGTATTAGAGCTTTCGTCGGATTCTGGCACTTTTTTTGGCCTTCATTGCCAAGAACATCTTCTTAACCTTCATTCTCAATAATAATTTCTTCCCTCGGCATATTAAACTTCATTGCTGGGAACAAAACTTCTGTAGATTTTCTTCGCAATTATAAAAACTTTATGCCTTAATGTTTTCAATTCTTGTATGTGATAGCTACCCATCTAGCCACTGCTTGTTATTTTCTGCTCTTCCTAAGCTTATTGACGCACCTTCCTTTGAGTAATTTCGAATCATTCATGATTTTTTAATGCTAAGGAGTCATCTTACGAGGAAACATTCAAGATTTAATCCACATATTCTTAAATGTATCATTTTAAATTCTCTTGAATTTTGTGCTGATATTGTATTCCATGCTACTTATATACGTTATTGTTTCCTTGGTAACAATATATTTACTGATCGTGACTTAACTGGTTACTTCCTTTTGTTACACCCAGCAAGATTGAGATGCAGTGCCTTTGCAATTTAAAATGCTTGCTTTAGCGACAGTTTCTTATTCTTATTTGTAATGCGCAGGGGGTGCAAGCTTGTACATTTTACTTGCAAAATGGGCACTGCAAATTTGGATCAACCTGTAAATTTGATCATCCGATGGGGACAATGAGATACAGTCCGTCAGCCTCGTCTCTCATTGACATGCCTGTTGCTCCTTATCCTGTTGGGTCTCTGCTGGCCACTTTGGCTCCTCCATCCTCTTCTTCAGAGCTTAATCCAGAGCTGATGTCAGGGTCGAGGAAAGAATCATATTCAGCTAGATTGCCTTCTTCTGACAGTACCTCTAGTAGTACAGTTGGTTTAATTTACTCTCAGACTGGACCTGATGTTCAACTTTCTAGCCAAAGTTCTGCTCCTTTGAACAACAGCAGGAATTCTAGGCAAGGTGGGGAGCCGCGACATTCTAGTTAGACAAAATTGGTGGCAATTTCGTATCTATCGTTTGGGTGTGGTTTCACTGACCTGCAATGCAGATACAAAAGTTTATTGCCTCATTTAATCTCTTTGATGACGATTATGCAAACGTTTATTCTCTTTCAAGGATATCGACAAGATATGTGTAGCCCAAATACTGGGAGTGGACGACCAGATATTTTATGTGCTCATTTCATCGATGTACAGCCACCAATCTCAAATAAGCTTCAAAAGCCATACCCTTTCAAGATTCTCTCCTGCTCTATGAAGTATTCAAATTTAAGGTAATCCTACAACCTTAACTTAAACTATTCAACTTATGTGTATATATATACTGGTCATTGTTGCAATTAATGACCACTCTGCTTCAGAAATAAGTCGTGTTATTATGTTGCCTACGTCTGAATTCCCCTGCAGTTGCGTAATTTCTTGTATGAACCCTCTATTTATTGTTGATGAACTGGTTCTTAAGTTTTTTCTGAGAGAGTTTAAAGAGATTGAAGGGCTTTTTCCAAAATGAATTTAGATTTGTTTTTGAAAACTCTCAAAGTTCATAATTGCACATTGGTTATAATGTTGATGATTCTAATTTTTATGCGTTTGAGATGACTTGTTCATGCTGTTTTCAAGGACTTGCTATTTTTCAAATCATTTTTGCAAACATCGCGATGAACTGATATGAAAAAACATTTAAAAAAAAAGCTCCCAAAAGTAGAATCCAAACAGTCCCCAATATTTAAGTTTGAATAAACAAAAAAAGTCAACAAAAGTAGTCTGGTCGGAGATTGACAAACTAGTTGGTCAGGGTTTTAAACATTTAGGCTTGTTCATAGTCTGCTCCACTGTGGTTGTGGCTGAAAGAGGTACCTAACTAGTTTGTCGATTTGCATAATGTGTCGTGTTGCGTGGTCAGCAACGTCTTGTATGGGTCATCATTGATTTGTGGTCATACATCATACATTCTTAAATATTCCTGTATTTCGTAAGGTCTTCCTGGTTTGTGCCAACGATAATCATTACTTAAGTTTGTGTAGATGTGAAATTTGTAGGTGCTATTGTTTCGTCAAGTAGGTTCTTTTCCTACGTTTGGATTCACAAATAGTTCAAACGTTAATTTGGGTCTGCCTGAAATTAAAATCATGACGGAAATGAGAATTTAACAGAAGTTAACGATAACTCGCTGCCTGAAAACTTGGAAATGGTTCGTCGATTAGTATTCTAAAAAAGTTGTCGTGAATTTTGAAAAGAGTAACGTCACGTTGACATTCTACTTCACACAATGATGTCGCGTATGTGTGTCGGTCACTCGTTGACAAAAGGTTTTAATTAAATATTTAAAATAATAAATTAGATAGATTGAGAAATGATCTAAGAAAATCAGAGAGGAGAGATTGTTCCCGTCTTCAATGGTGGTCCCGTTCTTTATTCTTCACCTACCATTCCTTTTATTATCTTGTGTCTTTCCCCCTCATTTTTTTCCAAAAAAAAAAATAATAATAATAAATGAAATTTATAATTATTTCCAAAATCTCATATTTTGGATTATCTTAAGAGCTTGAAATTTCTAAAAAAAAAAAAAAAAACAACAACGACCATAGATCATATGAAATTGTTAATCCAGGGCAACTAAAGCTTATTTATATTAAACAAATTGTAGCGAATCATTTTAATATAATAATTTTTACAAAGTTTAGTTTTGTATTCTATGTCTAAAAGTGTTTTATTTCTTATATAGTTTGACTACTCTTCCATGCACACATTTTTAAGATTGTTCACTTTCGTATTCAAATAATATTTATATTTAACTCAGAAACGTTAAGAACAAAGTATCTGTTGCTAACGTGTGTGTGTGTGTGTATTGAATTATGATGTGTTCATTGACGAAATAAAAAACATAAGATGCCAATTAAATATTTATTTTGATAATTACCCCTCTTCTTTAATACAAATACAACATTATTTTTTATTCTAATTCTTTTGAAGTTTAATGAAATCATTCGTGCCACGTATTGAGAAGAAAATCCAAGAACTTCCCATCTTCTTAAAGGTTAAAAAATGGGATGAAATGCTTGGGAAAACGAGATCAGTTGGTTGGATTTTTGTACCATGCAGCGATGATCGGGTGGATCTGTAGCCTTTCTTCTTCTACTTTATCTCGAAAAAGAATGAAAAACAATCATGAAACGTGGTTGATTTTTGAGTAGAATATTCATCTGGGTGGTCGCCGACAATGATTTGGTCCAGGAAAATCTCTGAAAATACTCCATGATTCTCTCTCTCTCTCTCTCTAAACAAAAAGCCAAAATTTAACAAATCTCTCCATTTCCCACCATCTTCCACCGAAAAACTATCACCCTGTTCTTCGCATGGAGCTCACCACACTCTTCCACTGATTAAACACACTTTCAAATCATCGTCACTACTTACCCTTTAGAGACAGAAAGAGAAAGTTAGATTTTTGGAAAATGGGTGAGTTCTGAGATCTCTGGGTGAAGACTATGGAGGCAGAATAGGGATTTTGACGAGGTAAAAAATGGGTATTTTGACAGTTGGAGAACTGAAGCCTAGCGTTGCAGGGAGGAGGACGTTTCGTTCCAGCTCAAGCGCAAGCCATGCGACTGAATCAAAATGGTATTTTTCAATTTTATCTTGTTCCCATTTTTCTCAGAATATCTTCGAGGATGACGATGACAGCAAGTTTTTCCTCAAAATCTGTCTTTTTTAGTTCCTTCTTTCTGGGTTGCTTTCGAAATTTTATGAGATATTAATGGCTGCAGGCAAAACGGTGTTTTCTTCGGATTAAATGAATCTTTTTCTGGTGGATTTTTAATTTCTGTCGAATAAGAATGTTATTGGATTAAATGAAATAATATCTGCATTGTAATACACAGCGACCTCAGATTATGACTGATCATACTTGCCCTCTAAATTGACCTTCAACAAACTAAAACCAGACATATCCACGAGCTTTGCAGATTAATGTCTTCTTCCAATATAGACTGCCATTAATGTTTTGTGGTAATAATGTTATCATTTTCCATCCGGGGTCCCTCTAACAAGCCCAGCATTGACATAAAAATGAGGAGAAATCCAAATCCTACCCATATATCTCTAATCTCATCTATTGCTGAAAAAAATCAAGAACAGGAAAAAACGTGTGAATTTACAGCAGTTCACTCTTGATCTGGTCTGTAAAACAAGAAAAAACGAAGGATTCAATCTGAACGTGTCAGAGATGCAATTAAGTTTGATGAATCCATCATTTTCAACTCATTAAATTGGCTACTACCTGTGTACATAAAAGGCAAAGAAGATTTTAAAATTTACAATTTTTTTCATGAATTTGAGGTGTGGATGATGTCTTTTAATTGCTCTGTGGCGTTAGTTCTGCAATTGAATGGTCATCATTTTCATTGGGCCACCATAGTCATTCATTCTGTCTATTAGTTTGAGCTGTTAAAAATGGAGTTTTTGAAAATTCTCATTCTTCTCCGTGGAAGAAGCTCCAAGAACAGAGCTGAATTTTCTGCATTAATAATTTACAATAATGTATGTGTGTTTCTCCGATGATGGAAATCAAAGTTTCTCTTCTCTCTGTAGTTTATCATTTGTAGCTTCAGCTTTTTTGTATTTTGCAGGTCGATATGCGATGTTTCAAGCGATTTGATTATCGAAGTTGGAGCTTCAAGCTTTGCTCTTCACAAGGTAAATACTTCCCATTCTCGGAAACTTGTGCTCGTTTAAGAAAGAATCGAAAAGAAAGAAAAGAAAGGAGATGATTGCGATCATATTTTTAATACGAACACGATTTTTTTTCTGCAGTTTCCTGTAATTTCTCGTAGTGGAAGAATTCGAAAACTACTTTTGGAGGCAAAAGACTCGAGAGTTTCTCGGCTTTGCCTCTCTTCCGTTCCCGGTGGACCGGAGGCGTTTGAGCTCGCTGCGAAATTCTGCTATGGAGTAAATGTTGAGATCACAGATTCAAATGTTGCTATGCTGTGTTGTATTGCACATTTTCTGGAGATGACAGATGAATTGGCTGAGAAAAATCTGAAAGCAAGAACAGAAGCTTATTTAAGAGAAGAAGTATTTCCTAATATATCTAGCTCAATCTCTGTTCTTTGCTGCTGTGAAGCTCTTTGGCCTGTTTCTGATGAGATCAATTTGGTAAATCAACTTATCAGTGCAATCTCCATTAACGCATGCAACGAGCAGCTTGCCTCTGGTCTCCTCAAGCTCGATCATGGCTTCCCATCGCAGTTGATTTCTGGCATCGAACCAGAAACACCTCCAGATTGGTGGGGGAAGTCACTGACAAGTCTCAGTCTTGATTTCTTCCAAAGGGTTCTATCTGCCATGAAATCTAAGGGTCTTAAAAGGGGTTTGATCTGCAAAATCTTGATAAATTATGCTGGAACTTCTCTGCAAGCTGTTCCTGCAAGAGAGTATAAGTTAACCAAAGAAAGCATTTCAGATTTAACACTGCAAAAGGAACAAAGGGCCGTTATCGAAGCAATAGTCAGCTTACTTCCAGCCCCGTCGAGGAATAATCCAGTTCCACTGGCGTTCCTCTCGAGTTTGCTAAAAATGGTCATTGCATCTTCGGCCGCTGCTTCTTTTCGATTGGATTTGGAGAGGCGGATCAGCCTCCAACTGGACCAGGCAATTCTAGAAGACATCCTGATCCCTTCAAAGACGAATGGAAACAGTCTAAATTCAATGTACGACACCGAATCTGTCATGAGAATCTTCACCCTGTTTCTTCATCTGGACGAGGAGAGCAATGAAGACAATCAATTCCAAGACGAAAGTGAAATGGCGTGCGATTTCGACTGCCCGGAATCACCTGAGCAGAGTTCGATCCTAAAGGTTTCAAAGTTATTGGATAGTTATCTAGCCGAAATTGCTCTAGACTCTAACTTGATTCCTTCACTATTCATCGAATTAGCTGAGCTTCTCCCAGACCATTGCCGTTTATCGAGTGATGGATTATATAAAGCTGTCGATATCTTTCTCAAAGTAAGCATTTTTCTCAGTTAAACCTTCCGTACTTTTCAATTTGCATATTCTTAGCATTTCTTATGATTGTAGACTCATACTGATATTAAAGATTCGGACCGATGCCGACTTTCCAGAACTGTCGACTGTCAGAAACTATCTCAGGACTGCTGCAGCCATGCTGCCCAAAATGAACGGCTGCCGGTGCAAATGATAGTTCAAGTTCTATACTTCGAACAAATGAGGCTAAAAATTGCGATAAGCGGGGGCCAAAGCCAGCCGTTTTTCAGCTCAATGAACAGCTCTAAATTCCCGCAAAGATCGTGCAGTGGTGGAGGAAGTGGAGCCATTTCTCCGAGAGATAATTACGCATCGGTGAGACGGGAAAACCGTGAACTGAAGCTAGAAGTTGCAAGAATGAGAATGAGGCTGACAGAGCTGGAAAAAGACCATTTTTCAATGAAGAAAGAGCTTGTGAGGCCTAGTCCTGCCAATAAGCTGTTCAAGTCTTTCACCAGGAAGCTCAGCAAGATTAATGTTCTCTTCAGAGTTGATAGCAGTAAGGGAACTTCCGAATCTCGACGCATATTTCAGAGGAGATGGCGACATTCGGTCTCGTGATTATGAGTCGTATGTACAAATTTTGTGTTAATATAATGCTCTATATAAGTTTTTTTTTTCTTTACATTTCTTGTCTCCAATTTTGGGTGTTGGTTAGAATAGGAAATGAGTCGAAAATCATAGTTTAAACAAATTTAGAGTTACTCTTTATAACTATAACGTTCATCGATGCTCTAAATACAATATTGTTCGTTTTGGATCGGAATTCGCATGAATTTATTCTTGGGGTTAGCCCAAAATGCATTGTACTAGTTAGGAAGGTAAATTCTACTTATAAATCATCTATTTTTTAATTTTATCAAGCGATGTAGGATTGTGCATCTCTACTGATATGTGGTTGACCATTATACTCGGGCCCTCGTTGTCTTTACAGGACAAGTTGCACAATAATTATCCTGAGTTGATCATTAAAGTGGTTGCAAATTGCCATAAAATTGTTTAGTCGATTTATTTTTGAACATCTAGTAAAATTCTTCACACCAAGATGACGTAATTGATCGAAAATTCATCAAAAAGTAAGAAAGAATAAATCTTTTAAAAGAAGGTCTGCCGCCATTAGTTTGAGGCTTGACACCAGTTGTGTATTTTTGTGGGGTCACTATATTCCCTTCAACTAGCACAATTGATCCTATTTTTCTCAGAAACTCTTCAAATTTGAGAAAAAAACTCATGAGAGAGAGAGAGAGAGAGAGAGAGATGTTTATTGATGATTTTAACTTCTCAAAAACTTGCTGCTTTGAAGCTGCTGAGCTGCTGTCAGCTGTGGACTTCACTTTCTTGCAGTAATTTTCAAATCTCTCAGCTATTGATCTGCTCCTCTTCTTTAAATCTTTTCTCTCTACCTTCTTCTTTCAGAGTTCTTTCTTCTCGTCTCTTCCTACCCCTTTCCGCTGTGCGATGATCAGGCTGACCGGTAACTGAAACACGAGCTGTGGCCTTGGCTAAATTTTCGAACTTCCATTTTTACTTCCACTACTGTCATTAAACTCCATTGCAGCAAATTCTACACCATGTTTTTCTTGGAGCTTTGTATGTTCTGCTTTGCTGGCAACATCGAAGCAGAAGAAGAACACAGATTTTACGTCGAAGATCTACCGAAGAACACAAAACAAGCGTGGAATGAGATCGAAATCTTCCAAAAAGAAATCTAATCAGATCCAGTCATGATCTTCAGGTTCACTGTTGAGTACTGAGCCAAGGATCATTACAATTAGATCAAGACTAATCTAACACGATCAAATTAACAATCGTGCATGGTGCTATGCGCTCGTATCACACGACAACTTTCACACATGTAGATCAAATAATAAAATCATCTAATTCCTCTAATTGGTTTATGTATTATAATTAAAAACATCTTTACAATGAATAATCAATGCAATTTAACATTAAACATGTTAGCAAGTTAACTGATAAGTATTAATTAATTGTTATAATAAATTATAATTACTGAAAGTGGTGGAAACACTCTAGCTTTTGTAAGATTTCATTAAACTTTAAATTTTATAAAATAAAAGATTATTCTATTACATAAATTATTGTTTTATAATATATAAATAGTACAATATAAACATCAGACAACTTAGTTGGTAATTGACATTCCCTCGTCCACCCATTTGAATAGTTCAAAAGCTACGCCCTTCTTTTCAATTGTTCTCGAATAATGACATCTCTCTATGTATCCATCATCATGACGCTGTCTCGTAAATTAAAGCAGTAGTCGATAACTACGTCAAAAAGTTATCTCAATTTTCACAAAAACCCGATAAGAACAAATGAAGAAATCGATCGAGAATCAAGCAATGGTCGATGAAACTCTTTTGATCTAATCTACGCGAGTCTCTAATCGAGAAATCTACAAAGAAAATGTTTTTGCTGAATAAACTCAGAGATATTGCTAGAATTTGGTGACCCGAGCTCTTTTACAAATCTCCTTTACGATTTTGCTTTTCTCTATAAATTCATGTAAGTTTGAGTCGCAAAACACATTATATTTCGGTCTAAAGAGTATTTGCACGTAAATTTTGGTATTATGTTTTCATATTTTTCGATTTATTGTTCGATTTTTAACAGGATCGGGTTGGAGAATTTGGAGGTGATGCGTGTATGATGATGATGAAGAATGTATGCTGACAGATTGACATGACAGACAACAAGAAGAATATTCTCAGACTATGGATTCTTACTTTTGCAAAATCATGCAAGAAACAAAGGAAAATATGCATGTCTACCTAAGATTCCCATATGAAACTCTAGAGCAGGTGGTGGGGAGGTTGGAGATGGGGTCAGATATCAGAAGATGCAATATAATCTCAAAATGAGATCATTATTCCAAAAAATATAAATGTTACCCTTCATGGAAAGAACAGTGAAGAAAAATTACTTGTTTTGAAAACAAATGTATCCAGAGATGTTAATTCAGACAAATATGTTTTGTTTCAATCCGACAAACACGTTTTGCTGTAAATTTATGTCAAAAATTGATGTTTTTCTGTCAAATTTTCAGAAATTTTCCAACTTTTTCATCATTTTGATCTGAGGTTGCCCAGATTTTGATGGGGACTGAAGAAGAAAGTGGGAATGTATTGGATAAACTCTTATCTCTCTCCACATCAGCCACTCATAAAAGTACCCAAAAAATTGTTCAGTTGAATCTCAGATTAATCTTCCCATCTCTGAAGAGACACATTTGAATTTTGGCAAAAATGCAATCTTTTCTTCTACTATGCAGTAGATTATAAAGTATTGGCCTTAAATGTTCTGCATATCAGCCACTTGAGTAATCTCCTTTTACAGATTCACATATTTTGGTTAACAACTAATCTCTATTCGTGTCTAACCGAGAAAGATATAATATAATCGATAGTGAATTAACGATTACGGCAATATATTCATTCTTACTTGCGTTGCACCTGTTTTTTGTGCTACTTTTTGAAACACTTGTGAAAAAATGGTAAAGAAATGAAATTCTATACACATTGTAACTACTGTATGAAGGTTCTTGATTCTACCCATCAGAGCCGAAAGCGTTCTCTATCGAAAAACATTATATTATAATTGTAGGAACAGTTAGAGAAGATTTAGTTTATGATTACAGAGTTATGTTCTATTTTCAACTTGTTTGAAGCATTAGATGTCACTGTCAAGCAAATCATCCGAAGCATTTTTCTTATCCAAATCGAAAATTTTGAAGAACATTCACTTTTTTTCTATCCTCTCAAGTGTTTTCTCAATTGTTCTTTGCAGTCCACAGCCATCTACTTCCCATTATAAATAAAGGGTGATGAAATCAAAGTCCAACAGAGCAAATCCTCAACCAGCACATCCAAGCATACCTCGTTCATTAGTGCAATTTTTCCAACTAGTCCTTCATTTCGACTCGACTTTGATTGAAGAACAAAGCGTGTTCCTATCAGAAAAAAAAAAAAAGACCAAGATGGAGAAGGTGAGAAAATTGGCGTCAGAGAGGGCTGCAGTGATTTTCACGAAAAGCTCATGCTGCATATGTCACAGCGTGAAGACCCTTTTTTACGAGCTCGGAGCGAGTCCGGCAGTCCACGAGCTCGATCGGGAGGCAAACGGTAGAGAAATGGAGGTGGCTTTGAGAGGAATGGGGTGTAACCCTTGTGTTCCGGCTGTATTCATTGGCGGAAACTTTGTCGGATCGGCAAAAGACATAATCTCTCTCCATGTAAATGGATCTTTGAAGCAAATGCTGATGGAGGCTAAAGCCATCTGGTTTTAGCAAATACAGATGTATAAAAATCAAACTCCATGTAATAATTAATATGAAAAACAAGAACATCTACAGCTCTTTGGTTTGTATTTAGAGCCTTCTGACTACTTACTGGCTTTTCATTTTTCGATATCAAATTCGATAATGGCAATTTCAAAACCGGCATAACTTCAAAATGCTAAGTTTAATTTGCTAACAGGTTAATGCAGTATAATTCATTTTCTGTGAGAAAAAATTCATCATAATCCACAGATTATTGAGGACTTCATGTCATCGAAGAAAGAAAACGGCAGGGACGTTCGACGCAAATAAAGAAAACCCGTTGTAGTCTAAGCCACGTGCAATATTCTTTGGCTAAAGGATGACCAAAAGACGATGATTCAGTTTCTTATGCTACCCTCATATATATTCCTCCATATCTATTAGCCAGAAACTTTTTGCATACTAGTATGCGAAAAAATACGTACATGGTATCATCAGATCGACGATTGTGAAGGCCTGCAGTCGCTAGTTTTGATCATTATCAAAGTAAGTAAGCGCAATTGGAACGAGAAGATAATATCAATCGAGGAGAATCGTGCAGGGTGGGCACGACGCACAGAATCGAAGTCTTTGAGCTTTATTTATGAGGATTCAAAGGAGGAGATTATGAGAATCTGGTATAAATTGACAGGAATTCTCAACTTTTTTTCTGCTTAGTTGACTGTCAAGATGTTATATTCTGATTCGGGCAAGTTCTGAAAAGGTCGATGAAATAGCCGATGGGCCATACACGTCTGCTAAATGTTTTAGCCGAGACATATCGTGGACTCATCCCAAAAATTCTAATAATAAGAATTCATAAATGTCAACAAAACATGGTATTTGAGTCATCCGATCGAAGGACGCCATGTTCTGAATATTCCTGTTCACGAAAGCAGCTCGAACTATGCTGCCATTGCTGTCCTTGCATATAAAAAGCCTAGAATGAGAGAAAAGAGATCCAAGCAGCCTAAAGTTTCAAACCCTTTCTTATTTCTTACTCTCCTGTTCGTTAGATCCCAATCGCCATTGGACCGAGTTCCATTTGGACTCAATTCAAAGATTTCAAGGGTCCTAGTCAAACCGAGCAGGATAAGACTGTCGAATTGCACGATTATAATATGGATAAGGTGACAAAAATGATCGGGGGAAAAGGAGTGGTGATGTTCAGCAAGAGCTCATGCTGCCTGTGTTACACTGTCGATGTTCTACTTCGAGAGCTCGGAGTGAAGCCAGTGATTTATGAGATCGATAAGGACCCTGATGGCCGGGAAATGGAGAAAGCTCTGCTGAGAATGGGGTGCCAAGTGGCTGTTCCGGCCGTGTTTATCGACGGAGTTCTTGTTGGATCTACAAATGAAGTAATTTCTCTCCATCTTAGTGGCAATCTGAGTCCAAAGCTGAAGCCATATCAGTCTTTTAATTAGCTCGGCTGCTTGAATGTCATGTTGGATGAATAAGATGGCCAAGTACTGTATTTTAGTTTTAGTTTGTGATGTATTTCCTATTTCTAATCAAGTTTGGTTCCATCCAAGCCTGAAAATTACACTATAATATATGCTGGCTAGAGTTTGGTCATTTCTCTCGAAACCCGAACAACTCAATTTATCGATCGAGTCGACAGTTGTGTATGTTCTTCATTGTGAATCTTCTCATTTTTCAACCTTTCGTGCTCATAACATCGCTTAACGAACGACGGTTTGTTTTGTTCGGAGATTATACCATTTGAGAAAATGGGAAGCAAAAGTTTTGACAGAGCTCACTCGAGAGCAAAACATCAAAAATTCACTAGGATCATTTTAGTTGTTTTAGTTCAGGCCGATTGACCCGCATTACAGATTTTCTTTGAGATTTTGTTTTTATCTATAAATTTAGGTAAGATTGAATTGATGTTCATTGTGAATATTCTTACGTGCCCACAATTTTTTCATTAAAATTTATCTAAATCTCGTTATTATGTTTCAATTTTTATTTCAGTATTATAGTTTGATTTCTATCAACTTGTATCATAAGGGATTGGTAGTTATCGAGACTTGCAAGCCGATCAACTGCCGACGACCCGAAGTGAGTGCATAGATCATGGGATATTGAGCAACATGATAGGCGTTGGTTGGATGTCGTCAATAGCAGCCGATGAGAAGTTTCCGGCCGATGGGGTGATACAACAATCGAGTCTGTCGATAAATAGACGAGACCATAATGCGATCGAAAGATCAGATCGTGTAAAACGAAAAAATTAAGCTTTTGGAATAGATTCCACGTCCTCAGACTTTGAAAAAGGAAAATTTCTGGTCCTCTTTTCTTCCTTTCTTATTCTGATTCTTCTAGCAAGATGTTGAGCAGTCGCCATCGCCGATACTGATTCGAATCCGATCAATTAGACTAACTTAGAATCCGGCGGGCTTTCCCGGAAAGATGAATATTTAGCCGGAAAATAGACGGAACCAACCAACCATTATGAATGTTGCGTTGTTTATGAGTGTATTAGATTGGTTTAGCCCGTCGTCTGCAAGTGAAGAATCAGATTCGGACCCATCTTCTTTATCCAATTACAAAACCCACTGTCAATAAATGCTTCAATCTCTTCACTGATTTCACGTTTGTTATGTTTTAATCTGCTAAATCGATTCGATTTTCTTCAAGAAATCTAAAAAAATGATTTTCTTTTACGTCCAAGATCGATCTAGGACGACTTTCCATTCCATTACCTGCACTTTTAGTTCAACTTTTGGAGTAAAAAGAGTCGAAAACACCATTTTCCCTAGTTTGAGGACGACGAAAGCAAAGCTGGAAGGCCATGGAAGAAAGAATAACCGAACAAATTGACGAAACTACGATGCCCCAGAGGCGATTATGCAATTAAACCACCCCCATTCTTTACTGCCGACCCCGACTCAGCGAAGCTCTGTGTCGCCGACCAGTTCTCGGAAACACACTCGCTTTTTCGCTCTGCAACGTCAGTAATTCTTCCACTGCTTCGAATATTTGCTCCGATGAAACTTCTGTTCTCTCCCAGAGCTGTGATTGGGAAAAGACACAGGCTTCGCTCGGTTCGCTGATGTTTTTTTTGGGTTTCGCTGGATTTGGGCCGATTTTGATGTCAGCTCCAGAGAACATGAAATAAATATTCCAAACTTTGTAGATTATTATTTCATTTTCCAGATGTGAAGAAATGTATTACAAAAAAAGACGGGGAACTCGTAAGCATGGGGAAGAACTTTGTCGAAGTTATCGATTATTAGTTGAGAGAGAAACGAGTAAGTAAGATCCGATCGAGGAAGTCGACGTAATATCTATGAGAAAAGTTAGTCAACAAGGTGGATCGAAATTACGAGACATATAATCGAGTAATATTTAGTTTATCTTAATTATATTTGTGAAATTATTACGAGGAACTAAATGACTAATATTTTTATCTTTATTTTATGATAATTTTATAAATCTTCATTACTAATTAATGGACTAAAACCATTTAATAATATATTCAAATCATATACTAATTATTTAATTAATATTTATTTTAAAATATAAAATATTAATAAAATAATAAGCGGTGGAAAAACAAGAAACTGGGACAGCCTGGCCGTTTTTGTCTTCACTGGCGGAATTACCGTTTCATCCTTTCAACTCTATTTACCTTTATATCCTTTTCCCTGAAAGCAAGAACAATTAGAATATTATCTAATTTATTTATTGAATGTTTTAATTAACCATTTTAAGTTATAGTCCAATGCATTACATTTCGATTAAGCAATGCGCGTCTATTTATTTTATACGCACACGGAAAAATTTCTTGTACAAACAAAAATCAAAAATATATATTTGAAGTAAAAAAAAATCAATGATAATTCTATTTTATAATTCATTTTAATTGCTGACGAATAATTCTTAAAAAATAAATAAAGAATACTATCGATTAAAATATACTCTTATCTTACGTGATCTTATCAAATAAGCAAATATTATGAATTCGTCTAAATTATTGCTTTGAACAATTAAATATTTTAGGTTTACCATTTTGCATTAAATTTATTCATATGATGGGTTATTTATTTAGAGGAGGAAATAGTTTGCTAAGTATAATTATATATAATTTATAATTAATATTTGTTAATTAATAAATCTGAAAAATGGAAGATAGCAAATGACTGATTTGTCGTCAAAAGTCAACCCCTCAAAAGAGGCATGCGAGGGCACTGATGTCTTTTCGATTTGACGCACTTGAAAACAGAAAATTGTTGCGGCTTGTATGGAATGTCCGAAACTCCAGACAGAAAGAATGGCATTAGCGTAAATAACGACAAAACAAGGCCTTAATAATTATCGCATCATCCAGAAATCCCCAATTTTCGTTTCGAAGACGACCCCTCGTGGACGATCCATCCACCCTTCCAGAGAGAAAATCTAGAGAGAGAAAGAGGAGAGGGAAGGAGCTTAAGCGACGATAATGGCGGAGGGGAAGAGAGAGAGAACACCGAGTAATGAAGAGAGTGTGAAGCTGTTTGTTGGTCAAGTACCAAAGCACATGACCGAAGCTCAGCTCCTCGTAATGTTCAAAGAGTTCGCTCTTGTCGACGAGGTCACCGTCATCAAAGACAAGAACACTAGAGCTTCTCGAGGTTCAGATACATTCTTCTTCAGCTTTGCTCTTTCACTTGTTGATTTTACATCTTATCAATAATGCATGATTTTGTTGACTGGAACCTAGATTTGTGTGATTGGATCCATTTTCTGTGTTTTTGTTTTTTTTTTTCTGGAATTTTTGTTTGGTCTTATGACTTTCTTTTGTTTTTTCCGGAATTCTCAGGGTGTTGTTTTGTGATTTGTCCTTCGAGACAGGAAGCGGATAAGACGGTCGATGCATGTCACAATAAGAAAACTTTGCCTGGCGTAAGTGGACGTTTGATCTCTGTCATTAGTTTTTCCTTTTTTGTGGTTGTATTTCATTATGATGATCTTAACAATGGTTGAAAATGGTTGAGTATTACTAAGATCGCCTAGAATACGATCAGCAAATCTTGGGTTTTCTGTCGTTTCCTTATTTATATGTAAATCTCTCTATTTTAATTATGTAATGCCAGTGATATCTCTGTTATATAAAGGTCATCTCTTAGACAACGTCACACTGACTCTCCTATAATGTAGCTTAATGCCTATCTTCCGGCCATTGACTATATTAACGATCTAGAAGTTAGTGTAACTTTTCAGATTAATTGTATTATAGTTATTATCATTTGGCATTTGCATTATAACTCGGCTGAATCTTTGTTTTCAAGTCTTTTAGCAGCCATATGTTGCATTCTAATTGCCTTTGTCACAGTACTCTACTAGGAATTTTGATCTACAAAATATACAACTTCAACTACTTTAGAAGTCCTTGATCCACGAGTACCAAAGGCAGGTCCTTTGTACATTACTTGGATGTGGCACTGTGTTTAATTTTTTTTTTTTCTCATCACTAATAAATTTAGTTTGCCTTATCCAATATTTTACGCCTCACCGGCTTTTGGAAAACGAGAAGGTATTTCCTTAAAGGGATATGTTCTTCTCCTCGTATCAGCATTTCTCGAGATTCTCTGCGAGTTGAAAAAATATGATAGGTGTAGGATAGAATTCTTATTGGTGTTGTAACCTGCAGTATGATGAGACTTGGCTGGTACGAGTAGAGTTACCCAAACAAAACCTGATTGAAATACATTAGCAGTAGAGAATAGGAAAATGAATGCTGAGTGTATAAAATTGTCTCATGATTTACTCACTATCACTATGTTGAATTGTATATCCCCCGATCAAGTCAAATGAGAAAACTTTCTTCATAAAATTAGTGGAAAAAGATTTGAACGGTTAGTGAATTCACGTCTTACATTGACTATAAAGTCAGCAATCAAAAAACTGGTCAAGAACTTTTAAGAGGGAGAATTAGAATCTCCTGTGTTTCAATCTATTCAACCTTTTCAGTCAGGTCTATTATTGAACATTTCAATAAGACTCATGATCAGCAATTTGATATTCAAACCACGTGGTTAAATGTGTGCTCATGCAACTTGGAATTTTCCTGGCCTAGGTGTTATTGTGACCAGGAAGCCAATATAGGCCTCACTGGACTTTCAAGTGATTGCTCAGGCAAGCTTTTTGGTTGGGCTCTTGCCAATAATTGTTAAACTAATCTATAATTTCATGTTTCTGGCCAGCTCTTATGAATTCTTTTATGTAATAAAATTTGACGTTGGAGTCTCATAGAAGTTTTATATGTAAGTATAGATATTGCACGTAAAGCAAATAATTGGTTTAATCCTGTTTCTTCTTATACTACATGATTAAATGTCATTCCAACTCTGACTGAATGCGTACCCGTGCCTTCCCAATTCAGGCTTCTAGCCCATTGCAAGTGAAGTATGCAGATGGTGAGCTAGAAAGACTAGGTCGGTTCTGTAATTTAGTTACATATTTCTTTTTATTGCTATTGAGCTACATGGTCTTTCTTGTAATGTTCATGTACTTGGATAATAAATTGGGATTGCTCTAAAAACAGAACACAAGCTATTCGTTGGCATGCTTCCAAAGAATGTATCTGAACCTGAACTCTCCGAACTTTTCTCCCAATATGGGACTATAAATGACTTACAAATATTAAGAGGGTCTCAGCAAACAAGCAAAGGTAGAAAGTTATTTGTAATAGTAATATTATTGCGTGAAAATTTATAATGACGTGGATAACAATTTTTTTAATAGTTCCTCTCTTAAATCTATTCCACAGGTTGTGCATTTTTAAAATATGAGTCAAAAGAGCAAGCGATTGCAGCTCTTGAAGCGCTCAATGGAAAGCATAGAATGGAGGTTTGTGCTTATATTTTTGTATTTGTAATTTCACCTTGAAGATGTTAGATCTTTTCTATTTGTTAAAGACAGTTTGCTCCTGTACATTTTTTATTTTCGCTAGTGTATTTGCTTTTGAATGAAGCATTGACATAACTTTGCTTCTAACTATTTTAATCGATCTAGTGATGAAAATTTATTTACTTGACCACTGAAAATTATATTTCAATTCAAATGGTGGTATTATTGAATGGGAGTAACTAGTAAGTGATTAATATTGATGATATCAATTTTATTAAATAGTTTTGTTTCCTATTAATATACATCCTTTATTCAAAAATCCTTAAAAAAAAGTTAGTGGTGGTATTTACTATCAGTTACTATTTTATTTCTCTTGTTGGGTTGCTTGATAAACCTGAGTTTTTGCTTGTCATTTCATGTTGATGATGTACTCTTGGGGTTGCAATTATGAAGAATATTAACATTCGCAGATCTGATCACTTTATGTTTCCCTCCCTTAGGGTTCAAGTGTACCTTTGGTTGTCAAATGGGCTGATACAGAAAAGGAAAGGCGAGCTCGCAAGGCTCAGAAAGCTCAATCTGAGGCTGCTAATGTCCTAAATACTGATTCACATCATCCTTCATTATTTGGAGCCTTGCCACAGGGTTATATTCCCCAGTATAATGGATATGGCTATCAGGTCATAACCTATATACATATGTTTCTAAAATATTGAAATTGTTCTCGAGTTTTGCAATTGTATGGAATATATATTTTTCGCTGTGATTTGGTTTTATATTATCATTGATACTTTGTGAGCTATCTTCTCATGAACAAACTTTTTATTTTAGCATTTTGCATCTTGATGGTGTAAAACGTCTGGTTGTTGCCTTTTCTTGTAGGCTCCTGGTACTTATGGACTCATGCAATACCGCCTTCCACCAGTACAGAATCAACCGGGTTTCCACAATGTAATTTCCCCTGTAAACCAAGGACATGCACTGCAAGGAATCGCGCCTGACTTTAGCCCTAGAAATTATGGATTTTCCCCTGCAAGTTATGTGGGCCCCACTTATCCTGCAGTGCCAGGTCTTCAGCATCCGATGTACAGTGGAGGAATGATGAATCACCGACCCATGAGTGATTCTCCCAGTTCAGCGCCATCTACATTAGCTAATAGTAACTCTTCAACTTCTTCTAGCTCGGGTAGAAGTTCTGGCGGTCAAATCGAAGGTTGCTATTTATGTATCCATTTGTTTTTTTTTATATCAACTAATATGTGAAGTTCCTTCACTTGCCAATTTTCTTTTCTTTATCCAGGTCCACCTGGTGCTAACCTCTTCATATATCACATACCCCAAGAATTTGGTGATCAAAATCTTGCCAATGCTTTCCAATCATTCGGTAGGGTTTTAAGTGCTAAGGTTTTTGTAGATAAAGCAACGGGTGCTAGCAAATGTTTTGGTGAGTATACGAAGAATTTGGAGCAAACCATTAACCGAAGACCTATCTAACTGCACTTTGTCTGCAGGATTTGTTAGTTATGACTCTCTTGAGTCTGCTCAATCGGCTATTAATATGATGAATGGATGTCAATTAGGCGGTAAGAAACTCAAGGTGCAGTTAAAAAGAGACAACAGACAGAATCAATCATATTGATTTGTGTGTCAAAGAAAGCAAAGAAAAAGCTCTCAGGTGTTCGCCTGTGCCTAAAATTATCACAGACGCTGCAGTTTCAGCATTCTGGGATTGACGGGAGATAATCTTTAATTGCTTTCATTACTTCGTCCTCTTCATGAAGCCTCATCTATCATGTGAATTTACAGGAAGCTGTAACTCACGATGCATTCTGTACCATAACAATTTGTAATCTTTGTAGCACGGAAGTTGTTTATACATTGACCATCAATTTATTGATTCTTCCTCCTGAACAGTTGTTGATTGTAAATTAATAAGGAGCATTCATGAATAAATAGCTGATTCTTTAGTTTTCTTAGTCTTCCATTTGTGTTCTGATGGGGAAAAAATAAATATTTTTTCATAGCGTAGATCATCCTTTGTCTAAATAATATATGGTTAGTGCATATTAGTTATTTATCAAATTTCATATTTAGACACTACGTGAGGTGCACATGCGAATGAATAGGTTACCATGTTTGATTTGAAAAGTTGTCTTTTGTGCCTGACTAGACATTTTATTAGCAGGTTGTCTTGCGTTCCTTCTTGTCCTATTGTCCCTTTTTTTAGTATAACATGGCAGGAATGAGCTACGCCACTTCCTTTTCTTTTCTTTTGAGATTGTAGATGAGTGTTGGGCCAACACTAAGACCATGTTCTTCAACAACTTTTTTCTGGGTAACACTGAATCCGTATTCTCTGGAATCGAGATGAATGATTACTGTTTTTTGCAGGTTTTGAGAGGTGAAGATCATTTTTTTTTGGATTGAAGGTCAAATGGGAGACAAGAAGACATTGCTGACAGTTTATTAATCTTCACATGTGAGTGGTCCACCATGTTTCAATTAGTCTGACCTTTGTCGTGAATGTTTATAGTCGTTTTCTTTTTGTAACTTCTTAGATGTTAATATAACGTTTTTCTTTTTTGGCATTTTCAGCCTATTCTTCTTCTAGAGATCACGTTTTTAAGCATTAGCAAATTCCACGTTTTGTCCTGCTTGCATGGGTTGAGTCTGGGGCTCGCTGCACGACGGGTTATGCGGTAGAGGTAAAGTGAGCCTATGATAATTGTGTATTTTTGACTGGCTCCTGCGGAGTGGATATGTGAAATTTATATGCGGCATTTACGAGTAAAATATTAGATTACCAGACATAATCAATATAGAAAAAAATTATTAAGAGCGATAATTGCAGTGTCACTCAAAAGATTAGGAAGCATTATTATCCAGAAATATGAGCAATCAATAGATGGGTTCTAAAGTTTTAAGATCTTATATAGTCTTAAGATTTTATGCTGCTCTAGTTGACCTCGGATGGATCAGATGAGATGGACAGATTAATGCAATCCAATGAGTTAATAAAACGTGAAATCTCTTCTAGAATTGATTTAAAAGGTGGCGTTTTTGGCCCAACCACCACGTTTTTTTCCCTATACAAGTTCTCTTTTTTGGTTATAAACATGCTGGATTTGATTTTGAGAGGATATGATAGAGGATGCATTGATTGGTCAAAATGGTAATGTGGATAAGCTCAAGTTGGAATACAGCCTTGACCTTTTCTTCTTCACCTCTACCAATTAATATTATTTTGACAATGATATTCAAACTTTTTTGGCTATCTGTCTTTTGCTGAACTCATTCAACCTTTTTCTAGTTTTTTAGAAGAACAAGTCTCCTCAACGTGATCTAATCTAATCAATTATTTTTATGGAATGCAGGTCAGAGTTTATTACGAGTAGAACTACATATTGTAGCAAAGCTTCTCTGGACGCAAGCCATGACAATGATGTGAGATTTTACTTTTATTCTCTGTTTTACATTTGTGTGCTCTAAAACAGATGTCAAAGCCACCCGAATTTGGTCACTTTTTGACATCTTCAAACTCAACTTTATTTTTAAACCGAGTTTTCTCAGAAACATCTCTTCTAGAAGCCTGACATAATATATATATATATATATATGTGTGTGTGTGTGAACGGTCTGAGGCACAAAGTTTTTAGTATTTCTTCTAGAAGGCAGTCTAATCATTGCGTCATTTCCCACTTCTTTTCTTCATTGGATCACTCTTTACCTTCTGACATACATATATAGGAAAGCTGAGTGGAGAGAGAAAGACAGGATGTTTGTGAGATGTATTTCTGAGACTTGTTGGTTCTGAGTATGATATTAAGGGAAATGGAGAAAAAGAATATGGTGGATGTGTCTTGTTTCTTTCTGTTTGAAGCTAGTGGTGATTCCGAGGGTGGGCTTGATCCTCTCTTGCCAGAAATGGGTTGTTCCGTTTCTTCTGATTTAGACGCTGAATCTTGCTGCGATGATGACCATTCTGAAACAGGCTATGGCGTTGATGGTGGTGAGAAGGGGAAGTTTGAGGAGAGAGAGAGTGAAGATGAGATGATCAACCACTGCCAGAGATGGTGTGAAGAAGAAGAAGACACAGAGAAAAAACCCCACACAAAAACCTCTGTTTCTGGTTGTTTAAACAGAGACAACGAGTTTTTGAATGAGATAGAGAAGAATAGACTGTTCTGGGAGGCTTGTTTGGCTTCCTAGTCTCTCTCTCTCTCTCTCTCTCTCTCTAGGCCTGTTTTGGAATCATCTACAGCGACCCTTATAAGTTGATGGGCAATCCTGAAGATTTGAAGCAGCATAGACAAGACAATAGTACGATGTTCTTCGAACATGTTTTGATCGATCTTGTCATCTCTATTGTATTCAAGTGTCATTGTTTGATTGGATTAGAAATTCTTTCAAATTGAACTGATTTTCTCGTATGGAAATCATAATTATTTCCCTTTTTTTTTTTAGTTTACAATTGGTTTATAGATCTTCACAGAATCAAGCCAACTTACAACTGATTTCAGTTGGCGGTGATGGGTTGGTTCATTCCCACCCCTCGTCTCAGTGGGCGTTTACCCGAGCACCTAATTTATGTCGATTTTGTTTGACATAAATTGTTTTTTTCTTTACTATCACAATCACGGTAAATAATTCTAGCTTTTACTTTTTAATTTTGCAGCCAATTATTAATTAGTTAAATATTTTAATTATTTATAATTTTAGAATAAATTAAAAAAAAACTTAAAATATCGAAATATTTCTTCAACAAATTTTAAACTATTATCTTTTAACTAAACAAATTTTATATCCGTCTGGCCGTTAGATGCAAGTGCGGTTGCCCACAATTTGCCAGCGAGCAAGCGACCGCACTTGAAAAGCATTAAAAATATCACTCAACAATGGATAATCGACTTTCTCCGTTGTGGTCGTCCTCACTTAAAATACGAGCAACTATATTTGAAATGTTGCTACGCAAGTGTTCTCGGGGTCACTTGTTGTCAAATTGTGGGCGACCGCACTTGTCTCTAATAACTAGATGAATAAAAAAATTGTTTAGTAAACAGAAAATAATATAATTTAAAGTTTATTTAGTTAATATCTATTCTTTGTACAGTAAACTAACTTTACTTTTTTTAATTTCACTCTTCCTTTTTTAATTCTCCCTTCCACCTTCTCTTCCTATTCTCTCTCTAAACATACTTCTTCTTCCTTCTCTCCAAGAACTTTCTCTTCCCATCTCTCTCCAAAATTGCATCCTTGCTTCTTTCCACCCCCC
>CM039527.1:1304198-1326386 GCA_022433055.1 Begonia peltatifolia
CTCTCTCTCTCTCTCTCTCTCTCTCTCTCTCTTCCTCACACACACACACACATGCGATCGCGTACGCACGTACCCTTCTTCTTCATTCTCCAATCTTTGCTTCTCTCTCTCTGTAAAATTACCCTCTGCATATTCTTTCTCTAAAAAATTGTTGGGGGGCGTTGGCCTGACCAAAATTTTAATCCATTTTGTCCTTAAAAGCTTGAAAGGTTTTTTCTTTTAAGTGTAATGTACTGTGAGAGATCGTTTCGGTTCTCATTTCTTCTCAGAAATTGCGTTGCTCTGTCTGCCATTTTCCAAGCAAAGCAAGTACATGCTCAAGTCCTTATCCATGGCTTCCAATCCCATACCACTCTTCAAACCGACATAATTTTTGTCTACTCGAGATGTGATCAGCTGCAAGATGCCCGCAAGATGTTTGATAAAATGTCTGACAGAAACATGCATTCCTGGAACATCTTGATTGCATCATACGTTCATAATTCCATGTATTACGATGCACTAAGCCTTTTTGACGAGTTTCGAAATGTGGGTTTACATGCTGACCACTACACCATGCCCCAGCTATTCAAAGCCAGTGCAGGAACTGGAAATGCTTATATGGGTAAGATGCTTCATTCTTGGATCATTAAGCTTGGATATGAAGGATATATAGTTGTAAATAGCTCCACTTTAGATTTCTACGCAAAATGTGGGTTTGTAAGTGATGCTATGAAGGTATTTTTGAATATGCAATGCAAAGACTCCATTGCATGGAATTCAATAATTGCAGGATTAGGAAGAGCTGGTTTTTATGAAGCTTCTCTAAATTGTTGTATGGAAATGATAGGAGATGGAGTGAAGATAGATTCCATGACTTTACCTAGCGTTTTGAATGCTTCCGCCGGCTATGGAGACTTGATGAAGGGTAAAGAAGTTCACAGCCAGGTAATAAAGAATCTTTTATTTGATTCAGATGTTGCAATAAGTAATGCATTGATCGATATGTATGCAAAATGCGGGTTTTTGAAAGGCTCTGAAAATATATTCTTTAGCATGAAATGCTCGAATTTGGTGACATGGACGACGATGATATCGTGTTATGCAATTCATGGAAAAGGCGAGAAATCATTGATCCTGTTTGAGAAAATGAAAGATTGTGGATTTAAACCAAATTGTGTCACTTTAACAGCAATTCTAGCTAGTTGTAGCCATTCGGGATTAATAAATCATGGCTGGAAAATCTTTAAGTCGATAAATTCTGATTACGATATTGAACCAGTGATAGAACATTATGCTTGTATGGTAGATCTCTTGGGCCGGTGTGGATATGTAAGCGAAGCTCTTGGACTGATCAAAGGCATGAATTTCACGGCGACTGCTAGCATTTGGGGGGCTCTACTCTCCGGTTGTGTGATGCATAAGAATGTGGAGATTGGAGAAATTGCTGCTCAGAAGCTATTTGAGTTAGAACCTGAAAACTCTAGCAATTACGCGGCTTTGTGTTGTATTTATAACTCTCGAAGGCTATTTAGCCGAGTTTTGAGAGTAAGAACGAAAATGAGGAAATTGGGTGTGATTAAAGTTCCGGGTTGGAGCTGCATCAATATCGCTCGAACAATCCTTAGATTTTACCAAGGGGACTGTTCAAACCATCAAGTTTTGGAGGTTGTTGAAAGTTTGGACAAAATGATGAAAGCGTCGATCTCGGCCGGCAAGTGGAGGCTTGAAAACGACCTTTAACCCTAGATGGATATTTTATCAGGTAATTCTTTGTTATTTGTTCGATAATATTGAGTAGTGCATTGAGTTCATAGGCAATCAATAATCTCGAGGTGTAAATATTGTAATTGTAATATTTTAGATGAATGAAATTCCAAGAGATTTTTTGTGATGGATAATTTGATTTGTGTTTGAAAGTAATAAAATCATCCTCAAACTCGCCGTTGAATGTGGCTCATCAATTAGACTTAGACTTGAATAAGTGGAGAATTTGCAATCACAGTGTCTTCAAATTTTGATTGAAAAGCAGCACAAAAGTCAGAAAATTAAACAAGAAAAAATCAGTAAAATTTTTTCTTAACACATTGCTCTGACCTTTGGACTGCCGTTCAAATGACTTACAATAAAAAGATTCAGGTCCACTAGTCGTCGAGCTCAGTTCAATTTCAAAGCTGGCATTTTTTATTTGAGTTCCAATTACGGTATTTTGCTTGTTATTTGTAGCATAACAAGTATTCACTATCCTAATTCTTATGAGTTTTGCAATATGTTTAATTCTTTTAAAAAAAAAAGAATCCAATTGGGACCAAACCTTTCAACTCGGTTTGGTTTGATTCCGGTTCTAATAATCTAAAACCGTGAGGTATGGTTCACTTCTGATTTCAGCGTCAAACCATTGAACCAGATCGAATTGGCTGTGCGTGCCCCTAAATAGAATGTCTAAAAATGTCGAATCTTTAGGTTTATTTTCACCTTCACGAGCCTCTCTACTTTGTTATGCGTTAACTTTTCGCGAGTCATTAGTTTTCGAGTTGAATTTCTTTGGCAAGATTTGCTTAAAGTGACCTACTTTTTTTCATCTTTCAACTTTTACCTGACTTGTTTTTTTTTTCATAAAACTTGGTGGATTTCGTTGTTAGACACGGTAATCTTGCTCAGGATGCTAATCAGTTTGTAAATTATTGTTCGAAGTTGCTAAAATAGATATTTACGAAGAAAGTGAGTCATTTTTTATTTTTTGTTGAATGTAAGTAAATTGAAAATTTTAAAGTAGAAATTGTCAGAGAAAAAAAAAGTTCTTCTGTTTGTTATGCTGTTGTCATTTTTGACTCTGCAGTATGTGGTGTGTGGGGGTGTGTGTGCGCGCGCGTGCGCGATACTGTAGATTTATTAAATACTGATTTGATTGTCAGAGGCGGCGAACTGCTGTGGATGAACTCAACATGCGCAGTATTTTTGAAGAAAATGATGTCATTTGTGTAAGTATTTTAAAATTTGCCTTACATTCTCATATAGATGTATGTTTATATTGCACTTATATGAAGTTGATGGATGTCAACTTGCGAATTCTACTTTTGAAAAATTGGTAAATAAATGAGTGAATTGGCTTAATTTGTTCATTGTGCTGAATCTTTCCTGATTAACTGTTCAAATCTCTCAGGCAGAAGTTCGGAGTTTCCACCAACATGGTTTTCAACTTCAGGCAAGAAGTCAAAAGTATGGAAAGGTATGTCTTTGTTTGGATCCCGAATTCTAGTCTCCCTAAGAAACAATGCAACAAAATACTCAATAATCATTTCTCCACTCTTTCCCTGTATTACTCTATTACAATAACTAATCATGCCACCTCAGCCATTTTAATCTTCCAAATCGCCCTTGAACTTCTTCTTTTGTTATTTCACTTGCAACACCTTGGCAATCATCATTTAATTCAGGGGAATCAAACAAGGGATTTAGGAGCATATAAGAACTCAATTTGTCCTTACCACTTGAGCTGGCCCAGCTATGCAGATTAGTTGTTTATTGTAGAAAAATTTTGATGCATGGGAGTAGAGCTACCTTCTTGCATGCAGAGCCTTCAATATTCTTGTGTTATGATAAGAAATCTTGAAGTTTCTCTCTTTATTAGGTTAATGGTCTTTCTATTTACTTACAACAGTTGTATTGCTTGGTGTTGCAGCTTGAAAGAGGTCAATTACTTACAGTTCCGCCATACCTGGTAAAGAGGAGAAGGCACATTTTCACCATTTAGAGCAATACGGTATCGACTTAATTCTCGGCTGTAATGGGTTTGTCTGGGTAGGAGAGCATGTCGAACTTGCTGGTAATTCGATGGAAGATCAATTGAATAAATCAGAGGAAACGATATCTGAAAAGAGTATCAATTTGAGTTTGAAAGATCAAGAAAGACGCTACACTCCATTAGAGACAAGACAGAACTTTTGCAGGGTTGCAAATGCTATCCGGGTGTTATCTTCCTTCGGCTTCGCAATCACAGCAGAAGTAGTTGTGGAAACTACGAAATTAAGCACCTCTCTAAATTACGACGTACATGAAATGCTAGGATCAGAGTTTTGTGTTGTTACAGCTGAGAAAGAAGCAGAGAGGCGAAGTGCGACTAAAACAAGGATTTAAGTTGAAGTTCTTCCTTCATGCGCTGGTCGTTGAAACAACGAGTTGATTGTGTAAGCTCCTGAAGACAAAATTTGGATTTTGTCATTTATGCAAGAACAAGAAGAGGTTGGAATTGCACAAAATGCTGAAAATGATTTAGGCGAGGATTGTTCAGTGTTTTCAAGTGGAACTACTTTGGTCTGAAATTCTATCACATGACACGGCTAACTTCAGCAGTTGTCCTCTCTACTACAGCTAAAATCAGTTCCAAGGTTCTTCAACTCCAGCAGAAGACTGGAGATTGGAGAAATTGCTGCTCAGAAGCTATTTGAGTTGGAACCTGAAAACTCTAGCAATTCTGTGGCTTTGTCTTGTATTTATAACTCTCCAGGGCTATTTAGCCGAGTTTTGTGAGTAAGAATGAAAACGAGGAAATTGGTTGTGATTAATCTCAGGGGTGAGTATAACCGACCCGGACTGAAGAATCAGATTAGAACTGACATATTTGCTCCGGTTTTGGTCGGTTTTGCGCATAAAATAAATGAAATTTGATTTTTATTTATCAAAACCGAAGTTTCCGGTTCGATTTTTGGGTTTAATGACACAAAACCTCTAAAACCGAACCGGACCATAATTTACTAACCCTATTCATTCAACCTATCGACAGTTCGTTCATATCGCTCACTTCAATCTCTCTTCTCAGTTCTCTCTCGCAGTCGTCGCTGGAGCGCCTCGACAGTCGACGGAGTACAGACACCGCTCGGCTCTCGATTATTCTATTTCTAGACACTACCGTCGCACTCCCTTTTCCACCCCCTTTTCCTTTGTCAGGCCGCGAAGGACGAATCGACGAAGGTAAGCTCTCTGCTCTTTGCCTCTTTCAGTTTCTGTATTTTTATTAGACCTAGGGGTTACATCGCTTTCGTTATTGTTTGAACAAAACAAAGTCTGAATCTGGTTTGCCCCTCACCTTCACTTCATACAATTCCTTAGCAGGTGCTTGCCTTTATAGAATTTTGTTCTTCACTTTCCTGTTTCTGGTCAGCTTTTTGGTTTTAAACGTTCTGGTTTTGGTTTTTTTTTTTTTCTGGGTTTTGCAGGTGGTATCTTGTACAACCAGACAGCTTCGTTTGAGCCTTGCTCTTGTTTTTTTGTCCAAAGGTGTGCTTTTCAACTTCTACTTGTTCTCGAAGTCGCAATCAAAATTCGAATGTGAATCGGTTTGCGAAATTAAGGAAAAACATAAGCTTAAATCTGTTTATTTATTTATTTTGAATTTGGATTTTTTTATTAAAAAATTTATTCCATACTGGGAAAAATCAAAACCTGACCATAACCAAATTTCTGGCCCGGTCTGATCCTAAAAAATATTTTATAGGTATTTGTTCTAAAAATTGAAAATCAAAATATATTGGTCCCGCTTTAATCTCTCTTAAAACCGGACCAAACTGGATTATGATCACATATTGCTAGGTCAAAAATGATGACAATGTAACAAACTGAAGAATTTTTTTTCTCTCTAACACTTCTACCTTAAAATTTCCAATCGATTTACATTCAACAAAAAGTAAAAAAATGACTCACTTTCTTCCACGGGAGAGTATTCAAAAATAACTATTTTAGCAACTTCAAACAATAATACACAAACTAAAGAAGCATCCTTAGCAAGATTATTGTGTCCAACAATGAAATCCACCAACTTTATGAAAAAAAGAAAAAGAAGCAAGTTAGGTAAGTTGAAAGATGAAAGAAAGTAGGTCACTTTAAGCAAATCTTGTTATGGAAATTCAACTTGAAAACTAATGCTCCGCGGAAATTTAACGCATAACAGAGTGGAGAGGTTTGGCAAGGAGAAAAGAAACATAAAGATTCGTCCTTTTTAGACATTCTATTTAGGGTCACGCACGGCCAGTTCGGTCTGGTTCAATGGTTTGACATTGAAATCGGAAGTGAACTTTGCCTCATGATTTTGGATTATTAGAATCAGAATCAAACCGAACTGAGTTCAAAGGTTTAGTCCCGGGTGGGTTTTTTTTTTTTTTTTTTTTTTTTTAAAGAACTAAACATATTGCAAAACTCATAGGAATTAGGATAGTGGATACTTGTTATGTTACAAATAACAAGGAAAATACTGCAAACGGAAATGTCAGCTTTGAAATCGAACTAAGCTTGAACTCGACAATTGGTAGACCAAAATCTTTTTATTGTTAAGTTATTTGACCCTAAATAGAATGTCTAAAAAGGCCAAATCATTAGGTTTCTTTTCTCCTTGTCGAGTCTCTCCACCCTATTATGTGTTAACATTCCTTGGCGAGGTTTGCTTGAAGTGACCTAGTTAATGCCCGAGCTTTACGAGCAAGGTAAACCAAAACTTGTCAAGGAAAGAAAGTAGGCAGCCTCCAAAACTTGATGGTTTGAACAGTCCCCTTGGTAAAATCTAAGGACTTGGTAAAATTTAAGGATTGTTCCAGCTATACTGATGCAGCTCCAACCTGGAACTTTAAATTGGAGGTTGTCGAAAGTTTGGACAAAATAATAAAAGTGTCGATCTCAGTTGGCAAGTGGAGGCTTGAAAACAACCTTTAACCCCATCCAGATGTTTTATTGGGTAGTTCTTTGTTATTTGTTCGATAAAATTGAGTTGTGCATTGAGTTAACAGGCAATTAATAATCTTGAGGTGTAAATATTGTAATTGTAATATTTTGGATGAATGAGGTTGCAAGAGATTTTTTGTGATGGATAATTTGATTTGTGTTTGAAAGTCATAAAATCATCCTCTTCAATGACTTCATCTAAAAACTAAGCAGGCAGACTCTTCAATGTTAATTTTACGCACTGTTGAATGTGGTTGCAATCACAATGACTTCAAATTTTGATTGAAAAGCAGCACAAAAGTCTGAAATTTAAACAAGAAAAAATCAGTAAATTTTTTTATGAATTATTTATAGTTTAACACTTTATTTTTTTCCTTAACACATCAAGCTTCAACCTTTGGGCTGCAATTCAAATGACTTATCAATAAAAAGATTCAGGTCCACTGGTCGTCGAGTTCAAGCTCAATTCGATTTCAAAGCTGACATTTCTTATTGCAGTATTTTCCTTGTTATTTGTAGCATAACAAGTATCTACTATCTTAATTCTTATGAGTTTTGCTGCACGTTTATTTAAAAAAAAAAATTCCAACTGGGGCCAAACCTTTAAATTTGGTTCAGTTTGATTTCAGTTCTAATAATCCAAAACCGCGAAACATAGTTCCCTTCCAATTTCAGTGTCAAACCACTGAACCAGACCGAACCGGCCATGCATGACCGAATGTCTAAAAAGGCCGAATCCGTAGGTTTCTTTTTTTCTTGCCAAGCCTCTCCACTCTGTTACGCATTAACTTTCCACGGGATATTAGTTTTCAAGTTGAAATTCCTTGGCGAGAATTGCTTGAAGTGACCTACTTTCTTTCTGCTTTTACTTGGTTTGTTTCTTTTTTCCACAAAGTTTGGTGGATTTCTTTGTTAGACATGGTAATCTTGCTAAGGATGCTCAATTAGTTTGTGTATTATTGTTGGAAGTTGCTTAAATAGTTATTTCTGAATACTCTCTGGTGGAAGGAAGGAAGTCATTTTTTACTTTTTGTTGAATGTAAGACGATTGGAAATTTTAAGGTAGAAGTTGTCAAGAGAAAAAAAAAATCTTCTGTTTGTTATACTGTCGTCGTTTTGTGACCCAGCAATATGTGATTACAGATTGAACGACTGAAACTATGCGAGGAAGTCATCTTTCTTTGAACCAAACCCAGAAGATTCGGCTGCAGAGAGCACTCGAAAAGCTCGAGTCTTTCTCTTCTAAGGCCAATGCAAATGCATCAGTCACAGTTGCTGATGCCATCCCTGTAAATTACGAAGATGGCATCCTCAAGTACTTGATTCTCCATTAAACTCTTTAGTAACAGCTTTTGACTTTAATAGTTGATGGAATTTATTCAAGCATTGTATTATCAAATTCAGGGGACATGGAACCTTGGACCTTAATGGAAAAGTGGTTGCGACAGTTTGTGGGGTTGTTGAGCGGGTTAACAAACTAGTTTATGTCCGAGCTTTACGAGCAAGGTAACCCTCATGCTTCTCTTGCAGTATGCTTCATTGACTTCTTTTGTTATCTGTATTTTGATGTCATATGCAATAAAATTGTAATTTAGTTGAATCTATGTGATGAAGGTACAAACCAGAGATCGGAGACATCATAGTTGGACGCGTTGTTGAGGTAAAACAGAAACAATTCATTCTTTTTTTTCCAAGATTGTAATTTAAAAGGACGAAACGTTGAAATGGAATTATATTAAAGTGTCTTAACTGTTGTTGGGGAGGATCATTTTATCTAAATTGACTTCAAGTCAATTGTGGATTTGAAAAATTCTTGTGCTATATTCCTTTTTCTATTATCATCAAAGAAAATGTAGGAGAATTTCATGTTTTAGAGGCTTCCAAATATCGAAATGCTCTAGCTAAGCAATTTTGTAGGTTGATCTGTTCTCTTTTTTCTTGACATGTTGATATTAGGTCACTACAAAGCGTTGGAGGTTGGAAATAAATTATAGCCAAGATGCAGTTTTGATGCTTTCTTCAATGAACTTACCTGATGGAATCCAGGTATTGAAATTTGAATGTATTCAGTTTATTAGGAACTAATTAGTCGAAACACAATTGGGTTCTAACGAGAAGTGTTCTTTTATCACTGCCTTATTGGTATGTGAGATATGTATATATGTGATACTCGAGATTTATTAAATACTAATTTGATTGTCAGAGGCGGCGAACTGCCGTGGATGAACTCAACATGCGCAGTATTTTTGAAGAAAATGATGTCATTTGTGTAAGTATTTTAAAATTTGTCTTGCATTCTCATATAGATGTATGTTTATATTGCACTTAAACGTAGTTGATGGATGTCAACTTGCTAATTCTACTTTTGAAAAATTGGTAAATAAATGAGTGAATTGGCTTAATTTGTTCCTTACGCTGAATCTTTCCTGATTAACTGTTCAAATCTCTCAGGCAGAAGTTCGGAGTTTCCACCAACATGGTCTTCAACTTCAGGCAAGAAGTCAGAAGTATGGAAAGGTATGTCTTTGTTTGGAACCCGAATTCTAATCTCCCTAAGAAACAATGCAACAAAATACTCAATAATCATTTCCCCCGGTCTTTTCCTCTATTACACTATTACAATAACTAAGCATGCCACCTCAGTCATTTTAATCTTCCAAATCGCCCTTTGAACTCTTCTTTGTTGTTTCACTTGCAACACCTTGGCAATCATCATTTAATTCAGAGGAATCAAACAAGGGATTTAGGAGCATATAAGAACTCAATTTGTCCTTACCACTTGAGCTGTCCCAGCTATGCAGATTAGTTATTTATTGTAGAAAAATTTTGATGTATGGGAGTAGAGCTACCTTCTTGCATGCAGAGCCTTCAATATTCTTGCTTTATGATAAGAAATCTTGAAGTTTCTCTCTTTATTAGGTTAATGGTCTTTCGATTTACTTACAACAGTTGTATTGCTTTGTGTTGCAGCTTGAAAGAGGTCAATTACTTACAGTTCCGCCATACCTGGTAAAGAGGAGAAAGCAACATTTTCACCATTTAGAGCAATATGGTATTGACTTAATTCTCGGCTGCAATGGGTTTGTCTGGGTAGGAGAGCATGTCGAACTTGCTGGTAACTCGATGGAAGATCAATTGAATAAATCAGAGGAAACGATATCTGAAAAGAGTATCAATTTGAGTTTGAAAGATCAAGAAAGACGCTACACTCCATTAGAGACAAGACAGAACATTTGCAGGGTTGCAAATGCTATCCGGGTGTTATCTTCCTTAGGCTTCGCAATCACGGCAGAAGTAGTTGTGGAAACTATGAAATTAAGCACTTCTCTAAATTACGACGTACACGAAATGCTAGGATCAGAGTTTTGTGTTGTTACAGCTGAGAAAGAAGCCGAGAGGCGAAGTGCGACTAAAACGAGGATTTAAGTTGATTGTGTAAGCTCCTGAAGACAAATTTTGATTGTCATTTTTGCTAGAACAAGAAGAGAATGGAATTGTACAAAATGCTGAAAATGATTTAGGTGAAGATTGTTCAGTGTTGTCAAGTGAACTTGTTTGTTCTGAAATTCTATCATATTACACAGCTAACTTCACCAGTTCTTCTCTCTACACACACCACCCTTTCCTTGTACGCCTTTAGTTTTCTTTATTCAGCGTTATGTATGGCAAAGGGCCAGAGGTTTAGCTATAAACTATCTATTTTGAAGTTTACTTGCTTCTTTAGATGAAATGGATGAAGACCCAAATCAATTAATACCGTGATTTTTATGTTAACAATGCCCAAAGATAAGTAAATGTGAATTGAATAGTCATATAATATGAAATGGAGCAGAGTTTTGACGTTCAATACGAGGCCAGACTTCACATCTATGATAAACCCACAAGCTTAACTGTGGGCAACACAACTGAGTATGATCACATCCATTAATGTCCAATTCTAATTTCGAGGAAGAAGAACAAATGGTGTTTTTTTTAATATTGTAATTTTCTTAACAAATTCAAATGATTAACTATCCACTACTGGCTGCTTGAATCAGTTCCAAGGTTCTTCAACTCCAGCAGAAGCCACACAAGGAAGTTGATCCTTACCAGAAGTATCCCCTAGTTTTCAGCTTGGTGAAGATGATGAACTCCACTTCAAACAACTGTAAATGTTAAGTTTCTCCAAACAACTGTAAAAGTTTATTCTTATCAGACGTCACAACCCAAAAGCAAAGCTCTTGTTCATGCTGAAAAGAATCTGACGTACATCTGTAATCAAACACAAAAATGATCAGAGATGGGATGATTATTACCAGAATGCCGGATACGGTGCGCCCAATGGGCATTGCTTTGAGATATAACGATCAGCGACCAAACTAGTCGCTGAAACCTGAATATAGTAATTGTGGAAATGCATGAACGAGAATGAAATGAAAATGACTGAGTTAAGTGATAAAATGATTAAAAATGTCCGCACCAATAAGAGGGACTTTCTTCAAGTCCTATCCATGTAGAATGCTTTAAGGCCCGTTAGAAATGTTTCAAGTATTTCCTTTGAAACAAATCCTACACGCTTGGATTTACAGTCTAATGGAATTAATCAAGTCAGTTCCTATTCAATGGTTTTATTATTGGAGTTGGATTTTGAATTTGCTTTACTTCCTCACTAATTTTTCATCAATCAGTGAAATTGTTGGGTGGGGTAGAGTTTTGTAGCTCGTACAGTACAAAATCAAAACAGAAGGACATTATGCAATACCAGCATACCTTTGCTAATGATAGATCAAGGTCTTTTCTCATACCACATGCGTAGGAGAAGAATAAACTGCCTGAAAACAGAACAAACAAAATATCACGTACTGATGGAAATATTTTTTTGGTTTTCTAAAACTTTATTGAATTTTTTGATTAGGGAAACTTGCAACGCATCAAAATTTGTAAGAGGACACCACAAACGCAGTCTATACATAGATGCAGAACAACTGATGTCAACAAAGTAGCAATATTTTTACTTAAAAAAACCATTAATCATAAGCTTTCTAAAAAAGAAGCTAGAACAATTGAGCAGAATGAGATAAACCCTTTCATTTATGACCAAAAGGGATGTCACGCAAATTTCAAGTTACTTTTTACGGCATAAAATCAGTGTGTATGAAGTTGAAGAAGATGATAGTATGATGGTTTACCTTCAATCCTTCATCTCCAGCTAATGAATGACCTATTTTCCTGAGTTTCCATATATAATAGCAGCTGAATAGTTATCTATCTTTTTGAGTTCCATTACATAAATGACTGCCAGATAAACAGGTGGATCCAATTGATGGCAACTCTCTTTCTTGATCGTTAAAATCATATACAGTCATAATCTTGACGAGAATGTGATTGTCTTCCTAATGAAAAATTTTGATTCTCTTCTATTTCTGATGGTGCTTGGTCTGATAGCTCTATTATTCCACAATCTGAGTTGTTGTTTCCCTTCCCATGAATCCCGAGGGTCTGTGATTCTTTTGTGGATTTTACTGGATCCTCCAGGACGGATAAGGGATTTCTATCATTTAGATCACCATACAAGGCAATGTGCCTGTAATAGAGCTCTAACTCTTTCTCACTAATTGCAATAAACCGTTGCACGGATTCAAGTGATTGCTCATATTTTGATTTTTCTAACGCCTATAGAAAAGCAATCAATAAAGATTAATTAACTTGTATGTAACAATACAATGGGTAAATCAATTCTGCAAGCTGCCATCAAGCACAAAATCTAGAAAAGTGAAACAATGAAAAAATGCAGAGTTTAACGAAAAACTGAAGAAATAGCTCTAATTAACTTGAATTTTCTATTTTTATTTTGATTATTCTAGCGCCTACGAGAAAGGAATGCATCAAGTTTTCATAACCAACCATCAAGCGCTATTTAAATAGATAAATAAAATGCAAAATCAAATAACTGAAAAACAGCTGAGTGTAAAAAGACTAACGCAGAATGCAAGCAGCAAACATTAACCAAGCAGAAATATTTGTAAATCTTACCCGTTTCTTTGACAATGTATCAATAGGTGACATAAGTTGTGGTTGCACATAATTCTTGCCTCGATAGAAAATTATAGTGTCATCTCCAATTATCTGAATCGGGATGCCACCACTCAATCTTGCAATTTCTTGAGCGTATTCTTGTACTTGACCGGGTTTACAAGGCTTGCAAATAACCTCTACAGTTTCGTGTTTTTTCCAGTGCATGTGCATATTTAAAATAACTCCACCAAAAACTCCTCTTCTTCCAATAGGTACGTAATTTGATTGTTTCTGGGCCATTTTCTTCAAATAAAACCTTTCCTCGCCTGTCAGATTGTGTGGTTTTACCATAGGACCCTGAACCTTTGGAACGTCATATCTCGCAAGTCTTTGAATAAGAATCCCTTCTTTAATTTTGGCCTGCAAGAAAATGAAGGCAACAAATTATAGTCCGAAACACTAAAGAAAACTAGTTCCACAGACACAAAAGAGGCGAACTCAATCAAAATTACGATATATCAAACTGGACAAAAAGGGATGAAAATACTAAATTTCAAACATAAATCCCAGAATTTGATGATATGAGCATGGCAATGCATGAGTAGGTGTATCCTAATAAGAGTATTAAATAGATAAAAACATAACTAGCAATTTCTAATGATTTTTTTGGCTTATCATACAAAAACTTCGACAACAAAAAAGGAAAAAAAGCACCAATCAAGAGACATTGGCTAATGGTATGATATTGCCCAACCGACCGCGAAATTGATAAAATAAACTAAAACTTCAAAATCTTTGGCTTAAAATGAAGTAGATAAAAAAAGTGATACTAAACATAGTTTTTGCCAATATCAACAAAAACAAAAACTTTGTAGTAAATTTCATGAGGAATTTTGAAGCACAGAAAAATAATCGATGGAAGAATATATTATTCTATTTAAATTCCTACTTGAATTCTGAAAATGGAAGATATTATGTTTGATCTTTAAATTTCTGCATTTTTTATCACCAAATAAAAATATAAAGAAGTATAAGATGTTTTCCAAATCATCGTTTCAAAAAGTCTAGCAAATCATAGTAAGCTTAGCTTCTACTGACAGTCGCGTCATCGAAGGTCAAGTATAAGAGCCAAGAGAACACATTTTTTCACAAGCATAAAAAACTACTTGATTTATGAGTGAGATAAGCATTCATAATATCTAATCAATCTCACTTTCTCCAGTTTGTACATGATTCTCTCTGCCGCATTGGCAAACCTCTGCTTCTTCTTCTTCCCTTTGATGCCCAGCCTCCGAGGGTCCCTCTTATTGGCTTCTTTTCTTATCTTCTTTGTTCTCTTTCTCTGCATCTTCAATCTCTTCTTGGTTTTCCACTTCTCCTTTTTAGGAGGATCAACCTCATGTGTTTCAAACTTGAGTTTTCCTTGAGACGTGACAAGATTAATGGAACCATGACTTAAATTTCTAAAATTCCACGAGGGGTTTAGCAGGATGACTTGAGAAAAGTACTTGGGAGCAATGAAAATAGAATCTCGGGCCTGTATAATAGGGCTAAAAATGCAGAAAATGGCAGCAAACAATAATTACTGCAATGTCAATGTAGCATAGAAGGATATTACTTATATTTGTAACCAAATCTACAAGTATAATATCAAAATAGAAATTGGTGTTGATATCATAAAGATTGTCACTATTTTATTCTTAATCAAGACATTCCTGACAGCAAAACATTGATTCATTGGGGGCGAATACTGCTAATCCCAAATATACAGAAAATCCAGTAAGGTTAACATCTTATAAGAAAGTAAATGTTTCCAAAATACTAGGAACTGAAGTTCGATAACATCGATACGTACAGGGAACATAATTGAATCGGCTGAAGAAATGGCATAGAGAATACCTGAGAGCAAGTGAGCTTGCAGGAAAGAATCTGAGACGCGAATAAGCCCTTCCGAATTTTTGAAATAATGATTTCGCCATCTGCAAAACATATTAACGAAGCGATAGAAATATGTTAACAAACTTGGGAACTTAAACCATGACTTTTACTATTAATCGGTCGCCATCAGTCCCGACAATTCCAATTCAGTTCCCGTATTCTTGGTTGGGTTCTGGTTTGGCGCCTAGTTAAAGAAACGATTGCCCAATTTTATGATTCTTATAGAAATACCCATCCAAAATTATCCTACAATTCGTATAAAAGAGTCATCTATACAAAACAGAGAAAGAAATACCGTATCATTCAGCCTACAGAAGAAAACTTACAAAAAAAAAAAAAAAAAAAAAACACAGTAGAAATGGAAGGATTAGACCCAGAATATTACCAACAAAATGAAACTAGGGCAAATGGTCCAGCAAAAAATTATAATTGAACCAGATGAAAATGGCGTGGTCAGAGAGTAAGCTTTGGAAGACTAAATACCTTCAAGCCGACTTCGGAGGTATGGTGCTCGTTGCTTCGCTTCGGAAACCTTCAAACCTCCTTCGCTTGACTCTGAATTGGAGCTCGAGCTTCACCTTTAGGGGTTGCAAACGAGAGAGACCGAGAGCCGAGTGGAGAGCTGGTTGCCAGGTTGGGCCGGTTTTACTTTTAAAATAAAGAAACCGGACCGTCAAAAGTGTAAAAAAACCGAGCTTGAGTGTTGTTGTGTCTAATACATTTGTAGTTAAAAATGATTTTATCAATTATTAAATTACATAAAATCGATAAAGAATACGAGTAAATGTCATGTTATTTCTTCATTATTAATAAATTCAAACGATTAATATGAAAATAAATTTATTTTACAACCGATTCGGCGGGATTAGAGCGCAACTTGTTTAAAAGATCGTAACTTGTATTTTCGGCCATCACATACTTTATGAATAAGCACTTATCGAACACATCCCGAGTCTTGCTTTGGCTATGCGCATAACATCTCCGTACAGTTGTCGATATTATAACTAACTTTTATACAAAAATAGTTCCACCAAGCGTGATGGTATGTTCTTGAGAAGATTCTTCTTAAACGGTGATTATGAAAGCAAGGAGACGAGCGACACAAACTCGAGAGTAATGCGGCCTTTAGACCGGGTGTTAAGGACAAAATGTTCAGGGTATTTCCTAAGCAACATGAGCAAGCCATACCATGGTTTCTCCTTGGCTTCTGGACCAGACCACTCTTCGCTGCTCAGATATTTCCTCACTTTACTGTGATGCCAAACGCTGTCATACTGCTCCACCAACTGCAGCAATGAACGTCTCAAGACTTTCACATCAACTTTCTATATTATTGAACAACAATTTTATAAATGTATCAGCCTATCTAGTTTCTGCATACCTGGGCGTGAAGTTTCTCCATAGGCATCCAATCCCCAGGGCCACAAAGATCAGAAAGAACGGTGGCAACAGAAGACACCACATCCTTTTCTTCCAACAGCAGGAGCTGATTATTATCAGCATCTCTGTCAACCCTTGATCTTCCATCACCCTTCTTTTCTGCACAAACAAAGATCAAATTCAGGTCCAAATTATATATTACATCTAATCAGTTTTGTGTTAAGAAAAGAGCACAAAGCAAAGAGAATATAGTAAGCAAGTCTGATTTGAAATTATATTCTAACCCCTGTTCATGAGATCTATTGATAAGCTAACAGCTTCTATGGTAGGATTTCCATGAATATTCCTTCTAAGAATTCAATTTGAACAATAGCAGTAGGCTCAATACCACACTGCACACGCAGATAACGGATTTCGAGAGCCCTTGTCTCTCCACAAACTTCACTACAACTCAACTGACTTCCCCATCTCACCAACTCTGAATATTACTCCCTTCCTGCCACTCGAATGTCATTGTACAGTTACGACTCACCCATTAACAATTATTATAACCACTCCCTACTTATGTCTCCCAATGTAAGTAAACCTCAAGGGAGTTTTATCATCTGTCTACCAAATTAGTCAGTTGGAAACAACAAATTACAACCCTGGGTCACTAGAATCGTGCTCTATAGTTTCGAAAGGATGTAGACATATCATCCAAAGTTCAAGTGATGAGACAACAAGTTTTACTGCCAGTAGAAAAACCTATCTTCTTAAATCCATTGTTGACAGTGCTGAAAATCACACTTGTATAATGGAAAGTGCTCTTGAGAAAATGTAGCTTTCAAGTGTTAAAGTGAAGCAAGACAACGGCATAAGGTTTAACAGAGTTCTTTAAATTGGAGGAAATCCATGAAAGAGACTTTTTAGAATATTTCAATATTTTCTAAACAGCTTTTATCCCATACTCCTTGGTTCCTTATTAGATACTTCTTTTCTACCTCAGTATAAACTAAGGTTGTGTAGTATAGCGTCTGAATGAAGAATAATTCTAGTCGACACTGCATACAATCTATGCATATGATTGTTCTCCTGAAAAAATAACATAACTGTGCTTCACTCTTGACACTCAGCTTCGGTAGTTCATGTTAAAAAAAAAAAAAACAACAATTTATCCAAAAAAAAACCACCAAACAGCAGTCAAATACATATTACTAACCCAGCGAGATGCCCAATCCAGGCTTACCCCCGGAATTGCTAGCTGCATATCCAAAACCTTCATGCCCTTCTCTCCTCAACTTCTTGCCACTACTTCCACCCCCACCGCCACAAATCTCATCCTCATCGTCATATTCCTCCTCATAATAGTCTCTTTTCCTCCCCATCTTTCCCATGCCCCCAGCCGGAGCTGGCGATGCCAAGTGATAGTTATAATGCGGTCCGACTGGCGCAGCAGCTCCTGCATGCCCTAAATAACTTCTAGGTCCAACCGGGCCACCCAAAATACTCCTCACAGGAAGCAAAAAGTAGAACTCCTTGTCCCCAATTTGAAGCAGATCTTGGGAATCGAGCTTGACAGGAGGGTTTCCAGGCAGGTGTAGGACACCTTCAACCAAGCAACCGTTTTTTCCGAGAACCTCGAGAGCGAAACGGCGGCGGGTGAAGTCGTAGAAGATGCGAGCGTGGTGGCGGGAGATGTTCATGCCACCGCCGAGACTGGAGAGATCAACATCAACGGTGGATTTCTTGGAGTTTCTGCCGAGAATAATAGAGTAGGTCTGCATGTAGTACTCGAAATCTTCGCCTTGAAGCTTGGCGAAGCCAGCCTCCACATCGCTGCTGGTTGAGGTCATCGAAAACGCGATCCTCGATCAGATTTCTCAACTGCAGGAGAGACGGAGGGGAGCGGCCTTTGCTTCATTTACGAGGAAGACTCCCAGTCCCCGTTCATTCCTATTTCTTTATTATAATTATAATAATTTAATTATTATGATAATTAGTAAACATGGCGCAATCATCCCATCAAAAATAAAATAAACTATACCGGATATGATAGTCATCGTCCGTGACATTTAGGTTGAATTATAAGTAGTTTTTTTTCTCAATTTCATCTCTACCACGGGACACGGCACAAGTTTTTTTTTCTTATTGAGCTCCTCGAGAATCAAAAAGAAACAAAAATCCAAACGAATATATTATACACACATTCGTTAATAATAGACTAAATTAGGGTATTCTCGTAATCAATGATCAATATTTCTATCGACCATATTTTGATTATTATGTACTATACAACAACACATCGGCCCATATAACCTCTCTCTACCACTCGCTCTAACTTGGGCAACAGAAAATCAAATCAACTACAAAGAAGCTCTTTGATGTACTATATAAATCTATTACATACAAACATTATGATACAACAAATTTGAATTATAGACCCCCAACTGGCTAACAGCTCGTTTGTTTGCCGGAGAACAGTTTCCGGCAGCTGCAATCTTATCCGGGCATATCTTTTGCCTGAAATTGAACTGGAAACAACCAAGCTTGTTCTATACCAGTCGAGCCTCCTCATGAACATTAGAAGAACAAGAGTTTGTTTCCAATATAATCATATATAAGCAAGTGAGTTTCGGTCTAGATCGGGCTGGGGCCGACCACGTGTAGGAGTCGGAGGCCTCTGAATGTTTAGCTCCTAATGTAAGAAAAAAAAAAAAAGTTAAAACCAAGAACATGCTCATACCCTGTTTCAATAAACTATGTTCTTATCCAAAAAACTTCCATATTTGACCTACGGACCTGCATCCATGTGGCCTCTAACATGTGCTCAGGAGACACATCAGGGGACTGAAGGGGAGGAGGCAAAGGATGAATCAGTTTTGGAACTACAACCAGGCCCCTGCCGATCACCAATATTGCCCCCGCATTATTTGCAGTCCCTACACAGATCAAGAATGTAACTAAACGCCTGCAAGGATGGCGATGGAGGATGGAATGGGATTAACAGTAAGAAACTAAGAGACATGTGAAGAAAAGAAATTGTAGATCAGAAGAGAAGTATTAGAAGCTTTAGGTGAGAGAAGGAGAAGAAGCTACATAGAAGAGAGACTAGAAGATAAAAGCCATTTTCATTCAATAATCTTCATCTACCTTATCATTCAAGTTTTCATACAAGAATTTAAATACTAATAATTATCTCAACCTTGAAAAAACGAAGGTCAAGAGATTAAGACCATTAATACAAAATAAAATAATTAAAACACCATTAAATATAACATAATAAACATGAGATTTGAGGTCCTCATCTGATGGCATATTGAGAAGACTTGAATATTTTGCTTACCACAATAGTTAGTTGCGGAGAAAAGAGTGATCAGCTGTCCTTGAGCAAATCGTTCAAACCCATCCATTACGCATTCATGGGCCCTAATTATGAGCTGTAATTTGTTTCTCTTACAAAATTCCATGACACGATCAGGCTGCAAGCAGTAATAAATAGACATATTTGTAAAGGTTAAGCTGAACTAGAAAAATGTGATGTAACTTGGTACAACTAGAAGAAGAAACATACCCCAAAAGTGACAAGACCTGGGCCTCTAGCATTTGGCCTCAGACCCTCCACACTGTCATTTTCTGTCGGATCAGACCTATACATGTCGATGTCATAAGAACAGATTGCAAATGAAAGACAGCAAAAAATGAAAAAGCAAGAGCATACCATAGAAGGTCCATGAGAATAATAGAGCCAGCATCCATAGTTATGGGCCTTTCAAGCTTCTCTATTTGCTCTACTGAGTGTATTGAGCGTCCTATCCCTCCATGCATACAAATAATTTTCTTTTCAATAATAGCAGCTAGTGGAAGACAGTTGAATAGTTGATTAAAGCGTGTCCACGCCCATATTCCATCATTCTCTCCCTACAAATCCAAACTTTAAAGGACGGCCTTATAACAAGGGTAATTAATAACACTACCATACCATTCTCTCAATGCACTCGAGACGAAAACCAAAGAGTGCATTTATATCAGCCGCCTCATGGTTACCCCTTATTAAATGAACGCTCTCAGGATACTTGATCTACAAACCAACTCAAGAGAACATATTTAGAATACGAAGACAAAATCTATGAGTTAATTGTAATTATTACAAAAGTCTCGCCTTAAGAGCAAGGAGCAAGGTTATTGTCTCTAAGCTGTGCTGTCCTCGATCAACATAATCTCCCAAAAACAAATAGTCAATATACCTGAAGAGTAGCGCTGATCAGAAAACAAGAAAATAAAGATAAAAAATGCCTAACTAGTCAGAACTCATTCAATAGACACAAGAAGACAAAAAAACCAACGTTCATTTAAGCTCCAATGACAATTCTACAATAAAGTGTAGGAATTACATTGTCAAATCAAAATTTCCAAGATAAAGGTCAAAAAAGTTTTAGTCTCAACATAAAAGCTTGAAACATTATTAACTTGTGGGAGAGAAAGTTGTTCGTGCATCGCCACAAAAAATGATAGAATTCTAGAGGACCGTGCTAATATTGGAAACCATAAAACATATCATTTGCAAGCGCATCAATCTCAATAAACGTAAAGGCCGTCCTTTCCAAACAATTCTTTTCAACTATGAGCCCCCTGTCATCAAATGTTCGCCATACCTTGCATGAGCGAGAACCATAACACCACCACACAGAGAGAGAGAGAGAGAGAGAGAGAGAGAGAGAGACTCAGCTCCTGAATAGCTCGCAAGTCTAAGTAACAATGAACTATAGCACCTGTCTAATCCATGCCCGATCAAACACACTAAAGCCTGTAAGACACTCTGAAAAAACTCCACACAGACGCCATTACAAATGTCATGTATCACACAAGGACAAAAGAAAACTTCATTCACTCAACGCCCCCATGAAGATATCTGCCCTCCGAACATCCAGCTCTCTCATTCAACATTATCTGGGGACCCTATTCTTTCAACACTACTATCTAAATTATGCAACTGCTTCCCTTCCATTAAATAGGACCCAAACCTTGTAGTTTCGAACATACTACTCACTATTTAATTACGCCACCCCTAAATATACCTCAACTAAATTAATGTGACTCCATCACAAGTCCCCTCAATTTAACACAGCCAAAGCAGAAATTTATTCTCATGAACGAGCCTATCCGGCCACATAAACCTCCTCCAAGACAGCTTTTACCTGGTGAAGACAATGAGCTATTGGATCATTGGTCCAATACGAGGCATTCGGTCCATATTATGACCACTTACAAATTATAGGAAAGCAGGACCATATTTGTTGATGAGTACAAGAAATTGCAAATCTCGTGAAACTTACGTAATATCTCCTGCTGTGGAAGGAAATCCATATTCATCAAAAAGCCGCATTAAGTCACCAAACTGTCCATGTAGATCACCAAATACTTTAACAGGGGCTTTAAGCTGAAGAACAATTGGTTCATGCATAAAGATCTGTTCAGCAGCATAACAAAGCTCTCCAACTTCATAAGAATCTAGGAAAAACCTCCTAAGAGTGGGGGCTTTCCAGTTGCGTGGTCTAAGCAGTGTAGAAATAATCTGAAATCAAATACATGGTGAGGAAAAAACTTAGTTAATTTAACTGTAAAAGGAAGCACAAAATCTAGATAAACCCGTGCCTTCTTATGTAAGCCTTCAGGAGATTTTTGCCTGACAAACTTTTTGCCAGGATAAGACAAGTCATTATTTGATGGAATCATCCTTCTGCTCTCATTTTCGAACTGATCCAATGATAACTGTCTCACCATCCCTCCAAGATACCCCACAGCTTCTTTTGCAACAACCACCTGTGGCAGTACCAACCAAGAAGATTGTTTTGCAACATAAAATTTCAAAACTAATAAAAAATGAAATATTCATTGGAAAATGATGAAAAGGACATACAGCTTTAGGATGCAGGCGGACATCAACCTCTGTATTGCTACCTTCTGATATTGGTTCTGCATGTTGTGAGTTGTCATCTGATACAGATGTGGTAGATGTGACTTGCATTGCATGCCAGACAGCAGTTGCTACTTCAGCTTCAGCAGCAGAAGCCTCCCTAAGTTTCTCCATTGAACTTTTATCCATGCTGAAGATAAAGACACATAGCTAAATCCTGATAGATAGGTGATATGAACCTATACATGCATGCAGAGGAGTGTGTGTGTGTGTGTGTGTGTGTGTGTGTG
>CM039527.1:1326786-1362553 GCA_022433055.1 Begonia peltatifolia
GGGGGGGGGGACGACAATGGCAGAGTACCTCATGCGACCGGATGAAGGAATGTCTGTTCCGCTATCTGAAGATGGTGATTTTATGAAGGGGCTCATATTGGATTGATCTAGTTTCAGACTAGTTATATGTGCAGCTCTCTCTGATTGCAATACAGGAGAATTAATTTCCGATTGAAATGATGAATTTTCTGCCACCAGAAAATCATCTAAAGGCACACCTGTAGGGGAAAAAAACCTTCGATGATATTTCAAAATAAATGCAATTGATCAAGTTGAATGAAAGGCACACTTTGCATCTGTTCAACAGCTTAATAGCGGTTTAACATCCAGAGTTAAATTTCATCAATACATTTATTGAGCCATGTCAAAAGTAAATGCTCCTGAAGTATCTCGATAATGCAATCACCAGTTGAAAGCAAGAACCATTCTTAGAGACCTTACCTCCTCTAAGACCACCATAGACATAAATTCGGACACTGACAGATGCAGCTGCATGTCGACATCGTCGCGTAAGCTCCAAAGATGGATCACAATCATTGTTTCCTTTATTTGTCCGTGACGAAGTGAATAATCCATTTCTATCCAACCAAACTCCAGCCGCAGTATCCAATACTTTAAATCCATTACGAAATTAGGTAAAAAAAAAAAAACACTACCAACACCAATATTGTAATGAAGATAATCTTTAAGAGCACCTGCAACACTTGCTTCACCTTCTACTGCACGTCCACCGCGGAGGGCACCTCCAGTGACATGCAATCGAGCTCCTACAAAAACCTGATAGTCAACAAGTTAATTCTGGAATAATTAACCACAAAGATGAAACTTAGTCAAACTGATGTGTTATGAGATCCTTTCAATTCACAATGAAGCACGAAGAGTTTGATATTTCTGTTGTTTATTTTATAGATAATCATAGAGGAAAGAGTTTTTAACGTATCATTTACAACCATATTACATCCACTTATATTTTGGATTTATTCAAGGTAAAACATACGTGGATAATCAAACACAGTTAAGAATATTCATGAAACATTGCAAAACTACTGAAAATCTGACCCCAGAAAAGTATTTGGCGTTTTTAACAATCACATATCAAAAAGTATTTTTCATAAAAATTGTGGTTCACATCTCAAGTTTTCCAGAATAAAATAAATTATAAAAATTGAATATTGTTTGCTACGTCAAATAGACCCAAAACAGAAAACTTTGTTTTTACTAAAGAAGCCAATTCTCTTAGGCTTGAAGACGAAACCTAATTTATTTGGGCTTTGATCCAACGGATCGAGTCCTTATGAAAGACTTAAGTTTTCTTTATTTTATTTAAGTAATTTATCTTATGGTATAATTTTAGAATTACTCGACAAGGGATGTCCAAGTAGGAGTCTGTTAGGAAGAAAAATAATATATTGTATTACGGGTATCTTAGAAAATATGTTTGGGTAGTTTCTATTTTGAATTTGAAAGTTTCTAATTTGAATTAAGAATAAATAATAGATAAGGGGGTGAGGGTTGAATCTTTTGAAAAAATGAGAACGGGGAGGAATGACAGAATCTCGAATCTCTGTTAAATTGATCTATTTCGTGTTAATGAATATATATGTGTTAGTGTGCACAGTTATTGTGAATTTGACATCAATTGTGGCAATTCCTATCATAGTTCTAGTAATGTTAGAATCATTATTTTTATTTTTCTAATAAGGTTAGAAATTCTAATTTGAAAAGCCTATTTAAGCTCACCTTAGAGCTTTTTAAGACGATAGATATTTTTGAATCATTAATTTACAGAGCTCTTTGTCTCCCTTTGTTTTTTGTAAGCAAAAAATCCACAATTCACTTGGTTGTTCGTAATAACCGTTTTGAGTTCCAATTTTTAACTCTTTGTGGGAGTTGGATTAGTAATATTTTTACTATAATTTCCTCGCTTCTTTAGTGGAGTGAATTCATCGTGACATGAATTCATCATAGAATTATAAAATCACACAAGTTATCAGGTTATAAAGTTTTCTTTGTTTGAAGATGATTGATTTGCACCGTTTTGGCCACATCTCGGTCGTCCCTAAGACCTTTTCCATAAAATTTTGAGAGTTATTTCACCATCTATTCCCTGAGATTATGTCAAAAGCTCGTATTTATATTCGTTCGTTGGAGTAGTTTTTGTTGAAGTCGAAGTTTTCTTGAAAGTTTGCAAAACTTTAAAACGAGGTTGTTCCCAACGCTTTTGAACCCTAGTGTTAGTGCGTCACTAATGTGTGTTGGGGGTAGTCTATTCACATGGAATAGTAAAAAAAAAAAACAAGATGTAGTAGCTAAATCAGCCTTCATAGCCAATGTACATAGTAAATTGAACGTCGAGGAGTGACGTCATATGAAAAATCACTAGATTCTGGTGATCTTTGGAAAGAAGATCATGATATCATTGTAATTATTAAGTTGAAACTATTACGTTATGAAATCTACATTTAAAATGTTTCTTGTCTATATTTGTTTGAATTGAACTTGTGCAATGTTCACCCAAAACAAAGGTTGCGTTGTGTTACATCCCTTTCTATTGGTCTATGTAACAAATGAGATTTCAAAATTCTAAATTCAAATTGAAATCTGAAATCAATTTAAAAATCAAAAATCTAATCTATGATTTGAATTCTAAAATCCCTAATATTCACATTGATATCGATTCTAATCAGCAATCGGATGGACTTATTTTGAAAATCATTCAAATTCAGATGAAGATTGGATTTACACCATCCTAACCACTAACCAACAGAAAACATATCTGGAAATCCAATTGGGATCGAATTTACCAGCTACAAATCTATTTGAACTTGGATTTTGGGAGAAATTGGTTCAGAATCCCTTTTATAAATGGAGGTGCGCGGGAGAAGAGAAACTCACGCCAAAATCTCTCTCGAACTCTCAAAACCAGAGAAGATTTTCACTTACCTCTCCACCTCAGTCACTGATGACAATTTCCGAAGAGACAACACCTCCTCTTGAGGAGTCAAGCTACTGACAGAGCTCTTTCCTTTCTCGCCAAAATGATTAGAGTCAACGACCAGAGAGCTCCGGACGTCTAACCAATGAATACATAGATCTAGGTGCTCTGTGCGCAACGTCCGGAGCAACCCACGAAGAAAAGAAAGGAAAAGGAGGATTTGAGTTTTTAATCATCAACTCGTGAACCAGTCAACCCGGTTCACTTAAGTTGGTCCAACTGAACCGGCCCAACAAACCGAATTGATTCAACCTAACCAAATCTGGTCCAACTGAACGAGATCCGACTCAAATTTCAGCCCAAATTGACCCAAACCGATCTAATATTTAACCAGTAAGAAACTTTTGCCTAAACCCTTTTGAAATGGATTTGTTAGAGTGAGAAATTAATATCAAATATTTGATTTAGGCAGGAAAAATTTCAAAAGTTGTCCGAATCGATCCAATTCAACTCTATTCGACTCAAGAGTACACTGTAAGAAATTTCTGCCAAATCATTCTGAAATTGGATTTATTTAAGTAAAAATTTAATACCAAATATTTTATTTAAGCATAACATTATTAGAATATTGAAAAAATCCCAATAACCATAATATCTCATAATCCAAGTAAGCGAAAATACCACGTTTTCAACGTTTTGGCTACGGACTCGCGTAACAAATTCTATGTTATTTTCTTATAATTATTTTATTATATGTTTCTGTTATTTGAGCACGCATTTTATTGACATAGAATTGTATCAAGATAAAATTAGTAGGACATTTTTTATGTGTATGAATACGATGGAATTGACGAAAAATATGTGATAGCAAAGCCTCAATGACAATGAGATGGCTGAGCTTGAACGAAAATGAAATAGCCACGTCTGAACGACAATGAGATGATTACGTCTGAACGAAGGTTGAAAAATGAGTTCCACCCAGTATGTAACTGTTAAGACAAATGTTAATTTTGCACCTGCACATATTTTCGTTTACTGAGTTATTCTCATAGTTTGCATAATCTTGTGATGTAGGTGAGTTTTTTTATATGAGGAAGAAATGACTGTAATAGAAAACTTTTCGGAGGTAGACGAGCATACAAAAAAAGAAAATATCTTTGAGTTGAAAAAAATGATTTAAATTAGTATATTTCAGTTTTCGAAGATATTTCATGTTTTTATTTAAGTTGAAACTTTGAATAAATTAAATTGAATTTTACTGTTAAATTTTTATGAATTATTTTTAATTCTGCATTTATTTCAAATTTCCGACACGTTTATTTAATGTTTCAGTTATTATTTAAAGAGGTTTTGAATATTTTGAAATTAGGGTTTTAACGTTCGAATTTACAACCTATATCAAAAAAATTTTAGGATTTCAAATTAGAGTTTCAATTTTGGGGAAAATAAAAAAATTTAAAATTTAGGCCGTTACAGTCTATGATTTTCATCATAGAAAATATGATGGGTAGTGGATCGAACTGATAGATAAACAACACTTTCATTAATAAACTTACGATTACAACTTAGTTGCAGTTCTAAACTTTATATTTGGATTGCACATATTATAAGAACTAGCCTCTACAATACATTTTTCTTCCAATATCATAACAACGTAATATTTCACACTCCCTTTCTTTTATGTAATAACCTCCTCAGCTCACTCTAACTTCCTCCAAACCTTCTCACTAACTAATAAAAATTAACTTCATTATTTAATAGCTATCTTGTATAATAAATATTATACAATAATCAGAATCTCAATCACTATCACATTAGTTCCTAATTTTAAGATATCTTTACTAATTCATATTTCATACGTGATAAAAAAGTTAGTTATTTAGTAATAATGTATAAGTAATTGATAGATGCGCATGTATTGTGATACTTTGAAATTAATTAAAAAAAGGAAAACAACTTTTGCCTTCCTTTAGTTTCTCTTTGTTATTCAAAGTAGAATTGAAAACTTTGATAAGCAAGTAACTAACAATCTCATAGCCTTAGGTTTATGTATCCCGTCACTTACCGCAGCATGTTCATACCTAGGTGAAGGAGATTCCCCAGGCGCCAAAGTCCACTCCCACTGACCATTTCGATGCCTGAGCAGCCCATAAGCATCTGCTAGAGGCTGGAGAAGTATAAAACAAATAACACGCTAAGAAGAAACTTGAGATGAAAAACCAACTTAAGTACATAAACAGCCAACTACTTGTCATTGCCAAGATCCTAGACAAAGAATTTCAACAAAGAGAGAGGTTCTGGTTCATTGTTGCAGTCAAATCATTTTGGTCACTAATAATAATAGCTGATGGTACCGGAAAAATTCCCAAAAAAAAAAAAAATTGAAAGATCAAATGTAGCCGGCGCATGATTACAAATGGTAACAACTAAAACCTCTCAGTAACTGACCATGTTCTGTCTTCCCGGCTTGATCCCATTTTGCTTTTTACTAAGTTGATTTTAGCATTTTAGCCTAATGCAACAGCGCTTATTGACCCATTTAGCATAATTGTCTCATCAATTCTCTTATCAGAATGTAATCTTCTTCATTAAAAAATTGGTTTACTCATGTCTCCTGGTTTTAGTCGCCCATAACACAGTAATAAAAATGGCCTTAAATTTTCAAGGTTCAAGCTAGATCGATAAACAACAACTACATTAAGCATATCATAGCAAAATGTGAAGACGGTCCTAGTTCTCTGGACTGGTTACAGAATATTTAATTTCTCAGTTCATGGCACCAAGGTACATGTTTTTTGTCCAGTATCCAATAGCTGATAACACTTATATGAGACTGTTGTAAGTCTTACAGTTAAGATCATTTCACTAATATAAGAAAACAAAAAAGAAAGTAAAAAGTTACAAAAGAAGAACATAGACCGCATTTTCCCCCTTCCATAAGAATATTTTACACCTCACTGAGTGCTTTTTAACAATTCACTGTCATGTTAGGTCTAAAATGAAAAGAGCATACCGTGCCAGATGCATCTCGTCCCCCACAAAGCAGAAACATGCCATCTGACCGTGCACTAGCTGTCGCATACCTACAGAAAAAGAATGTTAACAGTTTACTTGCAAAGTGAAAAATGAATAAAGCTATATCATGCATATTACAGTCTTAAACAAAATAACAGTCGCTCACATTCTAGCAGAAGGTCTATCACCTTCAGGGTTCAAGCTCTGCCATGCATATGGTTTCTGAGCCGTATCCAACGCCCAAGCATCAGAGAGAACCCTTTTCCCTAATACAGAATACAACATACATTTTTCTTAGCATTTTATTATGACGAAAACTTAATTAGAGCATCTTAGCGATGATAAAATCCATCAAGAGAAATTTGTGTTGCATAACATATCTAACGTAAGCCACGCATGAACAATTTTCAGGGTATAGTTACAAGAGTGTTTTCCTTTATGCTTAGTCTCCCTCTCTGAAATTACTAAATACAATTCCAAGATGATGCAATAGACCAAACTATTGGCTAATGAAGGCCCACATATTCTTACCATCAGTGCCACTGACAATAACTAGGTATCTTTGAGCAACCAAATCCATCACATGTCCATAGCGAGGCCCGGGTCCTTGGCCTTGCACTACCACTCTACAGCAGAATTTTAAATGGCTAAAAAAAGGTTCTTCGTTCAGTAATCCTACAGTTTAATCCCACTGTAATCACCTGTGCCACTTAAACTTGTCATTGGCCAAGTCAAGCACGTATAGATCATCTGATAAAAGGCCAGCAGGACCTATGCCACCCTAGAAAGTAGAAACGAAGTATCAAATTGGAAGTCCAAAATCCCAAACTTCGCCCCTGATTTTCCTATCAGCTGACCTGAAAGACAACCATAGTGCCAACTGCAGCGGCAACGTGTGCAGCTCTAGGAGATGGTGGCTCGCCAGCAGGTTTTATTCTGAAAAATTCAATCACCAAAAATCGGGAGTGGTGCTGATGGGAACAAAAAAAAAAAAAAAGGAAGCTGAAAAAAAAAACTACAAAATATGCGTTCACCTTGTCCATTTCCTGGTAAGAATGTCGTAGGAGTGTACAGAGTTTTCCACACCCGCCAATCCTAAGCGAATACAACGAACATTTAAGCAGCATCAGATTAAACATAGCTTAATTCTTCGAATACTAGAGTATGAAATGTTTTCTTTTTACAAAAGAACAGAGTCAAGATAATTGCAGCAAATCAACCGAAAATAATAATTGACCAACATGTAAAGCAAACAGACGGAGATACTACGTCAACAAGAACAGAACCCAGAAAATTACGGCAGAAACAAATCGAAAAATAAAAAATAATAAACAGAAAGGTGAAAGGACAAGGTAACTGATCCCGGGAGAAGAGGGGGACGTCCCGCCCTCGATAGCAGTGGCGCCACCAAAAAGAATGAGACGAGGACCGTAGGACATAGTGGCAGCGACGGCGGTGAGAGAGTGGGCGCAGCGAGGACCGGGTGCATCTTCGTCGGAGTCCCAATACGTCTCGAGGGTCCGGTAAGTCGGAGCAGGGTAGAGCCACGGCTTCGACGCCATTCCAATCACGTAACCGAAGAGAAAAAAAATAATCAGATGGATCTCAACAAAATCGAAGAACGACAGAAACTCCGCCTCTGATATATAAAATAGCAAACAACAAGGGCAGAAAATGCAACCTTGTAGACTAGAGATGGACTGGAATTGGAAGTACGGACGATGATGGGACCCACTCTGAGACTCCGGTATGAATTTACAAGTTTCAAATACTTTTGATAGGGGAGACCCGAGACGACTTCAATTATGCAATCTCAACATTGGTCATTTTCCCTATCATAATTCTGTCACGTTGATCTAATCTTGTACTCTCACATATTTCTTCCTTCATTTTCTTATTTTCTGAGTTTGAGATTGCACGAGACTCAACGTAACATGTTACACGTGAGTGAAAACTTAATTTCCGTCTAGTATATGTCACTAGAACGTCGTTTCAAATTTAATTCTCGATACCCAATTGATCAAAGAAACTTTTTTGATTGTATGTCTCCAAAAATCTCTGATCAAATGTAATCAAACAAGAGACCACGGGAGAGTAGAATGTCATTTTCACTCAGATAGGTGAAACTCAACAATAAAGTTAGCCTTTTCCAAATACTGGAAAAGGGGGATTGGATGTAAGAAATTTCCAAAGCGTGTTTGAAAATTCACATATTTTATAATATAATAATAATAATAATAATAATAATAATAAACAGTAGTAGAGGGGATATATAAATTTAGAGCACCTCTCTTGATGTTTGACTGAGACCTGTAAGACAGCGTGTGTGACAAGGGCAAGAAAACTAAAAGATTGAGAAACAGTCAAAAGAGGAAAGGAAGACTAACGATGACTGAATTGAACAAATCTTAATTCTCAAGTTGGGATACCAGTAAATATATAAATAACTATATAAACTCTGTGAGGAGCAAACTGAAGAGCATAATATGTGATCAGGGAGATGGATTAGAGGAGAACCTTGAATGGATTTTGTTGATTTGCCCAATCATTTTGGGTGTCGGTCCGACCTTGATCCGTCTGGTACTCTCCAGAAGCTGGCGTGATTTTGCTGCTCCGATTGATTGATCGTGCTTGCAACACGAGAATGACTGGTGTGGCTCATGCTGCTTCAAACCAAATTGAAGATAAGCTCATTAAAAATCGAACAACCCATATAAGAATAAGCAGGATCATAGTTGTGGGTAGACCAGAGAAATTGCTCACTTCCGTAAATTTATATAATTCAATTGAGTAATTATTGGCATTCCAATCTCCAACCATCCAAACATTAAAAATTCATCATCATTCATGCGGCTGGCAGAACATTATATCGAGTTTTGACAACAAAGCTTGAAAGTAATAGACTAAAATCAGCATTAAAACTTTTCACCTAATTCATAAATTAGATAGAAGGCAAAAGATGCATTTACGTCTAAAGGAAAAAACAGAGTAAAAGCATATGGCAATAATCTAAGAACATATTCCCAGAGGGAATTACAAGTTAGTATCCCGGATGAGATCTCTATGATCTTTATCATTCAACTTTAGAATGAATATTATGTACTACTTTTCTACTAAACTTCTCATTTTGGCAAGATTTTGAAACCAGGGTCGGGATATAATATACAAAATGGAGCAACTTCAGATAATTTCTTGAAACAAAAAACAAAATATATTATCTCAGCAACGTCACACTTCTTAAAAACTGTCCAGGAGAGTCTCAATGACGACCATTGAGAAGAATATGTATAAAACAAATATGCGCAAAAAATAGAGTTGCAAACCAATAGCAAGAGGTACAAGATGAATGTCATATGTTTTTGCCGTACCAAGCTGTTCATAAAACCAGAGTAAGAAACATTGCACCAAAATTTCTAAGGGGAAGGCGCAATCTTCAAGAGAAAAAAATCCATATGAATACAGTAGTAATTGCTCTGTACTTTCCATCCCTGCTACAATACAGCCTCCTGTCCACTTTCTCTTTCATAAATACTATAAAACTCTGCACTTCTCAAGTTTTTGACTTTTTTGTGCAGTAGTCTCAAAATAAGTGGAAAAAAGTTGAGATTCAACATACCGTGGTAGATTCTTGATAGTTGACAGATTCTAACTAGATTCTCCTTCTTTCCAAATATTTCTCTGGGAAAGAAAGCACGTGATAGAAGTCACCAACTAATTAACCAGAAAAAAACCATTCACATAAAGTGTCATTTAAAAATATTGAATACAACATCTGCAGGACCACCTTTCAGATTAGTACTTTTCATAAAGTATGCCCATTGATGTGGATTATTCAGTAAGATGATTCTGGAAAACAGTGAAATTTTCGATATGGTAGAAACTAAATTTTCCATGACAAGTTAAAATAAATAGATACTGTATACGTGCATAGACAATTAACAACAGTTTGCTACATCAAAGGACCAGCTATAACATAATAAAATATTACCCATGCAGAAAAAGTAGCAGGATTCTAAGGCTGTGGTGTACAGTATGATCAAGTTAACAAGTGCACATAAACTAACATAATGTTCGGGTGCTTGCGAAAGTTATTACCTACTATTTTTATCTAACAAATTCCATGAATGACTAAATCAAACACTAGTCCATTACATCGTGTTGTGATCAAACTTTTTCGACTGCCTTGAATTCCTCTCAAACGTTCAAATGGAGAAAAGTAGTTCTCATGATGACAGCATTCGACCAGTTCAGAATAAAAATTTCACACAGCAAGCTGTACACATTCTTTATCATAAAATAGAAGTGAATTAGACATAAACATCATAAGGTTAACTAAAGATAAAAAAAAAGTATAAAAGTAAGTAAAGCCTGCACGTATATGATCTTCTGGTAGGTAACTCTTTCAGACCATTAATCACCTTCATCATGCCATATCGTGTTTTGGTATTGACACCGCTAGGCCCGATCTAAATAAAATGACACCTGAGTTCTCTAAGAGCTATAGATGATAATTGGGATTCAAGTTCCCCAAATATAACAACAACGACTGCCACACTAAAATATAAACTAACTTACTAGCATCAGTTCTCTGCTACATTAATCCAATCTCTCTTCTTCTATATAGGGATTGAAGCATATTGCAGGGCCAAATGATATTCAATTTCTAAAAACATTGGAATGTAGCTGCAACAGAAAACCCATAACACGAGTAATAAAGAAAGTTTATCAGAGTAAATAGAAAATAAGTTGTGCAAGTCACAGTTGAAGATGCTATTTATTATATTGAATTTAAAATTTTCAATGAACTGCCTTAACAACTTGTAAAATGTTCAGAAACTTTTCCACCAAATTGGCAAGGAATGACCAAGAGGATCCATCCCAAAGATAAAAATAAAAAAAAATATTCCCAAAGAAAGTTCAATAATTAATTCAGAATACAATTCAATTAACAATGTACACCAACCTTATCAGAGATGAAACTAAGATTTAAACTTTGGTAATGATACTCAAACCAATAGCATGTTTCTTAATACTCAGTCAAATAATAAAAAGAAAAAACAAGAGCAAGATATCACCAAGTATCTATAATTTAGATGGCTGCAACGTCTACAACGAATAGGAGAAGACACTTTTCCCGGGTGAACTTCACTTCATCCCCAAAGAAACATTTCAAAGCTGAAAAAGTAAGCAGTGGAGCAACTGATTTCCCATTATCCAAGTGATTCTTTCCGGTATAAATAAACTCAAGGCAGTGTTTAATCCCAAAATGGGAAATCACTTGTTACAATAAAATGGCTATCAACAGCAGAAAATAAAAGGTTATCCATAATTTCATTATATTAAGCCATTCAAAATACATCACAATACTCTCCAAGATCAATGCATACCATTATCATTGGTAACATAAATCTTATTTCATAAACATGAAATCGTCATTAAAAATTTCCAAAATTGTACATATATGGTTTGCATCAATCATTCACATCACAGAAATTTCAAAGTATGCTCTTAAAACTCCTGTGATGCAGATCCAATATCTCCTTTATCTTTTCCCACCTTTTTTGGCAACAAATTCTGATGAATATTTGGCAATACACCTCCATTGGCAATAGTTACAGTACCCAAAAGCTTGCTCAACTCCTCATCATTTCGGACTGCAAGCTGTATGTGTCTTGGAACAATGCGGTTCTTCTTGTTGTCACGAGCAGCATTACCAGCAAGCTCAAGCACCTGTAGAACAAAAACCAGCAAATAATTAATTGCCAATAACTCAAGACTTCTCCATGGAATGAAGAAAGTGTTTTCACGTCAATGCAATTTAATGAAAAGAATTCAATCCGATGCCTACACTGAAATCAAATGCTACCAGCCAAAAAGCAGAATCTGTTCTCGCATTTAATAATCTTAACCAATCAAACAGCTAATAGTTTCAATGCTAAAACGAAACTAGTACACTGAACCGTGCATTTTCCCTCTACTCGTTACACTTCTTCTCCAGACTTAAATTTTACTATTGATTAAAGTAATTGAACAGTTAGTATATCAATCAAAATTCCACATACAAAGTTAATCTGACATTTGAACGATATAGAGAACGAATCAGATCAACTGATTACCTCAGCAGCGAGATACTCAAGTACTGCCGATAGATAAACCGGCGCACCAGCACCAACACGCTCGGCGTACTTGCCGGCTTTCAGATAGCGAGCAATACGACCGACCGGGAATTGGAGACCGGCCTTCTGAGACCTAGAGACGGACGTAGACGACTTCGGCTTGCCTCTCCCGCCCTTGGTAGAGCCAGATGAACTCATGATGGGACAGTTAACCTAAACGATCAAGCTGAAGAAAAAGAAACCTAGCAAGATGTATTTGGCGACTGAAACGGTAACGAGGAAGAAGCAGGCCGCAGGTATCCGTATATATACGGATTGGGAGAGGAAGTGGAGAACAAAGAAACATGAAGCACTTTCTTCTGATTGGTTGCAACAGAAAAAATCGGATTGCCAGCGTGGAAACAGCTGAGGCCCACCCAAATGGAGTTCAACTTCCAAAATGGGCCTAAATCAAAATTGGTCGGCCCATAATCTGAGAAGCCCAAACAAATGTCACGGGTTAATGTGCTAATTATGATTAACAATATCTTGCATGAGCGTGGCAGGCCGAAGAGACTAAAGAGGAGTTAACACGACAATATAGTTCGCATGATGACGACAAGCCACTCGATGCTACCCAACCAAGTGACAATATCACAATGAATGAAGGACCACTACAACCACCACCCGAGCACCCATAGTTGTCCTCGATGAAAAAAGGTGGAGCCATTTCTAAGTATTCGAGGGCGACGATGGAAAAGAAGATGATGATTTCTCTAGTGGAGGTCGCTATTTGGAATCCACCCACATTTGGAAGAGCCCTACACGAAATAAAGATATCGTGGTCGAACTTCCCTTCTCGTGCATTTGATTGATTTAATACATCGGATATTACATATTACATACAACATCTAAGCAGTTGTCATCACCGAGGTGAATAACTACATCTATTTTGATTAGATTTAGATTTACGTCCGGACTGAGTCAGCTCGAATTCATAGCTTCTACGGTGTTCTAACCAACTGAGCTACAATTTGAGAACATCTATTTATGTGAACGCAAAATTTGGGGACAATATATTATAATTATTGCACTAATTACAAAGATGAAAATTTAGAGCTGAGTTGGCGCCTAAAATTAGGGTTAAAAGTTATTTTGTTATTAATTAGAGAATTCGAGAAGAGGATGATTCATCAACCTTTCGAGGGTATCAGAACCCCAGCCTCTGATCCTCTTCAAATTGGCTTTTGCGCCATTGTCGAGGAGCAGGAAGGCGACCTCCATATGTCCAGCTTCAACTGCACAATGTAGAGGCGTATAACCAGCATCGTCTACCAAATCAACGTCTGCTCCGTATTCGAGTAAAACCTTCACGCATTCAATTCCTCCTTTGAACGCTGCTCTGTGTAATGCCGTCCATCCGTTCTGGTCCCGTCCGTTCACCTTCGCGCCTTCCGATAAGCAGCTCTTTACTCTGTGAACATCTTCCTGTCGAGCTGCTCTATTTAATACGTCGCCTAAATGGAGTAGATCGAAGACGTTAGAGTGGCCGTTATCTGCGGCGAGCGCGAAAGCAGTTTTTCCTTCGCTGTTCAGAACGTATTTTACATTGGAGCAGTCTAACAAATACTCGACGGATTCTAGATGCCCCTCCGCTGCAGCACAATGCAGAGGAGTCCACCGATTCCGATCCGTAATTTCTGGATTTCCACCTGCCGAAATGCAATATCGAATGACGTCGACGTGGCCGTGTACCGCAGCAACGTGTATTGCAGTTCGCCCGTCGAAATCGACGGAGTTCACGTTGATCGTTTTGAAAGCCGAGCAAAGAAGTTGAATCAAATCGACGCGGTTCATTCCCGCTGCCATTTGCAAAACAGAATCACTGAGTTCATCGATTACACAGCCTGAAGCTATCAAAACGTTCAAAACCTCAATATTTCCAGATAGAACTGCCATCGATAAGATGGACTCTCCGTGTGAATTCTTGGCATTGACATCAGCGCCAGCATCAATCAAACTCGAGACTAAATCAGGTTTTCTAGAGGAAACAGATAGGATCAGAAATGTTGTGAGCTGGGCTTTAGAACACCCGGAAACAGCTTTACTCAAAAAGAAACCCAAGTCCTGAACATGAATATGACGGGATATAAGAGATTCGATAACCTGAGGACCTACGAAGAAGATAGGCAACGCAGCGTCCTTGAAAACTTTAGACCCTGGTTTGGAAAATAGAGTGCGAAGATCATCAGGGTAGGCTCTACCAATGGGGAGCAGACAAGATCGGACGGTAATGGTGTCTGGAGGGGCACGAAGCAATGGCTGATCGGAGGGAAGAGAGACGGAGATACTATATGATGAGGAAGAAAGCGGGGGCAGAACAGAAACCTGTTGATTAATGGAGAAAATGGCAGAGTTGGAGGTTGCCAAGCATACTGCAACAGACATGGTATGCATTAGATTGCTTAGCCTGAAGCTTGAAATACATTTTTGACCTTTCTTGAAAACTATCTCTATTTCTTTCACATCAGCCGTCACCAATCTGTCCATGGCGATGATAATCCAGATTTCCTCTTGTTTTTCTGAAAAAAAAATGTCTCTCTGCAGTTGGGAAAGGATTAAAAGCAACTGGATTTCGTCTCTCTGAAGTTTTTGACGAAGAAGATGAAAGGTGACCAAGCCTAGTGAGTTTAATTTCTTGACCTTTTCTCCCTACCCGAGTCTTCTTAAATATTATATAATTTTCTGTTATACCATTATTAAATTGATTTTCTTACTCTTTTATGACCTACTGTTTGTTGTTAAGTTGATTAATCAATAACCATGAACAGCTTTTCATAATCATGTCATTGTTAGGGTCATTGCCATTATCATTGTCAAGAAGATTAAATCAACGTGATTTGTGTTGAAACCGTGTTTTTGGCATCTGGAATAGACATTCTCTACAGAAATCACAATTTCTTGACATAAAAATTTGATTTGTTTTTTGGGATGAAAATTGAATGACGGCCAGTTTGTGCAAATCCCCCTGTCCTATTACCTTTATGTAATAAGTTGGCAAGGATTCCAAAAATCACACCATTAGGGGTTCTAATCCACCAAGATATATAAACATCTTCTTGAAGATTGGTGCAATCAGTGGAGAATTCGGTGAACTTGATGAATGGAACTCTAGATATTGGGAGTTGAAAAATCTCAATCGTAGGAGTCAGTGGTGGTTCCAAGTAGGACCACTTTGAATCTTTGATCATAGCCTCCATCTATGACTTCATTTTTTATCTAGTTCTTTGACTGCTCTTCTTCTTGGACCAAGATCACATTTCTGCATTCACTAAAATTTTCAAAAATTTTCATTTTCCTCGTTCTATGAGTATGAAAAATATGTTTCTTATTAAGATATTCAAAATTGGACTTGTTCCTTCTACCAACCAAGAGAATTCTTCATAGATTTGAATCAAATTATTTATTTAACTAGAAGAATGAGTATCATAATTAACGCGGGCATGAAGAAGACAACCATAACAGACGTATAGGTTTTGGAGATTCCACTCCAATAAGACACTGTAGTGTAGGTGGAGATTATTGAGGTCGGAATTACTTCTTTATTCCAAAAATTTAATTATTTTTATTTTATTTTCTGGCTATAAGCACTTGTATGAGTATCATTACTTTCTGAGTGGAAACATTTTTATCGTGTTGCAACATAAACTCAATGATTAGGAACTATTCGTGTTTTATAATGACATCAAATCATCGTCTTCTTAGTTTGTTCTTATCTACAGTGCAATTAGAAAAACCTGGTTAGGAAGAGTGATGCTGTGATGGTCATATTAACTGTATTTCAGCTAGAGATGTTTAATGGGCATGCCAACTCGCCAGCCCGCCCGCCCAGCACACTACTGGAACGAGTCGAGCTTGGTCCGGTCTCATGAAGCAGGCCGAGCCGAGCCTAAACGCTGGGCTCGTGAGCCTGCCAGAGACCGAGTCAAATGAGCAGGCTCGTTGGCTTGGCAGACCAGACTTGGTAGCCAGCCCGTCCCCTCCTCTCCCATGACGATTTCGCGATTTCAACTTTTTTTTTTTTTCAAACAAAACTATTTTTCCATTGCAAAAACCAACGTTTAAGTTTTAACTGAATTTAAACAAAAAACACATAAAAACTTAACGTTCAACTAAAAAAATCGGAGAGAAATTTCGACTTACGGCGATATCTTCATTCACAAAGTTGACGAACATCAAAAGATGGTCGATTTGAGACTTGTTTCGTCAAAATCGGATCGGCAAATTTCTTCTCTCCTCATTGTTTTTCTCTCCTCACCCCCTCTAGTTTTCGTGGCGATAGCAGGAAATTGAGAAAAGAAAGAAAATTCTCTTATTTTCTAATTTTCTTTCATTATTTTAATATATTATATTATTTTAATTAATAAAAATATAATAATCTCTCTCTATATATATATATAATTTTGAAGGCAAGCCTCCTGAAGATGAGTCAGACGATCGATCGCCTCATATCTGGGCAATTGGACGCGACTTAAGCGCTTTTAAATTAAGAAATCGGTGCCTATTTCGGTGATTGATCGCCCCTTAGACCCTCATGGATACTGACAAATGACAATTCATAAATTGGCGTCCTCGATCGATTGTCAATTGATAGGCAAACGGTCAGCCCTTCGTTGTACAGATTGCAAGCCTGCAACGGTCTTATGATCGTTGCTCTAGCGGGCTGATAGTATTGGGCTCTTGGTCAACGCACTCTAACGGTATTGTGACCATTGCCCACCCCTACCACCCCACTCTTCCTCTTCTCCTATAAATTCTATTTCACCCTCTTTGTTTTTTTCATCAATTTTTTTCAATTTCAATTTGCTTTCAATCCATTTGTTGCTCTTAATCTATTGGTGTTCTCAATACTCTATTTATTCTTCAATTTGCTTCAAAAATGTAAAATTTATTTTTTTTTATTTTTAATTATATTTGTAGTTATAATAATTAAATTTTTTTACATTAATTTTTTTTTGTAGGCTTTGTATACGTGAAGTTGATCAATTCACACCACCTATGATCTTTTGTTGGACAATAGTTTTGTGGTATTATTTTCTTTGAAATTTACTTTAAAAATTTATTTTTAATAATTATGGATCCACGTAATTATAATAGTGTTGATGATGATATTGAGAAAATTAGAAAAATAAATCATGCATTTTCAATAGGGCAATCATCTGTATCTGCACAAGTATCCACGTCATCACCTCAAAAATAAAAAATAAAATGTCTGAAGTATGAAAATATTTTGTAATAAAATAAATTAAAATCGGTAGAAAAGTAGAATAATATAGAGCTCAATGCAACTATTGTATTAAAAATTATGTATATTTCTAATAGTTCAACTAGCACACTCGGTAAACATTATTAAAAATGTCGTTTAGAGGAGCAACTTAGAGACTCTATACAAAGATTATTAAATGCTAGTGGTAGTGATATTTTTAGTATTCACAAAATAAAATGCGAGAAAGAATAACAAAACTTGTAACACAATGTAAAATCTATTTAGCGTTCACCGATAGTGATGAATTTGAAAAATTTATGAAAGAGTATGCTATTTTTAATTTTAAACGTATTCCTAGAAGTACAATTAGAAATAATATTATTAAAATATTTAATAATATGAAAATGAGCTAATTTCATTTTTTTCAACCGTTCTTTCAATATCTATTTGTATTACTTTTGATTTATAGAGTGCACGTAATTCTATTGGTATGTCGTTGTAACTTCTAGTTTTATTGATGACTCTTGGCTATTAAATAAAGAATTTTAGGATTTCGTAACTGTGAACATCTTCACACTGGTATTACTATTTATAGATGTAACGATATTGCAAGAATATTCTATTCGAGATAGAATATTTAGCATAACACTTGATAATACTAGTGCTAACAATATTGTTATTTCTCATTTTAAAATTTATTTTCAATTAGATACTACTCACGATTCTCTTTTCTATATGATATGTGTTTGTCATATTTTAAATTTAGTTGTTAAAAATGGTATGACATATATTTTATTTTATATTAAATTAATTAAATCCGTAATTTTTTATATAATTGGATATAATTCGAGGTAACAAGAATATAGAGATTTTTGTAAGGCAGACCAACTTAAACCACGAAAATTAAAAATCAATGTAAATAATATGTGAAATTCTAATTATTTAATGTTGAAAAATATTAGATCATATTGGCAAGTCATTTGTGTTTTTATTAATGAGAAAACACATAATATTAATCTTAATAAATATAATTGCAATGTATCTAATATATTTTTTGATTTTTCAAAATTATTTTATGATATTACGAATGAATGTTCGGGACTTTATTATTCCACTTCTCATCTTGTTCTCTCAATTTTTATAAACTTAACAGGTAATTTTGCACAATATCGACAAATAGATGAATTTAAAGATATATTTAATAAAATTTAAAAAATATTGGATTTACGTTGTTCTTATTTTTTGTTATGCATGTATAATGGATCCTAAGTATAAATTAAGAGAAGTATGTCTCATGATTAATAAAATTTCTAATAATTTACATATTACTTTACTTTTTCCGGATCAAATAACTAATGGAATTGATAGTTTATATTATTCTTATAAATCTAAATATTCTAATATTAGTTGTTTGCGTGTTTCTTCATGTGATAGTTCAAGTAACGGTGGTAGAAATATCGTATGCTCACAATTTGATATTCATGATATTTGGAGTTAATTAGATACAGATGTTTACTCTAGTTTTATGCAAAATGAACTAAATATTTGTTTTGACACTCAATATTAATTTTCTCGCGAAGAAATATTTTAGATTAGTGGAAAATGTTTTCCACCATATATCATATTCTTTTAATAATGACACGTGATCTACTAACGCCTCCGGTCTCTACCGTAGCATCGAAATCTGCTTTTAGTGCAGGTGGATGTGTGTAAGATGAACACTGAGGACGAGTTGCACCCGATCTTGTTGAGACACTAATTTGTACAAAGGATTGGGAACGACGTCATTACGAGAAACCAATAACGAGAAGACGAAATTCTTGAAGACTTTAAAAATTTGGATGTTGAAGGATGAATATTAACATTGTAATTTAAATTTTGAAGTATATTTTCAACTTGTAATTTTTTTTTTTGACATTTAGCAAATGATTCATAATTAGATGAGTGCCAACTTAGTTTGAATATGTCTAATTTGTAGTGATACAAATGCAAAATTTATAATGAATGATATATTTTTTATATATTTATTTGAAAAAAGTTAAATGTTATGAGTTCATATTTCATTTTTTTTCTAACAGTTTTTTTTTGCCCAATCAAACATATCTTATTATTAGTTTGCAATTTGTAATGTGGATTAGTGTATTTTTAAATTCTCAAATTATGGGAGTTAATTTTACAGCCCAAGAGCCGATAATTCGCCCTCATTTGGGCGATTGATCGGTTTTTTGTGTAAGTGACAGTTGATCAATTTCTCCACTGGGGCGATTGATCGGCTATTACTCTATAAAATTACGGAATGACAGCCGATCAATCGTCTCACTTGGGCGAGTTGACTCGGCCAAGAACCGGCAACGTTTTGGAGTCGAAAAACGCGTTTTAATAATATTATTCATTTTATTTTATTTTTATATTAAAATCATTTAATGGTTTTTGGTTTTTCTGATTTTGAATTTTTTTCGAACAAATTCATTTCGGCAATCCTGATGTTTCTCTCTTGTGAATTTAATTTATATGAAAGGTGCAAACGCTAACTTAAAATTTTAAATTAATTTCTTAAAATTTTAAATTATAATCATTAAGAAGAGTTGGATGTCTCTCTCTCTCCTTGTCTATTTTATTATCGTGTTACAATTGTTTGTGGAATAATTAATGACACGAATATGGGGTGGCTCCCTTGCCTTGTCTTTCTAGGTTCTACCCGCTAATATCAAAAGAAGACTTAATCTTAACCTTCTCTAATTATTTCGGACCACGGCTAATCATTCTGACGAAGATGACATTTTTAACCACGGCTGATAAATAATTTTATTTTCTCACTTCAAATTATAAAATTGATTATTTAAACTAATAAAAGTCTCTTTTTAAAAACATCACGTGCACATAAGATGTTATAATTGTGACGCCAAAAGAACAGCACGTGTTTGTCCGAATATTTTTAAATCAAATAACATTTAGAGTCTATGCTACACTGACATTGTCCTACTTAATAAAACTTCGATCGACATATAGTTTTTGGACCATGAAAGCTACGTGTCGAATGCCCCTGCCGAACGCGGACCCAAAGCACGAGTGTCAATCTCGTCATTAACAAAACAAATAAGGGTATATACGTAATGAGCTCATGCTTTGGCCAGAGCGTTGCCACGGAACGGAACCCCTTTTGGCCACGTTTCATGTGCAATGCTTTTTTTTTTTTTTTTTAAATTCTTTTAAAAATAAATAATTGTTTTATTTTTTTTATGAGTCAGAAATTATAATTATTAAATGCATTTCAATTTTATTTTAATTTAATAATTAAATTATTTAATATAATGATGAAGAGTATGGCCCACCGCCCACATCTTCAATTCCCCCGCTCGGTTTGTCGTCTTTCTCGTCTTCCTCCTCTCCGTTCACCTCTTCCTCCCTGCCTTTGACTCTCTCTCTCTCTCTCTCTCTCTCTCTCTCTCTCTCTTCTCTTCCTTTATCTCTCTTCAATCTCACCGTGTGTTTCTCTCTCCCGGCTAACTTTGATCTCTCTTCCTGATTCCAGAGACGAATGTCTTTTCTTGCTCGGTAAAACCAAAAACGATGACTTAATCAGAGCAAGTGTGTAGGAGAAGGCGTCCCGGGGGAGGGAGAGAACATGTGGGAGTCCATTACCGACGGGCCCAACCTGCAATTCTTCTGTGTCCTGTGAGTAATAAAAACAGTTTCCTTTCCGAAGATCTCCTCGGAGTTTTTCTTTTCCTTCCTTCTTTTAGGTTTCGAAATTTGGGTCTCAATAAAGAGATATGGCTAGGAGGAATGAAGTCGGTCTAAATGAATCCAAGGTAAAAGAACCCGTCGTTTTTTGACCAATACTTGCCTCATTTCTCACTTTTGCCTGATTTTTACAGTTATTTTAAGGTAATATAAAGATTTTATTAATGTGTCTTTGTTTCATTTTTTATGCTTTTGAGAGTTTCTAGTGGATGTTTGGTATAACTTCGGTTTTATTTTAGCTAAAGGTTGAAACTTTATCTTCATTGAGCTGGTTTGTATATTTTTGGAAGTAGTTTTTGCTCAAATACATGAATGTTTATGCCATACCTTAATGAGCTAAGTTTCATGTCTTTCTTTTTCTATTTCTTCTACGTTGGACTTGATTTATTTCTTTTCAGCAAAAGTTTGGTATTTCACCTTTTTCATTTGAAGATAGTGGATTTTTTTCTGTTTCTGGTGTAAACTACTGGTTTTGGTATTTTATCTGATGATTGAGATGAGAATTTTGTTGTTTATGTTGGGACTCTTAAGTGAATACTGTTGAAGTTTTGAATTTTTACCAACTATGTAGATGGTTGTCCCGCTTAATACATGGGTACTCATCTCCAATTTCAAGCTAGCATACAACATGCTCCGACGACCCGATGGAACATTTAATCGAGAATTGGCGGAGTTTCTCGAGCGAAAAGTCTCAGCAAATACTATTCCAGTCGACGGGGTCTTCTCATTTGATCACATCGATCGAGTCTCCGGCCTGCTCAATAGAATCTATCAACCAGCCCTTGAAAATGAATCAGAATGGGGCATTTCCGAGCTCCAAAAGCCGTTAAGCATTACTAGAATCGTACCTGTAATTCTCTTCTTCCATGGCGGAAGCTTCACCCATTCTTCGGCCAGTAGTGCTATTTATGACACCTTTTGTCGACGCCTTGTGAGCATTTGCAGGGCTGTTGTAGTGTCTGTAAATTATCGACGAGCACCTGAGCATCGATATCCTTGTGCATATGATGATGGTTGGGCCGCTCTTAATTGGGTGAAATCAAGAAAATGGCTTCAAAGTGGAGAGGATTCAAAGGTTTATCTATACTTAGCCGGAGATAGTTCCGGTGGCAACATAGCTCACCATGTGGCCATGAGGGCGGCAAGAGAAGGCGTTGAGGTGCTCGGAAATATTCTTCTTCACCCAATGTTTGGTGGGCAGAAGAGAACGGAATCAGAGAAGCAATTAGACGGAAAGTATTTCGTCACACTTCAGGATCGAGATTGGTACTGGAGAGCTTATCTTCCAGAGGGAGAGGATAGAGATCATCCGGCATGCAATATTTTCGGACCGAGGAGTAGATCCTTGGAAGGGGAGAACTTTCCGAAAAGTCTTGTTGTCGTAGCCGGATTGGATCTTATTCAAGATTGGCAACTCTCTTACGTAGAAGGACTCGAAAAATCTGGCCATAAAGTAAAGCTTCTCTTTCTAAAAGAAGCCACAATTGGATTTTATTTTCTGCCCAATAATGAGCACTTCTACTGCCTCATGGAGGAGATAAATGGCTTCGTCAACTCTGACGGATTAAACTCGACGTAACTTCAATTACAGGCAACCCGAAAAAAGCTTCATATTTGACTTGGATTCTTCTCACTTTCTGCAAATATGGTATGTAATTTTAGGTTTTTATCAGGATTAACTCTTTCAGTATTGCTATTTTGTAGTTCAGAGCTTACCCGGCAAACTTCTACTCAGATAATAGAAGAGGTGAGGTTTGAGGATAAGTTTTGGTGGTTTGGTGAGTCAGTTTGTGTAAATTTATAATTTTATGTATAAACACTAATTTAAGGACAATGATTGCTCGTTGTATTATACCAATCATCTTGTGATTTATAACTATATACATCTCTTTTTGAACTTGCTACTGGTATTGAATGTCTTGTGTGATCTTTTAGCTGGAAAAAAGAAGAATTGACTGGTTTACTTCCACCAAAGACAAGTACTGTGCTTTTTAGAGAGAGAGAGAGAGAGAGAGAGAGAGAGAGAGAGAGATCAATGCATGAAAAGGGTAGAAAGAGGATGAGTTAAAGAGACGTGGGTACATGTCAAAATCATGGATTTCTAAATCTTTGGACTTCCATTCGAGTGTTTCTTGTCATATCTTGATTGCTCATTATATGAGAGGGCCAGTTTGGATTCTAGGAAAACAGCAAAAGTTTCAGGCATTGGCGTTTGGTGGCAACCTAAACTATCTCTTGGTGGGACCTTACCCTCTTCATAAGACTTGACTAATTGCCCACTAAGTGCTAAAAGCAACAGCTAAGATCAGGACAATGACACCAAGCTCTCATTTTCTCATAATATAATGTCCCTCACATCTGCAAGTCATAGTCCTCACACGGAGTAACAGGTTCTACTATTTTTATGATCATGGCAAAGTTTGCGACAATAAAACAGATACCATCTCTTAGAAGTCTAGTTGTCAATTAGCTGTTTATGTTATATAAACCCTTTAGTTTAATGGTAATTTAGGACAAGCCAGCCGGAGGTTGTTCTTGGGACCAAAAAATTAAGCATCCAGAAGGCCCATTTGAAGCCCACAATAAAAGGGAGGGCCCAATAAAGGTTCCACCTCTTTGATTGGGACCCTACAAGACTTGACCATTGAATAATGGAATGATAATGGAGAAAACCCTAGTTGGAAAAGAAGTTGAACATAGAGAGTAGTAGGAAAGACAGTTGGAATAATTGGGTTGGGTTGGGTTGTCAATTAAAGTGTCCAACCACTTGAGACAAAACAAATAAAATGAAGTAAGAGTTGGGTGTTGAAGTGTGTAATAATTGGGTGTGTTCACTAACCCCACCTAGTACTCACGTCCTCTTCCTACAACATAGAAATGAAACAAAGACAGTGAGAAGAAAGCGATACCCACCATTGGTGAGAGAGAGAGAGAGAGAGAGAGAGAGTTCTCATCTTAGTTTCCTACATATTAACGTTCTTTTTAACTTTTTATAATTTCTTTTGACTTATTTCGCTCGCATGCATGATACAATGAAATAAAATTAAAATGTAAAGTAAAGAATAAACCGAAGATAACTTTTGGTGTGGGATCCCGCCTTTTGTTAGTGAGATCCCACTCTCAATGACAACGATCGAAAGAAAAATTTTGCCTGGAAAGAAAAAGTTGCACATATAAAAATTTTGATAGCGTTATTTATATATTATCTATGAGTAGAATCTACTCTTCAACAACGAGCGTCAGCTCCAGAGACAACATATATATTGATTCTGGAATGAAAGCTGCTGTAGTCTGTAGAGACAGTGAATAAGAGCAAGAGCCCGCTCTTCAACAGCAAGATCCCACTTTAGAAGAAAAAAAGAGAACAAGATCTCGTTGTTGAAGAATAGGCTCCTCCCACTCTTGAGCAAAAACTCACAGAACAAGATACTGTTTTTGAAAACCGAGCTACCGCACAACTAAATTATAAAGGATATTTAGACGCTAAAAATTGTTTTGTTAAAATGCAAAATTTAAAAATAATTTTATTAACGAACATAGATTAAGTACAAATTTATTAATTACCTCGTAGTTTAAGATTTTTTTTATTAATTATCAAATATAAATTTTGCATTACTTTTTAAGTAAGGGGTCACTAAGACTAAATGTTATATAGTATATGATTAGGATATTTTAATAGTCACGTCTTATTCCTCCAAACTCACAAAATTAATTAAATAAATTACAAAAAATGTTAGTATTGATAGAGTTTTCCCATTTTGACCCTCACGAAGAAATGAATTTCCAAAATTTACCCCTTCCACTCGTTGCACTGCTTAGAGGGTCGCGTCTTCACCGTCCCTGACCTTAGAGGGCATGGCGTCTCTATTGGTGGGACCATGCAGTTATACTGCAGGCACAAAGAGCTGCTCAGAGGAATCTCAGCCGCCGGATTTATCTGAATCCCAGTTAGATAATTATGCTGCAGATACAGTATTTGTATATTAGCAGCTAACAACCGGTCCACGATGCTCCCCGGAACTTGACCGGTGAACTGGTTGTTGTTCAAGTAGAGAATCTGTACCGTCGAGAAATGTTGTGAGATTGGACCGGATAGCATGTTGTGGCTAAGATCGACGATTGGGATCGTAACCTGCTCGGCCGGTTCGACTCTGCCTGTGAAGAGGTTTCTTTCTAGCTGCAGGTTGGAAATCGGGAAGGAGAAGACCCCACCGGGAATAGGGCCGGAGAATTGGTTCAAGCTAAGGTCTAGGTAGTTCAGCCGGTTGAGGCGGTGTAGAAGGCGGTCTACGGTGCCTGACAGCCGGTTCCAGGAGAGGGAAAGGTATTGCAGCGAGGGAGGGAGAGAGTCTGGACGTAAAGAACCAGACAGGTTATTGTGCTTCAAATCAAGCCGGGTTAGGGTTTGGGAGAGGAAGGATGGGACTGAACCGGAGAGGTGATTGTGGCAGAGAATGACGTTGGATAATGCCGGTAATCTTCCGACGGCGCGAGGGATTTCTCCGGCGAGCTGATTGTAGCTAAGATCAAGCGTCTTTAAGTGGCGCAACTCACCGAGATTGGGCGGAATCTGTCCGGTAATGTAGTTCCGGCTGACAGCCAGAAATCGAAGGTTCTTCAACCCAGAAAGAGACGGAGGAAGACCGCCGTAAATACGACCAGGAACAACAGAAAACTCCGCCAGCTCAGAGAGCTTACCAATGGCCGCGTCAATTCGCCCGGTTAGTCCCGGCGAACCGGCTCTTGGATCCCCGAGATTAAGCGCGATCACCTTATCAGAATCACAGTAAACTCCAGAAAACCCACAAGGATCGGAAGTGAAATCCCATGAAGCGAAAAAATTAGACCCGGGCGTATCTTCCAAAGCCTTCCGAATCGATTGCAGAGCCAAGAAATCAATCGGATCGAGCAATCCGACGGCAAACACAGCGCAATACACAAAAAACAAAAACAACGAAACCACAATGCTCCGCCCCAAAACCCCCTTCTTCCTCGCCATCGCCATTCCAGGTAAGACAAAAGAAGAACCAGGCGATAACAGGGTGTATATATCAAAACCAATTGGACTAGTTTCTCGTGCGCAGAGAGTGAAAGCTTTTAAAGGCGGACAGAAGCACGCAGACAAAGAAATAATAATCTGGGCAGTTGAAGCAAAACGAAATCTTAGCTTGAAGAAGAAGCAAGCGAAGGATTGAAGTAGGTCTGACTACTATTCCAATGGCTTCTCAGAGAAGACGGCGGTCGCCATGTCTACGCACACAGTAACTTCACAGGGCCCAGGGTTATCTTCTCCAATTATTTTATTATAATTATTTGTTTCTTTATTGGGTCTTGGTTCGGGGCCAAACGGTTGTCCGAGCCGACGTGGTACCAAGAAGCTTAGACCGTTATGACACGTGGCCAACCTTTTTCATCCAAAAGATGAGCTGGATTTGGACCGGAGACTCTGAACAAACGACGTAACCTTCCGTCTAGGGGTAGAAACGTCATTACACAACATAAAAACAACGGGCCTTCCCTTGAAAGCCCTCCTCGCTTTGAAGGGCGCAGCCTTCTCAAAAAGACCAAAAAGAAGTGTTTTCAGGAGGCAAAAAGAAAGACTTGGAATTGGAAAAGTAGCTTTGAAAAACTACTCTCACAAACTAGAATCAGTGAGGAAGAATTGGTCCCGGAAGTGCAGGTATAACTTATGCACCAACCCCAACAACCAAGACAGCCCCCATTGCCAACTCTAATCTGTCATACGGTTGAATAACTCACATCTCACGTCTCTTTCATCCCACCTATCCTTATCTACACTTCCACATAACCCATCACAATCCAAGCTCCTCAACTATGCTGTACTTTTATCAGTAATTAACGACTCGTTTTAACACTGATGATCCGAGAGTCAACTTCGTTTCATCTGACCATTCATAAACAGACATAGAGAACTACACACAGCCCAGCTGAGCAAATTGAATATGCACACTAACTAACAACCAAATCCTGTACCTTGTTCATGTTCTTGAGCAGAATTGCATCGACTTGATCTAATCGATTGAAGGAACTGTCCCCCCAGCAGCAGCAATCTTAGCCTCCAGCTGAGTTTATTATTTGTACACCAAAATGAGCAACAAAGAACCATCAGTCAGAGAATGATTTAGCTTATTAGATCATTAAACAAACTATTATTAACACTCACTGCAAACAGAAACTCCATCTTGTCCTTGAGTACACCCCACTCATATTTCAGTAGTTGCAGCCATTGTTTACACCTGCACAGAAGAAAATCATCCGAGTCAAACTGAAAGCAGTCTGACTTCAGGAGGTTCTGATTTAAAACTGGTCTTTCCTCGTATAATCGAAATGAGATTAGCATAGCCATCGTAAAACTACATGACTCAAATAGTAGGAAATACTAATCATTGCATAGCAGCACCCAATGGTCTTTTTAGCAGGAGAAATGAGGAATAACGTAGAATAAAACACGGTACACTAAGCTAGAACAGAAGCAACAATCGAGAAAAAACCCAAAAATGAAACTCAAACACAGTCTGTGCATAACAGCACTGAATAATCTTTCTATTAAATTTTTGGGCCATAAGTTGTCTGATTGTAAGGCTGGCAAGGTTTCATACGAAGATTAAGCATTCATAGAAAGCATCGCATAAAGAATGGCGATAATCACCTTTCGACGTTCTTAACCACACAAAAGGTTCTGCAGGCAAGACAAGTATCTTTTAGCCTCATTGCCCCAACGCTGTTAACAATGAGTATGGACGATCTAATCAAAAACTTCAACATCATTATAAAACAAACAACCAAAAAAGCAATGCAATTTAGATGCTTTGTAGTGCCGAATCAAAACCTTGACTAATTTTATTTAATTTCGTAGAATCTTACCACCAAAACTGGCTTCCAACAGAGGGTTTGTGACGCACCAGCAGTGAATAAAGGTTTGTTTGGTAAATTTTATAAGAGGACAGAGAAGTAAGGGCGTATGGTGGTTCGAGGTTGTGAGGATGTTTTCTATGTTTGTAACGATTTCTGACAAGTTGGTTATAGGTAGTAGTGGGAGATGTTTTGAACGGGATATGAGGGGGATATAATAAGAGTGAGTAGAGAATGTAAACGTTTTATGATGAATATATTGAAGTTTAGTATTTCATGTTGTCGATGTGGAAAACTTTCAGGCTTGTGGTGTTCAATTAGAGTATTCTGGTTGCTGTTTTTGTGCTCTCCTTGGTTGTGCAGGATACTAACAGAGCAGGCAACGGAGGAAGAAGGAGTTCAACCTGTCAGTTTGAGGCGGGAACAAAAAGATAGACAGCAAGATGGAGTCTTTGAATTTATAGATTCTTGTCTAATACACTCTCTTGGTGAAGGTAGAGTGTTGGACTTAGTTAATGGCTTTTTTGTTAAGTCTTTTGAGTGGGGCACTTTTCTCAGCTTTATCCTTTATTATTCTCTTTTTCAACACTCATTAAAAAAAAACTACTTTGATCGAGAGAAAAGACTATGGATATTTCTTTTACCTTTGAGAACTACCCTTGAGTTGATGAAGTTGAGAATCCACCTGTTTGAAATCGACAATGTTCTTCTCTCTGCCATAGAAATTGATTAACATACTTGCCCGAAAGCTTTTCCCAAAAAAGGCAAAACGGAGGATCTTTTATTTATGAAGAATGAGAAACTCACAAAATCATGGACAGAGCTTCAATGATCTCAGCAGAGGTTTCAAAGAAGAGAGAAAACATGTCGAAAACAAAGTTTGGAGTGCTCTCGTCTTGCAGTTTCCGTATCTCGACAAACTGTTCGTCCAATATTTTCTTTTCAGAAGCAAAGACAAACACTCAATGTCAACATTTCAAAGATGAACAAATCAAAAAGGTCGATAGCAAAAAGCGCAATCAGATGCAAACTTAAGAGTTTCAATCAAAGCCAGCAAAAGAAAATCATTCTGGGCTAAATAAAGAACCTCCAAAATTACATCATTTACGTTAATTGTGATTAATCGGTTCTATCCCAACACCATCCACGAAATCATCGCTAGTTATTTAGACATAATCTCAACATCAACGACCAAATATGAACCAAACCAATCAAAGAGAAATAAAAAAAAAAAAAAGTGAAAAGATTGAAATTTAAGAGTATCAACCGAATTATCGCTAGTTATCCAAACAGCCGTTAAACTTGCCAGCTACTTCAGGCCATGGGAAAAAAGAATTCGAGAAATTTATTCTCAGATACATTACACAGAAATCAACGGCAGAAACAGAGGTATAGATGAGAAAATAAAAACTCAAGCGAAAGAGACCTACCTCAGCCCGCAGAGACGCAACATACTGGGTCCATTGCCGCTTCAACCGAGCAACTTCCATGGAGGAGGCAGATAAAAAAGAAAAGGACCCTCGAAGGCTCGAACTGAGAACTGAAATGGGTTGGCGCTCAAAACCCAGATACTGCTGAGTGAAAACAAAAAAAATCGAATTTTTCTGATGAAAGCAGTGGAAAGTTCTGAGCGCCAACTCCAAATGGGCCATTTTAGTAACAGACTTGCCATAAATTCAGATAACCATTTTCAAATTGTTTGCATGAGTAAACATTAAACGAATGGTCCAAAATAGTGATAATAAATATATTTATTGACGTATTAAATAATATAATTATTTTTTATAATTTATTATATTAATTATAACGACGTAGAAACAATTTAATCAATTGAAATTTGCATTATCATTTTTTTTACGAATTATTATTTTAAATTCTTGATGATAAATTAAAAACGTGCATAGAACTTTGAAAAACCAAATAATAATGTGACATCTTTTATAAATCTCTAATTCCTCAAATAGCAATAGCCTAATTGTTCATTGAAGATTTGCTATTACAAAACTATGGATAAATATCGAGAAAAATCATGAACTACGTGATCATTAAAAAAATAACCATTAAACTATATTCGTTAATAAAATTATTCTTAAATTATCAACTGATTAATGAAACAAACTCAGTGGACTCTCGATCTCATGAACGAGCTCTCGTTCCCAAACGTTTCACTTAAAGTGTAGAGAATGTGAACCCATTATCGAAAATGAGAGCCGTTGAGGTTTATTTTGTTAACAAACTGATAGTTTAAAAAAAAAAATTTATTAACAAATATAATTTCAAAATAATTTTGTTATTTACCCTAAAAACAAAATATACGCGACATCTTTCCCGACCTAAGAAGTAAACAAATATAGATTATAAAAAAAAAAAAAAAAAATCAAATTTTGGCTAATTTCATGGCCCACCAACAAGTGTATTTTCATTTGGAGTAAGGGAATTATAGAAATAAAATAAAATAAAATAAAATAAAAATTGGTATAACTTGCTACTAATAGTCGTTCCTTTCTTCTAAATATATATACAAACCTCAAAATAAATTAGCACTCTAATTTTTATCATTCTTAATCAATATTTTACTGAAAAAAGATGTAAATCTCTTCAGTCTACTAACGTGGGTTTCAGATCATTTATCGCTTCATATGATCAAACGACTCGGTCAGGAGCCAGTTCTTCATGGAAAACTTTACGAGTTCGAGTTTTCTTCATGCACTTTACGTAGCTAAGATCCCCTTCTAGAAGCCGAACAACCTGCAGTTCATGTATATGAACAAAAATGGAACTGTAAGCGGATGTTTCCTAAAATTCTTTTTGGAAAGTTTAAGAAAAAAGACTAATAACGGAACTTGCCTGATTCATTCGAGGTCGACGCATCGATGAATGCTGTATGCATGAGGAAGCAACCAGAAGGAGAAGATTCATTTCATGTGAGTTGTAATATGATAGATCAGGATCAATCAGCTCAGTAATTGCATGCTTCTTCAACAATGGCTTTGCCTATTACAACTTAACAGTTGGAAATCAAACACATGCTGAACAAAATAAAAGTTCGAAAAACAGGTCACCAAGATTTGACGTAGAAAACTGTAATAAAAAAGACTACGAGCAATGAAACAATTTGCTGTATGAAAGTCAAATATGAATGAGTTATGCAACTCAAATATACATTCATAACGATAAATTTAGAATTGTCAATTGAGATTCGTAATGCAAATCCGTTGGCCTACCAAATAAAAATTCAGTCGCCAAACTCTAAGAATAATCATTCATTCATTTAAGTTAACAAGTTAAAAAGACATTTACCCACAAAACAAGGCTTTGCTTGGAGTAATCAAGAGCACGTCGTCCAGTAAGAAGTTCCAGTAGAAGTACGCCAAAGGCAAAAATGTCTGTTTTCTCGTCGACTATTCCGTGAAGCAAGTACTCTGGAGCCAGATATCTGCAATGACAATATATAAAGAAAGAAACTATATGTTAATGTAAAGTCTTTGGTGAAGCACGAGAGATGGGAAAAGTTGAACAAATACAAACCCAAAAGTGCCTTCGAATTTAGACACTTCGTGGTGAGTCCATTGCTCTGGTAGCCACTTTGAGAGGCCGAAATCGCAGATCTAGTCAATAATCAGTTGCCAATCATGTAGAAACAGCTACATTATAAACTTGATCGTTGTCTAAGCAACATCAAATAATCGGAAAAATCGACATCATTAGAAAAATACTTGAGAATTGCCTGATGAAAATTTCAAAGAAAAATGAGACTGTATAGGTATGATTTAAGACCGAAATGTGGGAATGATTGTCGTAAGCTATTGTAAAAATGGGCTAGATCCCACATATGGATTATGAGATATACTTACCCTACAAAAAAGTTATTGTTAATCTTAAAAGTTGAAAAATTATTAGGAAATGGACAAATTTCATGTCTAGATAGCGTAGCAGGTGGAAGTGTGATATAAACAAATATATTCAAAGATAAAACTTCAAAGTTGAGGGGCCACCGGGACAATACCAAATAAGACGTGCACTGATAAACTTAGATGAAGAGTACCTGAGGCTCCAAGTTTTTGGTGAGCAAAATATTTGCAGCCTTGATATCTCTGTGAATAATTCTCCTTTGACAACTTTGATGAAGATAGAGTAAGCCCTTGGCTGTTCCTACTGCAATTTTATACCTATTCTCCCATGTCAGCTTCTCTTTCGCACCTGTTCAAACAGACCATCATGTGCTATCCAGGCTCGTCAATCGGCTAACAGCCTACGAGGCCGACTTAATTTAAGCCTCCCTTGCAAATTTTATAAGTACTGGTTAGGCTTAAGAGGTCCAAGGTCAGCGGGATCAACCTCCGACCACCCAAATTAAGGAAGCCCCGAGCCTTGATCAACTCTGAGGCGGCCTGGCCTATATGTTGAAGAGGCTGCTAATATACTATTTCTGTATATTTTTTTAATTTTCTTCCCCAAAATCTATATGAAAATCTTAATTTTCAAGATATATAAAAGGAAAAATAGACTAACCATAAAGCATAGAAGCTAAGCTTCCTCGAGGCGACAACTCAAGAACTAAATGCATTCCTCCTTCAACTCCATAGCCAATCAATTTAGTAATGTTTGGATGATTTAAATGAGCCATTATACCAAGTTCTTGCAGAAAATCTGCAACAATCTCATCCGGGTTTCCTCGGGTCAGCCTTTTGATAGCCACAAGCTGTTTATGGCTAAGACAACCCTTGTAAACCTCGGAATAACCTCCCTTACCAATAAGATTTTCTGTCACAACAAATTTTATCAATTCTAATTGAAAATAACAAAAATAATAAAATAACACAAAATATTCATCTGGGTTTTGCTAAATCAATACAAACCATGGCTGAAATAGTGAGTTGCAGATTGAAGCTCTTGAAGGGAGAAGTTCTTCCATGGTAAATTGAAATGGCATAAATTGTCGTCAAAGCGAAAGCTAAGTCCTAAACTCTCCCTCATAGTGTTGCTTAATCTTCTCGAGAGCTTGAAAACACTTGGAGTTTGCAATTTATCAGCAGATTTCTTGGATTTTGTTCTAAGAAGTTTAAAAAATTCACTCAGATAAGAATTGGGTTTAGAATCTCTGGAACAAGTTGATTCAGTTTCCGAGCTGCGAAAGTAGTCTTCAAGAATTCCAACAGGAGAGGATGAATCCACTTCCTCCTTCATATTTCAGTTTACCACAAATCTAGATAGAACATAAGCAAAAACGAACAGGCAAGTGAGGATGAGAAAAACTATGAAACAAAATGAGAAGATAAAGTGACATCATAACAAGTCATAGATGACAATCGACGTTAGACCACAGTTCAACTGATGAATAATCAAGAACGGCAAGAGAAAATTAAGAGAATGACGCATGAGCCGAGGAAAAATCTTGAAAGAAATGTGATAATTGTAGAAAGGCAGCCATTTAAAATGAAACCCATTACCAGAAACAGAAAGCAGAGAAGACAGCTGAGCTCCAACCCAGGTTCACAAAAAACTTAAGACAATACACAAAAGATGAAAAAGAAAAAAGGAAGAACCGAGAAACCCGGAACAGAGCCGAACAAGTAGAACCCATAAAGTGAAGGAGCTAACCAGCGAAGAAGAGGAAGCTGAAAGGTTTTCAACTATGGCCGATGATGTCCAGGGGAGAATTAAAAAGACGCCATTTTTGGGGCAATATTTTGGAGAGAGGAAGGAAGAAGAAGAGACCAGGGAAACGGATCCATTTTCGTTTACTCAGACCTCTTCAAATTCCCCATTTGCGGCCTGCGGGTCGCTGCATAAATATCCATTCTCAATTAATCGCTTATCATTTGCAAGTAAAAGGTTGTTCTTCCTTCAAGCAGGATTGTATAAAACTTACGTTTCAATTCAGTCGCTAATAATGAGGTTCGTATTCACAGACCCGATGCCTAAGGTTAGCAACTTTGAACAAAGCCACCAAAAAAATCCGAACTTTTATGATTATAAAAGCAGGCGTATCAGTATTCTTGACAATCACATACATGTTTGGTAATTATTTATGAAGAATATCAGTCATGATTACAGTCATTTTTCACCCACAAATGAAGACATTATTCCACCCAATTACTAATTAAGACAAGGAAATGAACTGGGATTAGAGTATAAGCAACGTTGTTTTTTGGTTTTTGTCATTTCAATCTATTCTATATTTTCTTTCAATTCAGCTAGGGTGTTCAAAACTGACTTGAACCCCACAAATCGAACCATCAAACAAATAAATTTATGTAACGAACAAAAACGAGTAATTTTGTAAGTACACTAACTTTATACTATAACATAGTATGTATTCATTTGTTGAATGACCGTCGCATAATTGTATGAGATTAGAATATTTAACCCGAAAATTGAGAAAATGTACCAAAATAAGAAAGAAGACATGGAAAGTGGAAGAAAATGTAAAGAGGAAGGTAGTTTGGAGAGAGTTGTAATGATTTTAAAATACCTTGCAATCTAATTCTCCATCATTGTCTTCTTCATGAATATGAGTTTAAATGTGGTGTGACATGTTTAACAAGTAACAAAATTTAGAGTATATGTTCTTCCTCTTCCTTCCAATTCCACCCGTTTGAAGTTAATAGATTTATCAGCTCGTCAATTAATTGACACAAATCATCATATCGAGTATAAAATTTGATCTTCCGTAATAAATTTGCAAAAATATTTTTTCTTGTGAAACTTTATTGTCATTTTGGTTTTTGTTTGATTTATGGCAAATATAATCAAGCTACTTACAGATGTAAATCAAATCATGTTCCTTGGGTTGTAATGTCGGAGGTAAAACACTTGAAAAACTCGACATTTACCGTCTTTTGAAATGGAGTCATCGTCTTCCCCAAGCTGAAAACTATGGTCTGAGAATTTGGAGATATTTATGATAAACATCAAGGGGTTGAGTGGGAGCGTAGAACTTTCTGCTCACGTTCAACTTTCTTACTAGGTGGAGTTCCTGCGGTGAGCGAAAGATTGTAAATTTAGAAATTTGAACGTGTGATCGTTGGCACCCTATCATAATCTACACTAGTGGCCGAGTCCAACTCCGGCAAGGTCTTAGGAGACGACCATTCAAGTTTCCCTCGTTTTAATGATACAATTGAACCATTCATATCGAAGTTTCTCGAAGAAATGAAACTATTGTGTGAGAAATTAGAGATAAAAAAAATCAGCGTATTAAAATATAGAGAATACATAAAATCTTAATATTGGTTTACAATTTTGACCGGTCCTAACTAAAATTTGAGTCGCACTGAATTTTAACAAAAATCGTGTTTCTTACTTTTATAGCAGTAACAACACATAGTTTGACCTATTTCAAAAATGTCAAAATTACGAGCAGAGGTGTTCGTAAGGGAGTTCTCAGACGACATGAGCATGGACGGAAGAACATTGATATATAAACTCTGGAAGATACAAAAATTGACAACGTTAGGACCCATGATAGATTGAAATTAAGTAAACATAGTAGGGATACGAAATAAGAAGCCCCAAGTTTTTGTTTGGTCAAACCCTAAATTTGACAACAATTGTCCTTAAAAGCCACCTGAAACTAATAGTCATGACTACTAAAAATCAAAACTTTATGTAACGTTTGATCTTAACCCAACAAAATATAAAAGACCCATCACTGAAATCTAGACCATAATCATAAATAGAGAGAGAAACTCTCTCTCTCTCTCTCTCTTTCTCTCTCCTGATCTCTCTCTCATAATTCCCTAAGATCCTTCTCTTCCTCTCAACGTCGTCCCTCTCTATCTACACCTCTCTCTCTCTCTCTCTCTCTCTCTCTCTCTCTCTCTCTCTCTCTCTCTC
>CM039527.1:1362563-1505704 GCA_022433055.1 Begonia peltatifolia
CTCTCTCTCTCTCTCTCTCTCTCTCTCTCTCTCTCTCTCTCTCTCTCCTGTATTTTTTTGATTCAACCATTTCTAACCTCTTCCTAACCCTCCTCCAAACCAGCCTAACAATGGCTGTCACTCTCTCTCCCCGTTAACAATCTGATCATATCGACCATCATTTTTCTACCCTCTCGAGCAGGCCAGAGATGGCCTCCTGCAACAGCCTCCTCCGCCTCCTTCTCCACTTCTCCATCCTCCTCCTCCTCCTCCATGTCACCCCCTCCGTCACCGCTCCAGCCATCCGACAAGGCACCGTCATCAGGAAGCCCTCCCCTGACTTCCCCGTTTTCCGCGAAGCTCCGGCGTTCCAAAATGGTGCCTCCTGCTACGGAAACGGAATCCACATTGCAATGACGTTGGATTCAAACTACCTCAGAGGAACAATGGCGGCCGTTCTTTCCATTTTGCAGCACTCCACCTGCCCGGAAAACGTCGAGTTCCATTTCCTCTGGGCTCGCTTCGAGCCTCAAGTTTTCTCCACTATCAATTCCACCTTCCCTTACCTCAACTTCAAATTCTACCGCTTCGACCCCAACAGGGTTCGGGGCAAAATCTCGAAATCCATCCGGCAAGCTCTCGATCAGCCGTTAAACTACGCTCGCATCTACCTCGCCAACATTATTCCGACCGCCGTGAAGAGAGTGATTTATCTCGACTCTGACGTCGTCGTAGTTGACGATATCGCCAAGCTTTTCGAAGTCGACATGGAGGAGAAAGTGGTTGCCGCCCCAGAATACTGCCATGCAAATTTCACAAAATATTTCTCGGATTTATTCTGGACAGACAAAGTTTTAAGCGACACTTTCAAGGGTCGAAAGCCGTGTTATTTCAACACCGGAGTGATGGTGGTGGACGTCGATAAATGGAGACAAGGCGGGTACACAGAGAAAGTGGAAGAATGGATGAACGTGCAGAAACAGAAGAGGATTTATCATTTGGGTTCTCTTCCTCCATTTTTGCTGGTTTTGGCCGGGAATATAAAAGCTGTTGATCACAGGTGGAATCAGCATGGATTGGGCGGAGACAATCTGGAAGGAAAGTGCAGGAATTTGCACCCGGGTCCTATCAGTCTTCTTCATTGGAGTGGAAAAGGGAAGCCGTGGTTGAGGCTTGATTCTAGAAAGCCATGCACCGTTGATCATCTGTGGGCTCCATACGACCTCTACCGTTCATCATCTCACTCTTTGGACGAATGACCAAGATAACACCGTGGAAGAGAGAGAGAGAGAGAGAGAGAGAGAGAGAGAGAGAGAGAGTGAGTTTATATATAAGAACATTCTTTAAAATGAATTTAAGGGAATGATTAATGTAGAAGATCAGAGGATTAGGGAAATACCGATCATGTTATTGGCTTGCGGGGTAAGTGCCTTTTTTCTTCCTTAGATTCATCCTTCTGATCAAAACCAAGAACGAAGTTTATATAAATGAAAAGTACTTCTGTAAAAGGAGCTTCACTTTTGTTGTTTTGTTCGAGGAGCCATTTGTTTGTTTGTCTTCAACTTCAAGCTACTTTCATGGAGGCGAAGGAAGAAAAACCTTGAAGAAAACCATGGCCAATAGCCTTCTGAGCTAGCTCCATCCATGGCCAAAAGCCTGTCTATAAATATATACATATATAAAAAGTGTATTCGATACAAAGAGGGTTAATTACTCTGTTGAATCATTATAGTTTTGTTCTGTAATTTCTTCAGAAGTTTTCTTATGCACGTAGACTCCTCGTAGCTTCCCTTCACCTTCATGTCTTCTTCCCCGTCTTTTGTTTCTGCTGATTTCCCACCCACCATTTTTGCATCTTCTGGTTTTTCTCTGGAGTCGTCATTTCTCGAATGGGTTTGTAAGAACAGCCCCATTCTTCCCTAACTCTTCGCCATGAACTGTGAACTCGTGAAGCAGGTTTCTTTGCCCTTTCCAACTGACTTCTTCCAGAAGGGCAGTCCAGGCTAGGAGCTCCTCCTTGAGGGTTTGTGCCTAAAGTCACCCGTTTACGACGTACAGAAATAAGGCTGTTCGTGACCAAGGAGAAGAGCCTTTGGCAAATGCCACGAGGCTTCAAATTTTCACTATGGATCGAGTTTAACAAAATGCTAAAACATTGTTCGCATTTTGATGGGTTATGCGTGGAATTTTACTTTACGTGCGATAATTTTATACCAGAGCAAGAAAAGAATAATACTGTACGTATACATTATAGCTATCATGATATACCAAGATTATACGTATAAATACATAAATATACACACCATCTGATGTAGTGTGCTTGAAATTCTCTACAAAAATCCGCAGTAGATATTACAAATAAATCATACATGCATATGTTATCAGACCAATGTAACTTCAATTTTTGATAGCATTTTTTCATAAAATTGATATTCCCACAAGCTAATCACAAAATCAACCGCCAAGAACCATGCAAACTGTGGTTTAGTCTGTAAATGGGAAAAGAAGAACAAATACAAACTAGTTCATCCAAATTCCTGCTCTCCTAGCTCCATCTACATCACACTCTTCAACCTCGAAACTCGACTTCATCTACGGCGAGACGATTGACGATCACATCCGAGAAAAATGCATCATGAGCATTGATAAAATCTTAACCAAGGAATATGAGAAAAGGAAAGGAAAAGTATCTAAAAATGGAAAGATAGATCCAAGCTGAACCTGGAGATGGACCTCTGTTTGTACATTCTGAAAATGTTCCTCCCAAGCATTCAATTTCCTAAGTTCAATTTTTTTTTCGGCTCATATGCTTATCCCTGGCTTGGAAGTGGACTCTGCGACTCAAGATTCGGCTGCAGATAATGTGAGGAGCCGACCCTTTTGAGCGCGAGGAGGAAGATGTTTTGTGTGTTTTCTCGATCCATTGGTCCAAGGTAAGAAGACACCAGTTCCTCCTGGGGGAAGCTTTGATGGACTGGTCACCATGGGGGGAATGGGAGCTAACATTACAACGGGTGCATGAAGAACTCCCCATGCAGGCATTACATCCATTGGCTTGAAAGCATTGGGAGCTCCGTTTACCGATGCGTATCCTCCACTTGGATGACTTGGCTGCCATTGAGCCTCGGCAGATGCTGGTGGGGAGTTTTTTGGTGATTGACACTGATTGGTGCAGTCTGGACGGAGCCGGAAGAACGTGATGCTGACCCTTCTGTTCGGAGTCGGACATATGACGTGTCGAGCCATATCACCACTATTTCCCCTCATGACTAAAAGAGACCTGTACATTACATTATGTTCAGTAGTTAAATTGCAATTAATCTTTTGCAGTGATTTTGGAGCGTTGAAATGGTGAAGCAGTCAAGTACATACCCTTCTTTCAGTGAGAGCATTAAGGGCCCCGTATAATTTCCATCTTTATCACTGAGGAGGCTGTGGCCAAAAACCATTGTTGATTCGGAAAGAAAAAGAGACGAGATCGGATGGTCCAAATGGGGCGGCTTCTGAAACGGCTGTGAATGCTCTCCCTGTATCGAAAAAAAGAGAATCATTTTAGTTTTCTCTCTCATAAGATCATAGCAAACAATGCAAAAACTTTGACATATCGGAATAAAACATCGTAAGGGACCTCCTCGAAGAAGCTGATAATGCAGCCATTTGGTCTTTTGTACTCTGGGATCAGATGCCATTGGACTAGGTGATCAATCACAGATTCAAGAAAAGGTGGAATTGGCTCTATGTTACCTGTAAATGTTGGAGAGTCTAATCAAACTTTTGACTAAGGAATTATGATATGAAGTTCATAATTAAGGTCCAAATAATCCAATTACAGACCATCAATATCTTACTTGTCAGGCCATTGCACCCTTCTTCCTCTTTTATCTGTCCAAAAATTGGAACCCCCAGTTGGATCAGCTCTCTCCTATTACCCTTTACTTGTTGGTTAAACAAAATATATGTCTCCCCTGAATTCATTCAAGAACATTCAGTAAAATGCAAAACCTACGATTATATACCAAATTACTCGGAAATTCTCTAGAAGACAAGGAACTTTATATTAAAAGCAGGAGTTTATAACAAGTCGGTTGAAAAGAACCAAACGAAAAGGGTAGAAGACATTGTACATATTCTCAATACCCTTTTGAGTAATACAACATAATGACAATATTTTAGTCAAATTATAGCAAATTTAACAACAGGGATAAGAAAAACATTCACCTGAGAGTTCTCCGTTCTGGCCAGCAGATCGGAGGTCATTCACAAAGTGATTCAACTTAGAGAACTCTGAACTGGTAAAAATGTCCTCGTATAACTTCAATCCTTTCACAACATTCACCTGTCAGATGGAAGTATCTGAGAATTAGTGACGGCTAGCTCTAATCAAGATCAAACTAAGGCCAAAGATTGAAGAAATGATGTCAAACTGTAAAAGAAAGAACATGCCATGTGCCCTTTGATTGGCTCCTTGGCTGAAAAACCTTTTGTCAACTTGATTTGGGAAGGACGTGATTCGCAGTCTTCGTGATCATCGCATACGTCTACGTTGACAGAAGCTGGCTGCAGGCCAAGAGATCCTGCAGGAAGAGGGAATGTCAGAACAGAAACTTTTGTCCGAAACATCTGCTCAAGAAGACCGCCATGACAGCAGAGTTTGCAAAGCATAGCAAGGGAAAAAAATAGTTTAAAATCAACTTTGATCTCAAGTTTATTCAACTGTTCGAAAAGCCAGCTCCATGGTCGGCGCATGCTCGGTATGATTATGGAAAGAATTGCTATTTTAATAGTTGGCAGGTGGAAACATGCAAAAAGACAGAAAGCAATTAAGATACTCTTAATATTTTTATAAACAGAGAGCTCGCCCTTTTCTTCCATGGCCATTAGCAGGTGTTTGGGGCCGCCGTGAAGCAGCCAGGTGGCCGGTAGGAACCCCAACCAACAGTAATTCATCCTTCGTTATTTCACGCCACCTAGCGACTACCAGTCTAACGTTTTCGTAAGCTGGGCCTACGCAAATAAAAGAAACCAAACGCAATCCCTGACGTCGTCAACCACATAATCAACGTCTGTGATCGCACGCCGTCTTTTGCTTCGTCACGGTTAGGTCTTGCAACAGTGGAGACATACAAAATGAATTTGTCTTCTTTTCGAAAAGGAAAGATTTTTAAAAGGGTGATTGTTTTCTGGGAATGACAAATCCCATCAGTTAATAGAGAACGTTGAATTCAAAACCCAGAAAAAAGGGTAAATTCCGGATCTGGTGGAGAAGGAAAGTGTCTTCTGTTGATTCCCGGGACAATCGGAGGAAAATGTCTCAATAATTGAACAGATGGAATCAACATTGTCTTGGGAGAAGGAGGAGGAGGAGGTGATTCTCTGAACGAAAACGATTCAACTTTGGCCATCAAATGACCAAAACCCATCATCTATTTCATTGCTAAACCAGAGAAAACGAGAGATTTAGTCGACTCTATTTACCACAGAAGACAGAGATCATGGTTTCTTAGAAAATTGAAAAAAAAAAAAAGATTGCTCGAGACAGTAAAATCCATGCTCACAAAATTTCTTATGAAGAGCTGTCCTTACCTGTATCGGTGACCTCGCTTTCCGGTGTATCGTCGTCTTCAAGAACATCCTCGACGGCGCCGTTTTTATTATTTTCTACTACTGTTTTTTCAATTTTCAGTTCGCCGTCCAGATTCTCATCCAAACGCGCCTCGATTTTCTCAACTTCCTTGGTGACCTCTACGATCTCTTTTTCACTCATTATCTCGTCCTTCTTCGGCGCCGGTACCTTTCGGAGCTCCATCGTCACATCAGCAATTGAATGATACTTCTGCATCTGCAGCACGGGAATCCAATTCAACCTCCGGCGATGAATAGCGGCGAAAACGCTGGCATACTCGGATCCTCCGTCGCTGAGGTGCGCCAAATGACCACAGAGAGCGTCGATGATGGCGTTGGCAGCGGCGAACTCGCCTCGAAACCAAGCGAGGATGGCTTCCTTGGGCATCATACCAGTGGCCATTGCCTGGCCTGCGAACGGCAAAGCTTGATCGGTCTGCGATGGAAGTCCGAAAGCCAGACACCGGTGTCTATGTTGCAACGTTTCGGCGTTGTGGCCCCTGAGATTTCGGATCTTTATCGGATTCCGTTGAGTTGGCGGCGGAAAGAAGAATATCTCGGAGCTGCACTGAGAGAGAGAGAGAGAGAGAGAGAGAGAGAGAAGTTGCGTTATTCCTTTTCCCGCAGGCCACTTAGTTGACGTTAAATATTAGAGAGCTGTGGGTCCACCAATGTGGGGACAATGCAATGACGTGGCAGCATGTGGAGTGATGACGTGGAAGCATAAAATTACATAAATAGGCTCACTCGACATACTTAAATTTACCCCTTTTAATTATAATTATTAATAAAATATAGAGGGTTGCGAGGGCGGGGGTTGGTCGGGGAGCTTTTCCAAAAATGACAAGAGATTGGTGGGTGGTGGATGCGAAGCCCTGCCCCTCCCCTCCCAGCCGTCCATCTTTTGGGTACGTGGACGGCGATCAACGTCCTACCAATTTCTTTTCTTTGTAACAATATTTAGAAATAAAATAAAGAATATTTATTTGAAAATACAATGGTGGGAACCGGGAGTGTCGTTGTTATAATAAAAAATAATAAAAAGAGAAATAATGATTTTCTGTTCATAAATACGTTTCCAAAAGTCTCCAAGTCCATAAAAATAATGTATTTTTTATTTACTTGAAAAATAAAAAATAAAAAAGTAAAAAGTCAGATACTTGACTCGCCAATCCATAGAATCTTGTTTTTAAAATAATTGATTTTTTTATTTTTTTATTTTTAATTATCGTACTAATTGAAACGAGCTAAAAATATACACACGCAAGTTGAGCGGAGAAGGAAACATTTTTTTACATTAAACAAACAAAAAATGTTGTAAGCAAATAGGAAATAGGAAATAGGAGAATTAATTTAGACTGAAAATGCATAATTTAATGGGGGGGGGGGGCGTGATTGATGAGCTAATCTTTTAACAAAAATAAAAACTATGGATTCAGGACATTTTAATGAACACACAAACACTATGTACCTTGTATTACCGATTTGTTCCTGTTAATTTAAAACATGCAGGGCCCGGCTCAACAAGTTATTTATAATGCACTCTTTTACTCTCTTTTCACCGTTGCAGCCTTTCCAAATCCTATGTTTGACCAAGTTGTTCGATTTCTGTTTCCGGCGCGACTGATGTAACTCGAAAACTTGTCTTTCGATTCGTCTTCTTTCCTCGTCGCGTCGGACCGCTTTTCCATCTGTTTCTCGCCGCCCATGTCTGACGTCCTCCTCATCTTCGCCTTTGCTTCCTCGATATAATCTGTAAATTTATCACCTTTTTTCTCGGAAGCTTTCACTTTCGGCCCTTTCTTGCTCTCTTCTGTTGTTTTCTTCATCTGGACTCCCGAGGGTGCTGCTGGGTTCCTCAGAACCGGAATTTCTTGCTCGGTCGTCTTGGATTTGGGTTTGCTGTCTGCAACTCTGGCCGAAGGGATCGGGTGTTGCTGAGGTGAATCTTTTCCGGGCGTGTTTGGATTTTCCGCTGAGGAAACTTGTGTTGCGCAAGGGTCTTGACGCGGGTGGGGAGAGAAAGGGAGAATTTTTTGGAAATCTGCGAAAGCGTTGAGAATTTTCTTGCAAACCATGTTGGAGTTTGCACAAGTAGAGCTCTTCTCCATGGGATCCAAGTTCGATGGCTGGAACTGGAAGGGTTGTCACGATTGGTATTTAAAAACAGATTTGATCACTTTTTCTGGTGTGAAATCAGATGATGAAAATGCTGCTAAGATTCTCAAGAAGTGTGAAGAAAATGGCTTCTTTTTCTCTGTTTTCCAGCTGATTTGATGTTTGGAAAGAAGAGAATCACATTCTCACCTCATTATTTTGTCTTCACGAACATCCATCTAATCAGTACGAGTGCTTAAGTGGGCATCAGATTCTGAATTAATGGCCGTGTTTGACATGTAATTCACGTTGAAAATTTGGCATTCCATAGAAAAAGTTCAAAATTTGGTTTAAATATTTATAAACCTGTTTGAGCGAATGTTTTTACAATGTATCATCCAACCTACTCTGTTCAGACCAAGATCAAATGTACAAACAAGTGAAATTCCTCCTTGCTTTTGAGATTCAACCCTTTTTGACTATTCCCAAGCTCAAGCAATTCTCAAAGCAGCCACGGCCACTAACGCTGCAGCTCGGAAGTAAATCTCGTTCATGCATTTATTCACCCTCCTCATCATCTTTTCATCTCTCAATTCGAAATTTCCGGCATTCTTGCTGATGTAAACAATGGTGTCTCTCAGTCTATTCACTGCCCCCGACAGCCAGACCAAGCCTAGGGCGAACCCCGTGTTGAAGAGTTTAGAAGAACAGAAGGGTGCTCTTCCGCAAACCACTTTGCAGACAATGGAGAAGAGAACAGCAAGGCCGGTCCCGGCTATTCCGACTGAAAACTGGGTGAGAAGCTCCGGAAGTTCCGGACCGGATTTCTTGAGTGAGAGTATTGTTGTTTTTCTATTCTGTTTCTTGTCGAGCATTAAAGAAAGCAAGCTTTCGCAGGCGTGGAAATAATTTTTCTTGTAGAGGTCCCTCTCGTGAAGTTTCTTCGTATATTTCTTCTTTCGCGAAAACTTTGACTTCAATTTTTCTGGGCTGTTTTAGCACAGATCATATAATTTGAACACTATTAGATCAAAACAGAGGATTCAACATGTTGTCTTTGTTTCATAGAACCAAACATTAGAATTTTCAAATCATCCTTTATCAAAGCAGCAGATAAAATAATTGTTTCAAATCAGTCATTTCTAAAAAACCAATATCAAAAGTAGAAAGCATAAGGATCAAACTGGTACAATTTGATATATGTTGCTTACCTTTTTAAAGGAGCAACATTAACTGAGTGCAGACTCACAGATGACTCACCAACTTCATTGGTATCCAACCTTCAGAGAAAATAATTGCAGAGTTAGGAGTTTAAATGTAAAAAGGAACAAGATACAAGCCAGGAGCAAGAGACACAGAGTTTATAAAAATAGAAACTTATTCAAATCATATAAAAAATAATCCATCAATCTCTGATCATTTAAGAGCTTTCGATTCAGAGATGAAAAACTTATACCGTCGTAATTGTTATATTTTGCATATGCAGCATCAAGATATATACTAAACGATGCAACAAAACTATTGAAAAAAATATAGCTGCTGATCTCTATCAATTTCATTTCAACAAGTATGAGGCAAACAAATCTATACCAAGTGTAGTGTGGGACCAAGATAGACTGAGTTTTCCATTTGGGCGAGCCCTTTGATAAGTAAAATTCAGCAACCATAGACAGTAGATCCTTCATCTCAACCCCAGTACCCGAAAATGAAACTTGGCCATCAGGTTGAACTGTTATCTTTGAGCTACGAGCCAAATCCCCCACAAAGTCCACCAATGGCTTGTGGTCATAAAATTCGCTACCTGGGTAACGAAGAGAAGAAGTAAAAAACTCTTGGCAGAAAGCTTGTGATCCCATTGGCTCTGGAAGTGAAGATAAATCTAATCCATCTATCCTTTCCTCGCGTAGGCCTTTTAGGAGAAACTGCATAATCTTTTGCTCCATATAATGTTCAGCTATTCCAAAACTCAACTTTAGAGAGCCATGGTAATCATCTGCAACAAAAAACACAGGTAACTACATAAGCAAAACAACTTAGAAAAGATTGTGGCTTCAGAATATAATTGAATTTAAGAAAAAGTAGCAGCTCAAGTCCTGGATTGCCTGGCATCGGATTACATCGGAAAAAAGCCCAAAAGGTTCAGAGATTAGCAACATGCTAAAAATAATTTTGTCTATAATCGCATTGGATAGACGCCATTTTTGTTTCCTTTCCATTCTGTTAGATATTTCCAACACCAACACGTAATGAAAAATCAAATAAAAATGTGCATAAAAACAAATCATTAGGGGAAGCGGGCCTTTCAAGATTAAACGCACATCAGGATATGGAATGCCATTAAAAACTAAATGAGTATCTTGAGAGTGAAACAATAAGGGAAGAAGGTTGGGGGGCAGATTAACAAATTAAATGGCAGATGTGGCATAATTAATTATTGTAGTGGGGAGGCTATTTCATCAAGGTGGAGAGTAATGGGTTATATAGGAGACATGCCGTTGGGGGAAGGATGATCACCGAGGTTTGAAAATTGTTGCATTGTTTTCTTTATGGAAATTAGTATATAGGATTCAAATTTGTGGATTTCCATATTTGTAATTAGTTAGATCAATTTCCGTGTCCTATAATTGTTGCTAAACTTGTGCTTGTTCTTTCGGGTTTGTTCCGAATCAGTGGAATGACCAACCCATTACAATAACTAATTATGCTACCTCAGCCATTTTACGTTCCTTTTCTCCAACAAAACTCCTTCCTTTATTACTTCACCCTCAAGAGAGTTCTCATAAACCTTGAGTCTAGACGAAAAGACCACTTATTTTATGCGCGGACTAATTTATTTTTGTCGCATCAACTTCCATTGGAAGATCAACTTAATATAAACTGATCGAATTCAAAAATATCAAGACACAAACATGCGTGAAACATTGATTTCATAAGTCTAAAGATAACGTCTTTAAAGGATAATAAATTAAGACACTTGAAACCTAATATGATGCCAACCTTGTGCCTCGAATGGACTTCTAATTGCCGAACTCAACTTGATGAACTGGGTGGAATCTGTCACGTCTATTACTTGGTTCCACATATCTTTATTCCAAAGTGGCTTATAATTAAGAGAATTTGATCCAGTCATATCTTGTCTCACTCCATAGCTTGGTAATAAAGGATGGCAATCCTGTATCAATAAACAGATGTTAATTGCCCAGATGATAAAAGCTTCATACATACATCACTGTGTTGGTGTAAAATGCAACAATCAAAACTGAGTTTCCTAAAAAGTTAAAACACTCACAAATTGAAAGTCCAACCATAGATCAACAAAAACAATTTAGTTAAAAGCAGACTAACGCTTAAAAAGCCATGCTCTTGAGTCTTGAGTTTCCCTCCCCATGGAACAAATGAAGAACAATATGCCACCACGCATACTTATTAAATCTTTGCAAAGATGAGAAACTACGGCCCGTAAAAAAATTTAACAAAATCTCAACAAAACAGTCGAAAGGGAAGCAAATGAAGACTGCCAAAATCGAAGGTACAATATGTAATGCAGAATTGCTACATCTGAACAGCCTATTCCAGCAATCATTATAACCATTTCAAAATAAAATCTTACAGATAACAACGTATAACAAAAGAAAAGGCATGAGACAGCAGCAAAAATGTTTTGGACTCCTTACTCTCCAACATTAAAAAAGCCCAACAAAACCGAGTAATTACGAATCTGTAATCTACCTTAATAGCCATCGGCATGGTTGATTCTCTAATAAAACCAAGGCCAGGAGGATAGCCATGGGAAGCATTCAAACAAAGCTCGAACATCTTGAGAGAACCCAGTTCAGAAAATCAGCTTCTGAAACCAAATCTCCCTCTGTCCTTGGTCTCCCTCAGTCTTCCATAGACTTGTCCATCTCTGGACCCTGGAAATCAAAAGATTTTCGGTAGACCAATTGAATGGCAACGAAAATGGAAGAGATAAATAAGAAGAATATCGAACACAAGTATATCCGTGATCAAAAATTACATCGGGAACCATCTGACCCTTGATGATTTGTCTGATCTGCGGCGAGCGATGGCCTTGCAAGATGAAATCCAGGTTGGAAAGTCAAAAAACGACAAACCCATGTCCTTATTCTTCTAGGACCTACTTTGGCAAGTTTCTACTCCATAGTAGCCGTTGATTTCTCGGGGAGGTTGAATTTGTGGACGCCATTACAGTTGGATTGGCGAAGAGAAATTTAACTTCGCAGTGGCGGAGGCGTCGGTAATCTAGATTAATAACGCTAAGACTCCTCTAATTAATCCAAACCCCTCTAACTATACACTTATTTTCATTAAGTACTTTATCTTTTAAATATTATAAAGATAACCCCCCTCTTCCTTCCTCATTGTTCTTTTCCCAGAAGCCCGGAAGTTAACTCCGCCGCGCAGTCACCCGGACTCTCTCTCTCTCTCTCTCTCTCTCTCTCTCTCTCTCTCTCTCTCTCAAGGAAGAAGAAAAATGGTAGCCCCTCTTCTCTTCCTCCTTAAGGCTCTTCTCTTTCATTTTCAGCCTCACTCAAGTTTACGTTTGCTTTATATGAATAGCTTTATCAATTTTCTGAGAAATTTTTATCTTTTTGATCTCTCCTCTTTTCTGCAATCTGGGTTTTTATATTTATAATTGTCCTTTGTTTTGATTGGTGTTATTCTGGGTTCAGTTGTTCTTTTCCTACTTCAAGGACCTGGTAGGCAGAGAAGTAACAGTGGAGCTGAAGAACGATCTTGCAATTAGAGGGACTTTGCACTCCGTTGATCAGTACCTCAACATCAAGCTTGAAAACACTAGGGTCGTCGATCAAGACAAGTACCCTCACATGGTATGTAGTTTCCTGCACGTTAACCATTCATGGGTGCAGAGCTAGATGAGATTATGATGAGTTTAGCACTTGGTTTAGGTTCTCGAGCTGGGTTGTTTTCCATTGTTATATGTCTTTCATTGATCTTTACCTTGTCCAAAGAAATCAAATCAAACAAGACCAAAAGGTTCCAACATTCACAGCTTTTGAATTATTGTGCAAATAAAGATGCGACCTTTTCTGTATCTCCCTAGTCTCTCTACTTGGTTGCATCTTGCAAAGTGGGAGGAGTTTGAGGTGTTTTAATGAATCCCTTCTTGGTACCTGGTTTTAAGATTTGGTCTTAAGCGTGGGAGCATTGTGGAGATTGGTTGGAAGAGTTTATTATTGGTGGTTCCAAGGAGAGGGATGGCTTTTAGATCATTGTGTTTCTTCTTAATAATCAAATATTCAACCTTGTTTCCTTCAGTCGACTTTTCGGATTCTTTATTTTCGTCGAATTCTGAAAACACAAACTCGGTATTGCAGCTTTCGGTGAGAAACTGTTTTATTCGAGGATCCGTTGTGAGATATGTCCAACTGCCACCGGACGGGGTTGATGTTGAACTCCTTCACGATGCTACGAGACGAGAGGCTCGGGGTGGCTGATTTCTAGACGCATAAGAAGGTGATAGGTATGCCCTGTATGATCGGTGTTGTTCACGTAATTTTCAACTTTCGTATTGAATGTTATCGAGGTTTTTGAATACAAGCGAAGATCAATTTAGAGTATTATAAGAACTGTATTTTTTAATTTTTATTTTCTGATCAGATGATCGTTGATTGATATAATTAATATTTTTATGAATGATAATTTATCTTAATTGGTGTAATTATTACACCAATTATCGTGTGTGACTCAGCCTAAAATTACAAGGTAAAATAAAAATGTTAAATTTAATATTAAGTGATCATATATTATTAATAGTTTAAAAGATTAAAAATGAAGAGTATTTATAAGATTATTCTAAAGATTCCAATAAAATTAATTAGTGTCTTCCACCTTTGACCTTGTCGGGCGTCGGTCGTTATTAATGGTTTCTGAGAGAAGAGAGATGCGCGAAATTTCAAAGCCAAACCCGCTGCAATGGCAAACCAAAGGATGAAAATGGCGCTTTTGTTTTCTTCTTACTCCTGAAACTTTGTTTAGACTGAATTTCCGGTCGTTGGAAAGGCCTGTTGTCCTTCTCGTTGGGTGCGATTTGGCAAAGTCCCGTTGCTACGATCGTTAATGGCCGTGTGCTTGCGGCAGTTGGGTAGACAATCCCCGGGGAGTGGTGGCCTGTGGGATGATGTTTTGGAGCTGACAAAGCAAGCGCAAGCTAAGAACAGCGATCCGCTGCTTTGGGCGATTCATCTCAACTCCACGCTTACTTATGCAGGCGTAGCGTTGCCATCGACGGAGCTTGCCGATCTCTTGGTTTCTCACATATGTTGGGGGAATCACGTTCCTATTACTTGGAAATATCTCGAGCAGGCCTTGGCGATCAAACTCGCCCCTCCTCTTCTCGTTCTCGCTCTTCTCTCTTCCAGGTTTGAATACCTCTCTCAATTTCGTTTCTTTTTCTCATGTTACTATGTTGCACCGAAATGCGTTACGAAACGTGTTTCTAAATGGTTGCTATGAAAACCAAGAGGTTTCAGCAACTTATTCTATTTAGAAGTGAACAAGTAGAACAATAACCTCGAAGATACAATTTTGACATCCTAGGGAACTCAAAAGAACGAGAGCTTGTAGCTCAGCGTCGGGCACGGTTCCGCAGTTTTTTACAGTTCTTTGAGTGTTCTAATACTGAAGTTTACGAGTTGCAAACTTTATGTTCACAATCTTTCTATTTAAGAAGGCTTTATTTTCAGTTTTCTTTCTCTCACAACTTCATTTCAATTAGTAGATATGGAAGGAAAATGCTGAAATCTCACAGTGAAAAAAGAAATTTTGAATTGTTTAGAAATTTTTGTTTCTCCCGATCTGGGGTAGTTGAAGTTATGATAATTTTATTATTTTCTGACTGATTTTTACTTGTTTTTATTGTGTTAGATACATATACCAAATTTGATATAATAGGAAGAATGTACAAAAAGAACTGCTTTGTACAAAGAAAGAATTATGTGTTAGAGGCATTTATGAGTAAATAGGAAGAAAACAAGCTTAAGTAATTGCTGTAAAGATCTTGTTGATATAAGTCATTGTTCAAAATTGTGATGGATGGGTGCATCTGGTTGTTAGTATTCAGTATGCATACCTATAGTTAAAAGTATTGTAGAAAATGACATAAATGGAAAATTAATAATTTTGTTTTCTATTAATTGAATGATAAAATTATACCACCATATATACAATATCTATTAAGATAAAGAAGATAATAAATTATAATAAAGAAAAAGATATTTACTTTTAAATTAGGAAACCCAAGTTGGAAAGTTAGATTTTCTAATATTACACAATAAAACTAAATATGGTAACTTTGAAAGAAATTCAATATTCCCTCTCAAGTTGGGTTGTATATGTTGTACATACCCAACTTGTTACATAATCTTCAAAGTTAGGACCTGGTAGTGTCTTTGTCAAGATATCGACAAGTTATTCTCTAGATGGAGTATAAATCAGTTTCACTTATAATTTTTCAATTTTTTCTGTCATGAAATGCTGATCAATCTCTACATGTTTAGATCTGTCATGGTGAACAAGATCATTTGCAATGCTAATTGCAGCTTGATTATCACATTTGAGCTTTGCTATATTCTCGAATTCTAATACCAATTCGGTCATGACTCGGCTTATCCAAATTCCTTCTCACATAGCCATAACTAGGGCCCTTAGTTTTGTTTCAACACTACTTCAGCAAACTGTGTCTTGTTTTTACTTTTCCATGTTACAATGTTTCTCCAAACTTCTAAGTAATGTGTTGTTGTTGACTTTCGATCTATATGACTTTCTATCCAATTTGCATGAGTAGAGAGTTATATCCATGTTTTCATTTTTTTGATTAATAGTCTTCAACCTGGAGTCATTTTAAGATATTTGAGAATACGGTACAGGGCTTCCATGTGTTATTTCACGACTTGATTCATAAACTGACTTACTACGCTTACTTCAAAATTAATATTAGGTTGAGTATGGGCAAGATAAATGAGTTGTCCTACAAGACGTTGATATCTCCTTTTGTCTATTGGTGTCCTTTCTTTTTCACATTTTAATTTTTTGTTAGGATCCATCGGTTTGTTTGCGTTAATATCCTAGCATTCCTGTTTCTTTGAGTGGATCCATGATATAGTTATATTGAGAGACAAATATTTCATTCTTTGACGGAGCCACTTCTATTCTTATGAAATAGCAAAGAGAGCCAAGATCTTTTATTTCAAATGCTTCTGCTAAAGACGGTTTAATTCTTGATAATTCTTCCTTATAGTCTCTCGTCAAAATAATGTCATCCACATAGATAATGAGAATGGCTAGATTCTTATTAGGAGAGTGCTTTACAAATAGTGTATGATTAGCTTGACACTGCTTAAACCCTTGTATTTTTACTGACGGTGACAAACGACTAAACCATGCTCACGAAGATTGCTTCAATCCATACAGTGATTCAATAATTTGCATACCTTATTATTAGTATTGCCTATTTGTAACTCGAAAGAATTTCCATGTAGATTTCCTCTTCAAGATTTCCATTTAGGAAAACATTTTTTATATCAAGTTGATGAAGAGGGTGGCTAGTCCATGTTAGCTGCTAACGAAAGGAGTATTCAGATGGTATTGAATTTTGCGACATGATCGTAGGTCTCCTGGTAGTTAATATCGTAAGTTTGAGTAAAACCTCTTGCTACCAATCGAAGCCTTTCAATACTTCCATCAACTTTGTGTTTGACGATGAATAGCCATTTATAGCCCGGTACCCTTTTTCTGGTGGAAGTATACTAATAATCCATGTTCCATTCTTTTCTAAGGCCGTAATTTATTCTCGAACAGCTTGTTTCCAACCCGGGTGCTTTAAGACCTCCTCAATGTTTGTTGGAATTTTTATATTATTCAGTTTTGTGGTATAAGCTTGGTATGATTTTGAAAGTCCTGCATATGATATAAAATTCATAATCCGATGTTGAGTAGAAGTTCAAGTACCTTTCCTCAAAGCAATTGGAAGTTCCAGCTACTTTGTAGTTTGAATATTTTCAGCTTCTTTCTTTCCCAGCCCATTTTTTTTCTTTTGTGTTACTCTCTACAGTTCTTGAGTTCAATTTAGAATCTTGAACAACTTTGAGATGTGCTATGGATTTAATCTCTCTTTGAGGTTGCTCTTCCTGTCTAAGATGAATCTCTTTATTATTTGGTTGAGGGTTAGGTATGCTTGAACTAGGAATTTTACATAGAAACTTATGAGTAGTAGTGTCAGGCTCAATACTAATGATTGGTTTTTGAATTGGATTGTTTGGGTCGTCTGTGAGTTTTCTATCAAGGAATCCCAATTCCAAAGATAAAGTCTTTTTTTAATTCTCTCCATGAAGTTCACATTTGGGAAAAAGAGGTTATTCTACGAAGAAGGTCATATCTATTGTTTCAATTTTCTTCATGGTAGTAGGACACATACACTTGTAACCTTTTTTATTCCCAGAATAATTGATAAATACACTGTGGATTTTGGATCAAGATTGTTTCTATTTTGAGGGTACACATGAACAAATGCGGGACATCCGAATATTTTGAAAGAAAGATCAAAGGAATGGGCAAGAGCATGTCAGGGTGGTGTTTTGATTAGAGCTTGGCACGAAGTTTCAAATTTTAGGACTCGATAGGGTAATTTATTTATGAGATATGTAGAGGTGAGAATAGATTCTCTCCACAAGTATTTAGGAACATTAGTCAAAAACATGAGAGAATGAGCGACTTCTAGTAGGTTTCATTCTTTCTTTCAGCCACTCCGTTTTGTTGGGGTGTGTTGACACGAGAACTTACTTGGATAATATCTTGTTTTGACAAGTATTCACTAAGAGGGAATGAGAAGTATTTTTGGGCATTGTCTGATTTTAAAAGTAGGATTTTGACATTAAATTGGGTCTGGATTATGACATGAAAAGATTGACATATTCTATGAATTTCATATTTTTCTTTCATAAGATATACCCATGTGAGTCGGGTATGATCATCTACAAAGGAGACGAACCATCGTGCCTCATAATATTTTTCACTCGAGAGGATCACCAAATATGACTGTGAATTAATGTAATGGTTTTGATGGTTTGTAAAGTATACTTAGATAAGCAGATTATGTGTGTTTTGCAAGTTGACAAATCTCACAGTGAAAAGAATTTGGGCTTTTATTGATAAACAAATAAGGAAATAATCTTTCAAGATAGACAATGTTTGGATGACCTAACAGATAGTGATATAACATGATTTCACTATCTTTATTGACACTTGAATCAAAGACATACTTGAAACTGGAATGATGAGAACATTGATTTTTGGAGAGGACACAACTTGAGATAAGAGTTGTCTTAGGTTGAAAAGAAATAAAGTCCTTAGCACATCTCCACACTGCCATTCTTCCTCTTCAAGCCCAATTCTTGAAAGATGCATATATTTGGAAAAAATTTAGTAAAGCGTTATCACGTGTCTACTTGCTAATGGATATCAAATTGCAGTCAAGTTTAGGAACATGAAGTATAGATTTAAGACAAATTTGGGGAGGGATTTTAACCAAACCAATAGCCAATTACAGCAACTTCTGACAAAGAGTCCGCAATGGGTATTGTAAGGTTGGATTTGCATGGTTGATAATCATGAAAAAGATACTTATCTCCAGTCATATGGTCCGATGCTCCCGAGTCAATGATCCACTGTTTTCAGTTTTTGGTTTTAACAGAAAATGCATGAGGTGTATTACCTTCTTGTGCATGCATAATCGTAGATGGTTGAGGAGTCATGTGGAGGTTGTTGTTGAGTAACCTTTGAAGTACTTCAAGTTGTTCCTTAGTGAAAGGGCTTGATTCACTATGAGGGAATGATTGTTCCTCCACTGTTTTTACTGAATTTGCACGATTTTCTCTAGCAAAATTGGGCTTTGAAGGTTTCCAATTTGCTACTTTCTCGCGTAGCTTCCAATATGTATCCTTTGCGTGACTCAGTTTAGCACAGTGATCACAACATGGTCTTCCTTTCTTCTGACAACTATCTTGATGTTGAGATTGTGAGTTACGGACCACAAGAGCATATCCTTCCACAATTTGAGGAGAGTTTGAATACCCATCCTCACCTTTTTCCTGCTTTCCTCCCGATGGACCTTAGGAAAAGCTTCCTGAAGGCTTGGAAATGGCTTAGTTCCCATCACTCTATCTCGAACATCATCAAGATTTTTGTTTAATCCTAAGAGGAATTTAAATGTTCTCTTTTTCTCCACAATCCTCCTATACAACGCAACATCTTCATAGCACTTCCATTCATGTTTTTCGAATGTGTCAAGTTGTTGCCTATGGCGAGTGAGTGTGCTAAAATATTGTGTCGCCAAGAGATCATTCCGTGGTAGATCATAAAAAATTGACTCTATTGCAAATAGTTCTTATGTATTTTGGTTTCTCAGACTGCTTCTCAAATTTCTTGTGCTTTCTCGTATAGAAGAAAGTTTTCCTCAATATCTCCATTCATTAAGTTGATAAGCCATGACACAATAGATGATTTTCAACCTTCCACTTCTTATAGTATAGGTCAGCCTTTGTTGGTGTTGAAATTTCTCCAGTAGATAGTCTTGTTTGCCTTTGCCACAAATAAATATTTTGATAGACTAAGACCATTGAAGAAAATTTTGATCGTTGAGTTTGTGATTTGTGATGAAAACAACTACATTCTCAAAAGTTTCACGAATTTTGCTCTGGATGAGAAAAGCTTCATGATGTAGCTAGAGTTTCAAATGCCATATTGTGTGCAACTCAGAGGAGATAGCGATGAGAGTTTGAGAGATCGAGAGGAGTACTCGATTGAGTGCAACGAGAGGTAGTGCGAATGACAATATGACTAAGATAGCGATTAGATTGTCTGTGTTGGTGCGAACTCTGTTGTCGACACTAGAGGAGATAGATTCAGCGACGGTGGGTAACCAGAGAGATGATTATTCCGGTGCGTGTAACTGGAAGAGAAACGTGAGTGTGTGTAACCGGAAGAGAAACGTGAGTGTGTGTAACCAGAAGAGAAATGTGAAAACCTGCTTTGATAACATGTAGAAAATGACAGAAATAGAAAAACAATAATTTTGTTTTCTATCCATTAAATGATAAAATTACAACACCATATATATAATTTCTATTAAGATGAAGAATGTAATAAATTCTAACAAAGAAAAAAATATTTACTATTAAATTAAGGAATTCAAGTTGAAAAGTTAGACTTCATAATATTACAAAATAGATCTAAATATGATAACTTTGAGGGAAATTCAACAAATATAAACAATTAAATTTTTAAACAATAAACAATAAAACTAATTTTAACTTTAGACTTTTGAGATTGTTGATATTTTATTATGGTTTCAGAAAAGGAGATCCCAAGTTTCAATCCGTGCATTGTCGAAAGTTGTTCCATTCAAAAAGTTATACTCACGTGTAAATACCAACAAAAAAAATTTGTGTACATGTGCAGGTCGTGTTGAGAATACAAAAGATCAAATTAACTTCGAGATTGTTGGCAATTTGTGGCCTATGAAAACTTAATTTGCTTAAGATGTTACTTTCTTGATATCAGAATTGGAGTGCAGTTTCATGCCTGCAGTTATTCTTCTGTAATGCCTGGGGATTAAAGCACTTTTCCTTTTCTTTCACAATTGTACATTCTTTTCTTATTAATGGATTTTACAGTCGATGAAAGAAAAAACCCATCAGAAATGGAGTGCAGTGCTACAGGTTCTCCTATTAGCACGCACAAGGGTGACCTTAGAATATTAGTTTCCATTTAATTTATTTGTGCGTAGATACATATAGTTTCTCGATGTGTTTTTGTCTTTTTTTTTATTCCGAAAGGATGTTGGTATTCCATGCTGTATTACTTTTTATGTCCAAACTTAATATCTACTATTTTTGCTTCAGGGTGATTCCATACAGAGAGATGCATCCTGCTGCTTACAGGCTTTATATGGAACTCCTCAAAAGACATGTACTTTTGTTATCATCTCAAACTGATGAACTCATTTACCAATCGTAAGTCTGGATTTTTAATATCTTTTATTTACTGTTGGACACTAAGTGATCATCACAAGCTAGCAACTGTTATTTCTCTAGTTGGTCTTTTCAAATTTGCAAACCACAGTTCAAGATTTAAGTTTATGGGTATTCCAAAAATTAATGGGAGCTATTTGTGTTTGTTGTTACTGGTTATCGGTTCTAATATTGTCATATTTCTTCCTATTTATTGCTCCACCTTTTTTTTCAAAAAAAAAAAAAATAATAATAATAATATGCAGCACTGAATTACTCTGACCTTTCAGTTAAGTATTATGAATCTCTTCCTTTGTGGATTGTATGTAGCATGAGTTAATGGCGTTATTTACTTGGACAGTTTTATTCATATTGAAAATGATGCTGACTGGGTAGTGGAGGTTTTTTTCAGTCAGTTAAGTTGTCTTCTAGAGCAACCATTTTTCCAAAGGCTCTACTTCATACCCTTGCCCATCTTTAGCTGGATAACACATTTGATTCTTTTAAATGAAGATCAAATTTATTGAAAATATTTTAGCCTTTGGATATAATGATTCATCTCATTTTATTGCAATTTGATTCTTATCTTCTTTATGTTATGATTAAGAAGGCGTTCATGAATTCCTTTGATGCGATTACAGGACCATGACATCGATTGACGAAGTTCTTCATCTTTCTCATATCTTTGGTGTTCAATCATGTGAACCAGGGGTTCTTCTAGTTGAGTTTGTCTTTTCAATTGTATGGCAGTTACTTGATGCATCTCTAGATGATGAGGGATTGATGGATCCTACCGGAGAATATAAGTCTAGATGGCATATTTTACATCAAGATATGGATGTTGACGGTGAAGATTTAGTCATTGAGAAGAAAACTGAGAGAAGTGAGGCACTGCACAAAGAAAACACCCCCTTAGCTATTGAGATGATTGGAGAATTCCTACAAAACAAGAAAACCTCGAGAATTCTGTTCCTGGCACGTCAAAATATGTAAGCATATCTCTTTTTTCTTTGGTCATGTTTGCTTTCTTGAATAAGAAAAAAATCAATGGAATGAGAGCTGATTCATTGATTTATGGTATTTACTTGAACTATAATGGAATAAAGATTTAGTCTCACCATTTTTACAGTGGCAACAGTTCACTTTATTCCTCAACAAAACCAGTTCATTTGACCCTATCTAACAAAATCTTTTGCATGTTACATTCACATTGTCAACTGAATTTGTTGTTTGTACCATATCCTTATTTCATGGTTGGAAGTCGAGAATTTTATTTGTCAAATCAGAAAACCAAGGTCTGGATTTGAGGATTCTACTTGATCTTTGGCTTTTTGGTTTTAAATTGGGGATGTAAAATTTTTTGTATCTTGAGGTCTTTTCTGAACTAGAAATTGAAATTTCAAGTGTGAAGTTTCTACCAAAACTATTTAAGGAATGGAGTTCGAGAAATTTTGTCTCCCAATCAATAGCATTAATCACATTTACTACTTGTTCTTTATGTTAATATTTCTTTCATTCTTACTTTCCAAGAAAAAAAAAGTAAACATGCCCTTAATTTTATGTCTGTAAGGAAAAGAGAATGATAATTATAATTCTCTAGTTCGTAATTCATAAACAATTTCAAATATTGCAAAATTTGAGCAAACAAAAGTGAATCCTAAGGCTTTTTGATACCCAAAAGTTCGTTTGGTAATTTATTCAAAGTTAGAACTTTAATTATGTACTAATTTTAGTACCAAATTGATAATACTTAATTGTTTGACTATTAAGATGTTTAAATGTTTGTTTGCTTTTTTATTTGTGAAGTAACACTACTTCTTTTGGTCTTTCTATACGTTGTTTATTAATATGTTTTTGACATTGAAATAGTTTAGAGATAATTGGTTCACTTTGAAGAATCGGATGCAGAGACGAACAACAGTTTCTGAATTGAATTTCTTATAACTGTTTCGAGGAAGATGTTTGCGATTTCAAAAATAGTTTTTTTTTTTTCTAAGAAAGATGTTTGAATTTCTTTTTTTTTTTTTTTTCAAAAATAGTTATGCTTGTTGTGGAGTTGCCAAAATGGAGGATAAGAATATTGTCTAAACAAGTTAAAATAAACAAAAACATCAATTAACGGTAGGACCTACCAATTTGAAAGGACAAAGAAATAAAACTTCCTATACAACTTACGTGGAAAGGCAACGAAAAGATAAAAATTCCTATACAATCATGAAACTTATCTTGAGAAAGAAGTTGAGTCAATTCCAATGAAAGTGGACTGGATTGATAATAAAATTGGTGAAGTCATTAAGCAAAGCTGAATAATTATTAAAGAAAGGTAAACTATCATTTAGAAAAGGTATTTAACTTTTTTATCTGGTTTTAGGCCATCCCACTGGACAGGTTTCATTGAGGGACTAAAACTGCTTTCAGCAAAGTCAGCAGTTTTGAGGAATTCAAAACTTGTAACACCAGATGTCCTACTATATTTAACAGCTGATAAATGTGAAAATTTTTCTGGAAAAGTCGAAGTAATTTCAAGGCCAGGGTCTCATGCTGTTATGGCTTCTAGTTTACTGTTTTCTTCTGCTGGTCAGTCTGTTGGAGCTAGTTGGTCTTCACTTTGGATTCCAATTGATTTATTTTTGGAGGATGCGATGGATGGATCAAAAGTGGCAGCATCTAGTGCTGTTGAACATCTAGCTAGTATGAGTTAGTTGTATTTTTACTTTACCTAGTTATTATACAATTATAATATTTTAAATAGTATGGCTAAGAAGTATCACATCTGCAGGTCTGGTTAAGGCTTTGCATGCAGTTCATGGGACCTCCTGGCACGATGCATTTTTGGGTTTATGGATTGCATCTCTACGGCTAGTTCAAAGGGTAGGAATGAGTAACAACTTGATATATATCGCTGATCATCTGTTCATTCGCTCTATATAATTGAAAGCACTCGTACTAGACATGGTTCTGGGTGCTTAGGTTTCAGTTAGGCAAACATTTTTTTTATTCTAAGGACATATTTGCTAAGTCGTGAAGGTCTTATTGTGTTATTTCCCCTGGAATATTGTTTGAAAATGTTATCGTTTGCATATAATTGATTAAAATGTTAATATCTTGAAGAAGTTTTTTTATTACTATGTGTAGTTTTCTCATGAACCAAAACTATGTTAATTATTTTTCCATCTCTTAGGAAAGGGATCCTAGCGAGGGTCCTGTACCTCGCTTGGATACTTGCTTGTGCATGTTATTATCTATAACAACGCTTGCCATTACTAGTATTATTGAAGAAGAGGAAGGTGAACTAATGGAGGAAGCTGACCGTAGCCCAAGCAATCGAAAAAAGGATAATCAAGAATTGGGAAATTGCCGCAAGGATTTAATTACAAGCTTACAGCAATTGGGGAATTATGATGCCTTGTTGTCTCCACCTCAATCTGTTTGTTCAGCTGCTAATCAGGCTGCAGCAAAAGCAATTATGTTTGTTTCAGGTCTTGGAGTTAGTAATGGGTACTACGAGTGTGTTAGTGTGACTGACATGCCAATAAACTGTTGTAAGTGCTATTTAATAAACTGAAAATTCTTTGAAGGATTTATAAGTTTGTAGAATTTACCACTGAAAGTAGAGTCTGATATGCATTTGCCATGCTAGTATTGACAATTCTCTGCACATTCTTGGTGTGGTTATTTATCTTTTATTGAATTTTCCTTTTATATTTTATGTTAAAAGATACTCTGCTCCAATGGAGGGTGACGACTATTCTATGGGGAAACTATCGTTGAGAAATCTTTTTCTTCATGTCCTAACAAATGTGGTTTATCTTTCACTTAACATGAGAAGTTTTTCTAGTTATTTGAGTTTATTATCCCTTGCTCTTTATTCGATTCTGCACTTTCTACTTTTCTTACATACTTGCCCTTATATATTTTCTGATTAAAGAACCTTTCACAAACAAATCATTTTTATCTCGTGTTAAGTTCCTGTATATATGCCTTTTACTGCGATGACTACTACTGATTATAGGCTGTCTTACATCTTGTGTTTCCTTGTAGCTGGAAACATGTGGCATTTGATTGTCGAGGCTTGTATTGCCAGGAATCTACTTGATACGTCTGCCTACTTCTGGCCGGGCTATGTGAATGTACGCATAAGCCAAATGCCTCGTGGTGTTCCCAATCCTTCTTGTTGGTCGTCTTTGATGAAGGGATCCCCTCTAACTCCATCAATGGTGAATGCTTTAGTTGCAACACCAGCTTCTAGGTATATTTTAGTTTTGTTATCATTTAGTTGCGTTTTACCACAAGCTATAACTTCTGCTTGGATTACATCTTTCAAACGCTAACTAGTACGTCCCACCAACATTGAAATCAATGTATATATTGGACTTCATTTCCGTGAAATCAATGTGTATATTGGATCTTCATTTCCTTAAAAAACCTTTTTTTTTCATATTTTAGGTTCTTCAACCTCTTATTAGAACCATCTCTAGTCAAGTGATACTTGATGAAACATTGAAAACTATTTACTACATAGATGATTAATGCTGAGTTCTTTATTTAAGCTGTCACTGCTAAATGCTAAAAGTGCGTTATTCCTGTTATCCTTAAATTTTTTTCTTAGTAATAACTTCTGAAATACACAAGCGCCCTTCAAATTCTTTTCAACTTCCTCATCTAGAACTTTGGTGCAAGATAGGTCAAGAGTAGAGAATAAAATGGATTTTTAGTGAGGGGTCTAACATTTCCATGGTTTTTTTAGCAGGAGCTCATTCATTTTGTAACAAGATAAAATGAGACCTGTCATGAGAAAGGATTCCATTCAACAGCATATACTGTTTTTTTTTTTTTTTAAATAGCTGCTCCATACACTTCCCTCTCCACTGATTCCAAATGCTTGCTCTTCATGAACTATCACTCAATAAAACATCATTCTCAGAAGTAAAATAATGTTACGTAGCTAAATTAGCAGCACACCTGCTTTCTGTTTTCACCATTATGAGAAGACTATTTCTCTCACATTGATTCCTTTCCCTAGAACATCCTCTGCTATATACCTAGGAGTCTAGTTGTGGCCCACGTTAATGGAAATTAAATTTCTAGGCTTATTTATTGCTCATTTGGAGATTAAAAATGACATGTTCCAGTGCTATATTGACCATTTGATGAACCAATTTTTTCTGTAATTTTCTTACCATGATCCAAGCCTCTGTTACACTTGTGTTGTTCGTGAGTTAGGTATTTGAGATACTTTTTCATGAAAATTAATTCAGGGGTATAGCAACTTTTCCTCTAATTGATAAGAAACAAATTTGTTGGAATTAAATCTGATGTGCAACTAAATTAAGCTTGTGAATTTGATGGAAGCTTAGCAGAGATTGAGAAGATATTTGAGATTGCATTAAATGGATCAAATGAGGAGAAGATATCTGCTGCTACCATTCTTTGTGGGGCATCAATCATTCGAGGCTGGAACATACAGGTCATTTGAAGATTTATGATATGCTTGCAATTGTGCATGTCTGTGGCCTGCTTCTTTCATTTTGGCTGAATTTTCATCTGCAATGATTGTAGGAACACACTATTCTTTTTATAGCAAGATTGCTATCACCCTCAGCTCCTGCAGATAAATCTGAAAGTGATAGTTATTTGGTCAGCTGTGCTCCATTTCTATATGTTCTTCTTGTTGGAATATCGTCAGTAGACTGTGTTCAGATTTTCTCCTTGCATGGCTTGGTAGGTTGCACCTGCTACCCAATCTTTTTTATAACACTCGCAATTTAGTCTTTTTGAAAAGTAAATTTACCTGTAGGATAGATGGTGATGACAGAAAATGGGAGTAAATATTTACACATAAAGGGTGAGTATTTGGACCGCGATTGACATTTTCTGGGGTGAATACGAATGAAATGCCGAATGTTCTAATTTCATATTTTTAAGAGGTCCGTAAGAGATACCTTGCTTGGCTTGAATTGTGGTGGGATGTAATTTTGGATAGATTTACCATTGATAGTATAGAAAAATCTGGAGTCAATTATCTTATAAGAAGACAATAATTATAATTCGGAGTCAACCTGGCTATATGATGGAAATTTGGGTACACACTTCAATGCGTATATACAATCATCTTGAATAGTTTCTTTTTGACTTTTATAAGCGAAGCTTTGCCTATTTGATGGACGATTCTGATTTATGTTTCAACTTGTTATGCCATTTGATGCCAGATTCCACTCCTTGCTGGTCAATTGATTCCCATCTGTGAAGTTTTTGGTTCTGCTGCTCCCAATGCTTCATGGACACTCACAACGAGGGATGAGATCTCTTGCCATGCTGTATTCTCAATTGCATTTATGCTTCTTCTTAGATTATGGAGGTTTGATCACCCACCTCTAGAAAATGTTAAGAAAGATGGGCCACCAATGGGTTTACAACTCACTCCCGAATTCCTTTTGTTGGTTCGAAACTCTCAGTTTGCAACATTCGGAAATTTACCCAAGGACCGACTTAAAGCTGGAAGACTTTCAAAAATTTTATCTTTTCCCATGGAACCATTATTTATAGATTCTTTTCCAAAACTGAAGATCTGGTATCAGCAACATCAACAATGTATTGCATCTATTCTTTCTGGTCTCGTGCCTGGAACCCCTGTTCATCAAATTGTCGATGCCCTTCTAACAATGATGTTCAGGAAAATAAATAGACCTGGTCAGCCGTTGAACTCAACATCCTCAGGGAGTAGTAACCTCTCTGGTTCTGCTACTGACGACATCAATAATAAGCTTAGAGTGCCTGCATGGGATATTCTGGAAGCAATTCCCTTTGTACTTGATGCTGCTCTAACTGCATGTGCCCATGGGAGGCTTTCACCTCGTGGACTGGCTACAGGTTGGTTAAAATTCTCCAAATAATAACATATGATTGAATTTGCAAATTGAATCATTCATGCGGAGACTGATATATTATAGAAATCGTTCAAAAACTGCTAGTGATATTCAAAGTTGGCTAAACTACATATATCTTTTGAAGAGGAATGTTTCTCCAACAACTATTTGTTACTATATTTTAGGGTAATTAACAAAAAAAATTTAAAACTATAAGATCATTCACAAACTATATTTGATAACAAAGTCACTATTAAATTATGTTTCATTAACAAAATAATTCTCAACAACCTCCCTCTCTTGATGAGCGTGGTCCCACTATCTAGCTTTTCGTTTTCGAGAGTTTTTGAGTTGGGCTCCTGCTACAGAGAACAAAATAATGAGTACGAGCCTGCACTTAAATATTAGGCTTCTACTCCAGAAAACTAAAGATGAGAGAGAGTCTGCACTTAACAAATCGTCACTGCAAAGTTGGCTATCACAGAAAACATACCAAACAATATCAGATATTTCTGAAAGTTTTACCACATATTCATCATTTCATGGGAATCTAATCTGCAAAATTTTGTGATTTTTCAAAACTTATGATTTATTTTAATTTATTACGTCTTCTTTATACGAAATAATTAATTAAAAGTACATATATCATATAAAAATTATGAAATTTCTCTATAGACTTTTCTTATATTCCTAATTAGAGTTGCAAAAGGAAAATACAAATTGGTTTGCAAAAAGAACATACGTATGTCATCAAAAAATTAGGGAAGCGAGCTTAAACCGATTAGCCATAGTTTAAGGTAAAATTTGGTGGCTTCTTTTTGCAAATCTAATTGGCAGTATAAGAAGAGTATATTGTCAAATTTGCATAATTTTTAAATGACACTTTTAATTTTAATGAATTATTTTGTAAAAAAACGTAATAAATTATAATAAATTGTATAACTATGGAAAATCACGAAAGTTTGGAGATTATCGTCCCATGAAATAGTGAATATGTGGTAAACATTTGAGGCAAATCTGATACGTTTGACATGCTTTTTGAATAGTCAACTTTGTGAGTGATGATTTGTTCTCGGAGCGGGGGCCCACACTTTAAGTGCTGACTCCCACTAGAGCGGGAACTCGCTATTCAAGAGCAGACTCCTGTATTTAAAAAATTTACAGAACATTATACTGTAATAGCCCGTTGAAAGTTCTTTAGTTAATGCAGCATAATTTAAGAGTGAATTTGTTAATAAATATAGTTTAAAAATGAATTTATTAATGATCATATAATTTAAAACTTTTTTTGTTAATTATTTTATATTTTAGACTAAAGTTGCTTGATAACTTAAAATATTTGGGTTTTTGGTAGTTAACTGCATGAAATGTGAATTTTTTGTTTTTTCATATCTATTATACTTAGACAGGTCATAAACCTTAGTGAAGATATTGATTGCCAAAGGAATTCTTTCAAGAAGGAGAAACTTTACTACTGAGAAGTAGCCATGTTTCTTTAATCGGAGAAAAAACAAATAATGTTCTATATTATGATATTTGGAGATATAGTCTCTCACTTCCAATGTAAATCTAATCTTATTGATAGAATCTAGATCGATTCATATTTGAATCACAATAATTAATACTTTTATTATTCAAAACAACAAAGAATTACAAATATTTTGGAACGTCGAGACACTAGACAATCTCTCCTTGGCTTTCAAAACCCTCAAATCTTCTTGATTTTTCTTCACAAAATACTCACCAACTATAACTAGTCTTCCTATGATAGACAGCTTACAACTAACATCCGAATAACTACCTCTTCTAAATTCATTTAACCACCAAATTTACTAACTTCCCTTTGTTAACTTTCCAACAAATGTAAATGCTAATGGTGACTTATCATTTATCAGGCTATAAAATCGTAAGATCAATATCAAAAGCCTATACTTACTCTTGAATCAAGACACTCAATAGTATTGCAAAAACATCGATGTTTAACAAAATCTTCCTTTTCATGTTGGAATCGTGATTTTTAATTACATTGGTCTAAAGCCATCAAATTGAATAGAAGCTTGGACGTGGCCGGTTCTGAAATATGACCGCGAAAACTTGTTTAATTCTTATTTTAGGACTCAAAGACCTTGCTGATTTCCTTCCAGCCTCCTTGGCAACCATCGTCAGCTATTTCGGAGCTGAAGTAACACGTGGTGTATGGAAGCCAGCTTTCATGAATGGAACTGATTGGCCTAGCCCTGCAGCAAATCTGTCCTTAATTGAGCAACAAATAAAGAAGATCTTGGCTGCAACAGGCGTTGATGTCCCTAGCCTCCCTGTTGGTAAGCTATTCTATCCTGTACTGATGGTAGTTTCCATTGCGCTTGATTGTTACTATTACTTTGAGGACATAATTTTTGAATCCACTATATCTCTGTGAACTAGCTATTTGAAATTCATACCAGTAACTTTACCTATTGGAGTTGGATGCAAAATATTATATTTTTATTTTTTTTATGGGAAATAATATTTTTATTGATGTGAAAGATGTACAAAGAAATGAGATTAAGATATTCTCTTTTTGCAAAAGAGTAAGAAATACAAATTAAGATTTTGTTGTCATTCCAACTGGACACACCAAAAAGACAAGTCCAAAAGTGCTCACTAGTATATGCCTATTTTTCAAGGAAGAAATATTATGATACGTTTGAGTTTGTTCATTGCCTTAATGAAGTAGCGCCATTTGCATGAAGGTTTTATCATTTTTCATTGGCTTTGATCAATTAACATGTTATTACATTGGAAATTTCCTCATCTTGATAGATATTTACTGTCTTGTGATATATATATATCTAGAAATGGATTGTTTTTAAATGTAATGTCCAGTGTTGTGTATAATGGGAGGATGAAAAGAGAAAACTAAAAGACGAGTTGGTAATGAACGTAAAGAAGTTTCTTGTCCAATAAACAAGTATACTGTTATGGGCTCAAAAACTGTTCTTTGGCAGGTGGCTCATCTCCAGCTACTCTTCCATTACCCTTGGCTGCCTTAATAAGCCTCACAATTACCTATAAACTAGATAAGGCCACAGAACGCTGTCTCACACTTGTTGGGCCATCCTTGAATTCCCTTGCTGCGAGTTGCCCTTGGCCCTGCACTCCTGTCATGGCCTCATTATGGACCCAAAAGGTGAAGCGATGGAGTGACTTCCTTGTGTTTTCATCTTCTCGTACGGTATTTCAACGAAGTAATGATGCTCTAATCCAGCTGCTTAAGAGCTGCTTTCATTCAACTCTTGGTTTGAACACATCCCACATTCACAGCAATGGAGGCGTGGGTGCTCTCCTTGGCCATGGCTTTGGCTCACACTTTTCTGGTGGGATTTCTCCGGTTGCACCTGGAATTCTTTATCTGCGTGTGCATCGGTCTGTAAGAGATTGTTTATATATAGCAGAGGAAATAGTCTCCCTTCTAATGCTTTCTGTTCGAGACATTTCAACCGGTGGGTTACCAAAAGATAAAGCAGAAAGATTAAAAAAGAATAAGTCTGAGATGAGGTATGGAGAAGTTTCTTTAGCTTCGGCGATGATTTGGGTCAAGGTTGCAGCTTCACTCGCAGCATCGTTGGTTTGGATATCAGGTGGGTCAGCTCTGGTTCTATCTCTGATCAAAGAGACCCTTCCTTCTTGGTTTCTATCAGTTGAGAATGCTAAAGATAACCAAGGACGAGATTTTGGAGGCATGGCTGCCACTCTTGGCGGCTATGTGCTAGCTTATTTTGTTGTCTTCTGTATCACCTTTTCTTTTGGTGTAGACTCAAACTCTCCTGCATCCAAGCGGAGGGGGAAAATTCTCGGGGCGCACATGGACTTTCTGGCAAGTGCTTTGGATGGTAAAATAACTCTTGGCTGTTCCGAGGCGACTTGGCGGGCTTACGTGTTGAGCTTTGTCAGGCTGATTGTGGATCGGCCACTATTGTGGTTGGAGGAGGTTGAGTTGGATGTTCTTAAGAGACTGGCCAAGGGATTGAGGCAGTTGAATCAGGAGGCTTTGGCTCTTTCTTTGCTCCAAAAAGGTGGTTTGGGTGCTATGGGCGCTGCAGCTGAACTCATTATGGAAGGTGGATTCTGAAGTATGGATCACCTCAAACTCTAGAGCTTTGATTGATCTAACTCCTCCTGTATAGCAAGCAGCAGTATAGTATTGTTTGTTAATTATAAATTATGCAAGCATAGGTTTCTGTATTTATACAATTATTTAGTCATTTTTCTGGCCCTCTTCTAAATTAGTGTTTCTCTTTAAGAGCTCAATGAGAGCCTTTTCCACCTTCTGAATTTTAATGTGCTACATCTGGAAAGAGCTACCACTGTTGCCGAATAAACATCTCGTGGGTATCGAATTTTGCCTCTAGGAAGTTCTTGTATTCAAATGAAATATTCAATATCATTATCTTGACCGAGTAGATGTCATTAATCCACTATTATTCGAGGGAAACAATGAATTTGATCAAATACGGCCACCACTTGATGCGTCGGTTGAAGCTCTGTCAGATATGGCCATATTAACTTGCAGTGGCAGTTTAGTCCTGACCCTCAAAGAGGTAAACACAGACATGCAATCATAAATTCTGATTAAAAAGCTAATATATTTTTGAAAAATTGACAAATTTACAAGGAATTTACAGCAGGTTTTCCAAAATATATGGCCTACAAATATGTGCAGCAAGCAACATTACAAATGGGGAAAAGAGTAGTGCCTCACTCGCAGCAGCTGATAGCTTCAAAAAGGGCACAACTGTTGGCCTTCACTTTGTAAGCAATCAATCCCTCCGTTTGCTCCATGACAGGCTCTCCGTTGCCGGAAAAGAATTCTGGGTATGGAAGAGCTGTGTCCACTAACCTATGCCATACAAAACCCTCCGAAGGCACTGGAAGAATAGCATCTTCTGGTTTATCATTTGCATTGAACACAAAAAATAAGTCACCTCTCAAATCCGAAATTTCAGATTGTTCTTCATCTGTCGTCTGTGACATGGCTAAGAATTTCGAGGATGGATCTTCCCATTTTGGAGGAGACTGATCACTTCCATACCAGTCTATGTTTTCTTCCCTCCAAAACTTTGTCCTTTGAAATAGGTCAGCCCTTCTCGATCGAAATGCACTTAGAAACGAAATAAACTGTGTTGTTTGGATGCCAAAACCGGTTTTCAGTGCATTCCAATCAAATGGGTTTCTGTCAGCGGCAGCAATTGAGCCACCAGAAGATTGGCCACACTCATCCCCCATGCTAAGAACAGGTACACCCAACGAAACATACAGCAGGAAGAGAAAATTTCGTATTTGCCGAACCCGTCTTTCAAGAACGTCCACTTTGTTGGTTGGTCCTTCTTCTCCACAATTCCAGCTTAGCTCCGCAGCCACTTCACAACCACTGAAGCTCACAAGATCCACCAATGGCAGACCATAGTTTTTAGCAATAAAATTGAAAGAAAACGCCGGGCCACGCCCGTTCGAGAATATGTCCCCGCTCCCACACAGTCGCGTAGCGAGATCACTAATCTGACCTTTGCCTCTCAAAAAGTCCCGAATGCCTTTGCAAAACTTTGTATTGATCTCTGCCCATCTCTTCCAATGAGGAAAACGCGGAGTTTCCATTGCTATCAACTTGTGTGGATCCCAAAAATCTGCAATGACTTTGGTTTTTGACAGTACTGGATCGAAAGCTATTGCTTCCACCAATGGAGGACGGGACAAGGATTCTCCATTACATCCTCGCAGTAGAGAAGAAGCATTTATGAAACAGAAACCATCGACATGAAACTCAGTCACCCAATACCTCAAACTATCCAAAATCATTTGTTGCACAACTGGAAAGTTACAGTTTAAAGCATTTCTAGCTTTTAAACTCACATCAACTGTTTGATCTCCAAAATAGTAGGATGAATCATCAATTCCTTGAAGAGCTGCATCTGCTGTATGAGTAAAAACAACTTCCAACAGAACCTCTATTCCATTGGCATGCAGTTCCTTCACCATCTCCTTCATTGACCTGATAGCAGATACAGGGCCACTAGATGGTCCATAAAGATTCATCGCCGAAAAGAAATTACAAGGGAAATACGGCCCCTTTTGGTCGTCAAATAAGAATATAGGCTCGAATAAAATTGCATTCACTCCCAAATTTTTGAAATGCTGCAACTTTTCTTTCACACCAGAAAAAGTCCCTGCAATTTCTGCAGACAGCTGACTAGACTTGTGTGCCGTAAAACGCATCACATTCAATCGGTACACTACTAGCTTCTCGATTGGTAACTTGGGGCAGATTAAACCATCCCAATCAAAAGCTGGTTCTTTGAATAATTGACCGAGATATTTTGGTACATTTGGATGATCATTCAAAGTGGATTTCCAAGTTATCTTCGAATATGGATCCAGAAAAATTCTCTTTTCATCCTCGCTTGGACGATTTGAAGATCCTTTGGATCGATAACCATAGTTGAAGAAATTCCAGGCACTTCCAAAGGATGCATGCCAAACATCGCCTGATCTGTTTACATATGGATCCAAGTCAAGCTCCAGCACTGGGATTTCTGCTTTAGAATCATTATACAAACATAAAACCACACCCTCTGCAGATCTGGAGAAAATCGAAAAATTCATGGAACCGTCACTGGAAAATGAAAGGCCCAATGGAAATGGCTGACCTCGTTGAAAACCAACTGGTACACAAAAATTTTTGCTCATGTGATTTCTGATTTCAAAATCGTTTGTTTTAGCATCTCCTAAAGTCTTTAACCGAAACGAGAGGTAAAAAGGCATCAGTTTTGCTTCAAAGACTAAATTAAGACTAAACCTGCCAGTTGAAGTCTCGACAAATGAGGATTCGGTGGTTTGGATTATACCATCCGGAGTTGATTTTTTTGAATCAGAAGGCACAAGATATGATGAATCAGACCTGAAAATCCCCCAACTCAATACAAGTTTACTACCATTTTTGCTTAACTGCAAGGACGAAACTTCAATAAAGACAACATACTGACCATTTTTCCTCCCAACAGAAACATGAACAAGATCACCAAACTCTGTCCTGAATAGATAAGGTGAGGCCTTTACGGAGTCTTCAACTTCTGTACTAGTAGTGGGTATCCTTTCACTTTGCTTGACGGAAGCCCCTGACATTGCATAGACCTTAAGGAGATTGTGGCGAGTAGTTTCCGTCACGCTTAGCATACTTTCTACGGCGATCCAGTTTCTTTCTGTTTCTGCTCTCCCAGACTGATGATTGATTTGGTTTTCATGATTGCTGAGTATAAGCTTGGAAGATTTAGTAGCTCTGCAGTTCACACAATTTGGCAGACCAAAGAGCGATGAAAGTAGAGTAGCCATTTATGGTTGCAGAAGAAAACAGGCTAAAGCGTCACAGGAATTGAGACTTCTTACTAAATTTCAAATAATCCGTCAATCAGACATGTTTGCGATTCTCAGATATTGGTGAATCTAGAAAGGCTGGATATCTAAAAGAAAAAGTTCGGATGAAGGATATTCCTTGCTCCTCGCGGGTCGTGGTCGATATTGAAGAAGATCGCGGATTCATGGTCATTACTGGGTTTCCTTCCTGCGATTTTTTCTGGGTATCGACGAATTTGTTCAAGACTTGAAGCAAATATCGTCGGACTCCTGGGATGGTTTCAATCAACTCAAACCAAGACAAGCTTCATCGTTCCTCCTCTCCTGTGAGCCCATCCACTAGCCAGGAGGTAGGCCGGGCTAGCCAAGCCAGCTCGTTGGCGAGCCCACATGTTTGGCTCGGTTCGACCTCAGAGGGCACCGTAGAAGATCATGGATGATAGCACTATGATGTGTGCTTTAAGATAAGTTGATCTTGCACGTTCTTTTGTGAAGCTGGTCAATCAGCGCCTACGCCTATGCCTTCGCCTTCGCCTTCTGATCGGGTTTTAGCCAACCAGTGAAAAGCATAAACTTGGAGTTGGCACTTGTTACAAGTTCTTATTCCCGTATCAAATACGAGGAATACACAACCTTTTTATGTAAGTACAACATGGAATCTCACAACTCAATCACATCTTGACATTGTCCCTCAAGTTGTTGAGGAATGGATATCTTTCATTCTCTCAAGTTGAATACAAGTTCTACGAAAGCTCGAACAGTTTAATTCATTTGTTAGAATATCGGCTACGCCGGTTTATGAATATGGAAGGTTCGGTTTTAACATGTTCTTCGTCGACGCCTTTGACTCGGAGTTTGTCTGCAACACTAATCATGCTCAAGGATGATAAGTTATGGTTTGAAATGTAAATGCTCATAAAAAAGTGCAAGTGTTGGAGACAAGGCAGATATTTCGGCTCCCTTATTTGCTTTATTGACACATTCGATTGAATTCCTGGTAAACCCTCGTCTTTTTCCAACACTTTGCAGAATCTATTTCCCTCAATCCGAGACCATCATGCCACGTGTACGGCCATATGAAATGTCCACGCTGTCAAATCAGGGAGATTTCAAACACCATATCAGATAAGGTGGTGTTGATTGAAATCTTCCATTTCCTCATCCTGATAACACCCTGGGCCCTTGCTTCACACGTGATCGATCGGCCCCACCTCGTAGGACCACACAGGCCGTCCATCTGGATTCGTACGACACGTGTCGAGATCTAAACCGGAGGAAGAAACAAAGTGGGGCCATCGTGTCTCCGAGTTCATCGGTAAAGCTGGCGCTGAGAGGGAGGAGTCGTGGAAGGTACGTTGAATGGGAATGCCACGGCCGGCAATGATATAAGGGCCGACATGTCGGATTGCTACCATTTGTGGACGACAATATGCCAATCCACGTGACGGTCAACTGGTCAAGAACCAAACAGAATAAGAATATAATTAATTATTATTATTTTTATTAAAAAAAAAAATCGAATTTTATTTAAAGAAAATAATAAAGTGGGCTAATAATTGAGTGTTAGAGGAAGAGATGGGAGTCGGTATCATAAAAAAGAAAGCATGATTTTTTATTTATTATTGCATGGCTCAGAATAATAAGCATAATGGAGTGTCACGTTCATTTTTAAAATAAGTTGTATTAATAAAATTATATAATAATGTTTGCCAACTCTCTCTCTCTCTAGTCTCTCTCTCTCTCTCTCTCTCTCTGTGTCCTTTCATTTTCTATTATTTTCAGGGAGACAAACCATGCACATACAAATCAGAAGCAGATCAAGTCTGCAATATAATTCACGAAAACTCCATTAATGGCGGCAATGTATAGACAGACATGGACGAGCCAGTTTGGCGTTGAAGAAAGTTTGGAAGATAAGTCTTTTTCTGCTCTGTTCTTCTTCTTCTAGCTTAGGGGGACATTACTTTATAGGTAAGGGTCTATTTGTTCTGTAACTTTAATGTTACGACTTTCTCTCACTAGGGCCATCCTTTGTCACCCACCACTCCTTTCTTCTCCCTATCTATCTTCGTTTTCTCTCCCTGTCCCTGTATAAATCCTCCCCACTTCTTCACTTTCCTCAGGCCACACCACATCTTCTTCTCCTTCGTCAGCATCTCAGCGTTCTTCTTTCTCGTCTTTACTTTCTCTCTCCTTCTCCAATCTCCCATGGCTGCTGGCTCGTTCTCTGCGAGGGGTACTAAGGGGAGATCACTGCAACAGTGTTCTAAGCAATTGAGAGAGCAAAGGGCGAGGCTTTATATTATATGGAGGTGTACTGTGATGCTTCTCTGTTGGCATGACTGAACTGAAGATTTGCTTCGGAGATTTTGGTTTTTTTTTTTTTTTGTCTGGGTTGTGAAAATTGGAGGTCGTCTTAGACTTCTCTGGTTGATTTTCATCGACCCTTTTATGTATATTTTCAGCACAGGCTTCTGATATAGTTTTTGTCAATGATGTAGGTGTTGATGATAGATTAGAAGAGATCTTGGATTATGGAGATGTATAAATTTCAATGTAAATTGCTCTTGCTTGAATAGAAATCAAGTTGAATCTCATCACTTTTTTGTTTTGTTTGAAATTTGGCGATGTGGGTTTTATGATTTGGGAAAAAAAGAAGCAAACTTGGTTAATATGTTGGATGGTTCTGATGTTTGCGTCAGATGAGTGTTGAGCTGAGGGCTTCTTCGAGCTTCACTTCACTACAGCAGCCATGGCAAATCCTTTGGAGGTCTGTCTGTTCAACGGTGGTAAAACTCAAGGAGTATATAAGAACTTGTTGGGATGATGAGCAAAATAGACAGCAATTAGTGCAAGATAACCACTAGCTCATGACATAAATGATCAAACCCCAGAAAGTAATCTGCAGTTCAAGTTAAACGCTACGAGGACTGATGATATAACTCTAAAAAAAAGGCCATTTCAAAGCTGTAATGCATTTTGCAATAGTCTCTACCGCTTGTCAGCTGAGTCTGGTGCTCCATTAATGATCAGAGAAGAAGCAAAACAGATGAAACCCAGTTACTAAAAAAACAAACCAACAAAGATGTTGTACAGTAAAATTCATGCAGTGCTGCTGCTCACCATGTCTGTCCATAAGGAGTAGCTAGTCAAGAGGGATTAAAAGAAAGATTTTGACATTGTCAGCTGAACAAGTCCCCACCTTTTCAAAAGGGGAACAACTTTGATAGAAAATGAACATCAAAACACTAACCAACCACAACAAACTGCATAGTTAGCCCACGATTCGAACATATATAGCGTGGAATTATCTTATTACAACATTATCTGTTTTGAGTAAAAAATTATGTGAATTTATTTTTTACGTTTAATTCAAAATACGTTATATTAAATATGAATGAGAACTGTCTTAATAAATTACTTAATTTGTATTTTTTCAAATAATAATTTCCTACACTGGTTAATCAGTAATGTTTTTTTTTTGCGAATTTCAAAAACTTGGATGTTTTTTTTTTTTGAATAGTAAAGTTGGATGTTTTTTGTGCACAAGACCATTACTTAAATGGTTTTTATGAAATTAACCCTAATTAAAAAAAAAAGAAGAAAGAGGGACGTTCTTGGGACAAAGGCTTCATTCTCACCAACCATAAAGGAACTGAAGGCTCATATCCTTTGCACTTGCATTTTTTTCAGGAGCTTATGAATCAAACCAGAATCGCCCTTTAAATACCTAAGAATCGGCCTTTGAATTAACACTCGAGACGAAGAGCTTTAATGGTTTGGGTAAAGACTAGGGCTTTCTTAGCCATTTTCATGGCTGTTTTCCCCGTGATGAGGAGTCAACTCTCCCAACATCCTCTCTGTGCGTCTCAACTTGCCTTGGCCAACCACGGCTGTGCCTTGCTGCCTCTCTCACCACCGGCGCCTCCAATTCCGCCCCCATCACCACCTTCACCTCCCGACGACGACAACCGACATCATCGTCGCAGGTGTGGACTTACTGTTAATTCCAACAAGCTAAAATTATTAAGTTATTGAGTTGGAAGTTCATCTGATCCCCCACTCTCTCTCTCTCTCTCTCTCTCTCTCTCTTTTTCTTAACAGCAGACGTCGACGTGGGCATGCACGGAGGCACCACCGCAACCGCGATGAAAGGGCAGCGGAAGACAATTGCTGCAGGTGGATCAAAGAGGTGGACAGCGAGTGCGTATGTGACCTTCTGGTTCGGTTGCCGGCTTTCCTATCCCGGCCAATGCATGAGTATAGTGTCAGCGTTGGCGAGTCTTGCAACGTCACCTACAGTTGCCCGGGAAGATTAAAGATGTAAGAAGTTGTAACTGTGACCTGAATTTCCCAAGTCATTGGCCCATCATCTTCCTCAACCATGTCCACTGTGTTTGTTGTCTGCTTCTCTTACTATTTTCCATTTTTCTTTTTCTGGGAATTTAATGTCATATTTATAATAATCATATCTCAATACCTAGAGATTGTAATCACACGGTGAATTTAAGTGGAGTGTACGAGTAATATTTACTAATATTATTATTTTTGAGATAAAAAAGTAACAATATTGTTCTATTAATTAGAGATGGATTCTTGCTCTTCATTGTCTCGAGACCCTCGAAAAAGGTTGTTAAGTTTTACGACGTTGCACTCGTGTTGTAGCTTCGGGGCTAGACAATATTTTTGTTACGAAGAAATGTTGAGGATGAAAGTAATACGTTATAAGCTCACGTATTAGGTTAAAAAAATAACCATAACATGCACGTGAGGATTTAACATGTTTTCCGAGGTTAAATTGCATGAAATAAACACTTTGTATAAATTACTTTTTGCCTTAGTTTTTTTTTTTAAAAATAAAAATTTAATGTAAAATTACTAAACATTTTGGTTGACCATTATACCCACGAGAGACTTTGGTGGGGCAACTTGATTGGTTGGGTTGCCGGTTTATTATAAGCATGAGAGCACCGAAACGAAACTGCTTCGTTGCTTTGCTAGCAGGGATACCAAGCGAAAGAGGAAGCAGATCATGGTTTTCGATGTTTGAAAACAGAGAGAGCGAGAGAACTGGTTCGGGTTTTATCAGTCTGCGTCATTTTGATGGAAAGCAGAAGGAACGAAGTGGATTGGCAATTCTCAAGTTTATAGTTAATCTGGAAATCTAAATATAGAAGAAGCTTTGTTTTTTGTTACAAGAGTGAGCAATTGTGGCTAACATAGACGGGTTAAGAGCGAGATCCTTGCTGAGGGAGGCAGCTGGGATTGACGACGACGGAGGAGCCTCCGACCACAAGGACGACAAATTGGTGGGCCTTTTTGCACGCTGCCGGTTGATGGCGGCCGCTCGGTGGTCATCCGCCTTCCGGATCTGCCTCCTTCTCCTCCTCATTGCTGCCATTGCCACCGCCTGCATTTTCCTTCCCGTTGAGAAGGTACACTTTCCTCCTTGATTTTGCATCTCTCCAATCGATGTGGGCCGGTGCTTCTATTTCCCCATTTTTCATTTTGGCAGTTGTATAGCAGCAACTGCCTTGTTGTTTTAGCGAGCTTCGTTTGGGGATCTCTGGGGCCTGGAATTTATTTCTTTATTGTTTACACGTCGTAGTAAAGTTGGAGGGTAATGAGATCTACAACGTTGATGATTGGCTGAACTGGTGAATTAAGATGGTGTTATGGGAGGCACTGTTTTAACTTTTAATGTGATTATATCTTTTTAAAAAATATGGAGTTTGATGGATGAAATAGTTCCAAATTCTAGTCATAAGATCTTATGCAAGCAGTAAATGCATTTCAAGAGGCGCATTTGTATTCAATTCAGTAAGAGGACACATAAAGGTTCTCTGATTATGGTTATGCTCTGTTCTTAGTTTTGATTATGGAATTAGGAGATGGATCTAGGTCAATTTTTTAATTTGCATTATATCAGCCTTGCCATGTACGTTTTGCTATTATCATGCCTCCGACTGTTTGATGTTCTAACTTCAACAAATTGACAGATATTGAAAGATTTTTTGTTATGGGTGAAGCACGATCTGGGTCCATGGGGTCCAATTATTTTGTAAGTTATCTTCCCTGCTAAAAGCTTTGCTGAAATTATTCTGTTTTTTTCTTCTTCTATAATTATGTGCTCTTATTTTTAGACCTTAAGATTGTGCTGGTGCCTACAATCCACGTCTCCTAGAAAGCTTCTTGATTAATTTTCTGCTACCAATACATAATGCATTAATCAAAATTTTCACCTCTGACTTGTGTATGTCTTTGCATTCTGCTGCAGCAGTAATTCTTTTCTCAAGGATATTACTTTTGACGTCCAGTCCCTATGTGATCTTGACTTGAATATATTAGTTTTACAGCACCGCTTTTTGTGTGTGCGCCACAGTATTACTTGTGTTAGTCTGAGTAATGTTCTAATAAAATGTTTCTTCAATTTTTTTTTAGGGCATTTGCATATATTCCTCTTACTGTCTTGGCAGTCCCTGCTTCAGTACTTACAGTAAGTTTTCATTACATTTGGTGATTTCAGATTGATGAATCTTTGAGGTTATTATGCCTTACAAATTATCCTTTATGTCTTAAGAATGAAAAATGCAATCCTTTTCCATTGGAATGAAAGTTGCTTAAGATTACTTTTTTCTTACTCATGCTTATTTGCTTATTTTAATTTTTTAAATTTTCAGCTTGGAGGCGGTTATCTTTTTGGTCTTCCATTAGGATTTATTGCTGACTCCATCGGTGCTACTATGGGAGCTACAGCTGCTTTTGTTCTTGGAAGAACTGTGAGTTTCTCAAAGTAGTGACCAAGTGAATTCATGTTTATACTTTCATGGATGTTTATTTTATTTATCCAGTTTCATTTCATACAGCTTGCAAATAAAAACAATTTTGTGAGAATTGTGAAATGCTTAAGGTTGTATATTCATTGTCCTGTAAAAATTTCTAATAATATTTGAATTTTAATATTGCCAGTTACAAAGACTTGTATATTTTTGGTGGTGTTATACTTCTGGTTGTTAATTTATGCAGATCGGAAGATCATATGTTATTTCTAAGCTGAAGGATTACCCCAAGTTTCAGACTGTTGCCATTGCAATTCAGCGATCTGGTTTTAAGGTTAATTTTTTCCAACCTCACTCTTATTTAATATTACTTCTTACTGATCCTGTCGTTTTGCATGCTATTATTTTTTTCTTTCTGGGACTGTGACAATTTTGATGAGTATGAAGAGAGGGAAATAATTTAGGGAATTAAAAGTGAGGTGACATAGTTACTCATAGTGGTAGGGTGATTGGGCTATAGAAGGATCCATGTAATGGGGAAAAGGGGTATTGAATATTTTGGATAGCAAAAACTACCTAGACGGTTTAGTTCGAGAGTTATTTCGTGGTTATTTTTCCTCTGCATCACCGTTTCCATCACCATAAGTGGTTGGTCTTTCTTTGGCGAGGATGAATCGAATTTCAATTCGCACTGATTGTAAAGGAGAAACTCCTCTGTACGATGCCAAACATACGGGCTGAAATGGGTATCCCACTCCCTTATATGATTCATATATTGCCTATTGGAGTCATCCTGTCTCCGGTTTGGTGATAGTGAGAACAAAGAGTCTCGCGATCAGCCAAGATAAGATGTTGGTTAACTGTTCTCGAAGATCTTTGTTTCTTGTCTGTTGAAACTCCTAAGGTTAGGTTCTGGTGGTGCATCGGGTAGTTCTTTGGAGGACCTCTCGGTCAATGTACATAAGAAACCCAAAGTTTCCTGAAGATATGTTTTAAGTTGATTCAAAGGATTTCACGATCACTCGGCTCTAATACAATGAATGGAGAGGAAGTGTACTAATAGTGAAGAAAATACAAACTCTTCCAATAAAAGAAACTTCACCAAGTAATTATTGAGTACAATCAACACTCACAATAAATACAAGCAGAAAGGAAAAAAAAATAGAACACCTTAGGTTTGATATTCTGGGCCGAAAAAGCAACCACAAGATAACTCTCAAAATAAACTGTCCAGGCAGTTTTTGCTATCCAAAATATTCAACACCCCACTTTTCCCCACTACATGGATCCTTTTATAGCTATAACCACCCTACCGCAATAACTAACTATGCCACCTCACTTTTAATTCCTTAAATTACCCTACATTATTTATCTCTTACCGGTTGGTATTTTCTTCACTATTATTACACTTTCTCTTCATCGTACTATTCCTAAAAACTTTTGTAGTCCAGCGTTGAATCCCTCTATTTGTATTTGTTTTATTGAGGGTTCCATGATTAAAATTGAGTCCACTTGAATGGGTTTGTAAACAACTTTGTTGTTTCTAAAAGATAATTTGTCGTCCTTTTACGTTGTTTGTTATCAACTTCACTTACTGATGAATTACCAATTTTTTGAAGAAGTTACTGATATTTATATTTTGTTTTTTCCAAACAGATTGTTCTGCTGCTTCGGCTTGTTCCTTTACTTCCATTCAATATGATGAATTACCTTCTATCTGTAACTCCTATTCCCATAGGTGAATATATGTTGGCAAGTTGGCTAGGAATGATGGTAATTTTTTCTTCTTTTATCTGGATCTACAATGCGAAAGACCATTTTGATAAATTACTGTCATTTATATCTTCATTGTATACATAAAAAAATCTAACCATCCATTCTGATAATTTATGTGGAAAGAATTTGTTGCCCATTTATGCTCTGAAATCTTTTGCTTGCCTCATCCGTGCAATTCTTTTAAATAAATACATTCATATTTGGTGATTTTTCAGTTGATAAATCACATTATATGCTATCTCGGGCAAATATTTTTGTTCTGATTGTATAATTTATCTGATACAGTAATTTAATGTATGTGTGGATACAAATTTCACATATCTATCTGACTTATCTTTGCCGTGCTTCTTTGGATATTATTACAGCCAATCACATTTGCTTTAGTATATATTGGAACAAGTTTAAAGGATCTTTCAGATATCTCACACGGCTGGAATGAGGTTTCAACTACTAGATGGGTTGGTTTTAAACTGCCTTTTATTTTCTCTGTCATGTGCTGTGAGGATGTACGGCTGTTAAAACTCCTACTCAATCTTTTTCCAAGCTTAAAAGTTTGTAACTGTTTGCTAAGTATTATAATTGCTCAAGCTGCTTCAAAATATGGAAAATTAATTGCAGTTTCACTATACTTACCTTCTTCGAGGCCATACTGAAGAATGACTGCCGGACTTTTGAATTTCTTTAATGAAGATAAAGTGTCATCAACTGTTGGATGCTTTAATTGGTTTGGATATATGATTTTCATAAGATGTTAAAATATTGGCTTTATGCAATACTTGGTTAGGCCATGAAGACGCTCTGATTACTAATGGAACTTCAAATGCTTATGCTATCACTCTGCTATCAATAATAGGCTGGACTATAGTTATAGTACATTTAAAATATTGGTATTTTCTTTTTTTCATTCAACTTTTGCATGTGGATGCAGGTATTTATTGCTCTGGGATTTGGGATATCAGGTTAGTTTCTCAGCTGTTAAACACCAATTCAATTTATGATTTAAGTTTATCGAAATGAATTTTCCAAGAATTGGACGCTGTCTTCAATTTGTGATCGAGGCCTTAGATTACATAAAAATTATTTGTGCCGCACTCAAACAACTAAAAAAAATAGTCGACTCCAAAAATTGCTCAGCATTTTGTAACAATTTCGTCCTGCATAAAAAATTATAAGCCTACCCTTGAATAGACATTTAATAGGTAAATTTGAGTAACCTAGATTGCTAATTAAAACTTAACCTAGAAGAAGGATGCAACTAATCATTTTTCCTTGTGAATTCATTTTGTAGTCATTTTGCTTGTCTACGTTACTAAAATCGCAAAGGCATCCTTGGACAAAGCCCTGGCTGAAAATACAGGAACAGGGGGAATGCTGGTGCCGTCGATCCTACCGATTGTGGCAGATAAATCCTCGGATGTTAATGAGCCACTCATCATCAAAATAGATCTACCGAATGATAAATGATGTTGTATGTATATATCTCACATCTTCAATATAGTTTCGTCTATTGGTTCTGAATGAGATTCAGTTTTAGAAAGTTGAAGTAGAACAAGATGAATACAGTTTTGGGCTCAATTTTTTCTTTTTCTTAGAACTCGTGTACAGCAAGAGGCATTCTAATTGTACACCCTTTAAAATCTTGTAGTATACAGGGACACAGTCCATCTCAATCACAGCCAATAATACGTCTGTTTTGTGCATTTTTTCTCCAATGTGATTGATTTCAGAAAGGCATTGAATTTAGTGGGAGATAAGATCAAACATTTTTGCTTATATACATTCATACAAGTGACAAACGCATAATCTAATATCTTGATGCAGCTGTTGAATTTAACAGATTGATTTATATTTGTATGTTTCAGGTGTTTTGAGTAACACCTGATACTCAAAACATTCACTACGTTAGAAAGTATGATGGGTGTCGTGGATGGAAAAAGACAATCCAAAATTGTAAATTGTTTGTGAATAAGACTCAACTCAGCACAATCCTTGAGCCAAATCCAAGGGCATTAAGTAAAGGCCTTTACTATTCAATAGTTGGGTAGCTGCTGATGGATTCACCTCCAGCAATTTCCCCAGCATCTCTTCCAGCGGCTCATTCAGCAATTGTTGATTGCTGATATAGTGGCCATAGCCCTGGAAAACACAGAGCAACTTCCATTTTTAGAATGATACGATGCGAATGTACTTAGATCCTGCAATTTGCTGATATAACAGAAGTAACGAATACCTCGAGGAAAATGAAAGGTTCCAAGGTTGATTCGCCTCTCAATTTGCTTTGACTTAGATCCTGCAAGATTTTTGAGTAAGATTTATCACATGATTGTCACTATTTTCCAATCAAAATCAAGATAACCCTTGTGTATATTACAGTGATATTCTCATGGTCTTAGTAATTGATTCAGTGTGACATCAAAACCCACAATTAAAACCTTTATCTGTAGCTGTAAGTACTTTATATGGTCAATGACATCATCCAGTGCAGATGCTTGACTACCCTGAAAGATCACAACAGAAAACTCACATAGATGAGATACTGATCGGCTAACTCACCTGAGATGAGAAAAATAAGAACCAAGAATCGCAATAAAGAGTATTCCAAAATTGGCTGCAGGTTTTTTTCAATGCAAAACTAGGAAGACGAAGTGCATTCATTATGTACCCTTACAGACTGCGGAAGTAGTTCTTGTAAAGCAGTGAGTCTTTCAGCAATCCGAAGCCGCCGGCGCTGAATTAAAGAAAAAAAAAATTACATCCCAATAATATCGAATCACGCTCAATGTTTTCGTCTATTGAAAACAAATAAAGATGTCATATGCTTTAAATTCGAGCCTTTCGCATACACGATCTGTCAGACTGGTTCTTCGTTTGGGCCAGGCAGCACCTGGTGTAGAACTTGTTGCTTTTGCATGAAGGTGAGAAGCATTGTAGTTACCTCCATTCAAGTCTTGCATCCATGAAGTACAACTCTGTTTCAATTTTTACATATCATAAGCTTTATTGCCAAGAAATATTTGTAGTGAAGAAGCTCTAAGTTAAAATGAACCTTGAGGAACATAACTCAATAATTCTATAACAAAGAGATTTATAAAATAATCCCACAACAGCTAAGAATGTTTCTCCATTATCTCTAATTTACCTTCCTCGCTTCAATACAAGAATCAGCAGTGTGAGAATTTCCTAGATAGTTGAATGAGATTTCTCCATGGATTGGGAATACCCCATGAACAGGCAGTGTGCTATTAGCTGGTAAACTCTCTATTATGTTTTCCACAGGCGCCTTCGTCATAAACATGGAGCCTTCATCAAGAAATTCAACATAATCTGGGGATGGTTTTTCCGATTGAACCCAAGATTGAGGTAAATAAGAATAACTAATCTGTCTTCCACTTATACCATTCTCCATTGCATAGTGATGGCTTGTATCATGTCCAGGAATGAGGGGGAGACCATTGCTATCTGTACAGAGTTTCAGAGGCAGCAATTTTCTTTCGCTATGGCTAGCATGCCCTTCCATTATCTGAGAGTTTAAAGATGGATTTCATTATATGGACTTGATAACATCGTAAAAGAGCAGAAAGAACACATTAATCTCTTACGAACAGATACACGCAAAAGTTCATAAATATTTCATTAGAAAAAAGCAAGCAGTTCTAGGTAAAGCGAAGGAAAACAGAGAAAGGAAAGCACCGAGATGATGAAGGAGAAGGAGGAAGAAAGTGAGTGGGGTTTGGAAGAAAGTGAAATACAGAGGTGGCGATGAGTGTTTGTGGGAGTTGCAGAAATGGAATGAGCAGAGCAGCTGCTTTTTCAGAGGGAGAGAGAGAGACAGAGAGAGAGAGAGAGAGAGCGCGTGAGGAAACGACACAATTTTTTAGAAGTTTTGAAAAGCTGTTTAAATAAATCTACTTTTGCCAATTGAAAGACACGTGTCAGATTGTTATAGGATGAAATACGTGTCGACCAAGCCTCTTCACCAGTATTTCTTTCTCATCTTCCTCCTCATCCTGGTGAAGATATCCAGAAGGAAGAAACTTCTAAAGGGCGGAGTTGACTGCACTCTTCGTTTTGGCTTCTGCAATCACCTCAATCATGGCCACTTCGGATGTTCTTCTGCAGGAAGATGACCTTTTCTTGTCTAATTCTTTGCTCGACCCCCGAAGAAGTAATTTTTCTCGTTCTTCCTCAGTATTTTCTTTAGTTTTTTGACGGCTTATATATGGGATAAATAGCGAAGGTTGTTGACTTCCCCATTTATCAATTTAGAACTTCTGGCTTCATTCCAATTGAGTTTTTTTTTTTTTTTGAAAAAAATTGGTCTTATGGATCCATTTTCATTCTTTGGAACTTTTTTCTTCTTCAGTTTTCTTCCTAGTTGATTTGATACACTTTCTTTATCTTAGACATTCAATCTTGTTTTGTGTTTGTTTTAGGGGAGGAATCAAAATCATCTGGCATGTCCGTTGAGAAGAAGATTGAATTTCTGGAGAGCTTGATGGGAAAGGTAATTGTGATTCTTTAATGTACTATGGTTCGACTTCTTGTATTGATGCAGATATATTGAGACTTTTGGCTCAATTATTCTATGGTATATAAATCTCGGTTAAAATAAAATATTACAATAATCTTTTGAGGAATATTGTAGCAGTTTCAAACTTGATATTATTCCTCATACTCTGCTGCAAAATATTGTGTTTTTCATAATTTTATACAACTCATTTAAAGGTTGTTTGATTATGAATGTGATTTACAGGTGAGCAACAGGAAATCTCGCAGATGCTTAAATGATCGTATTCTAATGGAACTCGTTCCTCGGTTAAACGGTGAAGAAATCAGAGGGTTGTTTGCTCCACCACCTTGGGGTAACAACATTTATCACAATATATCGCTTTGATGTGCAAAAAAACAACAATTTTCATAGGAATCTGGATGTGCAAGGGTTGCATCGGTAACTCATATTAGATGGGAATGTTAAATGAGAGATTACCTTATCACATATCCATCAGAGATTTTATTGGTTAGAATATTGTACATCTAACCGTTTCTTTGGAGCAATACTTAACAAGTAAGTATTGTGAGTATCTCTTTGAATTAACGACATATCTGCAAGTATTTTTTTCTAAAATATAATCATGCTTGTTTCAATTGGTAGCACATTATTTCAATGGTATGTAGTATTCATAAATTCATTGTTAATGTTGTTTGAAAGCATGCATATCTAAAGCAGCGTGTCCATCAAGTGTTGGTGACCAAATTCTCAATAAAACTTTCTAGTGATTCAGGAGGGAACAGTTCTTAGCATGATTCACCTTATTTTCCCCTTTCTTCTGCTTATCAGTTTTCACTGCCAATCCTATTGAACTTTATTTCATGAATTTACGGCTTTTGGTTTCTATTATTATTTTATTAAATGACTACGTTCTTTAATGTTTAAATAGAATCTCAGTGTTTCTTTACCAGGTGATGTTGTACCTCCTTCACCATTTTCCATGACTGATGTTCGAGAATGGGACAAGTTCAGGAATATAGACATGGATAAAGAGGTTCTTAAAACTCATTCAATATTTCGCCTTTCTTTAGTTCATTTATGGCAATATGAAGAAAAAGGGGGAGTTAATTACCCATGTATGTAGCTCAAATACTGGAAATTAATACTCAGAATCTAGTTAATTGCATTTTCAAAGGCTATGGGTAATTTTAATGATCCTGACTGTATCCTAAGTGGATTGAATCTCTTTGGCTAGGCTAAAATTATTGGTGCATTTGAAATCTCGTCTGCAAAGAGGAGAAGTTTTGTCGATGCAGATAAGTTAGCTGTTTTGAATGCATGGCACAGAGTTGATTGTCGTACAAGGGAGGCCCTTCGTCGAAGTTTTCTTTCGGATATGATTGAGGGATATGAGGTATATTCTTCCTAAAAGTTCCAGTTGAATTATGGCTTTGAACTCATAATCGAAACCAAAGATGGTCTAACCATGGAGTCTTATTTCTAGTCTATTAAGTCATTCATGCCATGGATAAATCATTTAGTTTTTTTGTCTGAAAATTTTGTACAGACAGACTGAAGTTCGGTTGGTCGTATTATTTTCAGGCATGTATAAGGGCCTTTATTGCGGATTGCAAAGATGAAGACGTTCTAATGCTTCAAGTCCAAGATCCGTTCCATCGACTATTACTGCATGGCGTATGCGAGGTGAATTGTCCAGTGTGTTAATCCACTAGAAACCTCTAGGATCACAATGAACTTAGTCTTCAAGTGATTTAAATAGGAAGAGTGATGCAAAGTGTACACTCTAATTTGGACATGTGTTACTTGTACCTTTGAAACAGTTCTACAATTTGGCATCGACGACTTTTCCCCCATCCAACGGTGCGACCCTGGCAAAAATGACGAAGATTACGAGAAAGAAAAAAGGGTCGGCTGATCTCCCGAATATAACATTGACCCAATTTCTGAAAATGTCAAAGGCAGGGATATGGTGATTGGCAAAGGCAGATGGTTAGGAGTAAAAAGAATTATACACAATCAGACCCATTGGTCGACTGTAAATTCAATGTAATGTTGCAAAATCAGAGTCGGACAGTGGGAACCTTGTAGTTGTTGATAAAATATTTGCTGACATGGATACTATACTCTTCTTTTGTTGTTCATAGAATTTGGGCTTTGGATGGGCATTTTATTTACAAGCTTTTGAATTTGGATTGGACTGGACTGGACTTCAAAGGTACTGAGACGCCTCTTGACGAGTGTGAATCTCATATTTAACGAATATATGATTTATAAATATAATTTCTTTCCTTACGTAGTATATCAGCCTGCGTAGTGTTTATACTCTCCACTGCTGTGTTTCTTCGAGCCCTAGCTTTCGTAGCAATGAAGCTCGTCATATATCAGCTTTTCAAATACACCAGTGCGTATTACACGCTCGACAACTCCACATTGTGAAGACCTCCTATTTTTAATGGTTGCTTTGGATCAAAGTATGAAGGGCTTTGCAAAGCCTAAAAATAATTCACAGGAGTAACGATGTATGCGAAAAGATCATCGTTTTTGATTTCTAAATATGCAAGGGGCTATCCTTCCTCTGTCATTATATCCAACATATCTACTTCTTATTTGCTTCTATTTGTGGGTTTGCATCTTCATTTCAGTGTATTAGATCTGTTTCCTCAAGGTTAAATGGGTTTTTAGAAGTGCTGACATGATTATTTGTATTTTGTAAATTCTAACCAGCTTCGTTGTCCGAATCACAAACAGATTTGTGTCAAAGAATCCCAGATATCAGACAAGAGAAACATGAAGAGACAACAAAAACAGAAGGGCAATGAAGCGGATCCCATTTGCAGATGGATGCAAGAAGTGGAAATTAAAGGTAGATAAGATTAACAACACATTTGCTACATTCAGACAAACTCTTATCTTGTTTTATCCAATTCCCTGCCATTCAGTCTCTAAATGGGTATTGCTCGTACCTAATTTGGCAATCAACAAGCACTGCTCGCCCGCCAATCCTGCTGTCACAAGTGTTCAGCATGTCGGTTTTTGCAGAACCTAGACAGATAGTGCAGTCTGAGGTTGTGATATTTTGGTTACAGGAAGCATGGCCATAAGCAAACGCATTTGGGTATGGAGAAATGTTGTAAAATTCACAACTTTCTCTGGTTGGTGTTTCCGTTTCCAGCTCTAGAAGAATGTAAGCCAGGCTTACGGCAAAAGGGTCGCCGCCCGAGTAGCCGCCCGAGTTGCAGAGCACGGTGGAGATGGTTGTGTCGGGAGCACTTCCGGCGAGCCTGGTCAGAGAAAAAATCAATCCGATTGCAGCTGCCACAGCAAATTTTAGATTGAAATCCATGCCTTCTTCTCTCTTGGGTATCTGAATGAACCTTTTTTTTATCTGATCTAAGAACAAGAAACATTGGTTTGTCCATCACTGTCCCGATGCTTACAAAGGGTGTTCTTTGTCGTTATTGCTGGATTTTCTTTGTCAAACTTTTGCGGAAAATTTGCGATTATGATCCTGAAAACTTGAGTTATTTTTATAAATTTCAAAATCTGAGTTACATACTTCTAGAAGGAGGTTGATCTTAATCAAAGGTTCAACTTTTTGATAATGCTGTCATCAAGACTTAGGCTCATCATCTCTTTATTTTATCGAAACGGCCAATGATTCATGTACAAACGTCACATACCTAACAAAATTACATATAATTTGTGTATTAAGATGGAATAATAATAATAATAATAATAACAATAATGGGTTATTTATTTATTGCGGAATCCAGCGTCCTCTCCAAGTTCTTCCACTAGCTTTGCCATCTCTTCCACCTTCTCCACTATCTCCATCATCAAGAAGAGGAAGGTTGCCATTCCCAGTCTGTCACTGTTCCATGCCTCTCCATGCTTTGAAGAAGATGGTAATCCGATTAAACTCATATCCTCCTTAATCAACTTCAGTCTCTCTAATATCACTGCCTTGCATTCATTTCTTCTCATTTTCTTCACTCTTTCTCCCAGCTCTCTCAGTATCCCTGCCATCGATGATCCCGCTGCTTCGCTTTGCTCTTTGATTTCCGATCTGATCGCCCGCGACGGCTGTTAAAAGAGGATATAAATTAAGTAAATAAATTTAGAAAAAGTATATGGTTGTCACTTTTCACTGTCGGTGTTTACCTGTCTTGGAGATTGAAGACATCCTCGGAGAGAAAGGGTTGTAGTAGCTATCTCTCTTGAAAGCTCTCCAATTTGCAGATACTTTTTCCATGGGTGTTTCAGCCCAAACTTTCCATGCCATGGCTCCCACTTTGCAAAGTTTGCCTGTAATTTTGTCAAGATTTTATTAAGCATAAAGTTTATCTCTAGTTTCTTTCAAGTTCAGAAACTCATACGTACGAGTGATTCATCCTTTGACTTTGAGTTCAAGACCGATTTGCAACTACTGACAAAACCAGTGCTTGTGGGAGTTTCCTTTTCCATGGCCAAATCGAAGTACTCCTCTAAACAACCTGTAAAAACGAGATATTTTAACCATTTTTTTCATAAGAAACTAGCCTGTCTGATGCAGATTTTTAGTAGTGAACTGCCATTGTTTGCAGACCTTGAATAGATTGAGCGAGGAGGTCAAACTTAATGGCTATGGAGGAATGAAGTTCATCGCTAGCCCAAGTGGGGAAGACGATCAAGCTTATGAAAATGCAGACTGCGAAACCCATTCCAATGGTGGAGAGACGCTGCCGAGCCAATTCCATCACCTCTTTAGCTCTTAAACCAGACACCACAACCAGGTTGAATGTAAGAATGAATATCATCACTCCATAATCATACGTCTTCTTAATCCTCGGAACTAATCGTAGGCGCGTTGCACCAGCACCTGAAAATGTCAAAACATAATAAATCATCTGTTACTGTTTTATAGGACGCTGATAATACATACATTTTGACCACTCCAACGGTAGAAATGATTGGCCATCTACTGTATTAAACCCAGTAGGAGTTGTTTGAAGAGTTACTTACCAAAGATGAACACAGACGTGCCGACAATAATGGCCTTGCCAGTTCCTCCAGCTTCTTCTGCTAAGGCTGCTACCAAACACCCTAGTCCTCCTCCTAGTACAGTTCCTATCCCACGATTTATTCCTTTACAAAGCGTAGCTCCTTCATTTGTAAGTATAAGATCATTGTTAGAATGATGCTGTCAGCCAAAATTTACAAAATAAAGACAAAAAGGAAAAAAAGTGAAGAAGAGAGAGGTTCTGACCAGCGAAAAACTCAAAGACGACGACGACTGTCATGATAGCCCACATGGCATTTTCTCCCACTTCATCATACAAAGGATCGAGCAGATACAGAAGAGAAACCAAAACCAGAGCAATTCCGACTTTGAAACCATGTATTAATTTTGTCATTTCTTGCTTGTCCACTCTCTCTCCAACTCTCAGAACAAAAGTAGAGAGAGAAAACTTGCTTTCTCTCTCTTCTTTCGAGGGAGTTTTGTGATCATCTACCTCTTCTTCAGGAATAGATATCACGGTACTCGACCTCATGCTACTCCACAAGAAAATCGAAAAATCCTCTCTTTGCTACTCAAATTTCCTTTGCCTCGGATGCATCTACAAATGCTTTCTCGATGATCAGGAGCAACCCCCGTGATAAATATATATACGAGAGATGAACTGAGCTCATGCACCAAAGTGTGGAAAGATGGTAGTAATGATCCACGTACGGTCGGTCCACTTGATTTGGAAGTGAAAGGCTGAAAAGCATACAATAAAATAAATATATTTCTAATGGGTCGGCGTTGAAAAATCAAACTAAAAAATAAAAATCACTTTTAAACCTTAAACTATCAATTTTTATTAAAAATATTAACACTGACGAAACAAACCTCAAAATATCAAAAACCTCACCATCTAAACCCTAACAAACAAACAGCCGATAGCCCACCGTTTTCATTTTACAAAGATAACAGTAAGCCGTGTGAGGGCTAACGCCCCCTCCTCTCCTCGGGAGGGGAGGAGCACCTCCGCACAGTCCCCCAAGAAAATGGGAGGCGTTAATCGTCACACGGCCCACCGTTCTCTTTGTAAAATGAAAACGGGGGGCTATCGACCGTCTATCAGGATTTAAATTATTAGGTTTTTGATACTTTAATGTTTGTTTTGTTATTGTTAATACTTTCAAAGTTTTTTTTTTAAAAAATTTGATACTTTGAGGTTTAAAATGATTTTTACCCAAAAGAAAATAATGGACACTGAAATTTACATGGAAACTACGTAATAAAAAAAATCACGGGCAGATAAGAGAAATCACTAATCAAAATCGGTATAATTGAGTTTGTGACTCAAACAGCAACAAATAGTAAAAACTATGAAACTCTAATATTGACTACGGGCCCAGCATGTGCATGACCCATTATGGATTCAAATCCACATATGTGGCCTAGAACCCAACAAACTCCTCCTCTAGCTCATGTGGTGGGCTCCAATAAGCTCGTTTTTTGCCGACAAGCCTCGAGCTTCTTATTAATGAAAGTCGTCTCTGGGTATCTGGCATTTGTGAGCATCACATACTCATCTGAAGTGAATCTCGTCGAAAGACGCTGCTCTCTATGGGATCTTATTAAAAGAGGTTCATTTGGCAACTGTTGAACCTCTTCTTCGACTTGCTCAGTCGGTTCAACATTATCAGTTGTGGAGACCAGTATCTTACTCTGGTTCTGCTCCCCCTTGATCGGAATGCTCTGCAGGAGTAAAAATTGGATCTAAATCGATCAGATTATCACTATACCTCTCTGCCATTTCTGCCTTATCGATGTCTTTGATACTTTGGTCTTCTACGAACAGTTCATCTCGGCTTTTAACACGTTTTTTCTGTACCGGATTGTAGAACATTTAGCCAAAATCATCATGACCATAATCGATAAACACACACGATCTCATCTTCACATTGAGCTTCAACCACTTATCTTTCGGAATGTGAACAAAGGCCTTGCACCCAAAGATTACTCAGATGGCTATAAGAAGCTTCTTTTCCAGACCGCATCGTATCCGGAACTTTGAAACCAAATGGAACACTCGACATAATATTCAAAACATAAACCATTGTACTCAAGGATCACAATACTCACTCTCATTATCTCTCGTGATGCACTTGACCTCGACAACTGTGACTGCGAAAGCAAGTATTTCACCTTCCCAACAATTGTCCTGTTTATTCTCTCAGGTAACCCATTCAACTAAGAAGTCTTTGGAGGTGTCTTTTGATGCCGAATACCCTGCTCCCTGCAATACTCATAAAAAGAACCATAGTACTCACCCCCATTATTTGTCCTGATGCACTTGAGTTTGACACATGTTTCTCTTTCCACATGAGTATAAAACTGCTTGAAAACGTCTAGTACTTGATTTTTTGACTTCAACATATATACTCAAATCTTCCTTAAGTGATCGTCGATGAAAGTCACAAAGTACACTACACCACTAAGTGTTTTTGTCTTCATCGGACTGCACACATCGAAATACACCATGTGGAGTATACATGGTTTCCGTGAGCGAGGAACGCTTTTAAAAGCTACTTGAGTTTGCTTGCCTGCCAAACAGTGAACATATTGCTTTAGAGAGCCATTTTTTTTATACTTGAGAGTAGATTTTTCTTGGCTAAAATCATCAATCCCTTCTCGTTCATATGACTAAGCTAGTTGCGCCAAAACTCTACCGCGCCTTCATCGTCCACCGCATAGACTGTGGAATCCGCGATCTTCGTGTGCATGACATACAATGAGAAGAATTTCTCTCCTAGTCACAATCAAAGAGCCTTTGGTAAGCTTCTATTTTTCCATCACAAAAATATGTTGCAAAGCCTTTCGTCGTCAAGTCTTTCGGTTAAGATCAAATTCACGCGTATGTCAGGGATGTGCGTCATACCTCTCAAAACCAAGATGTTGCTGGTGTTAGCTTTCAAATGCACGTCTCCCATACCAATGACTTTTACAACGTCATCATTTCACGTTCTTACTGTAACGCCCCAATTTTTAAAATTCACAGCTTAAAATCTCAATTTAAAACCCTAAATTTTTTTCTCAAAATTGATTTATAAAATTCGAGCGTTAAAACCCTAAATTCAAAATATTGAAAACATATATGTTTAATTAGTGATTGAAACATTAAATGCGCAGAAGCTTTAAATCAAATTTGAAATATTAAATTAGCTTGTCAAAAATTAGAATAAATACCAAATTTAAACAATTTATAATATTTCACATAACTTATTCAAAGTTTTAACGGAAATAGAAATATTTTCGAAAACTAAGATATATTAATTCAATTTATTTCCTTCAACTCAAATAAGTTTATTCTTATGTACGCTCGCTTGCCTCTAGAGGATTTTCGATCATAATTTTTTTATCAGATAAAAATTCACTTACATCGTAAAATTATAAACTATGAAATTTAACTCAGCAAGCAAAAATATGTGTAAGTGTCAAAATTTAATATTTACTTTTACCGAATCCTAATTACATAACTGATTAGTACTCATTTCCAACCTTAAACTCAGCCATCTCATTGTCGTTCAGGTTTTTGTTAACTTACTTTCGGTCAAACTCACCATTTCATTGTCGTTCAGGCTTTTGCTATCACGTCAGTACATCATTAATGTTTAAACTCAGCATTTCATTGTCATTTAGGTTTTTGCTATCACATGTTTTCTGTCAATTCCATCATTTTCATGCACATACAATATATCCTACTAATTTTATCTTTATATTATTCTAAGTTAATGTCTAGACATGCGTGCTCAAATATCATTTCGTGTAATAAAATAGTTATAAGAAAATAATATAATATCTTATAATGTAGGGCCGTAGCTAAAATATGAAAAACTATATTTTTACTTACTTGGATTCCTAGCGGTATAGTAATCAGGACTTTTCCGGTATACCAAATAATATCATGTCTAAAACATTTAGTATTAAATTCTCCCTTAAATAAATCCAGATTTTAGAAGAATTTTGGCAACAATTCCTTACGTGTGCTCTTACGTTGAATCAAGATTAGGATTAGATCGATTAGGATTGATTCGAGCAATCTTTTGAGATTTTTTTTGCCTAAATCAAATATTTGGTATTAATTTCTTACCTCGATAAATGCAATTAATAACGATTTAGGCAAAAATTTCTTATTGAAAAATTCTTGGATCAATTTGGTAAAATTCGAGACGGAATTTGAGTCGAGTCGTGTTGAGGTCGGTTGAACCGATTCTGGTTCGGTTCGGATGAACACTGCGGTCGAGTGAATAGTGCTGGTTTGGTTTGGTTGGCTGGTTCAGATAGGATTACTATTTTGGATCAGTTCACTATGCTAAACCAGTTTGGTTCGGGCTGGGCTGGTTTGGTTCGGGCTAGTCTTTTAAAAGAACCGGTTCAGTTTTTTTTTTAAACTGAACTTCTCTCCTCTCTTATTCTTCTTCTATGCGAGGGTTGAGAACAACGAGAGAGAGCTTCGGAGAGGTAGGGAAACAGAGTGAGGGAGTGAGGGACCGAGAGAGATCTTTTCACTGGAGAAAAGCTCTGCCAAGGGAGAGGGTTTCATCGAAGGGACGTTCGGTTGAGGGGACTTTTGCCGAAGAACAATTGGCCGAGGGACGAGCTGGTGCCGCTCACAGCGATTGGAGGTCAGGTTGGTGTTTTCCAACGAGGTACATTTGTTCGTTTGTTTGTTTTTTTTTTCTGTTTGAATAACTTAGAAAGGAGAGATTCTTCTCTGGATTGCTCTCTGATTTGCAGAACGAGCGAGATGGTTGGTGAGATTTTCTTCCTCACCGATCATCCGATTTAAAGGAAAAATATCCCAACATTTTTCCTAAATGTTGGTTAGATCGTAGATGAATTAGGTAGAGATTAAATTTTGGTATTGGTTTCTCTCTTACCCTATCAAAATTGTCGGTATCAGTTTTTTATTATGTTACACTTGCACATTCAATGTCACCGGAGGTATAGAAGTGAAGAAATCCCTCTGTGAAATAGCATATATCGAAGTGTCACTATCGATCGCCCAACTTGTATCTTGGCAGATTAGATTTACGATGTCTTCGTCGCACACACTAAAGAGATCCTCAGTGGCCATAGCTACATTCTCGCATGTGTCACCTCATTCGGTTTTCTTTTCTTTTCTCTTGGCATTCGGATTTTTCTGAAGAAATTTTCAACAAAATCTCTTGATATGTCCCTTCTTGCTCAATGATGAAACTCAAAGTTGACGTATTTTCTGGACTTGTTTTGACTTCAGTTTCTGTTGTCCATACCTTTAACTCATCCTCCTGTTTTCGATGACTAGGACGTTTGATTATGAAGAAGAACCTGTTGAATTTATTCTCATCTCTCTTCAGAACACTACTCTTGACTACATTCATAACCAAAACACTATCTGAGGCCAAGTTTGGCAACGACATTCTGAATGTTTCCCATAAATCTGGTAAAGTTATGAGAAACATCAATCCCTGAACCTCTTTATCAAATTTAATCTTCATTTTAGCCAACTGATTTATAATTTCCTAGAATATATTTAAGGAATCTGTAATTGTGTAGTATCCCGAGAACCCACACGTTACCGGTGCACTCACTACGACTACACACTACTCTGGCACCATGACCTGTCACAACTCGATGGTAACATCCTCGACAACCCCTTGTTAGTACATTCCGAAAACCCAATGTGAACTCACTCAATTTTTAACACCACTTTCATTTTCAAATCATATTCAGAATAACATTTGTAAGTATAAAATTTTTCGACTCGATTCGAAAACTACTCGCGCGCCGAATAGGGAACAAGAAATCCTCAATATAAAATACACCGCAAAAAATGACAATTTAAAAGAGTTTTAAAAATAGGACGACAAGACTTGAAATTTCAAGAAGGAGTCCAAACACGCCTCGCGCTACTTGGTTCAGTGCCGCGCGCTAGGGCTGGCGCCACGCGCCCATGGCCCGGCACCGCGTGCGCGCAGTCGACCTGGCGCCGCGTGCCCACTCAGCTTGCAAGTCCCGTGCCCCGCGCGCTCTGCCACTCCCATTCGCGCCTCACGCACGTACCCCGACCTAATCCCTACTACCCCGACCTACCAACTCTTCTCTCGAAAATTCGACAAAGTAACTCCTAAAAATTGGCTATCTCAAAAATTCTAATCCTGCACACAGTTCACTAGAAAACTTCAAAATATCCATCAAATTTTATCCAGAAAATCACCAAAGGAAAAACAGAGTGGAAGAAAATAAATATAACAACTATCGATGAAGGAAATCTACATTATATAACAACACAATGCTCAATCATATAATATATACATGTGCCCTAAAAACTATCTAACAACAGGATAGATCGATCTCTGTACTCTATACATCATGTAAATCGAATCATCTCCAAAAATACATCAAGAAACCAAACTCCGTACATCTCACCCAATACTCACCACCTCCACGGGTCGGGTCTCCCTAACAGCCCGCCGTTCGGTGCCTTGGTCGCACTCCACCAACCATTCTACGCCTCAGGACTAGCCTCTCCGGGCTCACCAGCGACAATATCTACACATACACCAGAGAACACATATAATAAACCTAACGTTCAGTAAGTAATACGATATGAAAGAAAAAAAAAAACAATGCAATCCTATCACATGCAGTCTCTATACTCACACTCATGTTCTCACATCTGTGACGCGTAGTGCAGCCGCATCAGGGTGAGAATGAACCTAGCGCCACCTTACACCCTGATACGTCGCCACTGTCTCAGACTCCTCAGCAACGAGTCCCACAAGCTACACACACGCATCACCACACAGCAACCACGTCACCCTCGCGCCACACTGTACCCTGACGCTTCACCCTGTCCCAGCCTCTCTAGCAACGGGGCTACAGTTGCCACACACACATTCCTCAACAGTCTAGCCGGCCCAATCCTCGAGCGAAATCCGCGACTGGTGTTGCACCGACCCACTCCTAGAGCGGGATCCGCGGCGCCACTGTCCATCATTCTCACCGTCGACACATACACGCCGCGTGACGGCCCAGCCGACCCACTTCTAGAGTGAAATCCGCAGTTGGTTACGCACCGGCCCGTACACTAGCAGGATCTGCGGTACCACCTCAACACATCTCACCACTTACTCAAAATATATTCAAAACTATTTTCGTTCCCTTTTTAAAACAAGATGCATGTCAAACAATACGCATACACATCAAAATCAAACAACATAAATCCTAATGTTCCACGGTGTAGGCCCACCTGGGCAAAATATATACATGCACTACTTACTTGGCGTACTAAGCTCATTCGATGCATAGCTTTGCCAAAAACGCCTCAACCTAAAATATAAATAATCACTCATCAATCTTCGCATCAAAATTCACTAACTACTCTAAAAATCACATCCGTCAACTAAACTCACGAAATCCCCACTAAAACGGGTTGCTAATTCGGTTCGACCGAAAACCGGCGTAAAATTCGGACGCGCATAACTTTTGCGTCCGTTATCAGAATCAAACGATTCAAGAGGGTAAACGCTCCTCTAGAAACCTAGTTTAACATGCTAAAACTGATTTTAAAATGGTAAGCCGCAGCTAGGTGAAAAACACCAAAAACCAAATTCGCCCTTCACCCAAAATTTCACATCTCCGTTCTCTCAACCAAACTCACTCAAAACTCGCCTTACGCACTAAAATCAGCAAGACTAACATCACGTGTCACAATTCCACTAAAAACGCTCAATAATTCGACTCGATCTAAAATTCGACATAAACTTCTGACGCGCATAAATTTTGCGTCGGACATCGGAATCGAACGATTCCACCGGCCAAACGTTCCTTTAACAATATAATTTTACCTACTAAAACAGAATTCAAAACGAATAACCGAAGCTAGGCCGAAACTCCCAAAAACAGAACCTATTTTTACACAAAAAAAATCCAGATTTCAACATCAACTCGATTTCCACCAATATCTCCACCAATCTATCACATTCTAACCTATTAAGCATAATCTGAACAAAACCAGATATTTCAAACACCAAAAATCCGAACTACACAGTCAACAGTCTCTGGTTTTCCTCCCAACCCGAGCACTCGGTCAATCAACGGTTAAACACCATTGAAGCCCCCTTCTAAATGCTGTAGTTACACGCTCGAGCTTCGAAAGTCCAGCTCAAAGCATACCGATCACAACCGGTCGCCAAAACAAAGAGGAAAATAGGGGAAGGCTACCCGTTTTTTGGTCGGGTTTTTGGCACGGAGAAAACGAGCCACCAGCTGGCTTCAGCTCGCCGGAGTACTCTACATGCCGGCTTCTCACTCTCGACAGTCGATCGTCGACACTCCCTCTCCCGGCTTCTCTCGCTCCCTAGGTCGCTCTCTCTCAGCCTCGGTGTTCAACAGCCGAATGACTTCTCTTCGAAGGCATTTGGTTGTTTTTTTTAAAAATAAATTAATTTAAATAATTAAAATTTACCAAAACCCCCTCACGTGTTTTAACCATCCGTAGCTTCGTTAAATTTTCGTACTCCCGACTTTAAAATTTTCATAAATGTTTTTACGAATTAAATCCCGAACTTCAAAAAATAAATTTTTCTCCAAAAGCTTCCCGAAAGCTCCAACCGAGATTTAATTTAAATTTCTGAAATTAAATCTAAGATTCAAAATTTCTCTGGTTATTACAAATTTCTTTCTATTTAGGTACTTCAAACCTAGAAGCTTCTTGTTGCCGATCTTCCGAGTGTACAACTCTTTAAGTTTTTTCTACAAGTTCTGAACGTTCTTTTCCTCACTGACATGGTTGACGACGTTATCATTTACTCACTGTTGAATGTAACCACACACTTGGCGATGACACAATTCCATTCAATGTCAGATTTAGCTACTGGCTTTGCACCAGCAAACACGGACAAATAATAGTCTTTCACGTAGAGAAAATCCTCCATTTCCACACATAATAGTTGGAGTCGTTCAATGTAATCATCTTACTTGGGTTACTTTCCATGATACAAAAATTGGCTCCCACAATCTAACAGAATAAATCTCCAAAAAATATCTACATATTATCGTCCTCTAAAAATAATCCAAAACAGATCAATTCCCTTCAATGAAATAGCAATGACCGGCGATTCTTTCTGGCGCGTGGCACTTTTCCCTTTCGACAACTCGGCAGTTGGAAGAGCCTTTTTCTTTGTTTCTCCTCTCTTCGCCGATCAGCGACAAACGGCGGGAATGGGGCTGCTCTTCTTTGATCGGCGGCAGCCTCTTCTCCAGTGAGTTATTCTTCTCGGTGGACAGAGGCAGAAACGAGAAGGCTTTCTTGCTTTGTTGACGCAAGTGAAGCAGCGACGGAGGATGGGGGAAACGTGAAAAAAAGGTTGCACGAAATCGAAGTTCTGAACAGAGAGTTTCGTGTGGGTTGAGGGAGGCATCGATGGACGAACAACTTCAGTGTTGAAGTTGTTTCTACTTCTGAAGAGGACCTTGCTGAGGAGCTCTTTGGAACATAAAAACTCTTCTTCTCTATCGAGGAAGAGCAGAGGAAGAGCAACGACTCTTATCTCTATTTTCTTTTTTCAAAATTTCAATTTCACCAAAATTGCAAACTCGTAAAATCGTTCGATAACTGCGATAAATCAAAAATTGATTTTTAGAAACTTTCAACTTAGCTCTAATACCAATTATTGCAAACCATAGAAAGAAAAAAACCACGAACAGATAAAAGAAATCACTAATCAAAATCGGTACAACTGAGTTTTGTAACTTAAACATCATTAAATAAGAAAAACCATTAAGCCCTAATATTTACTACGGGCCCAGCACGAGCATGACTGAATATGGATCCGAGTCCACACATGTGGCCCGACACCCAACATCTGGGGCTCTTCTTTTTGTTGTTTGTGTTCGATCAAAGTGGACAGAATTTGTAGAGGTTAGTGAGGCTGTAGTGGAACACGATCATGAAGGAAAGTCGTACTCTCTAGTAATGCTAATGTGGAGAAATTCTTTTCGCAACAAAACCCTACTCCTATCTTATCCATCACCTATGCACTTGTGTTCTTCTTCTCGTAAGACCTTCTGCGTTTACTTGTTTGATTTTCTAACAGCGAGTTTCTTATTTGCTGTCTTGTATGACTCTCTGATGGGCAATGATGCAAAGGGTCAAATATTGTGGGGAGAAAGCCAGAGAAAGAGAATCATACGAAATCATTTTCACATTCCAAAGGTTTCCTTTAATCTTTTTCATGCGTTGAATCCATTGGATGCTTGATATTATTTCAAACCAGACAAGATATTATGGTGATTGTCGTAGTAGTAGAGATGGGTCAGAGAGAATATGATAATATCAGAAAATACAATGTTGCATACGCATGAAATTTTGTTGGAAAAGCGAAAAGTGAAGATGAAAAACCAGAAGATGGTGGGCTGCTACTTAATGTAGGAGAAGAAAACACATGGTAACAATGGGGAGGCCTCTATGATGGCTTATTTAATTTTAGTAGTGGAATATGAGATGATATTGCGCCACTTTATGTTGTCCCTATTACGTTATCCTACGCACATTTATATTCAGCAGCATTATGCTAGTGGCATGTGCTGTATTTTTATACTCAAGACTTCATGGCTAATAACTGCAAACCCTTTATCTCTCTGTCGCTTATCTTCACTGTCTACCTCTACTCAGAGGGCAACTGGAGGGGTGTCCTGAAAATAAGCTTCTTCTCTCGTCAATGGGTTTCCGAGATGAACAGAATTGCGCCGGAGTGTCGTGCCGGGAAGTCGGTGTTGCAACTTTCCCTCGAGATCCTTCTCACTAGGGAAATGAGCAACTGAAGACCCAACTATTGCCTCCAAATCGAAGATGAACTTTCTCTGTCACCGACTCATCGTCAAGAAAGTGCAGCCAAGTGGCTTTTGATGGGTTGCCCTTTGCTTTTGTACGAAAATTTGTACTTTGCAACGTCAAGTGACTCTATGTTTATAAAAGATTGTAGATATCATGGAATTTAATTAAAGCCCGAAATCATCCTCTACAGTTCCAATAAGTTGGCCGTGACAGTGACATAAACCTAAGTTCCTTGGTCATCTTTCACCGTGTGATATCCATCTACTCGGTTTGCTTTAATCAGAAGAACGTTGAACGCTTTTCATGGAAAGTAGTAGTTTTATTTTTTATAAAAAAATGTAAAATTTGGATGACTTGTTTTCAGATAATTGATGGGTAAGCCTTGGAACATGTTACAAAAGATGTTGGAGTCGAGTAGGTGTTGATCATTTATTAGGCAGTTCCTACTTAGGTTAATACTTTTATTATATAGGCTTTCTTTGTGGCTTGTGATAGTCAAAGCTACTCATACTGCACCTGATAACTTCACCAAATACTTGGTCGGCCTCCATTGATATGGTTTTACAGGAAGCTTTGATGATGAAGATGGTAGAATCTCATCTGAATCTTGATTTTAAATGAAGAATAGAATAAAGAAGTAAAAGAGAGTCCGTGCTACGGAGGAACATGAACCGTACGTGTTTTTTTATTCTTGAAAGAAAATCAAACACTAAGGTTGAAAGCTTTAGGGGTGGACTCCACTGCCCAGACACCATGGTTGATGCTTCGTCACCCTCTACTCCCTTTTTTCAAATTACCAAACAATCAGACTAGACGTTTCTTTTGTCTTTTCTGGTTTGGGGTTGTTGCTGATCCAATCAAGCCTTTGCACTTGTCATAATTACATTACACAAACACAGTAATCCTAGACTAAACCAGAAAGATTACACACAAAACATGGACTTCCAGATCAGAATTGTGCCTATCCCATCACACTTGTAAATGGGCTTTGGAGCTGGTTGCCTATGCTTATAATGGCCATTCCCCATTCAGGTTTGGGTCTTGCATAATTGGAGTTACCACTGCTTACTGTATTGATTATGTCTCTCGTAATATGAGTTGCTAATGGGGAGTTTTATTATCAACTAGTTAATGATAGACCTGTGACGAATTGGAGGTAGGTCCAAACAGTTGAAAAACAGTGAAGCCAAAAGAAAACAAAGGAAAAACATAGAGAAGGAAGAAGATGAACAATGAACTGTTTTTGTATATTGAGAACTCAAAATCTACCATACATGTACAATTTAATAATATAAAAACTTATATGAAAAGTAATCATTACAACTAAAAAAATCGAGTACAACTAAACACTGCTAATATCCTCCTTTTAAAAACAAAGTCGTAGACCCAAGATCTTAGATATGAAGTCAAAAAAAGTAGATAATGGAAGAGATTTTGTAAGAACATCGACTAGTTGATTCGTAGATGGAGTAGATTGTACCACAAATGACTTTTTTGTCACCTTTTCACGAACAAAATGAAAATCAATTTCAACGTGTTTGAACTTGGAGTGAAACACTCGCGCCAATAACAATGCTGTGATATTCGGATTCGGTGCTTGATCGAGAAACAACCTTTTACTTTGCAGAAGACCAAAAGATAAAATTTAAACCTAAAAATATGCAGAAACCAATAATACTTTTGCGATCATCAGGACACATTGCCCAATTAGCATCAGTATAATAAGTTAAATTGTGACAATTTGTAACCATAAAGGAGATGCTGAAGAATGAGGTAGCTTGAAGATAACGAAAGATTCGCTTTACAACCTGCCAATGAATCTCAACTGGCGAATGCATAAGCTGAGACACCTGGTTGACAGCGAAAGTAATGTCTGATCTTGTAAGACAATAATATTGCAACTCTCCAACAATGATACGGTAGTGAGAGCCATCAGAGAGAGGGATACCTGAGTGTTTTGAAAGAACTGGACCAGTGACTTGTCACGACCCCGAGAGCCACCACCGGGTTCCCAGGCCGCCGACAAAGACTATACTCACCCTTTACCTATTTAAAAAAAAAACTTGTTTAAAAAAAAAAACAATTACAAAGTGCGCAGCGAAAAAACTTTTTCTTTCGTAAGTCGATTTAGAACCGAAGTAATAAAGTGCGGGTTAAAACTATCAACAATAAACTCCACTATCCAATCCTCAAAACATTTCCCGAAAATCCGACGTAGTGACACCTTAAAATATTGACTTCCAAAATAACACTAATCCATAACCAAGCTCAACAAATCTACCAAACAATCCAGAAGATCCAAATCAAATACATAAATCAAATATACTATATTCTATCTCCATTTCAAAATCAAGTTTTCCATAAAAACGTTTCTATCAAATCTCTACATCTAGTATCCACAAAAGAAATATATATGTCATCCACGAAACAAATATCCAAAATAAAAATCCTCAAAAGCCCCATCATACCACACTATCACGCTTCATGGGTCGAGTCGCCCTAACACAAGTCGTTGAGCTAGTGCTGTGGTCGTGCGCTGTCAACTGCCCTATTCGTCCTGACTGTGCTCTCGGAACTCATCAGTCGTATCCTCAACACCTACACCACAGAACACAAAACATAAGTTTAATGCTTAACAAGCAGTGTGTAGTGAAATATAAAACTGTCCATGCAATCCTAACATATGCAGTCTCTACTCTCTCATACTTATTGTTGTTTTCACTTTCACGTATCATACGATCTTCATACTGAGTTGGGAAGCATATCAAGTTTCCCAAGTCGATTCTCTATCTGCATCGAAAGGTGAATCACTTCCTTCGAGGCTACGTAAGGATCATACATCAAGTTGAGAGGTGGATCAATTCTGCCAAGTCATAAGGCTACATAAAGATCCTACATCAGAGTTGGGAGGCGGATCAATTCTCCCAAGTCATAAGGCTACATAAGGATTCTACATCAGAGTTGGGAGGCGGATCAATTCTCCCAAGTCACAAGGCTACATAAGAATCATACATCAGAGTTGGGAGGTGGATCAATTCTCCCAAGTTATAAGACTACATAAGGATCCTACATCAGAGTTAAGAGGCGGATTAATTCTCCCAAGTCGATTCTCTGCATGCGTTGAAGGACGAATCACTTCCTTCGAGGCCACGTAATATCTTTACCGTTCACATGTCACACTACTCACTCATACTTAAAAACATGCTCAAATTCATTTTCGTACCATTTTTAAAACATGATGCATAACAAACGCAAAACACACATCAACACACAAATCATCCATAAAGTCCTGTGGCATAGGCTCATAAAGGTAACACACATATATGCACTACTTACTTGGCGTCCTTAGCTTTCAGGAGCGCTCAGGTTCTATTTAACACTCGGGTTTAACCTATCACATAACCATTTCACATATAAATTCCATTCCACAATTATTCTAAGTGCATGGAACTAGGATCATTCACATAATTCATAAAAAAAAATTAACCCTAACCATTTCTCCATTCAATTTTACCTAAATATTGTCTAAACTTCGAAATTGCCAGTTATCAGAACGACTTGATTCCAACGGCAAAAGTTTCCTTAAGGTGTCTATTTTTACATGACATAATCCATTTACAAGAAAACAAACTCAGTAAATGGAAGAAAATCGAAAACCGAAACTGCCCTATAAACTCGTTTTAGTTTCTACCTCAACTTTGAAAATTCGTAGCTTTTTCTACAAATATCGAAACGACTTGATTCCAAAGACAAAAGTTTCCTTAAATTGTCTATTTTAAGAGGTTAGAACAGTTTTTAAATCGAACAACAGGAATTTGTGAAGAAATCATAAAAACCGATCTGTTTTGTGCTTAAAACTCCACATTTTCGGTTTTTCAATCAAACTCACGTAATTCTCTATCCTTTCAACCACATTTTAAATCCTCTAACACACTAGGTTTAAGGTTTCCAATTTGAAAAACTCAACTTCACAGCCACAATTCAATTCGGTTCATCCATATTTTCGGTGCATTCATCCAATAACATCATAAACATCATCAAATTAGCGTTCTGAACGCACTAACCCTATCATTCGTCCACAAAACATAAAACTCATTCCTTAAAACCCTAAACTCGGTCAACAAAGAGAGAAGAGAAGGCTTACCCAATGGAAGGGAGTTCGCTGAGTTCTGCACAGGAGGAGGAAGAAAATCGAAAAGGGAGGGAGCTATTGCTTCTTCGGCGAAGAGGAGAAAAACGAAGGGGTTGGGGAGTTTCTCCTTTGCGAGAAACAAAGAGATGGAGGGGAGAAAAACTGAAGAGAAAAGAAAGGGGAGGGGGGGTCTTCATTAAGTCGGATGAGGGAGGGAGAGAGTTGAGAAGCTTCACTCAAAAATTTATTTACCCCCTTTTTCCTGATTTCCTAAATTACCCTTCTTCTAATCTACTCATTTCTTCTAAATTTTCCATTTTAACCCTCCAATATCAAACATCCTTTCATGCTTCTACATATTTTAAATCCTCAATTTCCATCACTTTATCTTTTCCTGATTCCATTTGATAATTTCTTAAAAAATCTCTATCAGGATTCGTGCGAGAAATTAAATCATCCGATAAAAATCTCGGGTATTACAAGACTATAAGAGTGGATACCAGTTTACAGGAATCCATGTTAGCTTTTTGTAACAATTCCTTGATATAGCGGGATTGAGATAACTTTAAACTAGTAGTTGTTTTTGTAACATAGATGCCAAGGAAATAAAATAAAGGGCCTAAATCACAGACAACGAATGCCGAACTGAGATAAGTGAGAAAGTGATTCAAGAGGGAAGGAGAGTTACTAGTGAGAATGATGTCGTCCACGTAGATCAACATAATTACAATTGAGAAGTGTTTTCTGTAAATGAAAAGAGAAGTATCGGATCTGGATGCTGAGAAACCTCAAGTTAACAGAGCATTGTATAATTTTGTGTACCAGGTCCGAGAAGACTGCTTGAGACCATACATGACTTTCTTTAACAAACAAACAACAAAAGGATTAGAGGGATCCACAAAACTTGGTGGTTGCTGCATGAAAACAATGTCTGTGAGATTAGGGTGAGCAAAAATTGGACTGGACCGAAGAACCGGACCGGAATCAAAAATTTGGTCTGGTTCTGGGTGGTTTTGCACTTTAAAAAATTAAAATTTGTTTTTTTGTAGGAGAACCAAAAAATTCGGTTTGATTTTCGGGTTTAGTGATACAAACCCAAAAAAACATAATCGAATTAATGCCTTGCCAAATTCCTCTCTGTGAAATTCTTGGTCTTCACTCTCTGTAAAGCCTATGCCTGTCGCCCATCCCCGAGCCCCCATCGCCTAGCCCAGCCACTCTCTGTCTCTCTCTCCTCGCACTTCGCAATCTCTCGATGCCCAAGTCTCAACTACTCTCTCTGCTCACACCTCGCACTGCAGCACTGTGCCTGTCTTCGTCAGACTAAAGGACGAATTGAGTCACCGACGTCCAATTAAGGTAAGCTCTTGCTTCATTTGCGCCTAGTTTTGCAATTTATGATTCTCATTCAGTTATTCTGACTAGATTTAAGCTCTGAAAACTGAAAAGTGAAACGGGTGGATTTTGTTGGATATTTGCAGGAGCTGGAGACAATAACGATCTTTCAACTTCAGAAGCTAGTTCAATTATTGGAAAAAGGGTTGATATAGATTGGATCGAGAAGGCAAATTAGCTTTCACGAAAGTTCATTTTCTCCTCTACTTTCTTCAAACTGTCTTTTTTTTTCAGTGATTGATTTATGGGAAATTTCCAGCTCTCTTGTTGACCTGAATTTTGTAGATTGCGGTGGATTAACTATCTGAGATCAAATTTGAAGAAAGTTGTCTCTGTCTTTCTTCAACTACTATTTGCTTACATTAAATTAGAGCTTAATATGTTAAATTTTTGGGCATGAAATTGAATGTCTCCATGTCAAATTAAGCGTTTAGGGTCTTCATGACAAGATTGAATAAGCCTATTATATTATTTATTCTTTGAAATTTGGGATTTGTTTAAAAAATAAATCGAAATGAGAAAACCAAATTCGGACTAGAACCGGAACCAAAATTCTGGTTCAATTCTGGCCCGGTCCTTAAAAAAATTTAAATGGTCCCGATCTTGAAAATTGAAAATCAAATTTTATTGGTCCAGTCCAAATTTTCTCTAAAATCAAACTGGATTGGTTTTTGCTCACCCCCATGTGAGATCACCATGGAGGAATATATTACAAATATCGAGTTGGCGAATCATCCAACCACAAGAGATGACCAATGATAGAGTAGTGCAAATTGTGGTTGGTTTAACAACCGAGCCGAAAGTCTCGTGATAATCAATACCCTATGTCTGAACCATCAGAATTTAGCTTTAGTTTGAAGATCCATTTGCAGCTAATCACTTTAGCACCCTGTGACAGATAAACAAGCTTCCAAGTATTGTTCTTGTGAAGAGCGGAGATTTCATCATTCATAGCAGCCATCCAAATGGGACATTTTGAAGCTTGGAGAAAAGTTGTGGGTTCAATAGTTGATTCGACAGTTAGAGCCCTTAGTTAGAAGATACCAGCCTTGGACCGAGTTTTCATAGGATGATCATTTATAGTGGTTATAGGTGGGCTCACATTAGTATTGTGGTCTGGTAGGAGACAGAGGAGGGACGTTGGGCAAGAGGAGTGAGGGTGGGAGATAGAGTGGTTGGGTGGGAAGCAGAAAAGGTGGACGAGATGGGGGAGACGGGGGAGACAATAAGAATAGACAAAGGAGTAGGTGGTGAGATTGAGGATAAAATTGAAGTGAAGGGAAAAGTGGATTAATCAAAGTTGACATGACGAGTAATGTAAATTTTATTTGACATCTGGTCTAGGCAGTAATAACCTTTATGTTGAGAACTATAGCCCAAAAAAACACAAGAAAGAGAATGAAGTTGTAATTTATGGTGGTTAAAAGGATGAAGGAGAGACAAACATTGGTATCCAAAAACACGAAAGTTGAAATAAGAAAAAGCAAAATGAAATAAACATTGGAATGGGGATTTATTATTTAAAACTTGGGTAGGTAAAAGATTGATTAATATAGTGGCAGTGATAAATGTATAAGGCCAAAACTTTTGAGGAACAAATGAGTGAAAAAGAAGAGCAAGTCCGAATTTTTTTGTTGGGCTTGACCATTTTGATTTGGAGTGTATGGACATGACACACGATGACGAATTCCAAGGGATTTAAAAACATTTGAAAGAGATTTAAATTCACCACCGCCATCAGACTGAACAAATTTTATTTTTTGACCAAATTGAGTTTGTACAAGATTATGAAATTGCATGAAAGTATTGTGAACTTCACTCTTTAATTTTAAACGGTAAAGCCAAGTGAAGCATGTGCAATCATCAATAAACAAGACAAAGTAGCGAGCACCAGAAATGAAATTCATAAGGGAAGGCCCCAAACATCTGTGTACAAGATCAAAAGGTGACGACGCATGAGAGTTGAAAATTGTACAAGGCAACTAATGATGCTTGCTTATTTGACAAGGAGTACAAAGTTTGGGCAGCTCAGTTTTAAAGCAAGATATATTACAAAACAATAGAATTTTTTTCAAAACAGAAAATGACGGATGGTCAAGACGACAATGCTAAAGCTTGGAGGTGCTCCCTGCTGGAAAAGTAGGAGCAGACAACAGTGCAGTCAAAGAGAGAGCTTGAGGGGTGGATGAGGTTTGGTACAACCCATTACAGAGAGCACCCCAAAGAAGAACTCGGTGTGAACATCGATCCATCACAAGAAAATTTTGAGAATGAAATTCAACAAACACGAAATTCTTGTGGCACAATTGATTTACACTAGTGAGATTATGAGCAAGAAGAGGAGTATGAAGACATTTTGTCAATGGAAAGAACGATCAACAGCTTGTATGGTAGCATAGCCAAAATTGAGCGTTTCTGTTAGGCCCCCTTTCAAGTTGTGATAGTATGGGAATAGACGTACTGTCGACAATGAGGACTTGATTGGAACCGGTGTAAGGAGTGGAGTTTTGCATCAGCGATGAATGCAGAGTGAAATGATGAGTAGCTCTGGTGTCTAAGGTCCATGGCTCAGATGCGGCCGAAGATGGCAGAAGTATGGCTATATTTGCTTGAGTAGAGGAAGAGAAGGCACTAAAGGGGACGGTGTGTTGGGCTGGAGCAGGTGGTTGCGGCCTGAAGCTATGATCCATTCAAAGGTAACAGAAGGGGGTTGTGTGGCCTATCTTGTGGCAGTTTTGGCATTGAGGCTGGAAATTAGACTTGGGCCGTGTTGATGACTAGCTTGGGGTTGGATAAATTGCACGCCCAAGCCCATTTCCTGATCCATAGATGTTTGCTGAACCAAAGGTGTTGTCAGGCCTAAATCCAACAAGAGGCAAGACTGGAGAAGGTCGGAAAGGAGGAGTTGGGAACGACCGTGGAGTACGAACGAACAACCGGACTGTAGCATTAGCTCAAAGAGAAGATGAGTTCGAAAGCAAAGGAACAACGTTTTGCTTATCCAGTTGAAAGTCAAAACTGTGCAGAAGACTATAGATTTCTTCAAAAGAGGGTTGGTCGGGGCGGTTCGTGATCGAGGTAACGAACAAATTGTATTCATTACCGAGACCATTGAGGAAGTAGAGGATGTGGTCACGGTAGGAAACATGCTCTCCAATGACAGAAAGGATATTGCACAATGAGGTAATTTTCTGGATATAAAGGTAAGCGGAAGTGCCATCTTTAGAGATGGAATGCAACTGGCTTATGAGATTAGTGAACTTGGCCAGAGAGGATGATGTTCGTGTATTATACAATAAAGCCAAAAGAAAACAAAGAAAAAATAGTGAGAATGAAAAAGATAAACAGTGAATTGTTTGCATATTGAAAACTCAAAATATACGATACGTGTACAATTGTTTTAACAATATAAAAACGTATATGATGTGGAGGCAAGAGCCATGGAATTTGCAGAAATATTAAAGAAAAGAGAGTGCATGGAGATGGATGGGACGTCTTATATTCTTATGCAATTCCATTGCTGTGGTTTCTCAGCTCTGAACACACTCACTTACAGAATAGAGAGAGAGGGAGTGAGAATGGCAGGTGTGAATGGTAGGAGAGGGAGGATGAGTTATTATTTCTTCTTCTTTTTAAATAATTAATAGAAATAATACACAAATATTATATTAAATGCATCTTCATCCTTCCACACAATGAAAGTGCATAACCTTTTCTTGTCACGACCCAGTAGAAACCCCATGATTGACAAAAGTCATCTATGATCAAGGCGTCTTCGCATTTGTGAAAGTTGAGGGGCATTTTGGGTCACTTCACGTAATTATTCGAATTAAGCATCAAAAGCCCAACTCTCTATTCTTAATTAATTTAGTCAATACCAAACCCCCAATATGGGGTGTTCGTGTATTAGATCAAGATTAAACAAAACGAGCCTTGCTATTCGTTTCAACAAAAGGAAAAACTCCATCTTGCTACAGCTTTTTCACCTCAATTATCATCAACTTAACAAAGCAAGCTTGAATGCCTTCTAATTTTGCAAAAAGGAACAACAACGCATAATTTACACGCACTATGCCGATCACTTCACCGAGACAAAGGTACATCTTGGTGGGTTTTCAGAATAAAATCAAATGGGTGACTCCCAAAATGATGAAAGATCAACTTTTCTGATAAACCAACAGGGAAAGATGACATTTTGAGAGCAGGAAACAATGAACAATTCAATGAGCTGACTCGGGTAGGTGGCAGAAATGTAGAAAATCAACCCAATTAAGTCAAAATAATTATGGGTTTTATCAAGTAGTTGGAAGACTGAGAGCAGAAACACAGACTAGTCACGCCACCATTCATGCATGAAATGTAGTTAATTAATTATTAATCAGGAATTAGGTCACGTTTTAGGAATATCAAACATCAAAATAGTGGCTTTCACGTTTGGGTGTTGCGTTGAACCTCCAAACTCCATAAAGTAAGCCTTTTGCCCTCTCGTCCTTTTCTCCAACTTCCAGTCTTCCCCAACGACTAATTCTCTCTCTCTCTCTAGAGATGAAGCGATCCACGCGCTTGGGAACTGGAACACAACCACCGTGTACCTATGACAACCATTCTAGATTTTTGTGAACTGTCTGGTAGACCGGCCAGTCAAAACCCTACTTTCTCCTCTCTATAGAATTTATCATCACACACAGCTAACCACCCTTCAACAGGTGGCATGTGTTGGAGTCATCATATATCCTCCTCAAAGTCAGCTCTCTTTTCGTTCATCTCAGTTTCACCCTGCTTGGTTCATCTCTTCTCTCTACTCTTTCAATCATCACTCAGTAAAAGCATCAACTTTCTACTTCTGCCTATCTTCCTCCCTCGAAGTACCCATCTGTCATTTCCCTTCTTCCTCACCCAACCTACAAGTCTTCTGTGACCTTCTAATTTCACTCTGATTGACTTGAAGCTGCGCTATATTTAGACCAGTAAATCCGTTTTGATCGCGCATTAACGATTTTTACACAGTTTTTGACGAGTTTAGTTTAACTTAATTGCTTAAAAGAAAGACCCAGAAAGCAAGCATGGCTACTCCGCCGAGTAGCCAGCTCCAAAGCCTGTTGCAGACGGTGGTGCAATCCGTTCAATGGACGTACAGCGTCTCCTGGCAAATCTGTCCCCAGCAAGGGTAATTTTAGCACCACCAAAGAGAATCATTTAACTTTATTTATTTTTTAGAATTTGGGAATGTCAACTGACGATTCCTCTATGTAAAAAATTCTTCTGCGGTCGTCAGAAGCTTAGTGTGGGGAGAGGGGTACTACAATGGAGCAATAAAGACGAGAAAAACAGTGCAGCCAATGGAGGTTAACGAAGAGGATGATTGTTCTCTGAGAAGCCAGCAGCTGAGGGAGCTGTACGACTCTTTGATCGTCGGTGAGACTACTCCGACAGCAAAGCGCCCTTGTGCGGCGTTGTCACCGGAGGACTTGACGGAGTCGGAATGGTTCTACCTCATGTGTATCTCTTTCTCTTTTTCACCTGGGGTGGGGTAAGTTACAAGTTACTAATCCTTTCCCTTTTCGTAGTTACAGACTTCTGATCTTCCCCTTAAAAATTTTCTCTCTCTTTTTTTTTTTCAATCTCGTTCATTACCTCAATCTGCCCCAGAAAAGGACAGGCATTTAATGGATGAATGATTGTGTTCATCTGTTTACACTGGCTAAAGTTTTCATTCATTAGAGTCACATTCAACTCTATTGACCCACAGTTTCCATTCTTTTACTGCGTTAAGATGATGACAAAAGCAATATTGTTGAAAGATGAAACCACCGTAGATGCTCAACAGTAAAACAAAAAAGAAAGAGTTCAGAAGAGAATGGTAGTTGAAAATGTGAAATAAACCCTGCATGTGCTAAACAATTAACATGTCTAAATACTTTAAATACAGAAAGACAAGACAAAACGAGCAGTTGACTCTCATTATCAACAAGAAGGATGCAAGAGTGTGAATGATGATTAGTATAGTCGTGAAGAGCTCATTAATCTTGAAATTGGAGATTAGTTTCTATGTTTTAAATTACAAGATAATGATGATATCCACCTTTGTGACATGATTTGCCCATTTTCAAATCGAAGCCAAGCTACATAGATAATGTATATATCATTTATAGGTTACCAGGAAAAGCTTATTCAAGGAGGCGCCATTTTTGGATGACTAATGCAGGCGACGTCGACTGCAAAACTTTCTGCAGATCTATTCTTGCAAAGGTGTGCATGTTCATGTTCCTTTCTCTTTCTAATCTTAGAGAGAGAGAGAGAGAGAGCGAGAGTAGTGGTGTCAGGAAATATCTGAAAATAAGCAAATTGTTGCATTGAATGACGACATAATTATATTTTCTTCTGTTTTTCTTGGATTACACGCTATCTAACATTTTCCTGTCGTCTTCCATTGTTTCTGCAAATGGACTTTTCAATGCCAACCAACCAGAGCGCTGGAATTCAGGTAAATCCGACACCCTATTCGCATTTCAACGTATAAGCAAACAAATGCACAGAAATCGTACGTTATTTTCTTTCAAAACTTTGTCTTCTTTCTGCTCCATGAATTTATTTGAGATTACAGCTCTTTGTCTTCTTGCTTCACATGCAGACTGTGCTTTGCCTTCCATTACTAGGCGGCGTCGTTGAACTTGGCACTGTCGACAAGGTGAGACAAGCAAGCTATTTGCTTGGCTTTAATTTGTTTCCATAATTTCATATTTTCATTTAAAACTATATGTGTTTCTTCTTCCTCAAATTCAGGTTAAAGAAGATTTAGGGTTTGTTCAACGCGTAAAAGCTTTCTTCTCCGACAACAATCTTCATCTTCAACAGCCACAAAAACCGGCTCTCTCAGCTCACTCCACTTGCGGTTCAGCCACTTCCTTCGACCTCCACCACACCTTCAATTCCCCTCCGCTTCTCTCCTCCGCCATTGCCGACGTAGAAGAAGAAAACAACGACCATGTGTCGGATTCCGAAGCAGAAACGGAACGCTTTGGATTCCCTGACAGTATGGCGGATGCCACTGTCTCCGAACCCAGCGATATAATGCAAATGGAAGTCGAGGATACCCGGGTCGGGTCTCCCTGGGACAGATCAGAGAATTTGGAATCGGATTTTCAATTAGTAGACGTGGGACATGAAAAACAGACGGCAGAAGAGATCCTCCGATCGAAGGAGGTAGGAGATCGATACAGGAGTGGAATACAAGCACAAGCTTCAGGTGGGAGATGGTCTACTACTACTTCAAAAATCAGATCTTCCCATCTGTAATTAGTGATATAAAAATTATAGCTTTGCCCATGTTTTCAATTAAGATTTCATGATTTAATGTTTATTTTCAACAGGAACATACCCACTGGAAGATCAATTGGCTATGGAGGATGATCGTTACTCTGAAACAGTCTCCACCATCCTTCAAAACCAGTCAAGCCGGTGGGCAAACTCATCGACGGCAAGGTCGACGTCCTACCCTACCCAATCGGCATTTTCCAGCTGGACTAGCCGACACGACCGAGATCACCTCGACACGACAGAGTTGGAGGGGACGTCACAGTGGGTCCTGAAATATGTGTTGTTTGCAGTACCATTGCTCCACGCCAAACAACATGATGAGAACTTCTCAACTCTCCGATTCAGAAAAGGAACGCCCCAAGACGACTTTAACACTAACCATGTCCTAGCAGAACGCCGGCGGCGAGAAAAGCTTAACGAGAGGTTCATTATTCTAAGGTCGTTGGTGCCATTTGTTACCAAAATGGACAAGGCCTCCATTCTAGGGGACACGATAGAGTACGTAAAGCAACTCTGTAAGAAAATTCAAGATCTAGAGGCATGTAACCGGCGAATGGAGGCTGATCAACGGTCTCCGTCGTCCGAACGGCAAAACACAAACAGTTGGAAACTACAAACTAGTGGGGTAACTCAAGTGGACGACGGTGGAGCGAGTTCATATGAGTTGGAAAAGCGGAAGATGAGGATTGTCGAGGGAAGCGGCGGAGTGGCCATGCCCAAAGCACTGGACGCTCCAGCACCGCCACCATTGCAGATATCAAGAGAAGCCGATGTGCAGGTATCGATCATAGGGAGTGACGCATTGTTAGAAATCCAGTGTGAGCACAAGGAGGGGCTGCTACTGGATGTAATGCAAATGCTGAGGGAGCTTCTGATCGAAATCACAACGATTCAGTCTTCTTCAAGCAATGGAGTTTTCGTAGCTGAGCTGAAAGCCAAGGTATGATGAAATGCAGAAAAAAATGCTTAACTTCTCAGACTGCAGCAGAACTAACTGGTGTTGTTGTGTTCAGGTGAAGGAGAACTCGAGTGGAAAGAGAGCAAGCATTGTGGAGGTGAAGAGGGCCCTACAACGAATCATACCCCACTCGGACACTTGAAAATAACCTAGGATTAGTAAACATTTATAGGCGTTGTCTACCGACTGCGAGCTGACATTTTTGTTGTCTGGTTTCATGTGTACGTACGTATAATTCAGTATAGATCTATGACAGGAAAAGCAATATCATGCCAAAATTATGATTTTGTCCAATAAGGAACTCAATAATCAACAGAAAATACGGGTTTGTCACATACATTTGAGTGAAGACAATCCTGTGTATAAGATGGAAAAGCCTTTTCCGAGTGAAGATCTCCTTCCACCGACCGACCGACCAAAGATCTTCAATCGGCATCCTTTTGGGGGGATTTTGCAGAGAGTTTCAATCATATGTAAGGCTCTTACTTCAATCCACCTTGAATAATCAACTTTTACAGATGAACAGAGTGCATTCCCCGCGAGTCACTTATCAATGGAAGCCTAGACACCATATCGCTTCAGGGCTTTGCTTAGATTGGGCATCACATTGTATGCTTGATATGATCTTCTGAGTTCTATTATGGAACCCACCTGCAAAAACAACAGAAAGATCAGCAGCAGAATCCTCCAAACAGCCTGGAGCCTCATCTCCGTGCACAACCACAATGCTTATAGACAGTCTGCACTTACTATGATTAAAACTGAAGTAAAACCAATTGCAAAGCCTGCATTGATGCTGCGTAAGTGATGGTCAAGAACAGTTGATGTTGTTGCCACAATACTTAACAATAGTCCCCCTGTTGAGTTTCCGTAGAACAGCCCAAGAATCATAAAGCAAACATCAAAATCCTCGTTTCAATCATACTATGACCACAGTACATAACTTCAAACATACCCCAAAATCTAGTCGATGCCTGAATCTTTGTGAGGTATTCAATAGTAGCCTTCCCAGGTTTTATATGGGGTATCCTAGCCCCCATCTTATTCAGGTAATCAGAAATCTCTTTTGGCAAATTGGCCTGTGCAGAAACAACAGTGAAAATTATGAGAAAGAAGAATTACCACTAATCCCAATCTTCACCAACCAAGAGTTATCAATAAACTCCTAAACCAAGCTTAGTCCTTGTGATGTTCCTTAATTAAGAATCCACTCTTCTGATTATCCTCTCATTCCTTCAGAACATTGATGATAGTTAACGGAGGATAGATCAAGATTCAGGGCAGAGTATGGTAAAAGCTGGAAAATTTTGATACAAATTAGGATGAGAAAAACTTACAATATCAAATATGTTAAATAAGAACACAAAAAATGCATATATTGAATAATAGACCCATGGCTCGGCACCAACAGAACTTTCCGGGTTTAGTATTTCTTTCACTTGTTCCCAGAAAGGCGACCCAAGAAGACTGCAAAAAAAACACTACAGTATCAGTTGCTAATTCAATGAAAACTATCTTTCCTTGAATAACTAATACATTCTTTCCAAGCAGCCTGAACACACAATTAAATATGCTAACATTATGTATTATGGAATAAAACTTCAACCACTTGAAGACTCACAAACTTCTAATTCACAAGACGTAAAATGGAAGGTTCTCAAGCGAAGTGATCAAGTTACAAAATATGTTGATGTCTGAAATGACCTTGCAACGATGCTGGGAAATGCCAAGAGATAAGTTGTGGTTAGAATGGGCTGCATCCCAGCAGGATTGATATTAAACGGGATATATGGCTCTACTTCAGTGATCGATGAATCATCTCTGTCAAAAAGCACAGAAATCCAACTTCTAGAATCAACGACAAAAGAAAAACATCATGGAATAACAAGTTCTAAAATATTATAAAGCAAAATTTCCTTGCTTGCTTACTCAGTAATAAAAATGGACTATTGGGATATAAGATTCATAACACCAAAATGAAAAAGAACATTGCTCTTTCCACATATTCCTAACATGTGGCCATAGTGATGGTAAAACTATAATGATCACGATAAATTCTTCCTATTATTGGCAAGGAAACAAAACTAGAGACACTGATACTTTTCATAGCATGAAGCGGAGATTCATTGATTGATTGTATACCTTGCAGCAGAAGCAAGTTTAAACCCATAATATTGCAACTTTACTTTTCTACAACCTTCAGTTACTACGACTGCCAACATAGTAACTATGGTGAAAATGCTCAACACTGCAAGTACGTATGGCCACCAACTCACAGCACTGCCTACAATGCACAACCATGTTTATACCACAAATTTTAATAGGAGAAAAGGATCTTTATAACAGTCAATCATCACTACAAGTTCAAATATTTAATTACTTTGTCAAATAAATTTCCATGGAAGAGGAAATCAACAAAGCAAGTAGTACTTAGCATTGTCAAATACTCAAACGCATATGTTGATTACAATGAGTTCATTTGTATACCTGAGAGCTGACACAGCATTTTGTGCAATGTTTCTGTGTAACCCGTCAATATTCCAACACATATAATCAGTGATGAGCCTTGACCTGCCAAAAAACAAGTTAAACTTCACATGATTATGAATAAAACACTGCAGTGGCATCTTTGCATCCAGCTTAGTAATTGTTAACATTTTAAGAAAGTGTGGGATTTGATTTTGAAAGATTAAGAAGAGGCTTGCTAGTTGGAAAATGCTCTTCCTCTCTGGAGGTGCGAGACCTGCCTTGATAACAGCACTCTTCTCAATCTTCTGGTTTATTTCCTATTTGGTTAGAGAATTCCTTTGGGGGTCAGAAGCAGGTGGAGCAACTGATAAATACTTTTTTTAGTCGATCATGGAGGATTGTGATACCAACAATATATTTCTCAATATCAACAAGTCAAACACAATACATACTATTACTAAAACCAACTTCAAATTACAACATAAAGACACAAACCTAACAACATCACAAATACAACAACTACACAACAACTCCGGAGAATTCAATAATCCCTCCTTCTCCTTGGTTTTCTGTTTTCTTTTTCTTTCCCCCCTCCCCTTTTCTTTTTTAATTTCTTTCCCTGTAACTGTCTAAAACTGCCCAAAACAGTTTCTTGTAAAACAACTTCCATCCTTCCTCCACATTCTTTTTTCTTCTCAGATAAGTAATTCTAATAGTGGGCTTATCAGATTGAAGTTCCATTTGGTGAAGCGTGCAAGTAAAAAGTCCAAGGAAGGAACAATATCGAAGATCGCAACTCCTTCCGATGTAGGTCTCCTTGGATAGTGGTTTTTGAGATAATCGAGAGAATGCCCATGGTAACCTTTGGAGGAGGGTGGTGGCATAGGTGAATCCTTTTGTAGTTGGTGGTGCAACTCAGATGGGTAAGGTAGAGTATGATAAGAACTCTTTTATCATTGAAAATTGATCCAAGTGAGGTTACACCCCACGAGGAGGACCATCCATTATTTTTTTACTTTGATTTCGAATGGAGAAGCGAAAGCTAGGGAATCAATGGATAAAAGGGGGAGGCAATTAGATGAAATGCTCTATAGACAGTTGATGAATAAACAGTTTGATAATTTGTGGAAGTAGCTACTTGGTTGTTATGTTACATTGATCTTTTTGAGAGTGAGTTGGGGCTGATATATAGGAAACATTTGTATAGGTCCAAAGTAATATTTTTGGGGTGGCTTGAAGACAGGCTAAGCAGTTTGTATGTTGGATAATCCCAATTGGAGAGGTTTGTCAATGCCAAATAGATATGTTCTTTGCAAGGCAAATGAAGGAAATGTGAATCGCCTTTTCTCCATTGCAGGGTGGTTTGTATGGCCTCGGTCTTCCAATGCTCAGGTGTAGTTTTGCTATGCTAGAGAAAATATTGATTTTCATGGGGCGTGGAGGGAATATGTAGAGGGATAAAGATAATTGACCGAGACTTGTGTGTTTTGTTTTTTGGGTACGTGTGAAAGAAAAAATAGAATGATTTTTATGGCAGAGCCTTTGAATTTTGATTCGTCAAGGCTTCTCATTGTAGTATTCTTGACTGGTGGAGAGGAAAAAAGTTCTTAAATTTTTGTAGCTTCTCTTTGTTTGTGGAGTTGTTGTACAATTTGTACGTTCATACAAGTTTACTTACCAAACAATAGTTTTGTCGTCGGTACATAAGAAGGAATACAAATAAAAAATAAAATTATAAACGAAAAGAAAATAATATTACCAAAGCCAGATTCAGTGATGGTATCACAAATCCATGTAGTTGTCATTGCACCACAAACTAATAAAAAAGATGTCACCATCACGTGCTTGACTCTGGTAATGCCATAGATATCAAAAGCAACTTATTATCATGAACAAATGAAAACATAAGAAAGGGAGTTAAATGCACATCAAAAAACAAAATTAAGACATCATTCCAAGGAAGACAAATTAAAGTCTGACTGCTTACAATGTTTATTATCAATCTCATTCAATATCTTCTGAGTCTGTTGGAACTTAGTTCCAAACTATGTGCAATGATATTCTTCTTCATCAGAGAATTACGTCGATGTTAAACCTTACTCACCTTTGATTAGCAGCATAAATTGAGTATGGAAGTGAGTAACAAGAAACTATCAGCGCCTCTAACATTGCAAATCCAAGGGACATCCACCATCTGAAACACATTGAAAGAACATAAATTTTCTGATATTGAGGACCTAAAAACAGAAAATAAACTTGAAGAACTCTTCTAGCTACTTGAACTGACGAGGCAGACATACATATAACTCTTAATCTTCTCGTGGCCATCTAAGCCTTCTTTCCGTAACTTTACCAAGGAGGGCAAAACGTGACAGAGCACCTTGAAATTTAAGATATTTGGTGTGCAATTAGTACATGGTAAATACATGGGGGTTATGGGTGGGGGCCAAAAAACTTTGTGGGCAAATATGATTTGTTCAAGCATAAAAATTGTTCCTTTAGGAAAGAAAAAGGATATGTTAATCATTTGTTGGGAAGAAATTTCTGAGCCAGTAAAAAATTTTATGAAACGTGTAAACATTTTCTTGTATTCTCAAAAACACTCTCGCCAGAAAAAAAAAAAAAAGTAACCATGGCACCGACATTCAATGGGGAAAAACATATACCCCATTTCAAGAAAAAAAGAAAGCATAAGCAAACAGGATCATGAATGTATTAAATATTTTTAGAAAGCTCCAGCAGAAAATTATAAACCTGCATAAGAATAGATGCTATGATCTGAGGGCTTATCCCAAGCTGGAAAAGGGACAACTTAAGCTCTGCAGAGAAATCACCAAGTTCATCTGCAATAAAAAACAATCTTAAACACCACTAAAATCATCAATAAAAAAATACATTCTTTATTATGATAAAATAGCTAAGGATGAAAGTACATTCATAATAATAATGTAACTTACCAACAGATCCAGAGACAAAACTAAGGTAATCTTGAGGTATCAGCCGTCTATCAAACCCAGGAAGAGGAATGAAGTACCCAACACGACTAATTACAATTAGTACTGCTGTTACAAACAATCGCCGTCGTATCTCACTTTTAAAGAATGATTCAGCAGCATTGTTGAGAATTGAACCAACTCGAATAAAATTCAGAAACCTATTTCTAAACAGTCTAGACCTGGTCTGTTTGGAACCAAAGTCATATGAGTCTTGAGAATTGAGCAAGGCTTCCCCATCAGCAGGTTCTGATGCAACAATTTTAACATTCAGAAACTGTTCAGAAGTTGCCTTAACACTCACATCCTTCCCTCGGAACCGATAGGAAACGCCACTGTTATATCTTTTCTTCACTTTAAAGATAATGCAGGTTCCTCTGCTAAATGCTAAAGACTTCTGGTGAGGGACTACGTTGTTCCTACCAGTTAATGGTTGACAGATTTTAAGATTGTTAACTGCTCCGGCTGTCATCATGATAGAAGAGGAGCAAACATTTTAAAATACTTTCTCAACATGCAAGGAATTCATTTTTCAAACGATAGCTCACTGTTATTAGGTAAATTCAAAACTTCAAGTCTATGAAACTTTCACGATATTTCTGAACCAGAAAGCAACATGAAAACATAAGTTTCATTTATTAGTGTAGTATCATTTCATGCCACAAGGAATTCAAATAAATTCAATCTATTTCAGGGAAAATCAGCAATATCCGAACAGCAAAAGAGGAGGGATTGAAATAAGAAAAATAATCAAAGCCAGGATTTTCGAAACAAACCGTGTAGTCGGGAGGAAGAGGGCTTAGTGGGAAGGAGTTGAAAAGGGACAAAACGCGAGCTCTGAACAGCAGCTTCCATGGCGGGACTGCGTCGGGGGAAGTGAGAAAGTGTTGCCCCGCATTTTTATCCCCCTTCAGTCTCTCTCTCAATGATCGCCTACTCTTGTTTCCATTTTCTTTTAGTGACACTACCATTCACATAGTGACGCGTATTACAAAGTACACGTGGCAAAAAAATGATTGCTGAATCTAAAATAGCCATTTAAGAATGGTTAAGCCAACTGATTTTACTGGGATGAAGTAACATTAGACAGTGTTCATGGAAGGTAACTATTTTGCAGAGACAAGTTTGAAAATTTTGGAGCTTTTTCAATGAAAAGCATACATAACTTGTCAATTGCCATTACCCAATACTTCTTCCGGCTCCAAGTTGAGGATCAGATGGGAACTTCGATCTCTGGCAACTTGAACCCAGTTGGATAGGCTGGTTTTATTGCAGGTTCTGAGAGTTAGACAGAGAAGTGCTGGGGGCGAAGAAAACGAGTTGAAGAAGCTCGGAACAAGAGAGAGGGTCATGGTTGGGCTACTTCAACGTAAAATCTGGAAAGCTATCTTTTTGTCGAGGCAGAGCATCGCAAGAGATCCTAAACACAGTTTTTTGTTGGGTGATGATGCACATCTACTTTAATTTTGTGACATGATTTCAGCCCTCGATTTCTTCACTGAAGAGAAGTTAATCAGCCCCTCATTTAAGGTGAGTACACGAGTTTAGGAGCGTGTGACGAAACTGCCCCTATTTTTTCCACTTCTGCTGCTTCTTGACTCGCTACTCTACCAGACTGTGACCCTAGTGCCGCCTGGGTTTCTGTTTCAGGCTTCTTGGTTTCTGTGTCACTTTCATTTTTGTCCAAGGCATTGCCTTTTCACTCTAAAAGGTTCGCCCCTTTTCTTTTCGTTGCAACTCAAAATGGGTAGGAGGCCTCTCTCTGCAAAGAACACCAAAAAGGCTCTCTCTCACGTGGTGTGATTTCAAAACCCTACTTCAGTTTCTGCTTCATGCCTTGTATTTTCTGTTATTTTACTTTCTCTGATGCTTTTCTTGGTTTTCTTGTTTCGTTTGTTCATCTTTGGTGTAACCTTCCAAATATAAGTTGGGTTTTCATTTTCAAAGTTCATTTTTTTTTCTTGATTTATTTCTTCCTTGTCTATCTTTAGTATTTTTCCTGTCGTCCACCAGTCTGCTATGATTCACTGATAGTGATATCGTGCTAAGTAGTTATCGTCTGTGTGGAAAAATTTATTTCGCTCTGTTCAGGGAATTTACTGACTCGGAATTAGGACCAAAAAAGGCATAAATTGATGGTATGATTTGTGTTTTGATCCTTTGGAAACAGTACTTTGAAAGGGAAGAATTTACACAATCAGATAATTTGGTAAGTTAATGTTTTTAGGTTGTGTTTATCTCTACAAGTGCATTTGCAGTAACTTCTGCAAAATGTAATCGGTTGAGTGATTATGAAAATGAGGTACTGAGATGAGGGAGTTCCTATTCTAATTCACTTTGTCAAATTCCATGTCTTAAAAAGTTACGTTATAATCTTAGCAAAATGTCATTACATTACTTCAATTGTTTTGTAAGCTTTTGCAACATTGATTTGGTCGAATTGTCATTGATGAAGTGAATGCTTTACTTAAGCCTGAAAACAAAGTTTCTCTTTTGAAGAGAACTGAATTACAGTCAGAAAGCTCAAGTCCTCTTTTGGAGCTATCAGAAGTATGCCCTCAAAACTCCGAAATGATCACACAGTCACCAGAAAGAGTTGCTTTGCAGCCACAGTCAGTAACAAAGTCGATCAAACCAACTTCGTCAAAGGGAAAGTTTTCAAAGTGCACTGACATTGTTAGGCGTTCTAAACGCCTTCAAAGTTTGGATGTTGAGCCTATAGTTGAAGATCTAACAGCGAGTCAGAGTGAAAATAAAGACAGTCCACCTGCTCGAGAAAGAAAGAATATGGCAGGGTCTCCCTTGAAAAAAAGAAGTTATGTAGGAAAACTTGACTATCTTGTAGAACTTCTTGAAGTGCAAGGTAATACCATTAAAGAATTGAGTTTGAAGGTAAGCCTCGAGTCGACAAAAGATTTTGTTTCAATATTTATAAACAAGCAATTTAAGTGTTCAATTGCTATCAAACAGGTTCCAGAGAATTCCAACTCAAATCAAAGACAATTTGCACCTGATGTTAAATATAAGAGTTTATACATAGAGTCCCAAAAAAAGGTTACAGTAATCTATTGTGCAACAATCTGCATTTGTAGATATATTTTTAACATTTTTTGAGAATGTTTGTATGTGCAGATTGATGCCTTGACAGAGGAGAAGAGAGAGCTGACTCAGAAGTTAGAAATTGCACTTACCAAAATAGAAGCAGTATGCATATTACACCATTTATGTTTCATATATAAGATTCAAAGACCCTCTGTGTTTAGCTTTATATTTTTATGGTAGTTGAATTTATATATATGCTTGATCATTAATGTTTTATTCATCAGGCTAGGATTGAAACTTTTTCATGGTTGAATATGTTTTACATGTATAGCTGTTGGACTCGAGAATTTTCTTGCACAAGAAAGATAATTTTCTTGTAAGTATTTAGAGTTCTGGTTTGGATGTGCAGTGTGAGAGGGGAACTCAGTTTGCTATGGACTTCTTGGACAAACTGAAAGGCCTCGTCTTATTCGCAAATTTCTCTAGACTTATGGAGCAGACCGCTTTGAGCCAAGCAGTGTGGAAAGATGCGCCTCTGCAGGAGCCCACTACTTCTTCGCCTAAGAAAAAGAAACGACAATTGGCCCGACGACCCTAGAAAGAGCACATCATTGGGTATGTTGATGAATTTTTTGGGATGATAGTTTAACTTAGGTAACATCGTTTTGTGCCTGCTTTCTTAAACTTTAATTGTCACTTCTATGATCTTGTCTTTTGTCGGTGGGTCCCAATATCTTATGTACATTATGTTTGTAATATATGGTGGTTGTTTCTTGTGTTAAGATGGGGCTGGCTATGTAAATCAAAAGTCATTTATTGAACAAGATAGCATGAATCTAACAAATGGATGGTTTCTTCTACTGTTCATTCTTGCCGAAAATGGAAGAAAATCTAAAAGCATCAGCCGTAGGTGTCTGAGGAACGTCATCATTCCTATCATCATCACCCTCGAAGTATTCTTCTTCGCCTATGGTGGGTGGTGGAGACGAGAAGTCTAAGCACATTCCTTGAATAAATTGCTCGTAGGATGCAGAGAGATCTTGGGAGGTTATCTGGTGATATTCTACCAGCTGATGAAGACATTGGTTTTCCCTCACTAAATTTGCATTTTCATTTGCTAATCTTGATTTCTCAGCTAGCAGTGCTTCCATTTGAAGCCTCACCTGATCAAACCCATCAAAAGGAAACTCAGTTTAAGTAATTGAAAATCTTATTTTACAAATCTTATTTGGTCATACTAAATCGTCTTCCTCGGGTCTGATTCCTCTGGCAAATCCATCTCTTAGACGCCTATTCTCCTCTTCAAGCAGGGCAGATCTCTCTTGCAGAAAACATAAGTTTGATTTCAATGATTTGAGTTCTCTAGCTAGTGAAGCTGCTCTTGTAGCCATTGTTACTGCAAGCTGCAAACAAATGAACAGATTAGAGAGAATCTAGCTTTGGTTGGCTTATTTGTTGAATCCAATGTAAAAGTTAACCAACATTCTTAGCTTTCTTTAGCCCTTTCTCTTTCTGGGCTTCTTCAATTTCCTCCTCTGAATCACGTCCGAAGTCCTCTGAGCATTGCTGACCCAGGTCGAGCTTCCTTTTCCTTCCTCTAATGGATTCCTGCTCATTTTCTTTTTCCGGGTTATCTTCTTCAGCCTCTAAATTTCTCAGATTAGTGTGAAATATTTCGGTCAATGTAGGTGGTTTAGCTAGATCTCTAGCGCCCTGAACGACGAGTAACAGAGAATACTAAATCTTCATAAAACATGATAAAAACTTAACAATCACTCGAATTTAATTAACGATCGTATGAGCAGAGAGTAAATAATACTTGCAAGGCATTGTCCAGAGTGTTGGAGAGTTGAGAGAGAGTTTGAGAAACGGAGTCGAATCCTCTCATCAAAAGCAACGAGTCTTCCTTCAGTTTCTTAGCCCTTTCCGATTTGCTAACATCCTAACGGAGAAACCCAGAAATCCAAGAGTAAGAAATAATAAAAAAAATCGAACTTTTATCCGGAGCACTGGCACAGGAACACTAACAGATGTGTTGGGTATGTTTAGATTTGCAGTCTGGGCGTTTTCCGACGTTGAAATTTTGCTACTTCGTTCATCGATGAGAACATCGATGCGATTCCGAAGAGTACTCCAGAAACGCTTGTCTGAGGAAGGGCTGAAGAACGGTGAAGAACCCATAAGGCTGGCCGATCGCTGCAGAATCACCACAGATGGAACATTTCAATGACAAAAGAGAGCATGAAAAGAGAAAGAGGAGAAGAAAAAAGAAGAAGAAGAAGAAGCATACCTGGTTGAGGTGGGGAGGGGACGGAGTACTCACAGACGCTGCCATGAGAGAGAGAGAGAGAGGTGATAACGGCTAGTTTGGAAAGGAGTATGAAGGGGAAGGGATTTAAAAAGGGAAGGAGTGAGTGAAGGCAACGTTATAAAAATGTAATGTGAATTCATAGATAAAGTCTCAAACCTTTCCCCTCTCTCCTCTCTCTTCCATTAATCAAGTCTGTAGCTCTCTCCTCTCTCCTCTCTCCTCTCTCCTCTCTCCTCTCTCTTCCGTTAATCAAGTCTGTAGCTTTCACCTCTCTGTCATCAATAAAGTGTTCAGCTTTCATCTCCAGTGGGACCTACTCTGAAGCCGTTATCTTTATTATTTTTCTTCAAAAATCATACTACGGAGGAGCGCTGAGCTGTCCCATTCTGTGTTTCACTCTTTCTTCCTCATCTTCTTTGCTGGCCAGTTCTGTTGAGAGAGAACATTTCCATTTTCACAGGAGCTTCTGAGTTCTGGCCATGACGTCAAAATACGGACTGTTGGAGAAGATGATTCAGACAAGTTGATGAAGCCTCTGTTTGGAGCTTCATTTCCTCTGTTAATATTTTACTGATAAGAGTCTCTGATTAGCCGAATTTATTCGTTTGAAAATTGAATACGATCATATCAGATAATAAAACACGGACATCATACTTTAGTCCTTCAACAGAAACAGTGATCTTTTTGTAATCTAATAGATCCAAACGAGTCTTTATATTGTCAAAAACGAAACTCTCTCCATTATAGGGTGAACTGAAGAACAAAGAAGGTCTTGTCCCGGTACGTGAGCTTCCTCTCCTCAGCTCCAACACACCATAGATGACCTTCTAACTCCAACTCTCCCTTCATTTGCGCCGATTCCCACACAAACTTAAACAGCCCGAGAGCCCTGTCCAGCTGCTTAACGCCGTTCCATATCACGCGTTCCTCGTTGCAAGTCAGAATATTTCCCATGCACAAGCGGAATCTGTCGTTCCCACCTTCGTTGCACAACCCGCCGCACATGTCGATTTCGAGGTCTGTAATGCATCCATACAAGTAATAAAGTAAGAGAGTGAACAAGCACTTTGATGAGTGGCCAAGAGTCTTGGAAAGCTTCTTTTGGACGAGGCTTTCTTGAAGCTGAGATTCTTTGTATCCCATATTCTTATCGATTACTATGTCCTTGATTTGAGACAACCCTTCTCTCATTACCTCAATCTTGGCAAAATGGCGTAGGCTCTCCTCTTCACTTTTCAGGCACTGGGTTAGATCATTGAACATTTCAAGAACATCTTCCCATGTATTCGGTGGCGAAGAATCGGCAAGTTTCGAGGGTGAAAGCCTCATCCACGAGGCCGAATCTAAATCGCCACAAAATGATTTTTCATCCAAAAGTTTTAGGCAACTTGAAACGATCTGTTGACCCATTTGAATTCCCTTTCTGGGTGTCCGATTATTTAATAAAGCTAACTCATTTTTCAATGCTGCGAGTAGTTCCCCAATAGCACCTGCCCAAATCCGATGTTGGGTGACATGCAAGCAGATAGACAGACGCACCACTTTCCTCTGTTGTGCAGAGATGTTCAGGAAGTTGCCGACTTTAGTCAGTGAATCAATCACCATTGGATCTCTTTCGCTTGGATTGCCGAAGCTAAAAATGGCGCCCATTTCTTTCAACCTTTGCTGAGATGATGGAGACCCAACTAAGGCCCTCGCAAGAGACTTAAATGTAAGTTTCTTTTGCTCAATCCGATTGCCAAGAACTGTAGAATCACAGCTGGTTTTATCAAACAAGTGCGTCAGTTTTCTCACCTTCAGAAAGGCCTTTTCATAACATTCGGAGGGTAAAAGCTCGTGGTCAAATTCCTTATCGGAATGAAATGATATGGAATTCAAGTGGTAAGCTCCATTTCGATTGGTTTGTACATGCTTCCAAAAGCAGAGCTTCTTCGTAAGCTTATAAACCATTAGAAGGCAGCTTCCCAGAGAACTCCAACTTTCAAACTGCACTCCAAAACCTCAAGCTAATCCAATATTAAAAGCGCGGCATTCACGCGACAAAACAAAATTGAAGAAAAAGACCACGAACTTGGCTGCGGCATTTTATCAAACACGAGGGCGACGTATATTCAACAATGGCGATACGAAGTGATCTGCACAGAGACAGTTTCCGAATCTGAAAAAAGGCAAATGAAGATGAATAAGAAGTCGTGAATATTTTACAAAACTCAGAAAAGAGGAAAACAAAAACTTCATTGCCAAGACATAAACGAAGTGCTTCACCATCTCTCCCGGATCCATCCCCTCATTCACTCTCTAATGAAGCAGTAACAAGACTCTGTTGTACATAAACAATACAGCCAACATGAAAGAATAAATATTGACCAATAAAACAAAGCAAGGCGCGTTGGGGAGCAGTGAGAGTAAGAGAAAAGAGAGGAAATACGAAGCGAAAGAGAAAGGAAAATTACAACTTTGATTTAGATTAAGCTTGACGAGCCAACAACCTCCGTACAAGAGGTTGAACCTCCGACTCTCCACCGCTGCTTAGATTAACAAAGTAGAGTCCAAGGTTGATAAATCCGTTAAAAATCTATTGTTGGCAGAGGCTAAGATGGGGAACATCACCCACGTATTGTGCTGATGAGGTCAACTAGTGCTCGTGGTCTTCCAGAGGAAGGGAAGCTCGCTCCTTTTCCATAAATTCCTTGCAAATTACGCGTCCATTAAAGCTTCTACAAATTCAGTACGACAATGTAATATGGATGAGTCGACAATGAATCTCTCCCTATCAACTAAAACTCAAAAGTTCATATTTCAATATCTAGAAACTTCCCTTTTTATGTATTAATTTTGGGTTTGGAATGATATATTTTTCTGTTCGGGCCGACGCAACAGTTACTCCTTCCATAATCGCGCTATAGATTTCTGTAGAGAGGTGCCGTGCCGTCTTTTTTTACCCAAACAAGAAGGAATAGTGACGGCGGTGGCTTTATTTTCTTGACTGGAGAAGAAAAAGGAAGTCTCTTTGTTTTTTAGCCGGGCCCACTCCGTCACCATTGCCATTGGTGAGTATATCCAAAGCTTTTCCCAATTCCCACTACAACCTCTCCCTCTCTTTCGACACAGAGGGAAAGAGGGCATTTTTGTAGGGCTTCCATTTGAGATGGGAGACGTGAAATAGAGACAGACGTGAATCTCTCTTTGTGAAGAGAAGCTCGCGAGGGAAGACAGATCTTTAGTTTTGATATCTTCTCTATGCGCTTCGTCTTAGCCGAAGAAACGAGTACCCTCTTCTCGCCAACAGTCTCCACGATTTCATGTGAGTTGTGCTCTTTTGTACATGAAAGTATTCTCCTTTCTGAAATCCATCTGCAAGTTTAGTGATTGCAAAATAGGTCTGGGTTGTTCGTTATCAAATTCAACATTTTTGAGTTTACTGGTTGCTTTGCTCTTAATAGTCTTGTGATTTTGATGGTTTCCTTGCAACTGGTATTCTAGCACTGTACTTCTGGAGCTTCTTTGAAGTCTAAGTTCGATGAGGAACTCTAATATGGACATGGGGAGCTGTGAGATTGAGATCTGATATTTCTAAAGCTGCATAGTGCAAATTAATTTCAAGAATTTATTAGGAAATGAAGTTGAAAATTCAGGCTTTTAGACTTTTTGTTCTTGTAGTGGTGATGTTTTGAAAGATCAAAATCAAGTGTTCTTGTTTGGCTGTTGAAATCGAGCCAATAGGGACTGAAACTTTGTAATTGGGCTTGTTGTGTATCTTCTCTTTACTCTCGAATTTTATCTTTATGGAGAAAAGGAACTAACGATTTTATCAATTTGGAGGTGCTTTCGATCTATAAAGTCCGGCTTTCTTATATTCTTAAATGCTGTAGTTTCAAGTACTAGAAGAGCTAGATTGGATCACATGAAGAGAAGTTGTAATCTTCAAAAGTTGAGAACTCAAGTGATGGCTTTTTGAGATTTTTAGCTCTTTTTTGCCCAGAAGTATCGGTTATAATTTTAGATGAAGATATTATTAAACTATACGAACAGAAATGTAGACGATTCAAATGCTTCCCCCTCTGTTTTTTTGTTCGATTCAAATGTAAAACTGGAAACAGATCCTTAACTGTCTGGACATGAAATTGGCCTATTTTTCCATGCAGTTTGGAGATGGATGTTGCGGAGGTCAATGCTGAAAAATCAGCAGAAATTTATCGATTTCTGGGTCTGAAAAGAACGAGCAAAGTCGGAAGCCCTCGAGTTCTAACGCTTCTTTCTTCACTGCTAGAGAGAACTGTTCAGCGAAATGAGCTCCTATTGGAGACAGCTGAGTTTAAAGACATCATTACAGTATTCCATGGGTCAAGAGCGCCCACTCTAAGCATAAAGCAGTACATTGATAGAATCTTTAAGTATGCAGGATGCAGCCCATCATGCTTTGTTATTGCAGTCATCTATATCGATAGATTCGGTCGATTCTCTCAGCTTCATCCAACTTCTCGTAATGTTCATCGGCTACTTATAACTGGTATAATGCTGGCTGCAAAATTCATCGACGACAGGTAAAAGTTAATTGCTATAGCTTTGATTATTTTATAAACACCATTTGGAGGGAAAATCGAGTTCTATATTCCATGAAATTCAAGTGCAAAAATGAAGATTTTAGTGTATAACTCATTGATATGTTCTATCTTTCGGGTTGACTTTGAATGAACTTTGTGAGAATGGAATGTGCAGTGTGTTCAACAACGCATATTATGCTAAAGTGGGAGGAGTGAGCACGGCAGAATTGAACAGATTGGAGATGAAGTTTCTGTACGGTATAGATTTTAGGCTTCAAGTGAGTGTAGAGACATTTGAGAGATATTGTAGGCAATTGGAGAAAGAAGGCGTAGAGGGGCATCAGATAGAAAGGCCAATCAAGTCCTGTGGAACTAAGGAGCTCTGGGCAAACAAAGAAGACTCCAATTCTACTCCCACCACTGCTAGATAATTGAATTCATTAGAACTCATCAGAGAATAGGATCTTAGAATGAATGAAAGAGATGGTTTGAAGTTTTGATCTTTGATGTGATTATCTGTGGATGAGAAAAAGAACAAATCTTTTTTAATCTGAACTTTCTGCAGATGAAATTGCAGATCGAACGAGTGTTTTTTCTATACATTGATGAGATGATGGTTCAGTTGAAATCCATCACACTACATTCAATCCATAGTTCGACGAGACGACCTCTTTTACAATTTAATCAAATACCAAACTAAATATATCTTATGGATAAGAGGATTGATCATCTATCCAGTGATGATATTTCATCTGGGTACAAGTTTTTCATGGGTCGTCGTCCTGTCTATCCAGTGCAACTAACTGATACGAGCTGTGGCTTTTGTACGTACGCATGCCAGCTAAATTCGATACACCCAGTTACGTTATGATGAATGTTCGTTTGTCGGAAGGAACATGAAGATACACATGCTATCTGCACTTTTCAAAGAGAGAGGACAAATTAAATGGGGGAATCTGTATTAAATGCATGGGATACAAAAGTGTGATTTTCAGAGCTTTCCTGTAATCCATGGAGTTCTATCTAATATTATCTCATAGACACCCCGTGACACTCTGCAAATCTGTAACTCTACAATTTGAGTGGAAGAAACAAAAACGAGTCTTAGTTTGCAATGTTTTATCCATGTGTTTTAGCTCTGTGAGTCGCAAAACAAGATAGCTAGAAACGGTAAGCTGCATTAAACTCATCCCTCCAACAGAAGAAACTGCAATCGAACAAAAGATGACACTTTTTACAGCAGTTTTTATACAGCCAACTCATTTTGCGGTTGAGAGAGAGGAAGAGGAAAAAGAGGGTCATGATTGAAATTTTGTGGAATGGAATGGAATGGAAGGTTTGAAAGTAGGCATGGAGGAAGAGTAAAAGAAGCAGAAGTAAATGTGAAGTAGGGGATCAGACAGCTACGGTTTCGTCGTGTTGCAGAGTGCAAGAGGTGAGGAAGAAGAAGACAGCATGAGATATAATCAGCGCAAACGGGGATAAGAAAAAACCAGGCAGACAAAATCTTATCATAATCTCAATGCACGTTCATATTTCTCAATGTCGAGAGAGAGAGAGGGAGCACACGTGCGTACGTGAGATTTGGGGACATGGAAAGATGGGTGATGTTTGTGTAGATACAGTTTTCTCCATAACCAAGAAGCAGTAAGAGTTTACAGTGAGAAGGTGGAGCGCCTTCTTAAATAGCAATAAAAGCCATGCAAGCAAGCATGCATGCATTGGTACAAGGACTCAGCTTCTTAAACGGTGCCTTTTACTCCAACATTCATCACACATTAATGTTTGTTGCGACCTCTATCTAACTTTTTACTGCTCTGTGCGGACCACTCTAGGGTAATTAATCCATTTACTTCTACCCTTTGAATGAGTAGATGTTGCTTCAAAAAATGTATGAACGTTATTACGATAGAATGACATGTAAGCATTACGTCCTAAACTGCATGCATGAAATTGTCGGACATCTCGTGTAGTGCCGATACGAGGAGCACGCATTAGGACATGTTACGACCACTTATTATCATGTTTCTAATAATGAGAAAAAGGAATTGGACCATTTTCACTTTCTTGGAGTGTAAGATTCGCATCCTCAACATGCCATAGCAACAATAATTAGCATAGGATATGCACTGCCTCCGCGTTAGGACATAATTAGTCGAGTGTATTTCACGTCAACCAAAACTCACTTGATGATGAGTTGCATTAAATAGAGTAATATATGGTCACTAATTAATAAAATGTTCTCTGATGGAGTGGAGTTGGGTGAGGCTAATGATGTTTAAAGCATCATCGGAAGCTGGGGGGTGGGTTAAATATAATAATCATCATGCCTTGGATCTGCACTAACCCAGTCTTTGTCCAGTCAATGAAAACTAAGTAAAAGCTGGTTTTGATGACGCTAATCCACCCTCTTTTGCATGCAGTTTGAGTTTGAATAACACTAAGACTCTATCAGTGAGTGAAAAACAAATCAAAACGTAAACTTGAGCACTGGAATTCTGTGTTCAGTGAAACTAGAACAAGCCGACGCCGGCCAGGTGTTTGCAGGGGCTGGGCGGCACACTCGTCCTCCGCCCACAACGCTCTACGAATTTTTCAATTCTTTCCCCGTTGCTCTCCCTCGTTATCCTCTTCCCACCCAACGGCAACGACTCTATCCCCCTCTCCTTCAGCACCTCTTCCGCCTCCATTTTCCGTCCCGCCACTCCGTTCGCCTGCACAGTGTCAGTGCTAGTTAACTATCTTTACGTCTTGACTAACGGAAAACTAAACAACACGACACTCTGGTCTCTGTGTTTGTTTGGACAAGGATTAATTCCGCCACCCCCCATTTGTCTAATCAATCATCTCAATCTTTTTACAGCAGAAAAACCAAGACTTTACCTGAATTCTTACGTAGTCTTCTCGGTTCCAAGAGAATGCGTTCCCCAACATTTGGTCTATTGTCTCACAAACTCCGTCCAGAACAATGTCCACCACCAACGACGTTGAGCACTCCGCTTTACGGAGGAGCTTCCTCGCGCTCGACGCAGCTGACGGTCCGTTACTCAAAGACAAAACCAGGAGGTCCTCGACGCCATTAACTGAGGGGAAGTCGCGTTTGTTGTGAAGTACGTGCGTGATAGCAGCTGCCGCGGGGTTATTCATGACCAATCCGCCGTCAATGGCGGAGCATGAGGTTTTTCCGTCAATGGACGTAAGGTTGTAAGGCTTGAAGAGGCCCGGTGTAGCTGAAGTAGCACGACAAACTTTCCAGAGATCGAAGTTGAAACTCGGTGATTGCGAGGCGTCGGCTCGGGAGAAGACGAACGGACCATAGCTTTTGAGATCAAAGCAAGGGACGAGAAGAGGTTTGCAGGTGTCTTTCAAAGTCAAGGCCTTCCCATCCTCTCCCTTGAACACTTCCTTCAAAACCTTGTCCATGCAGTTGCCGGAAAACCTGCGGCGCCAGAGAAGTGATCCGGCGAGACTTCTCTTGAACATTTTGGAGTTCCTTTGAGAAACGAGATTGACAGCATCCCGGGCAGAATAGAGAGGACACCCGGAGGCGTTCTCAGCAACAAGCATGGCAGCGAGAATGGCGCCGATGCCAGTGCCAGTAACAAGGTCGAAGAAATTAGCAATTCGAGCGTTGGAATCACCGGTTCTGAGGCGGATCTGGTCTTCAAGGTGAACGAGAGAAGCGCCGGCAACAATGGGGGAGGTTCCACCGCCATCAATACTAAGGATCCGAACTTTAGAAGAAGAAGGAGAGTGGAAGAGCCAGTCCTGCTCAAGCTTGGAGAAAATCTCGAGGGTGAGGCCGCTGAGTTGGGTGGCGGTCTTCATCTATGAAAAGCGGGTGATTGGAGGGGAAGTGGAAACGAAAGGGTCTTGTACGGAGAATTTAGAGCCTAGGATTGGATTATATATAGCCGAGGCCCAGCAGAAAAAGCTACGATTTTTATGCCACAACAGCCGTAGAATACATTATAATTGCAACTTCAACTACTCTACTGTATACGATCTACGTCTGGGTCCAAGTTAGTGGACGCCGTGGAGACTGCTATGCAATGAACTCATCCCTGCTTCTACTCGCGCTAGTCTGGTTCCAATTCAACAACATCCGACTGTATTCATCAGTGTTCAAATGTTCATTATTATTTGAAGTAACTTGATTATCAGTCTAACGAAGAACAAATTCAGTTTCTTCCAACTGTATATTGCTAAAAGAATCTCATTTACCCAACCATATATTGAAAATGGTGGCCTACCCAATTGGATAACAAAACATTTTGATGGGAGTTAAACGTGGGAAAATGAGCAGGAAAATTGTATTATTCAGTTTTCCAAGCATACAGAATGAGGGAGAAACCCTTTGATTTTGGAGAGAAGGAGCAATCCCGAAGACGAGGATCAAGATTTGATTGAGAAGAAGGTTTGTCTGCAGTCTGAAACAAGAAGACGGCACTGGTTGCAGTTGTGGCATCGCCGAATAGCCAGTTATGAACGTCCCAGAACAATTGGACTGGAGACCCATCTACCAAAAAGGTGTGATGTCCTCTGAATTTCCATTTCAGTCTCTTTATCTTCATCACTGTCTGGCTATCTACTCGAACAACCAGGGAAGGCTCGTTTAGCCCAGCAGTGTCGCATTCAATGGAGATGTCATGCACTGTTCCTCTGTCGCAGAGCTGCGACTTGGCTCCGTAAAATTTCTTCCCAAAAATGTTCTCTCTTTTTGAGACAAAAATGGCGGTCGAATCAACTGGGTCTGAAGCTATTTTTCTGCGAGCCTCTCTCTCCAAATCGCCCAAAAGCAAAACCAGTTGCTGGTTCAGAAGAATGGCCACGTAAAATTGGGCCAGAGGCTCTGCCCCAGAAGCGAATTTAGCGTTGGTTAGGTCCCAGAAAATTTTGATCTTTCTCGACTCTGATTCTCGGTTTCTGCATCCTTTTTTCTTGGAGAAGAGCCATGGTTTTATCTCAACCTTGCTTGAATTATCGATCGAGATGCTAAGGCCATGACCCATTAGATGCTTTGTCCAGGAAACAGTAATGAAGCACAACCCACAACGCGACTTGCAGTGATAAACGCAGGAAACCAAAGTTTGAGCTGTTTTGCTGACGTTATTCGGCGAAGCTTCATTGGCGACATGAACCCCGTTTTCTCCGAAACAAGACGGAAATTCCCTCATTTTACCAGAACGCTTTTCTATTTTTTACTCAGAAAGAGAGATTCTACCTTTGCTTGAACCAGTGAAGGGGGGAAGTTAAGCACCCATAATCAGGTACTTGAAGAAAGCTTCTTAAACGGATCAATTCTTTTATGGGCAAGTCCGGTTCTTGCAATTCTGATCAAAGAGGACTGCAACAAAGGAACGAGCTAAGGTTGTCCACAAATTATAGATGCCTGAACGAGAGAGAGAGAGAGAGAGAGAGAGATGAACAAGGTATGTGCTGGAGTAGGCAGGTGTAAGTTGCCAAAACAGAAGAAGAGCCTCGTAGTTATAATAATACTCCAGACACCCTCTCTGTCCTGCTCCTACAGGATAGTCTTTGTCTGTCGGACCCCAGAATCAAGAGAAACAAAACACAACACATGCAGTTAAGGGGTGCGTGGGCAAATCTTAATGATGCCTTCAACTACTAAACTCTGCCTATCCGCCCCCTCTGAACCTCTCCATTTCCCCTTTTTTTAAGAATTAAACCATTAACAGTTCTGCAGTTTCAAGAAATTACTTTATGTTACGAAAGCAACATAAGTTGTCAAATTGATGACGGATGGGTTCTCAACAACTTCACATCATTTTCCCTCCATTTGAAGCTTCCATTATTCATCATCGTGATAAAGAAATCGTCAATCCTCGATAAAAGCTGTCATTAGATGAGATGAGTGATCAAAAACCAAGTGCATTTGCAGGTCAAAAGCATTAATGAATCCTTCTGACTCAGATAATCACACCAAATTAGTCAAATTACTTACTAATTTGATACCAAAATTGATTGCATACCATTACCTTATTTTCTCCATAGTACCTCAGACTGTCTGGTTGGATACGTAGAACCGCTACTACTTCCTGATAAAATCAGTCATGGTCAACAAAGAAATTGCAATTGGTTTGTCGTTCAGACTTTTAAGAGGGGGCCCTTCAAAAACTCCACCATATTTATCAACATCTCAAGTAATTTTTTAATGGCGTGACAGCAAATAGCAACTGTGTACCATTTCTTCATTTAATAAAGGGGAAAACGTATCAGCGTTTGATTATGGCCTGCCTACTTGGAAACTGGACGATATGTCCTGGTTGAGAGAGGGAATTATGGCCCTACCTATAATCATTTTCAATGATAAAAATGAACAAATCCAACACTACAATATCTATATTGAACAACTATGTTTCTCAATCTCAACAAGTTCAAGGCAAATGGCCAGGCCAGGGATGAAATTTTCTAACACACCTCAACATGTGACTTTGTTTTCGCCTGTCTTACTTCTCTTCTTCTTCTTCTCCTTCTCCTTCCATGTGCTGAACAATCCATTAGTAGACCCCCAACCCTGCCCTTGTTTATAACCTAAAACATGTCATGTGGGACTTGGGTTTCGAGCATGTCCATTGCATGAGAGATTGCTAATAATCCACATCCCACTCCCTAAATCACTTTATAGCTGTAAAGCCATTGTCGCTGCTATCAGTAATTATGGTTTGTTACGACTTGACATGCTATCTTTCTCTGAACACACTCGCCCTTTTAGTATCTTCATCCTGAAATTTGATATTTCACGCTTTTACATAATACATGCCCAAGGTAGATTCAAGAAAATATGAAATGGAACAATGTTTTAACATACAACATGATGTCAATTCTGCATAGGAAAACAAGAGTCATTCAAATTCCTCATTCAAACCTCCAAAATAATCCCTATTACATTAGAGACAATTAACAATTCAGTGCAATTTCTACCTCAATCAACTCCGCATCACATATATTGGCTAAAAATCTAAATGTGTCGCCGTGCAATACTTTATGCAAGCTATTTCAAATTGTTTGTCTTAACAACTATTGTCTTAAACAACTTCTAAAATGCCGTAAGCAACCAATCACGTAATAGAGAAAAAGGAATGTGCAATAATCAGATGAAAAATCTCATTGCTTTACTCAGGTACCCAATAAAACAGCAATTCAGTCATACAAATCAAACTCAAACTTAGACTGCTTCAAGAATTTCATTGTGCAACAATCAAAAGAGGAGTCAAGAGAATTGTTATGTTGTCATAGGTACGCTTCCATAAAACTAAGTTATAATGTAAATAATGAATCTTATGGTGCTAAAAAAATAAGGTTTAAAAAAAGAAAAAAGAAACCACAGTGAATATAGTCAATCTCATAAAAAAAGAAAAGGAAAATGAAAGTACTTCAGAGAGCACAACATTGCTGTCGCCAAAATATCTTAGCTTGGTGCCCCTGAGTAAACAATGGCATGGATGATAACGTACTTTCTCTTATCTAAACAATTATAGAGAAAACATCTTATGACCAGGCCAAAGCAGAGATTTCATTTCATGAAATATTGAAGAAGAGAAAAACATTCAATTGTAACAAACATTTCCGTGCTGGCCAGACAAGCAAGAAACAAGTTATACAGCAAGTAACATTGATCACTCAGTTCAAAACCAAATCATTCAGTCAATCAAGTGTTTTTCATAGGTTAATAAGAAATTTCTGACGTGCTTAAAGTTGGTCTACTTTGATGACATGGAAAAAGAAAAAAATCTCTAGGCAGAAGACAAGGCGGGGTCCTTTCATATAAGTGAAAATCAGTATAACACGCCAAATACCTTTATTTGAATGGTAATAAAAAAAAAAAGGGTCATTGTTCACATTAATTTCCTCATTCTGACACAACTTCTTATGTCTAAAACCTTCTACTGAAGCTAAACCACAGATCTAATTTAATTCGCCATTTTCATATATTAAGATGAATGCTATGCTAGACAAGAAGAAAAAAAGTTCTATGACGGCAATTTTCACAAGTCACGGGGACATTTACAATTAGAAACAATAATCCATAGAATATTGATCACTATCTGAAAAATTCTTGGTCATATCTAAAACATAGAAAAAAAGACAAACATACATAAAATTCAATCATCTGCATCATCAGAGGGTTTGGCACCAAAAGGATCGTGGTTAGGACCAACATCCTGTCCGATATGCCGCTGCACAAGCCGCTGTAGATCAGCCATAACTTTGTGTTCTCGCTTCGCCTTTTCTTCATAGTTAAACATAGCCAATGCCCTTTTGTCTTCCGCACTGTAAACTTGGTTTTCTTTCCTAATTCGAATGGCATTCATTCTTTGATGCCTGCTTCCACTCATCACGTATCCAAGACTCTCATACTTCTGAATCTCCTCAGCTGAAAGACCCACTTCACCACGGCGAGGAATACGCTTTCCCTGCTGAACATACTGCGCAATAGCATCGCCTTCACCAGGTCTAAGAGCTCCACCATAGCTAATGTGACCTTCAGCTCTAGGCAGAGGAATTGGCCCAACCATCACTTCATTGTCCAAAGAGGGTTTTTTCTGTGCCTCAATAATTTCTTTCAATAACAATGCCTCAGAATTCATATTCGCATCCATTGGATCATTCACTTTTGGTTTTCCATTTGTATCAATTCCTTCAGAGCCAGAACCTTCCTCCAAATGCAAACTTGCACTCTCAGTGTCTGAATGTCTCTTTCTCTTGCTTCTTTTTGGCCGGGATGGAGAAACAGACCCGTTCTTCAATTTCTTCGAGTCCTCACTATCACTTTTATCACTGTCATCCGAATTACTGTACCTCTTTTTCCTCGTAATTTTCCTTCTCTTCCTCCGGCTTTTTTTAGATCTCGCCCGGTCACTGGATTCAGAAGCATCGCTTTCACTGTCCTCGCTATCATCAGAATCAATGTAACTTCTCTTCTTCTGACTGCTTCTCTTAGTACGCTTATAGTGACTGCTTCTTCTCCCCGACTTCTTTCTGCTCCGACGTTTATTGCGTTCACTTTCACTATTGCTCTCGCTCTCTGATTCAGATTCAGAAGTGGTAGAAGAGGGTTTCTTACTACGTTTTGAACGCAAATCAGTTGTCCTCTTCGGCCTAGAATCATCCGATTCAGACTGCGACTCAGAAGTTCCCCATTTTTGAGACTTGGACTCATGTTGTGCTCTCTCTTCCTGCTTCTTGCTCGAATGGCTCCCTCTCTGGATATCCTCCGCATAATGCTCCGAAAAATCCTTTTCTTTCTGCTCCAAATCCTCATCATCTATCCTAGGCGGACTAGGCGTCACTCTCCATATACAATTTTTCAACATCCTCCTCAGCTTTTGCCTCTTCAACCTCCGATACTCCTCGTAGTTCAGCCCCCGCAACTCCTCATCGGACTCGGATTCCTCGTTACGACGTCCATCGCGATCGAGAAAGGCCCGCTGGTTTCTAAAGTCTCCACCACGACCAAACTTACGAGGAAAACTGGACGAAATTCCATTGGTCGCAGGGGGTTCCCGATGCCCCGCGTCTTCCGGCGAATGATGAGGGTGAGTTTGGTAGTGGCGGTGGTCGTAGCGGTCATATGTAGGGCTATGACGGCGGTCGTAGTCCCCGCGGGGAGAGTCGGAATCCGGGGAAGGGGGAGGGTGATCGTAACGGCGTCTGGTGTCGGGAACGACGAGAGTGGAGGACGGCCTCCCCATCGGAATCAAGAGAAAGGGGAGAGAATGAATGGAATTGGGTAAGCCCTAATTGAAATAGGAAAGCACGAGTAACAAGAAAGGCAGAGGGGAATATAATTGGGCCTGAAGTAAGATCCTTTAACCCGGCCCACCCAAAATGGGCAGTCCTCCATTTTTGCGTATTTATCGGAGATACAAGATTCGAGTGGCCAACTACTGATAAAACTCGTTTTCATTACTTCTCAAAGTTTGATTGGATGCAAAAACATCTTAGCTTTATTGTGACGGTCCGCCTTGCGAAGGTAAAAACAACCCATAATTTTATTGATTGTGAATACTTAGCCCATATCAGAGATAGTGCGTAATTTCACAACCATTGAGAAAGTGAAAATTAAGTGATTTATAAGTAGAATTCTCTTCTCTACCTAATACAATGCGTTTAAAGTTAACCCTAACAATAAATCTATACAGTCTCCAACAAAAAACAGACAATATTGTAATTAGAGTACCGAAAGAATTCACGTATGCTTCTTTTAAAACCTCATATTGGAAGTGTATCTACTAACTAGGGAAACTAAGTCATTTAATGTTTCATTGACGTTGTATGATGCCTGTGCTTGTAAAAGACAAAGTTTTTAACCAAGGTAGAGAAGAGGACACATAATAGATTGTTGGGTATTGGGCAAAGGTAGTTTGATGGGACGAAGAAGAAGGAATTTTGTATGAATGAACAATCCTGCAAAGATGGGTTTTTTATGAGGGGGTTGGTAAAAAAACTGAAGGGGTGGAGAGTGGGTCTCTCTGCTTTTCTAAAACCGTGGCGTTTTTTAAGATATTTTATGAATCCGTAAATAAAGCAGATTTCGGGGTTGAATTTGAGTTTAGCGAGGTGAGACGGAGATTTTCCCCTATTTTCTTCCTCACAGAGCTCCGAGCTTGAACCACTTCTTACTGCTCCTTCTCATTCTCATCTTCTTCTTTCTGGTACGTTCACTTCTCACTCCTCCTGAAATGTTGATTACAATCGAATCTGTAAGCTTTTTTCATGTTGTAGATCTCATCTATGTTGTGTTTTTGTTTTAGATTTTAGATTTCTCTGTCTACCTCTACCATTTCTAAACGTCCTGCATCTCTTCATCTGCCTGGTACTTTCCATTTCCTTCTGTTACGAAGAGTTTTTTTTTTTTTTTTTTTTTTTTTTGATTTATGACTTTGCTACAAATTTCAGTTTATCTAAAGTTATTAGCACTTCCATTTTTCAGATCCCACGGTTGAACCGGTGGTTTTTGTACTGTCTGATTTGGAACTTTGACGGGATAGATCTGATAATAGTGTTTACTCCACTGTAAAGCTGCGACTTTTAGCCTTGTTTCATTTCTTTTTATGGGCTGTAGCTGTTGGATCTAGTTAGATTTACTCAAACCTGCCTCAACTTGAACAAATTACAATAATCGACTCGGTTTTTTGCTATGAAGGCGTTGTTAGTTGAACAGCAAAGAAACCAATATTACAGTGAGCTAAAGGCACGCCCCTCTGCTCATTTAGGATCATCTCCGTTTCAGGATTTTGGACTGATTAGCTGTAGGAGTTTTGAGTCTGGTGTTGGTTTACTTCCTACCCCATTGAATGCCTGCACCACCCCTATATCCAAACATGGAAGTTCATCTTTCCCCAAAACACCACTGCCGCTTTCCACAGATAATTCCAGAGACACTAAACCGATCGCCAGCAGCACTCCAATTCCCATCAATACCAAAGTTTCCTACAACGATAAGAATTTCTATGATGAAGTTGGTTATATGAGCTTCTCATACTCCGAGCTCTGGGCTGGACCGGCTTACTCGAATTCTCCCCCTCCAAGTTCATTACCGATTCCTAAATTCTCAATTCAACCAAAGAGAACTGTGTCACTTGATTTGCCTGGCTTTGCTTCTGAAGGTAAAGTGCACCCAGTTGCTAGGTCTGCCCCAGCATCTCCAACTAGGGACCATCATGCTTTTACTAGAGACATATTTCGCAGTGCTGACTCTGCGACGAAGACTCTCCGTCGCATACTTAATCTTGATGCTGATAATGATTGAAATGAAAGGGGCATCAACCTCCTGTAAATAAATCTCCTTAGTTTACTAGTGTTCGGCGGTATTTAGAATAAATAAATGGGTATAGTAGCGGTGGTTAGAGTATACTTTCATGTCGTGACAGTGCTGGCGATAGTCATGGATCTGGTACTGACAGACTTGGTACTGAAAGTGACACGTTATACTTGATATCTTGTTGAAATCCTGACGGGAAAAATTGTGGGATTATGACGGAATGTTATGAAGCAGAGGGGACTGATGGGTGGTTACATGGAAACTCAATTGTGTGAACAGTTATTTGCACTCTGCTAAAGGATGAAGCTATTGGCTCTTCTTGATAGTCTTGGCCTTCAAGAAATCTTCCATTTAACTAATTATTGCAACTAACCACAATAATTTCCTCAATCCTCACAAGCTCCTTTGTTACTTTCTAGGTTTGTAATTAGTTAATCGGTATATGCTGCCAAATCCTGGACTCGCATTTCTTTGAGACTGTAGGTTTCCGTTTCGTTGCTGGCTGACTTCTATTCTAGTTCTGACTGTATTTAGTCTCTGTCATCGGTTTTAATCTACTAAGTTGAGCTATCCAGTTATCTGTTATCTTTTCTTTGAATTCACCTTCATGGCCACTTTTTTCTTACCTCCTCCCATATCTTTCCTCCTTTGGTGGCTCTCGAGGGCTTATTTCCCCTTCGCCACCGTTTCTGGTTTTTGAAGAGAAAAGGTGGGAAGGTGTGACTGCACTTATTGGTAGCCTCTTCTGCTTCGTTGGATTGTAGGGTTTGTCTGATCTGTTCCTTGCAGTTGTTAACACCTCCAAAGCTTCTTCCTTGAGGCTTTTGAATTACTCTTTCAGCATTGTTCTTTTCTTGCTTTAAACACCTTTGGGCGTCTTCATTGTGGGTCAGTGATCTGCAAATGCACTTGTTCTGGTCTTTGTAAGGTTCATCTTCCTTGGAGAGCATTGATTTCTTGAAGCAATTATCACGGTAATTTACGTCAAAGTACATGGATTCAGTTCCATCCAATAATTATCATGTATCAATCTTCCTTGAAACCTTTTTTGATGCAGGAAATCAGTTGAAGAAGACAATAGTTGCTTGCTTCATGAGCGATGTGATCTGGATCCAGCTCTTCTTATAGTTAATCTTGCTCGACTTTCGAAGTTTCTGTATAATCATGTTGGGATCCTTAGTGGCTTCTGCCGGCTATTTTACGTTTGTATCAGGAGTTTCTTTAGGTAGTGAAATGCACCCCCTAATGGTGCTCTATAAGTACAAATCTCCGTTTCTTTAGAACTGAAATGTGTGTGAATCTTATGTTGAACAAATCATTTTGTAGTATCGATGTTGTTCGACTTCTATTCTCTACTGTCGATAGCTGATTATCGAGCTGTTCTACTGCTCCTTATCCATACGACAATCAGACGGGTCTGTGAGGCTCCCGGCATCTGTTGATTTTTGTTGGGTTATTGATGGGAGAGGAGGGTAATCCATTTAATTTGAAAGTCTTTTCAATAGCTATGCATGCTCTATCTGTACAAGTTTCCAAAGAGCGATGTAGAAAGGGCAGGAAAGGTTGCAGTCATGAGTCGTGTAGAACATAAAAAACAAGCCTGGACCATCTCTCTCTCTCTCTCTCTTTCTCTCTCTCTCTCTCTCTCTCTCTCTCTCTCTCTCTCTCGCTCGCTCGCTCCCTGCATGATGGATGATATTCTCAACCGCCATGGAGAGAGAATCACTCGTCCCAACCTCTGGTCTAGAAAAAGATTTTTTGACTTGGAATCATTCTCACTTATCATCTATTTGTCGAAATTAGAGGATCTGTGTCAATATTATAATCTACATCTGCATTAAAAAAAGAGGAAAAGATATGGGATAACGTTTAATAATCTCTGTTTTGAAAAAAGCAAGAAGCTCTCAGATCTTTGATCTTACTTTTCAAATGTAGTTTATTCCACAAACATCTCCTCTGCAACGATCTGCAGATGGAAGACTGAGAAAGATAAAAAAAGAAAGCTAACTCTAATTTTACAATCATCCTCGAGTGATCAATCTGAAACAAAACCCAAAAAAAAAAAAAAAAAAACTTTCTGGAGCTGCAAGAAAATTTGGTTGGATGAGAGGTTTACATCAACTCAATGTCCAGAAGCATCGCTGCATTAAAAGATTTCTACTCCGTCTAACATCATCTCCTTGCAGCGGCACTCATGGCTGCAGAAGGCTTTATCACCTCTGCATACAAGAATTGTCTGTAATTAATGATGTTTTTAAAAAAGGCAAGTAGCTAAAGAGAACTGGGAAGTGTTTGTATGAACCTGTAAATGTATATGTCGTTCTTCTGCTCCAGATTTCTGCGGCAAGTATGACAGAAGCTGAGGAAGTTCTTTGATAAAGAACAGTGGTTCTCCACGATGCAGTTGTTGAATATATGAGTTGTTCTTGGGTTTGGACCGCGGGATATCACGCAAGTATATTCCTCAGATAACTCCATTTCTCTCGCCGTGAAGGTTGTCGGAATATGGTTTGTTTGAACTGGAGGAGAAGAAACCGTGGAGGGTGGCTGAGTAGGGACTTCAACTCGAAGTTTTGCACCGAATAAGACCGTATTTTCAATTGTTTCCTCGTCGAGCGTGTTGACAAGAGCCAGGCCAATTTCTTTGGCATCGGATATATCAGAGAAGCGTTTGTTCCTGGAGAAAAGTTTTGGCGAATCGGGTTGATTTCTATCACAAATGAAGGGATTTCCAAAAGGAAAAAATGTCTTGGCTTCGAGAATGGAGGTTGGGCAAATCAGAGAATCAGCTTCAGACATAGCCGGTTTTGCTGTGAAGGCTCTGAATCTCGGAGAAACAAAGAAAGAAGGAATTGGTCTGGTATGGTTTTGGCGCGAAGATGATTGAGAGCTTTGATCAGCCATCAAAGCTTGCTTGCTGGTGACAGCTCTAGTTCTATTCCTCAACATGGCTCACTCTTGGCAAAGAAAAAGCAGTCAGCTCTTAAAATCCATTATCAATCACTGCAGAAAAAAAAAACCCACCTGAAATGATTGAAGAAGAGAGCTGACGTTCTTAAACCCACCTCGGGATTGAAAAAATAGAAGATAATCCGCAGTAAATGTGGTTTGCCCACAGAAACATTTTAGAAAGAAGTTTTTGAGCAAGAAGAAGATTTAACTTCCATCATATCAAACCCTCGTGAAATCCATGTGAAGTAGAGGAAAGTAGCCTGTCGTTTTTGCAGGCAAGAATTTTATGTCTCGATCGGACATTTGTTTGCCACCCAAGGAGAAAGGAAGAAACAAACAAAGCATCGAAATCAGAATGACCGAAAAGATGAAAAAGGAGTCAACTTTATGGCCAAACATTTACCATCTGTAAATGGGTGGTCGTCGTTTTCATCTCTTCCAAAGTCTGGTCCTTATCCATTAGTATTCAATCTGGGTTAACTGCCACGCGTTTGATAGATGGCAGAGAGAGGGAGAGAGACGGCAAGAGAAACTAAGGGAAACCATGTGCTGGAGAGTTGAAATATGAGTTTGGAAGGACAAGAGAAATAGCAGTGCAGGCTCCAATGGCCGACGAGATGGGAATACAATACTCTTTTAACAAAGGATTCTGACGTCATCGTCTCCTTCGACAAGCAAACTCAGAGGCTTTCCGTCTGGGCGCTTTGCAGCAGCTCAGTACGTACCACGTCGAGACATCATGGACTTGATGGGTTTCATGGTGAGATCATCTCTACCCCACTAACCAATGCTCATTTTGCTATCCTGTACCCTGCAGGGGCTGTACTTTCACACAAACGAAGCCTCATTTCTATGTTTTTGACTTTCTTCTCTGTAGTTAAAACCTGTTTCTGGTGAGATCCGTTGGCTTGTTACCTCTTGATTCAGAGCTTCTTTGGACCCGAGCTAGTGCCGTTACTGCTCGCAAAGATTCCCCACATTTCTGTCTAAAATATCACCAAAAAAGCTACGAGTTTTCGTGTCAAGTTACTTCTTTTTACATGAGGGTGGGTGACGTTGGGTTAGACGCTTCCCGAGGAGCAAAGGGCTCGAGGATCAAGCGTGCGATGAGTGTCAGAGTACCTCGGCTCTCCCTCTCCGCTGAACATTTTTACATAATCGTCGAAAAAGTGGGCCTTCAATTCTGAGGAAGACGGTGAATATATACATCTTAGTTTCTTTCATTTGACCAGCGGTTCAAATGATTAGCAACATCATCTGCTATCAAGCAATTAGATTAAGTTGACATTGAATGATTTGTGAAGAGACGTCAGGTTTTCCAACTTGGTAATGAGGTATGACTGAGTCTGATCTGGTCTGCATGGATGGGAATGGTATTGGTAGGCCAATGACACGTTGAGTGTGCTGTGTGCAGACGTTCTATCTTTGCTGGTCTGGCTAACAAGATGTGTGATTGGTAGTGATAGATAGTAGAGAGACATGCTCATCAACTGCTAATAATGAGCCTGAAAATCTTAAATTGTGATTGCTCGGCTCTGAGGATTTGGTTGGGGCTCATTTTGTGATGCTGGCCGGCCTAGGCCAGGGTGTTTGTTTCCCGAGAAAATCTGAAAACTTGTAGATTTTGGGAAGACGAGCCAGTCGTGGCTTATGCTTTTGGCTTCTTCATGTTAGCCTTACTGATATTTGCAGTCAGAGCATGTCCTTAACTTATTATACACCCATCAATTCAATACTCTGCAACCTTAGTTTCCCATTAAAATATATATATATTTGAAAAGAGACGCTAATTTGCTGCTAAGAAGGTACGGCGTCAAGAGGCAGGCAGGCAGGCAGGCCATAAAACACAAACCAGCTCCAGCTCTACATTATTCGCACCAAACCAACGAACTTCTAATAATTCTTCCTATATCTCTGATTTCCTTAAAAGCAGTTAACTCAAAACTGATTTACATCACTTTCATCTCTTTACATTAAACAATAGCTCTATTACTCGCTCTGCTTCTGCAAAATCCGTGATGAGGCCGGTATGGCTTTATCCTGGAAAGACATGAAATATAGCTTACTTTTTTTGTACGGGAAAAGGCGATGTCCCCTGCTTCTTTCAATCCATGCATTGAAGTTTTTAGCATTCAATCTTGTAGCAGCTGAAACAAAGAAATGAATTAACTTGAGAAGTAATGGTCTTCAAAACTAAGAAAAGGAAAGAAAATGAAGGCCAACCTTCCTTTTGAATATCCAAACTTCTGTCTTTATCGGGGTCCGGATGGAGGGCTGATCAACCAATGAAACTGCGCCCTCCAGTGGGATTGGGACCAGATCAAATTCATACCACGTGACTGTGTGCCTCAAGAAACTTTTCATATGCAATGCATGGTCCAGAGGCTGTGATACCAATGAAATTCAGTCAAATTATGAAGTAAAATCAGACGGAATCACTCCATGATCAAAATAATACAAAACTACCTTCAATGGCGATGCTTAAATTTTCGGTCAGTGTTTTTCTTTTTTTGCTGACAACCGTAGAGAAGCCCATTTCTCAAAAGAAATTGAGTTCGGTATATCCATGTAACTGAGGCAATAGCTCTTCTACTTCAATCCTAGAACTAGAATAACTCATACTCTTCTTAATTCGACCGTGATTTATCGACTCCACTTGAGCCAAGAATATAGCGTAAACTGGTCTATGATCAGAGAACTTTGACTCGCCCCGAACATAAGACAATTGATGGAGACCTCTACCGTACCATAATATGCGATCACACCTTCACATCAAGATCAACAATGAGTTACATAATATGAAAGAGTGTTTAGTTTATAAACTCTAACTCCAGTGTAAGGGGGATTACCAGGCTGGAGTTCTCCGTTTTTCCTTAGGGTGACGAGCATCTCCTGCATACCTATCGGAGTTATTTGAATATTTATAAGTAGGAGGGAAATATATCCTCCCTTCATTCCACCCGTTGAAGACTCGGCCTTGTCTCTGTTCAATCCGCAACTGAAAATATAAATGGGGATGCCCTCCGATTCAGCGCCTTTTGGCATATAAAATTGACAAATGCTTGGAATGGGAGGTCTTACCTGATCTTTCTCTAACAGTGATCTCCAGCTACGCATCTCAACGAGAGCCTTAGCACAACGATAGGACAGAGCAATTCGATAGTTTAAATCACCGAGCCAAATGATTCGACTGCACCAACGTAATCAAATTAGAGATTGTTCAAGTATAAGCCACAAACAATTCTCACTTTATCAGAGCAAGTCTGTTGAGAAAAAGTATAATGGCGAATGAACTGAACATACTCATGCTCTAAAATTGTTTGAGGACAGTTTCGATCTCTTGTTCCATGAACCCTGGGGAACCTGGTTTTCCTAAGGATTTCCATAACATCAGAGTTTCTCCTGAGCTCATCTCCTTCTTTCTGCCCGGATGTCAAATGACTACAGACGAAGCAAAAGCTTGTTTGATGCAGAGACATGCTAATTGAAATGGAACCCTGGAAAACCAATATTACTAAGAATTGCATCTTGGCCTATCAGAAATTTCAGAACTAAGCTCATATATATACATAGATTTTCTAATAATACCTTATTTCCAAGATAACCCATCAATCCTCTTCCGACGCAAGACACTTTCATGTTTCGAACATCATCTCTGAGATCACTTTTCACCCACACAGTCAAGAAAATACCTACCATTTGCTTGCTTGCAACTAAACAGTACCTTGAGTGTCCAAACTGTCTCTCTCTCTCCTCCATTGAAAAAGAACCACTGTGTGAAACAGGAGAATAGTGAGAGGCAACTGGTGAATCTCCAGCTCCATTTTCATCATCGGACGAACAATATCTATAGCTGGGATCATAATCACTTGTTCTTGGTCCAAGCATGCCTCTATCCGATCCCCATCTGTAATTAGGATCATAATCACTTGGTCTGTGCCCATACATAACCTGCTCGCAGACGCTAAACCTTCGATCAAGTTGTGGTTGTGGCATTGACACATCGCAATCCATTCTCATGCTCCGGCTCAGGGATTGAAAGGACCGACGCTGAAAAAAGGACGATGCTTTCTTCCTTATCGATCCTTCAAAATCAGCATCGATTTCTACAAGCGGATCAGGAATTGGTGATGATGTATGGCAACCACCACTGGTGCCAGGAAGACTGTTTAGAGTCTTTCTGATAAGAGCCAACCATTTTCGGGCAGGGCCATTGTCTTCTGTGCCCAAAACATTGCCAGCATTTAGAGGAACAATTTCTTGAAATCTGCAAATCTCAATAGAAGAAGAAAGCCTCTTTTACTAGTATTCAGAAACTCGCATTATTAATGAAGATAAGAGAAGAAATGAGAAATACCCAAGAACATAAATGTCTGCTGCAGGTGAGGTATGAAGCCAGTCCTCAAGGCTCAAGTCACCTGGAGGGGCTTTTCCAGCCACATTCCAAGTAGCCACCAGAATTCTATCAACAAAACAGGACAAATCCTAATGAAAATCAAACCGCTAAGCAGAGTAAAAAATCCCAGTATTTTAGAAGGAAACATACCTGTAATTATTCACATCCGTAACCTGAGTAACATCAAGGTCGATTTTCCCTCTCTGCACTCTATCAAAATTCCTCCTGCTCGGTATATCTGCGCATTTAGACGAAAAAATCCGAGACATTAAGCAGGGAAGGTAAAGAGAGAGACAAAAGCAAAGTTTGTCTTCAACTCAATCTTTTTTTTAGGGAGGTTTAAAATTGGTGTGGTCCAAAGATGTCTGCTACTGAACCTGTTATGCTTTGCTTGATGGTGCATGCTTCCCTCTCAGAAGAGTTTCTCCCCCACTCTTCATCACCACCTGAAAAAGAAACTCCATAAAGTTGTTAAAGCTGTCCTCTTTCCACTTCCAAATGCATCAATCCGTTCCAACTTTAATACAAACAAAAATATTTTGGAGGCAATTCAAATCTAATTTCAGAAAATAGGAATTGAACAAAATTTCAGATCTTGAGTTGCCAAATAGAGATGGCAGACCCACAAAAAAAACAAAACATAATTGTGGTACTATAGCAGTGACGCATAGCAGAAGAGTGGAAGAGCTTGAAGTTGAAACAGTCCAAAAAACAAGTAGAAGGGGGGAACAAGAGAAAGCCCTTTTCGTTTTGATATATAAAACAGAGTTTATGAATCCCCTACACTTCCAAAAACAATTGACCAAAAGAGAGGAATCAATCACCTCCATAAACTACATCGTCTGCTTGAAAGTCTTCCGCTTTGCTCTTGATATTCAACCACTTCTTGACCAGTGTCTTGGGCCACGAAAGCTTTCGGAGAAATCAAGAAATGAAGTATAATAAGTCAACAATCGCGAGAAAATGGGTAGAAATGTTTAGAGCAATAACACGCCCCAAACCTTGCTCTTCTTGATGTTCTCATCTCTCATTGTTTCACAAATTCATATAGCTATCCAGATTTACAACGATGACCGGAATTCCTCGGTGTTTTTCAGCGCTAGATTTCTGGAGGCGGCATAAGAATGAAGAACAGTGAACGGAATACGAGGAGAAAACGATTTATAAACTGAAAACTCTATGAAGCGATGAATATTCTCTCAAATTCCTGCTGCCGTACCGCACAAATACCCAATTTGTTAATTAGAAGAAGCCCTGGTTTCGCTCCAAGAGCAGGAAAAGGAGCCGCTGATCTGCACTAACCAGGACCAGCACAAATGGATCAGCCTCTGTTTCTAGAGGATTAAATGATGGGACAAGGAGAAATCACAGCTTCTCCGCAGTTAATTTTCATTTAAGCTTTCCCAACAGAGGAAATAGCCTAGAAAACCCAGATGGTCTACAGACGAAAACAAGAAATGCAAATACGAAAATGAAACAAGAACGAATCGTGGATGATGAAGAGAAGGAAGAGTATGGGATTCTGAGAGAAAAGAGGACAATGTGGGAGAGCGGAACAGATGGAGGTGAAAGGGATAGAAATGGAGTTTCTTTCTAACAAATCCTGGTCGTGGGTACAGAGCAAAGTATGGAATTTTGAAGAGAATAAAGCACTCTCCAGTCTCTCTCTCTCTCTCTCTCTCTCTCTCTCTCTCTCTATCGGCTTTCTACGCCAAATCCAAGGCCGACCCAGCTTGGGAAGTTGGGGGGAAGCCTTTAGATGCATTGCTGAAACAACTAAACATCTCTGCCCGGACTTCCCTCTCTCTCTCTCTCTCTCTCTCTCTCTAAACTGTCTGTCTGTCTCTCTCTCTCTAACTATATCTGCCCGCGGTCAACAAAATGTGGTCTATCTTATTCTTAGTGAGCATTCTTGGGTTGGGTCTTCTGAGAAGATAAAAGCGCCATTAAAGAGCAAAAGAAAAGGGAAAGCAGTATGTGGAGATTGTTTCCTCCTCTTCACTTTTACATTTCATGTTCTTTACATTTATTTCTGTCTCAAACAGTCAACAATATTGAGCTGGGTGGTACTGTAATTTTATGGGATTGGGTCAGCTCCATCTGTTCATTTCAACACTTGATAAAAGAAAAGGTTTTGAAAACAACTTCAGAATAAAATCCATGCTTTCAGTTTCAAAATGATGGGTTTGTCGTCGGAATCTGAGAAAATCTTGGAAAGAAACAACATTGCTTCTCTCAAAAATCTCCGTTTTTGTTCAAACTCGGTTTGACTCGTCCTAAGACTCTTGTCCACCCCTCTCCTCTCACAAGACGTTCAGCTAAATTTAAGTATTGTCAAGTTGCAGCGGTAGCCACGCCTGGCAAAATCTTCATCTGCCCGACAAGGCAGGCGGTAGGCAGGGTAAACAAAAACCAAGATTAAATAATGTTTTAAGACACATGCCACGCTTGGGAGGTCGTGTCTCGGCCTCTTTACTCCTCGCTGTTCATACATCAATGCAACTTTCCGGTCAATTATCAAACAGATGATTGATGATTTCAAGGATTATACGATATAACCTCACCAAAAGTGGAGCCGAAGGCAGTGCGTAATTGGGTGTGGATTAAGATTGCAGAGACTAGGGGGGAAAGTAGGCCAAGTATGATGAGTCCATTCCCGAGGGCAGAGGGGCTGAGGGTATGTAAGCAAAGGAGTACTTTTAAGGAGAGGGGGCCCAGATGAGTAAACGTACTCCTCCATCACCTATGCAACTCCAAAAAGGGGATATCCTGCAATTTCAATCCTCTCCAACCACGAGTAAACAGTTGGGACATAGCCCCTGTGTTTTACCCTTGTTCTTTAAGAATTCAAGCATGGACAAAAGAAAAGGAACAACTTATAATTTAATATTCTAATCCAAAGGCTACAAATATAGCGCCATTTACATGTTAATCAATCCAGCATTGACATAAAGCAGCAAAAAAGACCTTCTCTGTGCAGAAAGAGAGATCAACTAACTCAGCCATTATAAAAATTTACAAAGAAATCATCTAAATTGACACTCGCAGTCTCTCAGTTCATAACAGCATAAAATAAGCTTGGAGGAAGCAATAATGGAGGTCATGCCAATGGAGAATTGATGGGCTTTGTCCTTCTCAAGAAAGAAAGAAAGAAAAATTACAGACAGATGATGTGAAGTGAAGTTTTTCATCTTTTAGAGGGAACGAGGAGGAGGTCTTTCACAAAGAAGGCTAAGTTAACCTCCAGTTGTTTGGGAAGGGGTAAGATATGGTCGCTTGTCCATTGCTCTCCATGTTGCCCATCAAATCAACACGTCTTTGTCAATCTTCACCTTTTATCTTCATCCCAACCCCCTTAGACCCAAACTCTTTTTCTCTCCATCTGCACTTGTTCAACCTCATTTAATTCTTATCCAAATCCTGCACAGATTATTAATTCAAAAATTTTCTGCATCAACCACTGATTCACTCTTCTTCTCATAAAAGCTTGAAAAGCATTTAGAGAGAGGTAGCAAATGACACATGAGAATCAGTCCAAAACTTGTTCAAGATAAATGAATGTGCAGAAGTCACTGTCTTGTTCAACTGGTTTCACCCTACCAAAAGCATATGATCAAGAGTTGGTTTTTTCGGCAACTGATTGAGCTGAAGAAACATCACTGAATTTCTAACTATAATATAACATTAGACGCAACAGAACAAAGATGACCCAGAAGAGCTTTCAAGTTCTACAAGCACATTGTCAATCAATTTCTCGCTATCTATCTCCAACTTCCACTTTATAAAGGTAGGTTGAAGAACCAAATAGTTTCCACAACTGGTCATCGATTTCTAAACTTGCCAATAAAAGTGTACATCCAACTCTACTAGTGGTTCCATCGTGACAATCTAGCACTTGCTCCAAAATGCAGGAACCACACCATTTAGAAACCAAAAATTTTGTGAATTAATTGCAATCCACATCAGTTGCTTTTTTTTTTTTTTTCAAAAGCTTATGTTTCCAAAGATGTGTCTTTTCTTATTTCAAACTTCAACTCCTCGTGATTTTGCAGTTGATGATGTCAGTATTCACACCAAGAATTCAAAGCTTTTCTGAGGATAGTATTATTCTTTCTTTCCTTCATAATCACAAGAACCAACAAAAGAGTGCTTTCCACTACCTTTCAGGTCATAACAAAGCAAACTCACCACGAGATTCAGGGAAACGAGTGTTTTCACAAGGCTCAATCAAGGTCTTTGTAATTTATCACTGACTGTTTACTCACAGATTTCAGTGGTGTCAGCTTGAGAACATTTTCATTCATCAACCTTACTTACATCACTAAAGTAAGATTATCTCCTCCACCGACATCAGCATTGTCAACTAATGTAGTACCCATTGTCGGTTGTCCTGAAAACGAACAACTTCACTCAGTTGCATTGGTTGAAGCATGACAGCATAAAGAAACAACGACAAATTATTTTACATTAATTACCTTCCACGACCATGTCTGCGCGTCTTCTGGAGCAGGTGCCAATGGTAGATACTAATTCACATCAGTAGCTCTGAGTAACCGAGCTTACAAATTGTTCAGAGCATCTAAACATACTATTCAGACTTTAGAGTACTGTGGAGGAAGCAGGAACTGGAAGATTGATAAACTGACCACTGTTTTCTGACAAAATCAATATCATGGAGGACAGAATAATCAAGCATGGTAGCTATTCGCAGAGAAAGTTGTCTTCTTTGGATGAGAAAGAGAAAACAACAGAGAAATATTTTACGCATTACAGACTATTTTCCCCCCAATCAATGCCATTAAATCATGACAAAGAAAATGTTGGTTTTCATATGTACAAACTACAATGGAGCAAAAAAAAGAAAAGAAGAAAAATAATAATCTATGTAGAAGGGGACAGAACGTCGTAGCACTTGCGTGCCAACCTGATGCAATCCAGGCGATGTAAAATTTCCACATTTGGGTCATTCTCGATTACAACATCAGAGACAGTAATCTGAATCAAATCCCTAAAGCTGGAAATCCTGCCACGAACTCTAGCGACGACACCGAGCTTGAGTTGAGCAGCGAAGTGAGTGGCCATGTCGGCAATTAGACGAACATCCGAGGGGCAGTGGCGAGAAAAGTAAGGGGAGGAGGATTGGTTGAGCCAAAGGATGCAGTGGACACAGGCAGTCCCATCGTCAAGCGCCAACTTGAGAAATTTGTTGGGTTTGTGGTCTCGAGAGACGACAGTGCCGACGATCTCCGCGCGGGAAACAAGGATGCCATTACGGGAGAAGGAGACGCCGTCAGAGAGCGGAGATTGGGCGAGGGAAAGAAGGTCGAAAGCGAAGAGCTTAACATGGGTGTTGTAGAGCGCATGGCGTTCCATGTGTCGAGGAAGTAGGGAGTAGTAGGGGAAGGCAAAAGCAAAAGCAAAAGCAAAAGCAAAAGCAAAACCAGGGGAGAGGATGCCCACGGCAGTGGTGATTGGACTGGACTGGTATGGGATGAAAACAAAGAAACGAGCTTTTGGCGGGGAGAAGGAGAAAGAGTTAAGCCCAAAAGCAATGCGGTGGAATGGAAGACTGTCAGTCGCGGCCCAGCCAGATTCTCAACACTGGCTCAGAGAGAGATGAAGAAGAAGGCCGGACAGCTGGTGTCGGCCATTTGATTCCTCCCATCCTGCTTTTATCCAACACTTGATAATTATCCCCACACATCTATCACTTTTCTCTTCTTTTTGTCACTTCCAGTGGGGTGCCACGTCCCATCCCAAGCTTCTTCCCTATTAATCAAGAATGTGCGTATTAATGTTTTCAATGGGAGACCAAATAGCTCTTTCGACTATAAATAATAAATGGTTGAGTCCACCTAAGAGCACGTGGACAATTGTCCTTTGCTTCTCTTTGGAAAGTCAACATTTCAGGACACGACTAAGAATGGACAAACGTGGGCATGGTCTCCCATTCTAATTTAACTATATGTGGCTCCTCTTACTTGTCGTTTTAATTCTTGATTAGAGTGTAATTGTGTAATCCCCTCATAATTAGCGCTAATTGATTATTAATTTTCTACAAATTCCCATCATTTGTTCTTCAAAATCTACGTTGATTTCACTGATTTGAAGCTTGGATTAGTCCAAGTTGTAGCCACGAGAGAGCCATACAAGGGAAAAAACGACAAACCCATCCAACTAACAACAATTAAAAGATCAAAACTCCACGGAAATCGAGGAGAAAATGGGTGAAATGATAATCAAGAAGAAGAACGTAATGGGAGAAATGAAAAGGGTGCGTGCTGATGATATAATTACGCAGAGTCATAGGAGAGTATTATATGTAGTGGCCACACTGGCAGTGGGTGGCTTTTCTTTCCTCAGTTCATAGAGTACTATTACTAACACCACCCAGCAAAAAAGAAAAGCAAACACTGTGAGAAAGAATGATTGTCGGATTCGGAGAAGGAGAGATCTGACCAGCATGGTTTCAGCCTCTTGAGTCTTGAGAGAGAAAAAGCAAAAGCAGCTCACCCTCTTTTTCTTTTCTTTTCTTTTCTTTTCTTTTCTCACTAGCGTCTTCTAATCTATCGCCTGATCGCCAGACCCAGTTTTGGTTTTTTGCTTTTGGTATTTCAGCCGGCGAGCTCTTTGCTGGATTGAAATTCGAAGTGTTTCAGGTCTTCTTCTTCTTCTTCTTCTTCTTTTCTGTAAAATCAAAAGAGAAAGGTGTTTCCTTTAGGTGGCTGAATGGAATGGTGAAGTTTTAATGTGTCTGAATGCTGGTTTTGTTATTAGATTAGACCCAAAAGAGTGAAGAGACAGTGGTGGTGGATGGTAGAGCCATGACGGCCACAATGCGCGCTGATTCGAGGACTATGTACTCTTGGTGGTGGGACAGTCATATTTCCCCAAAGAACTCCAAATGGCTTCATGAAAATCTTACTGGTACTCTCTGATTCAAGATTATCTTAAGGTCGACTGTAGGAAAAGGAAACTGGGTTCTGTTTGTAAACTTAGATCGACCATTTGAATTTGAATTTTAATTTTTCATGATGTGAATGAATTATTCTTTCTGCTCTGTAGCTTGACATGAACCCCAAGAGCTTTGAAAAGCTTTCTTCTTACGCCCCGTTTTTGTTTCTCTGGTTGAATAGGTATGGATGCAAAGGTTAAACAGATGATCAAGCTCATTGAAGAAGATGCTGATTCTTTTGCAATGAGAGCAGAGATGTACTATGAAAAGCGTCCAGAGCTTATGAAATTGGTCGAAGAGTTTTATCGAGCATACCGTGCTTTGGCCGAAAGATACGATCATGCAACCGTGGTGATCCGCCAGGCTCATCATACGATAGCAGAAGCATATCCAAATCAAGTTCCCATCCTACTTTCTGATGATTCTTCCCAAACAGATGCTCATCTACTTCAGACTACACCTCCTGCAAGCATGATATTTGGCCTCGATGACTCAGTGACGATCCGAAAAGGTATGAATGAGCTTGGCGAGTCATATGGATACGAAGAAACCACAAATCAAGTCCACGATCTTGGCAGTTCTGAGGCTGAACAAGTGGAAAAAGCTGAGATAGAAATTTCATCATCCTTCAAGCAAGTCCTTTCTAAATTAGAAGATGAAAATGATGTAATAAACGTGGAGAGACTCTCTAATCTTGAATCCGAAGTCTTTCAAGCACAAGAAAACTTCAGATTCCTAAACGAACAAGCGATCAAAGCACAGGGCGAAGTTCAGGCTTTGAAGGAAAGCATCACCAAACTCGAGACCGAGAGGGAGGTCATTCTTCTGCAGTACCACAAATGCTTGGAAAATATATCCTCTCTGGAAAATAATATCTCGTGTGTCCAGAAAGAATACGGAGAGCTTACGGATCGAGCATGTAGAACTGAAATTGAAGTAGAAAGCCTGAAGGAAGACATTGCTAGAGTAGAAGCTGAAAAAGAAGCAGCTCTTGTGCTATCTTCTACTATGATATCGAATCTGGAGAAAAAACTTCGACACGAGACAGAGAATGCCGAATTGTCTAAGGAGCAGGCTGATAGAGCTGGAATTGAAGTTCTAGCTTTGAAGGAATCTTTTACCAGATATCAGGAATGCTTGGAGAATATTACTAGTCTGGAGCAACAAATCTCTGTTACCCGGGATGAGGCCAAATGGCTGCACAACCAAATAGAAGAAGGGGTTGCTAAGTTGAAAGGTACTGAAGAAAAGTGTCAGCTTTTGGAAAGATCAAACCAGAATTTTCAATCTGAGTTGGGGCTTACTTTGCAGAAAATGCGGTTGCAGAGTGAAGAACTTACAGAAAAGCAGAAAGAGATGTCCAGACTTTGGACTTGCATAGAGGAAGAGCGCTTACAACATTTGGAGACTCAATCTTCTTTCCAAACATTGCAAAATTCGCATTCGCAGGCTCAGTTAGATCTAATATCTATGGCTTCTGAGATTCAGAGTAACACTCAGAATTTGAAGGAGATGGAAACTCAAACAAAGGCTCTAGAAAATGCAGTTGAGAAAGTCGAGGAAGAGAAGAAGAGCTTGAAAGAACTGTATTTGTCTTCGGTTATCTCAACCAACAATTTGGAAGTTGAGATATCAAGCTTGAAAGAGAGAACAAAAAGACTAGAAGCGGAGATTGAACTTCATTTGGATCAGAGGCATGCACTTCAGGAAGAGGTTCATTTCCTAAAAAAAGATCTCGCTGGCCTGAACGACAAAAACCGAGCTTTGTTGGAGCAGGTGGAGTCTGTTGGATTTAATCCAGCATGTTTTGGATCATCTGTGAAGGTATTGCAAAATGAAAACTCAAAGCTGGGAGAGATTTCTGATATGGACAAAAATGAAAGAACAGCTCTCTTAGAGAAGATGAAAATCTTGGGGGAACTTCTTGACAAAAATGAATGTTTAGAAATTTCAGTCTCAAGTTTACGTGCTGAGTTAGAAGGGGTAAGAGAGAAGGTAGAGATGTTAGAAGACTCTTGTCAATCTCTTCTAAGAGAGAAACGCAATCTTGTCGCAGAGAGAACGAGCCTAACTTCTCAGTTGCAGAGTGTAAGTGAGAATTACATAAACCTCTCAGAGAAAAATATGTTTTTGGAGAATTCCCTTTCAGATGCAATCAAAGAACTGAAAGAAATGACGGTAAAATCGAATTGCTTGGAAGAGTCATGCTTTTTGCTCAACAGAGATAACTCCAGGATGGTCAGTGAGAGAGAAAAGTTGGAGTCACAATTGGAAATCTCTATGAAAACTCTGGAAGATCAGCAAAAGAGGTATGTAAAATTAGAAGAAAACCATTTTGGTCTAATCAGGGGGAGAGAATATGCACTGTGTCAAGTAGAAGAGCTGCAAAATTTATGGGAAGCTACAAAGCGAGAACACGCTAGTCTTAATCAGTTGGCGCAAACAAAGTTATCCCAAGTCTGTCAATTACAGGAAGAAGGAGATATCAGGAGGAAGGAGCTTGAAGACGAATTCGAAAAGGCTATAACTGCGAATCTCGAGATATTTATCCTCCAAAGTTGTCTACGAGATGCAGCCAAGTATAACTTCTCCCGTAAGTTAACGAGTGAAAGACTCTTGGATAGATCAAAAGACTCCGTGACGTTCATTTCTGATTTGAGGCTAGAAAATATTAAAAGGCAAGTGGAAGTGCAGGCCTTGTTTGATCAAGTGAAAACACTAAGGATGGGTATGGATCATATGTTGGAAACACTTCAAATAAATGAAGACCATGGTCATGAAGACAAGAGTGATTTAGACCAAGGAAATGTCCATAATATTGTCGTTGAACTGGAGAATACACAGCACTCTCTCTCGAAATGTCGCTATGAAAATCAACAGTTGGTTATTGAGAAGATGGTGATTATCGAGCTGCTACGACAACACCAATCAGAAGCCTCAAATCTCGTAGTCAAAGGCGATACACTTGGCGAGCTGTGGAGTAAGAACCAAAAAGTCTTGCAGTTGAATGAAAAGTTGAGGTCAAAATTTCTCGAAAGCTGCCAAAAAGAGAGAGATTCGAGGGCGGAAATAGGGAGTGTGAGCAGGAAGCTGCTTGAAACACAACAAATGATGAGATTGATACTGAGTGAGAGGACAGAATTATGTAAAATGATGGAAAGGCTTACAAATCAATACGATGAGGAAAAAGCAAGCCAAGAAAATCAAGCTAAACTCATTGTCAGGCTATCTATGGTCAGTGACAATCAGGTTAAGGAGACTGGATATCTTTTTGAATTGAAAACTAAATTCGAGATAATCCTAAACAAATTAGTTGAAGAGGTTGAAGAAAATAAAGCCAGAGTGGAAAGGTTGAGTTACATACTGCAAAAGAAGAGAAATGAAGTTGATATGTTGGAGACTGAGGCTGCTGTTTCGTTCGAAGAGCTGCAGATATCTGCTGTTCGTGAAGCATTTTTCGAGGGAAAATTCTTTGAGCTGATTGAAGCTTATGAGAAGCTACATAATTCCAAAAAGAAGGAGAATGCAATGCTGAAAGAAGAAAATAGCAAGTTGGGTTTCGAAAATGATCGACTACAGTCTCAGTGGGCATCATATATTCCGCATCTAATCTGTTTGAAGGATTCTTTATATTCTCTGGAGCAGCGTGTTGCTTTGCCCAAAAAAGCCGACAAGGACGACAAGCAAAAAATGGAGGTAATCCCCATCAACACTCGATGCGCTTCTTGACATTTTTGGTGAGTTAATACGCGATTATGTTTATTGATTTAAGAATTGGTGTTCTTATTTTTGCAGTGTGCTATTTTGGCAAGTCATCTATGTGGTGAGAAATTTCCTCAGAGCAATGATAATCAAAGGGATATTATGGTGGACGTATCTGCAGAGTTGTGTGATGTACAAAAACGAATTCATTTGGTTGACTTAGCAGTCCTGGAAAAGATGAATGTCAATGCAAGCTTAGAGATGGGCATGAAGGAGATTGAAGAGATCAAATCTAGAAGTAGCTCCCGGAGAGAAAATCGGCAAACCATCACGCACCCCTCATCGCAGCAGGAAGAATCAAAACGAGGAAGGCTGCGTAGACCCGAGTCTGAAATCTCCGAAGAAGGGAGTGACATTCTGATGAAAGATATCACACTTGATCAGATATCCAAATCTCCATCCGGCAGGATAAGCAGGAGACAAATTATAGAGGCTGATCGTCACATGCTTGAGTTGTGGGAATCAACTAACAAAGACGGGAGCATTGATCTGACGGTTGGCAATTCTAAGAGGCTGCCAACTGACCGCTATCAAAATGAAGCAGCCAAGGAGCTAAAAGGTAGTCATGCTTCCATTAATGCACTCATTGAAAAGGAGTTGGATGTTAACAAATTAGGGGCCTCAAAGAGACTTTCAGAACCCCGCCATGAAAGAAACAGGAAAAGGATTGTAGAAAGACTCGATTCCGATGCGCAGAGATTGACAAATCTTCAAATAACTTTACAAGATTTGAAGAAGACGGTGGAGGTGAATGAGAAAACTAAGAAGACCAAATGCCTTGAAAATGATGATGCAAAGAGACAACTTGAAGAAGCTGATGCAGCCATCTTGAAGTTGTTTGACCTCAACTGCAAACTGAAGAAGAGTGCAGAAGGCAGGTGCATGGCCATGGATGGATTCTCATTGCAGGGATCAGACGGAAGCGCAAGTGTCCGAAACAGAATAGTTTCAGCACAAGCAAGGAGGGGTTCCGAGAAAATTGGGCAGTTGCAGTCAGAGGTGCAGAAACTACAGTTTCTATTACTAAAAATGGAGGATGAAAAGGTGAATAGGAGCAGGATTAGAGTGACAGAGAGGACACAGAGAGTTCTACTTAAAGACTATCTCTATGGTGGGAAAAGAACCGCAGCCCCTCATAAGCAAAAGAAACCTCCATTTTGTGGATGTGTCCAAACCCCAAGTAGAGGTGAATGGAGCAATTGACCCTTTTTCTTGTATATTTAGTTTAGACTAAAGAAATCAGGCCTTGTTAGTCTTGCAGCCTGTAATAAATCCTACAAACATTTCAAAGCTTTAGCTCTAACTTATTTCCGGGTTTTTAGCTTCTGTACCTTCAAGATCCTGCTGTAAATTTCAGGTTGCATCAAAGAAGCTGCTCTCTTAAAGAGCACAAACTTTTACACTGACCAAGAAAAAAGTAGGAGGATGCTCATCATACAACAAAAGACAAATGCAGTTTAAGTTACTTTTACTGTCTTTATTTTTGCTGCATAAATGAACTTCTCGTGAAAAATTATGAGAATAAGCTCCGATTTTCTCAACTGAAGTTCATTATGCAATTGACTTATATATTATATTAAAATTAAATAAATAAAATTTAGTTGATGTTGTAAAGATGGAACCTCATGACTCTCAGTCGAAATAACAGGTACATGATATGCTCGAACCCACAACATAGCTAGTGGGGGCAAAAAAGATGTCTCTTTTCCTTGATGATCATATATCTTCCTCTTTCTTTTTCTGATTTACATCATATCTCAGGAGCTAATCTCCAGGTATTTGTACTTCACCAACATCTTAGACGCTGTTCCACACCTCTGCCTTGTCTTTACCAGATTCTGTTTCGCATTTTTGGAGCATGTAATTACAGGCATTGACGGCATCACTGATCGTAACAAAGATCCATTCTTCCCCCACACTCTCGACAAACCTGGCTTTGTGAAGCTTCTTCATGGCCTCGCCGCCAGGATTAGTCAGCACAAGCTAGATTGACATGAGTAGACAAGTTCAGAACACAAAACCATCGAAAGTAAGCTTAATGCAAATTTGCAGTTTCTGCAAAAAGATACCACCTTTAATCCCCTTCTGTCAAGAATCTTCTTAACCTCTTGGAGCATGCCTATTCCGCTCGTATCGATGTTGCTAACCGCTAGAAGACGACGAAAGAAATCACAAGTTAGACCTTAAAGTTCGAGGTTTTATCCGTGAAAGAGAATCAATTATCCTAAAGTAAAGTTCCTACCACTCATATCCAATATAACATACTGCAGACTAGTGTTCCCAGAAGCATTTATGCTGTCTTCTTCATCATCAATCCATCTTACAATCCTAAGAACAAGTTGTCTCCTAGATAAGCATGATTTCCACCAACAAATAATGCATAAGAGACTTTGAATGTTTTACCTTTCTCTCAAGTAATTGGAATTGGCAAAATAAAGGGGAGAATTGATTTCCAGTATGAGAATGCCGGGAACACTATTTGCTCTTCGATATTGTTCCATGTTTCTATAATTCACAGAATTTGGAATGTTTCCGAGAGCAAAGGTCCTCGGCCTTGCTATCAGTAGAAGCACTCTTATCACCGATATAGCAACCTGCAAATGCTTAATTTTAGCCTTGAGATAATATGTAAGAACTAAGGTAAATGCCGCATAATGGAGAGAAGAAAGAGTGAAGGGGAGATCTTTTACAGCTATGATGAGGCCAATTTCCACACTGGCAAAGACCACACCAGCAAATGCGCTTGTACAGATTATAAAATCAAATTTATCGACCTTCCAGAGATGAATGGCTGCTTCGTAGTCGATGAGGCCAAGCATGGCGGACATGATAATAGAAGAGAGGACCACGAGGGGGGTGTAGTGGAACAAGGGTGTCAAGAACAATAACGTAAACATAACCGCAATTGCCATCACAATGTTCGATGCTGCCGTTTTGCATCCTGCGTTGTAGTTCACGGCAGAGCGGGAAAACGGCCCTGGAATTTCGTTTTGATTTTCAAGAAAAATTATGATTGATGATGGGAAAGTTTTAATGGGATTATAATTATTGAAGAATGGAGAAAAAGAAAGAACCTGTAGAAAGATAGCAAGAAGTGCAAGAGCCAACAATGTTCATGGTCCCAATTGCAACCATCTCTTTGTTTCCATCAATATTGTAGTTCTTGAACATGGCAAAGCTTCTCCCAACTGCTATTCCTTCCTGCAGGGCATAACTCAATCTTCATCTTACCCTTCACATTTTATAAAATGATCTTATCATAAATTTCGTTGTTCGTTTTTCCAGTGGAGGAGCTTACTGCGAGAGCTACAATGCCAGTGATGATGCCGGTTTTTACAGCAAGAGACAAATAAGGAGGCGCAAATATGAGATCTGTAACTGATATGGGATTTAAACCCTTCTTCAGCGTTCCTATCTGGATATTTTTAGAGCAAATCACGTCAGTTCATCTTTATCGTCAACTTCTTAAACATAGTAGACACGTGAATATGGAAGGAGAATAACTGACCACTTGCACTCCATGTCTCTCAGCATGGGTGACAAAAACAAAAAGACTCGCCAAAATGACAGATATTAAAGGTGCCATGGCTGCTAACCAAAAGTATTTTGGCCGTCTCTTGCTCTGCAACATCAAAATCATTCTACGTTAAACACGGGTGAGATGAATTTCATTCGAGTGGTCGGTTTCAATTCTTTCGACAAAGTTACTACTCACGAATAATCTGGTGCTGATGAGGAAAATAAGGAAGACGCATCCTATAACTCCACTCTGCCATTTCCACTGGAGTGATCATGGGGGTGGAAAAACCAAGATTGACCAATCATGGAGCAAAGAACGGAAAAGCAGAGAGAGAGAGAGAGAGAGAGAGAGAGAGAGAGAGAGGAAAAACCTGGTGGGTTTGGGTGAAAACAGAACGCATAACGGAGACGATGTCAGAGTGGTGAGTGAAATGGTCGAGGCCCAGAATGCCTTTGAGCTGTTGCAGGCTCACTACCACCGCTGATCCAGCCATGAACCCCACTATTGTAGCATGCGAGAGAAAATCCACCACAAAACCTAGCCTGTTCCCAGTCAGATCATGTTAGATTGAAAAATAAGCGACGAACCCACCGTCCTGATCAGAAAAAAGTTCTAAACTTGCGTTGTTAGAAATTTGCATGCATGGTTCTGCCTGGAGAGTTGGTCTGTTAAATTTACCAAAGTTGACGTTTTTAATTTCACTGCTCACTGGTTTACAGTTTACAGTCTACAATTTACACCCCCAACACTGTGCTCATGAAGAATGATTGATCGAGCTTTTTTGGTTGATCAAACGCAACACGCCATCCAATCATGTTGGAAAGCTTAAGTGGGAGGATGATAAATTGATGGCCCGCCCATCCAAAATCATTACCTAATGCTCAAACACGTGTATCCATCAATCACTTTTGCCTTTAAAAGAAGAAAAAGAAAAACAAGACACCTTTTTCACCATCTTCTTCCTTCTTTTCACCTAAACGCAACAACGAACAGCTCACCTGAATAATCCCAAGGCAGCCTGGAATACTCCGGCAAAGAAGGTTGCAGTGAAAGCGAGGTGGATGTAGAGCTCTGGACTTTTCTTTGCATCAACCTCCTCTCCCAACATCGACGCTATCAGCAGCGACGCAACCGCCACTGTCCCGACGGCCAGATCCCTGGAGCTCCCCATAATCGCATATATCAATGGAGGCACAAAGCTCGAATCTAAAGCCACCACAATCACAGAATTCAAAATCAAAACAAAAATTTAAGATTAGCGATTAGGTGGCGACTGATACTCACACAGGCCATATATTGGAGGAAGATTAGTGAGCTTGGCGTAGCTGATTCCCTGCGGAATAGCTAGGCTGGCAATGGTGATTCCAGCAATGAGATCTGCTTTCAAGAAAGCAAAGCTATAACGAGGAGCCCATTCCAGGACCGGGAAGAAGTACTGAAACCCAAGCTTGAGTTTTTTCAAGGTGGGTTGGTTCTTGAACTGTTTAAGTGGGTCATCGGGGAAGAAGGTCTCCTTCAGACCGTTCTTCAGTGATTTCAGAAATGGCTTGGCCGCCGGGATTTCCACCCGCTGTACACCTTCGTCGTACCCGTTTCCCAGCTGGCCCATCTCTGTCTCCCCCAAAAAACTAGAGCAGGTTGCAGAGGCGACCAAAGGCAGAAAAGCAGACGGAGGAGGATTGCTACAATGAGTAGCTTTTATACCGAGTCAGGACTGGAGGAAATACAGTTGGCTACTGCCTAATCCCCGATGCATACATACGTCAAAAGCTTTGTAGTAATCTTTACAAGCATACGCAGAGGTGTGATTACAAAGCCCACGTTTTCAGACACAACTGTAGGTTTGAACGCAATTTGGAATTGTGACATTTGTAGGTATCCAGTAGACTTTCCGTGTGGAGAAGGAGTTCGGCTGATAAGCTTCTCAAAGATCATTATTAGTGCTTCTGAATATAATATAATATAATATAATATAATATTTTTAAATTATTTATTATATGTGTTACGAGTTATTGCTGCAGCATTTGTCGACGAACATTACGTATATTTGCAGATTCTAAATTTATGACAACTCTAAACGAGGTGGTGAACACCATCTTTGACATTTAACGACAAGCCATTCTGAACATAATTCTCTCTCTCTCTCTCTCTCTCTCTCTCTCTCTCTCTCTCTCTCTCTATCAACTATCAATCATGTCCACCAGTCCGTCCAAGTCATGTTGGGAATGCATTCACCCTGTTTATTTTGGAACTCAATCTCTTGCTCTTCAGATTTCCTTCGATTATGAGGATGATGAGGTTGAGGTTGTTGTTTAGCGTAGTCCACGAAGCCAAACCATCCACGGCCAATCCACTCAGGCATGGTTGGATTTCCAAAAGACACTTGTTTTCCAGATGATTGACGCCACTCCACGTAATCTAATCTGTTCAAACTACGATTCTTGTTCCAAAATCTTCAATCATTCATCTATGTTGTCTTTCATGAACCATTGGACGACGAAGAAGCAGTCATTTGTTCTCTGCCTTACTCAGACCAATCAAATAATTAGACCCAAAGCTCTAGTGGGTGCTGCCATTGGGTGATCGAGTTTCGGTTGAAAAATAATAATAATAATATCGTTGTTGTAAAATATGAAGAATAATGAATATAATAATTTTTAAGAGAGATTGTATTGGACGTTTTCTTAAACAGAATTATGTTTTAAAATAAATTGTCAGAAAAGACTGCACACTTCAAATTAAAATTTAATTTCTTAAACAGAATTTATTTACGCAGTATAATTATATTATTAAATAAGCAATACAAGAAACAACAGTAAATGTAAATTCAAAAACATCGTAAAATTATAACGGCTTAAAAATAATAGAAACAATAACTAAAATAAACAACGACAGTTTTACGTGAAAATTCAAATCGAAAAAAACTACGGAGATCGAGTTTAGAAAAAACTCATTATAAAAAAATAAAATTTTATAATAATTTTTTAAATATTAAATATTCACCGAAAGAGTTAGAATTCACGCTCAATTAAAAGTAACTCATTTATTTTATCTTACGTTCTTTATTTTCTCTCTTCCAAAATAATCTTTACTCTTTCCTTCCTAAATTTCTCTTCTTCTTTATTGGTATTTTCCTTCGTCTGAAACTCTTTATTTATATAGAGAGAGTCAAGAGAACAATCTCCTGCAAGATCGGAAGAGTGAGTTGCTGAAGGAAAATTTTCACTCTGCGCACTTCATTGATGAGGTGGATCCTTCGTCGTAACGGAGGGACCCCACAGGTTCACTCCTCAGCCTCTCTTTCAAGCTCCATTTCTGGAATCTGCAAGCGATACAATGGACCATTGATTCATTTATCTGTTGTATTACGAAAACCTCTGGAAAAACGCATCTTTAACTGTTAACCAGGTTGTTGTGATGGGGTGGTGCTTCCCCAGCTTGTAATCCGATCTCCTCGGACTACAGATTGATAATGCCTTTTTACTGAACAGGGTATGCAAGCTCTTAAGAAGGCTATTTTCTCAGTTTGAAATAATTAACTTTATCTGCCGACTCTCATTTCTTCCTCTCCACTCGATGCCTAGTTAAAAGCTTGCGACAGGAAGCTCCGGCGTTCATTTTTCTGCCCGTTGTTTGTTTGGGGCCCTGTCACTTTGTTTCTTTGAGCTGTTTGTTCCATCTGTTCAACCCGAGAAGGAGATGAATACCAGAGCTGATTAGTCGACCAGCTACAGGCTTCGATAAAATTATGGCTCAGACCTAGTGGACCTTACTTGAGGCTGTCTTGTTTTGCTTTTGCATGAAAAAGATGTCTCTGCCTGTTTGAAGACTAATCTTTTCTAAATACACCAACTGGGTTCCATTTTTTGTGCTAAGAAAAGAGAGAGAGAGAGAGAGAAGCAAGAATGGAAGCCTCCTAAGTGATGTTTTGGCAAACTGGAAAGATCCGTCCGCAGAAAGAACACATGGGAGTGGCCGTGCAGATCAACAAAAGAGTGTATTAGATGGAGCAAAGCCACAGCATTTGAGCCTTCTTAGAACTAGAGACAGTCTCTCTCTGATCAACGCTGTCAGTCAAAGGTCACGTCTCACAGTTACAATCCTCAAAGAAAGATTCCATGGGGTGGAAAGGGAAAGGTGAGAAGGATGACAGAGAAAATGGGGCAAAAGGAATAAAGGCTACCCCTCCGGACGACACTGATCGACTAAGAAACAAAAACATCTTCCAACCTTACCTCCATCACCCACACTTATCATTATTTCGCAGGAGAGGATGATGTAATCATGGAGAAGAGACAGGCACGCGCATTTTAGCACAAGTCCCTCTCCAACAAGCAGCTTTTTTATGTGTCTGTGTCCCAATTTGGTTGACAAAAGTTTGAGGAGGAGCAGCAGCTCAAACCTTGTCCTGGTCTTAGAACATTGAGACTTGTCAGCCGGCAGGGCCTGCGGCCGCTGCGAACAGCCACAGAGCCACCGAGCTCTGTGTATTGTTTTGGCTCCAATTAATTTATGAACTGTTTGTATGATCTGAGTTGTTGGATAACGTTGAAATCACGTGTGCTGTGTAGCTTATAGCCCCTGACTGACGAACCACACTTTCTCTTTTCCTTTTTTCTTAGAAAAGAAAAGGGAAAAAAAAAAGGCCTTATTAAAGCTGTTTATTCGACGTCAATAATTTCTTCAATCAGTGCAAAACCCATCGCGCCCTTGTGATGCTGCCACGTGGAGAAACAAAATGGGCCCATCCAAGATTTGACTACCACACCGTTTGACCAATGCCTTCCTTCAATATTTGAACATATGATTTCATTCAACCCTCCTCTATAATAACAACTCCAACTCCCAACTGGTCCACCATTCTGTTGGTCTAATATTTTTGAAGCCAAGGCCATCGTCCTTCCCTCCTCTTCTTTCTGCCAACTCTTTTACCTTTGATGGAAGACGTTTATTACCCAGGAAAAAGCTCCCGAGCACATCTCCCAGAGAGCCCCAGAGCTCCCATGGAGTTCTTGTCCAGGTCATGGAGTGCCTCAGCCCTCGAGGTTTCCAGAGCTCTGGCGCCTCCTCCTCATCTTTCTGCTTCTGCTTCTGCTTCTTCAGGCATTACTTCCAAGTCCTCCTCTTGCACCACCTCGTCTATACCAGAAGAAATCAATGGAGAGTCGGAGGAGCTGCTTCCCCTGTCTTCTCTGAACCAGTTTTCCTTCGCTTCTTCTTCCACATCCCAGCTGGTGCTTGATCGCATTATGTCACAGTCCGCCAGAGAGGTACACAAGTGCAAAACCCTTGCTTTCTCGGCTACTAAAAACACATCAAGGGTCTTAGGCCTGGCCGAGGAAAACTCTTATACTCGTGACCCTTGATTTGCACTAAAAATCAATCTGCTGCGGAAGAAAGAAAGAAAAACCGTGCTTACAGCCTTTCTCTCTCTCCCATTGCTTGCAATCCCAGTAAAGTAAAAAACAGAGATTTGATGTTTTATTAACGTCTCTGCTTTCATGGTCTTACAGGAAGTTTCGCCACTTACGTCCGGGAGGCTCTCCCATAGCAGCGGCCCTTTAAATTGCGGTTCGCTGACTGAAACAGACAGCCCGCCTATCTCTCCCCCCGATGACTTCGACGACGTCGTCAAGGTTCCATTCTCTCCCTTGTCGTGATTCTCTCTCTTTTTTATTGGGTGTTGGAAACTATTTCCTTCTTCGGGTCCTGCGATATTTTCAGCTTTGTCTGTCACCCTCTGCCGTCTGCGGCCAACACATTCTGATGCCCTGTCTTCTCACCACCTTTTCAGTGCATTTCTCTTTCAATTAATTTAGATTATAAGAAGCTTTATGCACTAATCCCATTTTTGTCTTCTTCCATTTAATCCATCGTCAAATCGCCTGTCATGTCTCGCATTAGACGATAACTGATTTTTGGTTCCGTTTCAAGTTCAACAACCAGCTTGCTTCTGCTGCTATGGCTTCCTTGCCATCTCCCATTTTGTAGCTCAAACGCCTTTACTCGAATAATTTGATTTTACAAGATGTGAAACTTTCTGCATTTTTGTGTCTGCATGGCAGTTCTTCCGTGCCAACCACAGCATTCAGCCTCTGTTCACGAATGGCAGGGTGAGTGCCGGAAACAACCCAGGTACCGGATCCAATACGGTGAAGAGGTGGCTCAAGGAAAGAAAAGAGAAGAAGAAAGAGGAGAGTAGAGCTCAAAACGCTCAACTTCATGCCGCTATTTCTGTGGCAGCCGTAGCTGCTGCTGTGGCGTCCATTGCAGCCGCCACCGCAGCTTCCTCGTCATCCAGAAAGAAGGACCAGTCCTCCAAGACGGATGTGGCTATGGCTTCCGCAGCCACTTTAGTTGCTGCTCAGTGTGTCGAAGCGGCAGAGGCTATGGGGGCGGAGAGAGACCACCTTGCTTCCATTATTAACTCTGCCGTCAATGTCCGCTCTCACGATGATATCACCACTCTCACAGCAGCAGCAGCAACTGGTATTTGTATCAGTAGCTCACTTCCTGTGAACGAGTATTATAAACTGGAGTTTAAATGGCAAAGATGTGAATTGTCTTGCTTTGCAGCTCTCCGCGGGGCAGCCACCCTGAAAGCAAGAGCGTTGAAGGAAGCGTGGAGTATTTCGGCAGTGATACCAGTGGAGAAAGGAATTGGAGTTTGTGGCAAAAGGATTAATGGCGGGGCTAATGGTGACGGAGGAGAACACGAAGAGCTTCTCGCCGGACAGAATGTCTCGGGTTTTGGCGACCAAGATTTCCTTGCCAGAGGCAGTGAGCTCCTCAAACGCACCCGCAAAGGTAGTATAAAATTCACCCTTTAGCCTCTCCAAATTTTTGTGAACTATCTCTGATAGACAACACTCCTCTGCAGGTGATCTTCACTGGAAAGTAGTGTCGGTTTACATTCACCGGACTGGCCAGGTTAGAGTTTCAGAAGACATCACTCCACTGCACGTAGCTTCGCTTTCTTCATATCTGGAGAGCTTGCTTTCTTTTATGTTGCAGGTGATGCTGAAGATGAAGAGCAGACATGTTGCTGGAACAATCACCAAGAAGAAAAAGAGTAAGATCAAACTGTGACTCAAGATCAGCATAGGTAACCGTTAGTCCTGATAAATATTACAATTCTGGGTAATGCAGATGTGGTGTTGGAAGTGTGCAAGGACATACCCGCTTGGCCGGGACGACATTTGTTCAGCGGAGAGCAGCGACGCTACTTCGGATTAAAGACGGCATCAAGAGGAATAGTCGAATTTGAATGCACGAGCCAGAGAGAATACGATATGTGGATTCAAGGCGTTTCAAGACTCCTCCGAATTGTAGCTGAACGAAGGAACAACCATCGCCAAACTCGTTAAACACTAAACTCCCTCCGTAAAGCTCTTCAATCTGCTACTCTCTCTGGACTGTGGGTAAAAATAAGAAAAGAAAAATCGTCAAATGGTTCTTCTTTCCACTCACTGCGCTGCTGTAGTGTATTATCTGCAAGAGCAGGTATTTGAAATTTGATTCAAGTAAACTCTGTTTTCTCGTCTGGGTTCAAAACAAGGCAAAAATAGAAGAAGTCAATGTCTCTCCATCATTGCAATGTCACCGTGTACGATTTGCACACCATCAGCTTACACCAACACAACTTAAAATATAAGTAGGGAGTTCAGACCCATTTACAGTGAGATAGTTAATTGGAAAAACAAAACAATACATGTATGCAAACATAAATTCCGTCAACTTTCAGCAGCTCTCAACAGATTAAGCAATGACAGGAAGAGATTGATGACGTCCAAATACAGAGCCACGGACGCCCAAATGTATTGGTCATATGAATATCGTTTGATGAGATTATCTGTGTCGTATATGATGTATCCACAGAAAACGATCGATGCCAATGCCCCATAGATCATCACGGAAATCCTACCCAGAGGGAAGAAAATCTGAACCAACGAATAGAAATCAGAATTGTCAAGTTTCAAACTTTCAATTGGGAAGCTATTTAAGAAACTTTGCTACCTGAATGACTGAAAAGACCATGAGAACAAGAAGAGAGCCAAACAGAAATGGACCCAGGAAGGCGAAATCATGACCCCTTCTAGCCGCCCAAAATGTGTAAAAAGTAAGACTTAGGACTACCACGGCTGTAAGAATCAGAGCCTCCAAAACAACTTTACCTGTTTCGTTTTCATGTTATTAGAACATCGGACGGAGGGAAAAGCAAACAAATTTATATGATCTCACCATCGGTGAATGCGCAACTCAGCCCAACAGCAAAGGCAAGAGAAATAGTGAAAATCCCCAAAAGTAGGTAGTTCACAGGATGCTTCTGATAATAACTATACAACGGGCATAGCACTGCGAAATTTTCGAAACGAGAAGGAAACCCAAAATCAAAAATACAATATTTTTCCCCCAAATTCAGAAAAGAAAAGGAAAGGTACCGATTAGGGGCGTGAAGATGAGAATTATATAAAGAGCGAAGCCAGGATTGGTGGATACGAAGAAGGTTGAAATGGAAGGAACAGAAACGACAGTAGCGGCGACGGCGACGGTGGCAAGGAGTTGGAAGGAGAGGATGGAATAAACTTTGCGGATGAAAGACCAGCGTAGGTCCGGGCTCTCCAGCATGAGCGGATAGAGGGGCCGAGCTCCGGTCTCCAAGTCATCCTTCATCAGCGGCTGGGTCCACATCGTCTTCGGGAGAGAGGGCAGAATTTGGAGTTCCTAAATAAATTGCAAAGCTTGAGAGCGAGAGGAAGAAGGTGAGCTAAGATCGGTCGTGCGTTATAATGAGTCATGAAGAAGAAGGCGACAAATGTGGAATCCTGGTATTCATAACACGTGTTAAAGCACGCACTCGTGTGGAATAGTAGGCTGGCACGTGCCAGTTACCATTGCCATAGCCTTCTTCTTCCCTTCAAGGCTCTTCTTTTGATAACCATAAGCTCCAGGGATCTAAGTTTCTGCTCCTGTTTTGATACATTCTGGGTTTCTAAATGAATATGAAGAGTCCAGGAACATTAACAAGATGAAGCAGTAGAGTAAGTGGATAGGGATACTGAGCCTTGCTTTCCCACAGGCCGGCCTTCGTCGGGTTCCTCTTCGGTCTGTGCTTCTCGATCACGTCGCTGGTGATGTTCCCGATGTCCTCATCTCCTGGTACCTGGGGAAAAAACTTCCGAGCCAGCCTGCTGTGGAAGCTTCTGCCCGGCCGACGTCTCTCTGCATGTCAATCGGAGCAATGATCGTTTCTTCCTGCACCGGTCATTTCTCCGGCTCAAGGACCAACTTTCCCTTTCTACGTCGTTACTTGTCAGCCCATTACTTTCTTTGCTGCCCCACAGTTTCCTCTCTGCTTGGATCTGACGGAGGCTACTTCCATGAAAGTCCCTCTACTGAGCTACCACCCCAGAACGAATAGTTAAATTAGAAAATCCTTCTTTTATTTCGTCTTTTTCCTCCTTATAGAATAAAATTCACCATATGAACGGATCTTGCTTAGAAATGGAGATCGTTTTGATATATTACAGGCTTACAGCTTGGTGAAGAGTATTTGAACCTGAACAGCAAATTCGTTAAAAATAAATATGAAGCCACACTGGCTAGTAGTCTATGAAAAGACAGGGCTTATCCAGTCAGAGAAAGGGCGTAGCCACCATTGGTACACCCAGACCCAGCCTGGATGCGTGTAATGTAAATTATAGTTATACCAACACTTTTACTCCTTTTCCATTAACATCTTCGCCACAAAGGCACAAACTTCATGTCATTTATCTACACATTCTATTTCATAATTTTATTTTTCAGTGAAAAGAAAAATGAGAAAGGAAGAAGACAATTACAGTCATAGCCACCTCGAAGGCAATGGCATCCTGGAAAATTTGGAGACTTTAGTTTTTTCTACTTTCTCAACCCAACAATAGTAGCTGCGATCTTTGTGGTCTCCCAACGGAACCAATGCAGCAAACAAACAGAACCATAAATAAAAAATAAAAATAAAAGAAAAAGAAGAAAAAAAAGCTTAAAACTTTCCCTTTTACCTGACAAAAGAGGAAGGGAGAGACGGGTTAAAGTCGTATTTTTTTTCTTCTTCGTTTCGCACAATTGTCCTTGGATCTCCATGCCGCTGAAGGCAGCCTGCAATTTGGGTCTGGAATTTAAACCTAAGATAAAAGTTGGTTCTCTCTCCGTGTCTCAGTTTTCTCATGATGTTTTTTTTTCATTTTACGAGGATTTGAATTGGATGAGATATTTATTCGGGTTACCCACATTTTGGTAGAGACACGCCCCTTGTTGGGTGTTTCTTCTAATTTTTGCGTTAATGTATTTGTTTGCTAAAGGGACTAAGGATTTTTTTTTTTTTTTGGCCGGCGAGGGCTTAGTTTAAGTTTTGTGGGGCTTAATTTTTCTGTAGATTTTGATGTTTATGTTGGCATAGGAGGACGGAGGAAAAGCTCCGTGTTTCGTCTGATTGAGGGCTATAATTTTTCTTCCCCTGGGTATTCTATGTCTTTGAAGGCAGCAAAAGCAACCTATTGTCTGATTGCTGTTTGAAAGCTTTGGTTTTGATTGAAATTTTTTGTGGGAGGGATATGCATTTGCGATCTGGCAGAATTTACTATTTTTTTTTTTCTTCCTTTTGAAATTTAGCAATTAGTGTTTTTAGTATCTTTCCTTTCCTCTCCCCTCATGGGTCGTGAATTGAGTTTTAGCCTGTGAGAAGGGAGGGGGAAGAGAGACTCATCTGGCTGGCTATTGTCGAGATCTGGGAATTTTTCAATCTACTGTGCCTCATGAAGACTTTCTTCCCGTCCGAGTCTTGTAAAGAAACACAGCTCAATGCTTTCAATCCACAATCTTGGCTCCAGGTTGAGAGAGGAAAACTGTCCAAATTGCCGTCGCATACTTCTTCGTCCATGTGAGTTTTATTCATTTACTTTTTTCCTTCCCTTTTCCGGTTTTGATTGCTTTTTTATTTACTACTCAACGAATTTAATTGGATTTATTTTCCGGGCTGTTGTAGCGAATCGTTGATTAAAGTCCCCGAGCCACCAATCCTTCCATTCTTCAAGCCTGTGGATTATGTCAAAGTTTTGGCGCAAGTTCACGAAGAACTCGAGTCGTGTTCACAGCATGAGAGGCCAAATCTCTATTTGCTACAGTTCCAGGTCTTTAGGGGTCTTGGGGAGGTAAAACTTATGAGGAGAAGCCTCCATGCCGCTTGGTCAAAAGCCACCACTGTCCATGAAAAGCTTATATTCGGGGCATGGTTGAAGTATGAGAAACAAGGAGATGAGCTAATTGCTGATTTGCTAGAAACTTGTGGAAAATGTGCACAAGAATTTGGACCAATAGATATTGCGTCTTGGTTTCCTTCAGATACCGATGTGTGTTCCCACGATTCTGTTTCAATGAATGAGAATCAAGCGCTGAGAAATGTTAATTTCAAAATTGGAAATGAGAATATTCTTTGTGATAGGCAAAAAATTTCAGGTCTTTCTGCTCCATTTAGAGCTATGCTTAACGGCTGTTTCACAGAATCACTTTGTGATGTTGTTGATTTGTCTGAAAACAATCTTTCTCCTTCAGGAATGAAGGTTGTCAGGGATTTCAGCCTCACAGAAAGTTTAAATGAAGTTTCTCCAGATCTTTTGTTGGAAATATTAGTCTTTGCTAACAAGTTTTGCTGCGAAAAGTTAAAGGATGCATGTGATAGGAAACTTGCATCAGCTGTTTCATCTAGAGACGATGCAGTAGAACTGATGGACTATGCTCTTGAAGAGAATTGTCCTATCCTTTCATCATCGTGTTTGCAAGTTTTCCTTAATGATCTTCCTAATTGTTTGAATGATAATCGCGTTGCGGAAATATTTATGCAAGCTAATAGACAACAGAGATCAATCATGGTAGGAATTGGTTCATTCTCGCTGTACTGTTTATTAAGTGAAGTTTCTATGAACCTTGATCCTCGATCTGAGAATACATCTTATTTCCTGGAGCGATTATTGGAGGTGTCTGAAACGGATCAGCAGAGACTCTTCGCTTTTCACCAATTAGGATGTGTGAGGCTCTTGAGAAAAGAATATGATGAAGCAAAATGTCATTTTGAGAATGCTTTTAAATTAGGCCATATCTATTCTATTGCTGGTTTGGCAAGGTTGGATCACGTTAAGGATAATAAGCTGGGGTCTTGTGAGCAGATGGGCTCTGTAATTTCATGTGCTGCCCCTCTTGGATGGATGTATCAGGAGAGATCATTATATTGTGAAGGCGATAGGAAGTGGGAGGATCTCGAAAAAGCTACTGAGTTGGACCCAACTTTGACATATCCATACATGTATCGGGCTGCATCTTTAATGAGGAAACAGGACGTTCAAGCAGCACTTGCTGAAATCAACAAAATTCTTGGCTTTAAACTTGCATTGGAGTGCTTGGAGCTTCGGTTTTGTTTCTATCTTTCTCTTGAGGACTATAAAGCTGCCATATGTGATATTCAGGCAATTCTCACGCTATCTCCAGATTACCGAATGTTTGAGGGGAAAGTGGCAGCATCACAGCTTCGTGCACTTGTACGTGAGCATGTTGAGAACTGGACAACAGCTGATTGTTGGCTGCAATTGTATGATAGATGGTCTTCAGTTGATGATATTGGGTCTCTTTCCGTTATCTATCAGATGCTAGAGTCTGAAGCAGTGAAAGGCGTTCTTTATTTTAGACAGTCGTTACTTCTTCTCAGGTATGTTATCAAATTCACCTAATATGTACTATTATTCCTCTCCCAATTGATAATATCATTAGTTATGACTCAAGATTAAGTGCAGAAAAGGAAGAGGGTGGGAGGTACTCATAAAAAAGGCACTAGGGAAATTCAACCATTATTTGAACTTTCTGCCCTGTATATTTATACTCTCTTGATTCTTAATCCCAAAGACAGCATTGCAGGGCCAATGTGGAAGTCCTTACAGTATTATCTTTGTTCAAAACTATGAGAAAATGTATTATAATTTTTGGTCAATCCAAGTAAATACTGTATATTATGTTTTTGGACAAGCATCAAGATAGGAAGATAAATTTCTAACTAGGAATTAAGTATTCATAATTTGAAGAATTTTGCTTTTGATACTCTTCTGTCCATAATTGCCACTTGTCATATCTATGATACTTATTCTTACATGGTTCATAATTAATTGGGTTATTAATTATATGACAGTGTTTGCGGAAATAATATTTGTTTGCTTGCTTAGGTTGAATTGTCCCGAGGCAGCAATGAGGAGTTTACAATTAGCTCGCCAACATGCATCCAGCAAACATGAACAGCTGGTTTATGAGGGATGGATTCTATATGATACAGGTCATTGCATGGAAGGGCTTCAAAAGGCAGAGGAGTCTATAAAAATCAAGAGATCCTTTGAGGCTTTCTTCTTAAAGGCTTATGCACTAGCTGACTCAAGCCAGGAGCCATCCTGTTCTTCCACCGTTGTCTCACTTCTAGAAGATGCTTTGAGGTGCCCTTCAGATAGGCTGCGAAAAGGTCAGGTATGTTTCTCATTCACCTATACACTCTTGCTAAATTTACTCTCTCAGTAGTTACTAGAGGTTGTTGGGGGCAAATGATAGTGGTCGAGTGACTTGTGATATTAGTATTTCCTGGTTGAAGTATCTATAATTCTGTAAAGTTGAACTTTAGAACTGTTGTTATTCTCGTCATCTTTCCATGAAGCTTGCTATATTCAAATTTGTTCAATTACACATGTTACGGGTTTGAATGTGTGTTGTTACAGCGCTTATCTCCTTCAAGAAGCCCTCTATCCTGTCCATTTGTGCTTGTTAGTGCTTAAGTTCAGCATGGATGACAACTTTATGTCAACTTTGTAGATAAACACTAAATTATCTGGTTGGTGCTTCTTTGTTAGTCCGTAACGTGTGGATTGCTCGTTATTTGGTCATGGGTAGTTATTGTGGTGTAAGATGTCATGGGGAGAGTGAAGTAATTTGCAGTTTTAGGCTTCTTCGTTAACACTTTCAAATCTTAAAAGTGGACTATGGCAGGCATTAAACAATCTTGGAAGTGTGTATGTTGATTGTGGGGAATTAGATCTGGCAGCTGATTGCTACACTAATGCGCTTAATATCCGACACACTCGGGCCCACCAAGGCCTTGCTCGGGTCCACTTTCTTAGGAATGATAAGGTTGCAGCTTATGAAGAAATGACCAAACTGATTGGGAAAGCACGAAACAATGCCTCGGCTTATGAGAAGAGATCTGAATACTGCGAACGGGAACTGATAAAGGCAGATTTGGACGTAGTAACTGAACTAGATCCCCTTCGTGTTTACCCTTATAGATATCGAGCTGCAGGCAAGATTCCTTCTCGTTCTCTTCCTTACTACTGTTGAATTTTTTCACTTAAATATTAAAATTTTCATAGTCATACAAATTTCTTGTATTTTGATCTTGGGTTGAACAGAGTCCTCTGTTGGAATGGCCTTTTGATTACTAGATCTATGAGGGTGATGTATGTCGTCAGACTATCTTTTTGTTATAAGGGTGAAAGTTGATTAGATTGTTTGGAAAGGAAACTAGGCCAGGAACCTAGCCTCCTAATGGTTATGACTTCATTTGAATTCGATCATATTTTGATAATTATACCAGTTTTCTTTTTGGTCTTTTATGGGTAGTCAGTAAAGTCATCACGGATTACATCTTGTATATTTTTTGTTCTTTGTTTTCAAGTTATCAAGTGTATAATGGGTTTTCGTGATAATCGAATGTTGGTGCAGTGTTAATGGACAGTCACAAAGAAAAAGAGGCAATAGGTGAGCTATCTCGGGCAATAGCTTTCAAAGCAGATCTTCATCTTCTTCACCTACGAGCAGCTTTCCACGAGCACATTGGGGACGTCATGGGTGCTCTTAGAGACTGTCGAGCTGCACTCTCTGTTGACCCAAACCATCAAGAAATGCTGGAACTTCATAGCCGCGTCAACAGTCACGAGCCTTGATATCATCATATCACCACCACCCTGCTCTGTATACTATTCATTGAGTATGTGCATGTAATGGCCAATATCATAGATTTCTTCTTCCCCCCTTCTCCTTTTCACAAGTTATGCAAATTGTAAGATTTTGTCATTATAATTTAAGCAAGTGTCATCTCGATCAATACGCGGAGTACGTTGATCTTCTTTCTTCTTGACAAAAGTCACTAAAAGAAGAAGGTATCTTTGCTTTGATCCAGGCAGTTGAATATTGAAGCAATCCAGGGTTCTCATCATTTATTCAACTGGTTAGCAAAGGGTCCAAAATTAAATTTTGAGGAATGATTCCTGAGTTGGAAATGTAGCTAAATTTCAATTTACTCGTGATAATCATAATCGCAATCATGATCGTTACCATAATTACCTCTGCCTTAATCTTTTCGATGCCATCTCATGCAAAAAGTAAATCATTGTTTTCATGAAAGAGTCGAGGCTGCCATGGGTTGTTGCCCAGGCTTGCATCTCTGAAGTAGTAAAACTAAGAAAATATATGAGTTGGGGTTGGGTGAAGAAGTTGTGTATTGCCAAATGGAACCAAGAAAAGACAAAGCAAAAGAAAGCAAGTTGGTGAAATGGGAGAGATGAGAGAGTCACATGATCTGGTTTGGTTTGGGATGAGATGCTAACCCTTTGCTTTCTCTAAAAGTTGCTGTTTAAGAAGCCACGCATTTGATTCTGGTCCCCAACGCATTTTCTTTGTTTATTATTATTATTGATTTGTCTGTATCGGTTTCATGGATGGTTTTGGAGAGGATCCAAAACTTTTGGGTGTTCTTCCCTCTGGGTTGTCTGCAGGCTGCATGGGGAGGAGTGTGGTGGGCGTCACTATATTCATTTTTTGTCTTACTTTGACCTGTTTCTTTTTTTTCTTTATTGGTTAGGCTTTCAGAGACTTATAATAACATGATGTGATCGCCTCTGGCTCTGCCCAAAAGATTAGCTCCATTATCAGATCATGGCTCTTTTGCAGCCTCTACTTATATCCCTCTTCCTCTCCACTCTTCTCTTCAAATACGACTCTCTCTCGCTCTCTCTTCTCCAGCGCCATGGTTTACTGCTCCAATGCTTTTGCCGTGCACCAGTGGGCAGATGAAGCTGCCAGCATGATCTAAACTTGTTCTTGTTCATGACAAATCGATAACAGATTAGATCGTGTGGTAGTTTCACCTGTTTATGGTATCACGATAGACCTCGGACCCTGCCTATCCACTTTTTTCCATTTTGGGTTGTTCCTATTTTGCAGGAGGTCCCCCAGAATGTAGAGTTTGTTCTCATCTCATCCCCTTCTAATCTCCCTCTTATCTTTTTGCTTTTTTTCATTTTCTGTGATTTTGGGTTCGTCTGGTTTTGATTTTTTTTTTTTTTTTCTTGATTTGGTGGAGATTCTGAAGCATAGCAAAACTTGGGAATTTGGTGGCAAAATTTGGTTGGATTTGGTGAAAGAATAGTAAAAGGATAAGTTATTGGCGGTCTCTGACTCTGACTGGCCTGCTGGCTGCTGATGGAATAAAAATTATAATTGGGATTAAAAGTCTACAGGATGTGTTTAATCAATGGAGATAATCTGATTCACTTGGAGGAGATCAAGGGGAATACAGATATGTGAGAGAGAGAGAGAGAGAGAGAGAGAGAGAGAGAGAGAGAGAGAGAG
>CM039527.1:1506104-1628575 GCA_022433055.1 Begonia peltatifolia
CCCCCCCCATTTCAGTTCACAAGGATTTGATTAACCCAAAGCATGTGCTCGTTGACCAGTGAATGTTCCGACCACCATCTTCACATTGGGTACTGCCAAGAAGGAACACCAAGGGAGGAGCGGAGGTGGTGGAAGACGCTGCCAAGTGGTCGAGATTGTGGAATTGGGGAGGATGATTTCATCACAGATTGTTCTAAACTGTTAATGTCTATGCAATCAGGCTTTAAGTTGTTGTGGATTCCCGAATTATTAACATATCATCTCAAATCTTGAATTTAAATTTCATGTAAGTTATAGACAAGAGTATGCAAATGTAATTTTGATCATATAAATGAAAAAAAAATAAATAAAGTTATACCAATTTTGATTCATTTCATAGTAGAAAGGCACAACAAAAGCCGAAACGAAGAGATCAGTACAACTTCATCATCGACCTACACTCGCTAATTGCTATTTGAGGAGCATCATCCTGGCAAACTCTTCGTAGCTGACTCGACCATCCCCGTCCAAATCAGCCTCTCTGATCATTTGTGCTGCTTCTTCGTCGCTCACCCGCTCTCCCAAATTGATCATCACAACTCTCAGCTACCAAAATTAAATAACGTTAATAGAGTGAAGGCTAGTTAGAGTAGAGATTAATGGAAGGGAGAGATGCAGAGGAATTCACCTCATTGGCTGAAATGAATCCATCTTGGTCCCTGTCGAACACTTTAAAGGCCTCTTTTAGTTCCTCCCCTGCATTGTCCTGTTTGCACCGGTTCATCGTCATCACCCTCTCTTTTGCTCATTTATCACGGCTACTATATCATCTACACTCAGAATAGTTTAGTTACCTTCATTTTCCTTGCCATTATGTTCAAAAACTCTTCGAAATCTATGCTTCCGTTCTCGTCCACATCCACCTCGCTCATCATGTCTCCGACTTCTTCCTTTGTGGGATGTCCCTCCAGTGACTGCAGTACAGCTCCAAGCTCTTCCACGCTAATATACCCTGCATCATTTGCAAATCTACATCATCCCAGGTGTTGATATATATATATATATATATATGATGATGATTAACCTGGAAGCATAACTCAGAAGGCTCAAACAAAGGACATCAACACATATATAAATTCACAAACTCACCGTCCTCGTCTCTGTCAATCATGGAAAAGGCTTCCCGGAAATCAGCCACCTGTTCTTCTGTCAATATTTCAGCTGCCATGATTGCCTTTGATCTTCCAAATATTGCACCCAACAAGAGAATTAGAGGCTGAATTGCGAAGAGAGATATCCAAAGCTATGATCTGGTAGTATATGAAATATAGAATTACGGGAGAGTGGTGAAATATATATATATATTGTGTTAACAGATCACAGTTGAAAGAGTCAGTCAATGACGCTCAGGGAATTCTTCCCTTTTTTATTTGAAAAAAAAAAATTGTGTTCAAATCTTTGAATATTCAAGGAATGACTGATCGGCATAGGCAAACAATTTCAACGCTGGACATCTCACCTTTTTGGCGTCAACTGCCCATGATCTTCAACCTCTGACTTCATTTTCCAAAACAGAACATTCGTATGGAAAAGTCATTAAAATGTTCATTGAACAAGTGATAGAGCTGAGTTGTGTTGAACGGGGAATTCACAGTTTAACTCACTCTTTCAACCCTCTCTGCACATCAGTTTCTTAACAATATATCCACGTGAGCACACTTGAACCCCAAATGCAAATGTCTATCCGACAAGAGCATCTTCAAGGTTATTAAGCGCATTCGAGCTTCGTTTCAAGTGAACAAGAAAAAGTATAAACAGATGAGAAACTGCAGAATTTATACGTTGATCTGTTGTCTAAACAAATCTCTCCCCAGTCAACTAAACTATCGTACTATAAAGTGCCGGAGGAGATCAATTAAAAAGGTTGATATTTGCACAACAGTAGCAACAACATCTTTTCATAGGATAGAAACTAGAAAACAGAGTATCTTGAATCAGCACCAGAGGCAGCTATCTCTTATATTGGTTGACCTTTTGGAACAATCTGATCTTTGATCCACATGTATATCGGGATGAGTACATAGTATGTAGCTGCCATTGCACCCAAAATGAAGCGCATGAAGAACACCAACGGGTTTACAGGCTTTGACACATCCTCTGCCTTTGGCCCAAGCTGCATCATTATATTCAACTTTGTAAATCAATTGCCAACATTTTTAAAAAATAACAGCCATCATTTCATGTCCACCCACACAAAGATTAATGGTTGCAAGTGAAAATTCACAACCGTCAACAAAATCAACGAATCCAAAACAGATCATTTGGCCACGCCAAATGAACCATTGATCCACTATCATATCTAATCTAATAAGTAGAAAAAGACTGAACCGAAAGTTTGAGGGGAAAAAAAAACTAGTTTTATCTGCATAAACATCATTGAATTAGCTATCGGATTATGAGGGTCCAGAATTCCAGAAATAGTTTATTTAACGAAGAGAGGGTGATTCCTAAACTGAACTCCAACTTAATATAGAAATACAATTTGCTCTGCAAAATCTAAACAGCATCTCCTGAATTTACTTCAATGCAATTATAGCTAAGTTATGTAGTTACTACTTTTTCAAAATATTCTCTTAGCTAAGTTTCCTTTTCAGAATTTAGAATAATTATGACACTTGAATGTCATATATACAGATCAAATACTAGCCAATATTTGAAACAATACTCATATGGCCAATAATTTGCTTCACAAACTCAAATGTTCCCTTTTTCACCGAGTGTTTGATCAATAGTATTTTACCAAATGTACTATACATATTTTTTGAATCAATAATGCACTTAATTTTAAGGTCAAATAGAAAAAAAAAAACATATACATTCAAAGTCAATATGTACAAAAGTAATGTTAAGTTAATCATTCATTTTTATCTCACGATATATAAATCATTAATTTGCGCAATTAATGATTTGTAATCTATCATATAAATCACGACAATTAACGATTGATACGGTAGGAGATAAAAATTAAAAAGTAAAATTAGAAGATAAATATAGTATTACATTATCTACAAATATCATACCAACAATACTTTCATAAGAGAAACTTAAATACTTCTTTACTGATTAAGGAAAAAATGGCATCAACAAACAAGAGATTCAACTATTATTAGGAAACACATGAACTTTAAGATAGGGTTAGATTAATGTAAGCAAATTACCTGAAGAGGGGAATCACCCGATGCTGGTTTGACACCTGTTACGGAACATCCCATGATTAGGCCATGGCGGCGAACCCCACGGTACCACTTTGGCCCGATCCTTTTCAGTTGGACATTTTTGAATCCCGCCTTGGTGAACCACTCGATATACTCCTCCTCTTTCGGAAAGAGCATCCAGACATCAGCAAAGAAGCGAGAAAGCCAATGTGTTGGGTAAACTGGACCAATTACACATGCTTTTCCTCCAAGTTTCAGAACTCGGTATGCTTCCCTGATGCCACGTTGTGGATCCGGCCAATACTCAATACTAAAAACAACAACCATATAATTAATTAGAGTAATCAGTGAGATTCTCTTTCTTTCATCTCAAACATAGAAACACAAATAGAGAAAAAAGTCTATTTATCATTGAAGAAGATTTATTTTAAGGAAAACTGCCTTAGTTTGTATGACATCACTGTACAAACTACCCTTTCATTTATGATGCACATACTCAACGCATAGGCATATGTCATGGCATTCAATTAATAAATAGAAGGCGCTTTTGATGTTGAAACAATGCAAAAACTGATAAATTTCTTTAGCGAACTTCTTAGCTCAAGCTCAGTCTTGCCTCTGACTAAGCCAAGGACTTCTGCTCCGCCCAAATAAAAGACATAATGAAAAGTTGAAATACACATGCACTTGTATAGAAGACAAAATTTGTTCAGAATTCAGCAGTGTACCTCCCCGCTGAGACATATCTATCAGCATAGTCAGTTCGAAAAGGGAGATCCTCAGCATCACCTTCGATGATTTTGCATTCTTTCAAGGGCTCCTTCTGCTTAGCCTTAGCAAGCTGATGAGGTGACTGGTCCAGAATTGTGACATTTTTGGCATCGACATGCTTAACTATGCCCAAAGTGGTAAAACCCGTACCGCCGCCGACATCTACCACTATCATATTCCGATCACTCAGATCCGCTGGCTCCAGAGCCTCGTCCCTCATATCCTCAGTCCAGTGGCCAGGATTTATGACATGGTCGTAGACGATTGAAAGGAATCTATAGAACCAAAAAGCCTCCTTCTTGTGCTGAATGAACCTCGGCTGTGAAGCTGGCCGCGAAGTAGAGAGGCTACAATTAGGCACTATGCTTCCAAACCCGGATGTTCTGGCCCTAGAAACTAAACCCACATTGGGAATATGCTTCCCATGGAAATCTGAGCCCAGAAATCCAAACCTTTTAGGGTTGATGCCTTTCACGAGTGTGAGATTTTCAGCTCCATTAAGCATCGGGGAAGCCATATTTTTGACGACAGAAAGAAAACCAGAGAGGAAAGCTAGTGAAACGGTGTTCAAGTCAGTGGTTGAAAGTTAAACAGAAAAAGAGGAGCGAAAACCCAAACCGTCGATTGGGAAACGAGCTTCATGCAAAAAGTGCCGGGGTAGTTGAAGTTGAAGAAAGAAAAAAGGGAGGGGAGGGGAGGGCAGGGCAGGGCGGAGAAGACGAAGATAGGGAGAGTGAGGGGTATTAGAGACCTGAGAGCACCAGTAGAAATTAGGAGGAAGAGGAAGAGGTACACGATGGAAGATGGGATTGGGTTTTGGCTTCTTGTAAGTTGTCGTGATACTGCCACGTCTTCCTTCAATAGTTATTTTTATAAAAGAAAATTCAAACCTTTATTTGACGCAAGGTCAAGTATTTGTCACAACGGTGACATATCTGTTGTTGAAGGTTGATTTGCATTAGTGGTCGAGTGAGTTGTATATCTCACAAACCAAGCTCCTGGAGCTTGTTTTAAACCATTGGTATTTTCAAAAGTTTGCAGACGCGTGAGGGAAACTGAACATCAGTAAAACCTTTGAGTACACCAGGTTAACATGCGATCAACGGCTTTGGTGAAGGATGCTTTCAAGGTTAGTCGTCCTTTGCTATGTTTCTTGCCGAAAAATTCTTAGGGTTTTGAGGTTGATTTCATCGCCCCGAAACCCTATTTCAACTGGATTCTTGGACTTAAACGTGTTGGAAATGTTATTTTGAGTGCAGTGCACTAAAAACTTTTGAGAAAGGATCGCCGGAGGAAATGGAGAGCCATCGACCAATGGCCAAAGTAGTGCCCATCGTGGGCCCATGTCTAGCTTGGGCTGTGGTCCAGCATAGGTGTCATGATCCGGAGGCGGGCCTAAATCAATAGCTAAATTCATACAGTGACCACAAATATAATAGTGCGATAAAAGATATAGCAGTTTAATAAAGTTTACAAGTTCATATTCAAAACCAATAAACTACTACAAGTTCAACTAAATTTAAATCATCATTAGGAATTCAATTAAACACTCTAATGCATAAAAAAATAAGTAAAGCTAACAACTTACAAACTCTAGCTACTTACTGCCTTTGTTCTTTTATAAAAAGATAAAGGGTCATTGAGGTAAGTAACTAACTCAGTAAAAATGCTATATTAAATACATGTAAAACTTATTTTATCTTTTCTTTCAAAACATGATGAAATAACAAAATAATTTTCAAAATATCATTATATTAAAAACTCATTTTCATAATTTAAGAAAAATAGAGTCCATGAGCCAACGGTGAGGCATTAAGTAAAACATTTATCACGTTCATAGTCGACTATATGAAAATAGACTATCATCGTGCATTTCACTTGAAAATTCATCTCAGTGAAAAAAAAATGATCATTCAAGGACCTCTCCGGCACATAAATACAGAAAGGCGGCGACTGAAATCCAGCAACACCTCATGAGCCAGAAAAAAGAGTCAAGCAACATGCGACCTGAAAATCAAATCATGTTACATGGGTTGTCGATGAACAATTGTCATCTACGAAGCAACTCATATAAACGATAATAAATAACAAATAATAATACTTTGATTAAGTTTAGGGATTCGAAACTCAAAGTGCTTGTCATCATCGCCCTATTACCCATTTCGTGACGTGCACATACGACAACTTTTATGCCGCAGATGGTGTAGTAGAATGTCCTCATAATACTTTGTTACCGGATTGTCAAATGTATCACGAGGATCCATCCTCTATCACAACAATAATAAAATCATACATAAATGGTAAATACATATATATACATACATGTAAAAGACTGATGTGCTGACAACAAGCTTCATCAAGTTTTATGGGTGATAGCTCACCAAAAATAAGATTTTTTGAGAAACCATGCAATGTAGTACAAATAATATAAAAATTCTACCTTTACGTTGAGCGCTCCTTCTTCTAACTAGAGGCGCAACTGACTTGAAGTCCTCGAAGTCATCGGAGTCTAAAATAAAATCAAGGTTAAGACTATTCAACTCAACACTAAGGGAAGACACTAAATAAGTCCTAAACAGGACTAGGAACTCAATGCTTAAGACTATAAACGGTTGCGAACAAAGTTTTTCTAAAACTAAAACTGTCACACTCCGAAAACCCACACGGTTACCGGTACGCTCACTACTATTACACACTATGACATTCACAAACTCAACGTGAACTCACTCAATTTAACGCCACTTTCATTTTTAAATCATATTCAAAAGAACATTTGTAAGTATAAAATTTTTCGACTCGATTCGAAAAACGACTTGCGTCCCAAAGAGGGAACATGTAAATCCTCAATATAAAATACGCAGCGAAAAAGAACAATTCAAAGAGGTTTTAAAAAAAATGACAAGACTCACGGTTTCAGGAAAGGGGGTCGACACGCGGCCCGCGCACAGCATCGCGCGCCCAATTACACCCCGCACGCACCATAGCAGCGGCGCCGCGCCCCCTGCACGCACACCCCGATCAACCCCGTACGCCCCTCGCGCGCACACCCTTGCCTTGGCGTGGCGTGCTCGCCCTCTCGGCACTGCGCGCATCGCGCCCACAGCTGACTCTACCTTACCCGCGCGCCCACAGCACCGCACGCGCACCTCCATGGCATTGGGCGCACCAACTCGACACAGCCGTGTCACGTGCACGCCCACAGCGCCGCATGCCCCACGCACCCTGCCTCTGCGCTGCGCATCCGCGTGCACGCCCTTGCTCGACGCCACGCGACTCGCGCGCCTATAGTCACGCCACGCTTCCACGCACACTGCCACTCCCTTCGTGCCTCACCACGCGCACCCCAACTTATTCCGTACCATCTCAACTCCCCGACTTTTCTCTCGAAAATTCGGCAGAGTAACGCCTAAAACTGGCCATCCCAAGAAGATTTTAATCCTGCATACAGTTCACTAGAAAATTTCAAAGTACACTATCCAATTTCATCTAGAAATTCAACAAAGGAAAAATAGAGTGGAAGAAGATAGATCTGACAACTATCGATGAAGAAAATCTACAGTATAGAGCAACACAATGCTCAAACATATAATATATACACGTATCCTCAAAACTATCCCAACAACAGGATAAATCCACATCTATACATTATACATCATGTAAATCGAATCGTCCTCAAAGTACATTAAGAAAACAAAACTTCGAACACCTCACCCAAAACTCACTACCTTCACGGGTCAGGTCGCCCTAACAGTCCGCCATCCGTTGCCTCGGTCGCACGCTGCCAACTGCCTTACTGCTCAGGACTGGGCTCTCGAATATCACCAGCAGAAACCTCAGCACTTACACCATAGAATACACAACATAAGCCAAATGCTTAGCAAGTAGTGCAATATGAAATAAAATCGACAATGCAATCTTATCACATGCAATCTCTACGCTCATGCTCAAATTGTCACAATTTGTGACGTATAGTGCAGTCGTGTCAGGGTGAGGGTGAACTTTGCGCTACGCTATACCCTAACACGTCGCCACCATCCTGGACTCCCCAGCAACGAGGCCCACAAGCAACATGCATGCGCCACCTCCAAGCAACCACACCACGGTGAAGGTGAACCTTGCGCCACATTACACCCTGATGTGTTGCTACCGTCCCGGTCTCCCCAGCAATGGGGCCACAGTTGCCACACTCACGCGTTTCACGATAGCCAATCCGGCCCTTCCCTGAGCGGAATTCGCGACTAGTGATGCACCGGCCCACTCCCCGACTAGGATCCGCGACGCCACTGTCCATCATCTTCACCGTCAACACATACACGCCGCGTGACGGCCCTGCCGGCCCACTTTTCGAGCAGAATCCGCGGTTGGTTACGCATCGGCTCACTCTTTGAGCAGGATCTGCGGTACCACCGCCACGCGTCTCACCACCACTTACTCAAAACAATGCTCAAAACCATTTACGTACCTTTTTCAAAAACATGATGCATGTCAAACAATACGCACACACGTCACAATCAACCACACAATCCTAATGTTCCTTGGTGTAGGTCCACATGGGAAAATCACATGCATACACTACTTATTTGGTGTCCTAAGTTTTTTCCCGTGCATGACTTCACCAAAAATCTAGTTCAACCTAGATATAAACAATCATTCATATCAAAATTCACTAAACATGCTAAAAATAACATCTCCTAACTAAACTCATGAAATCCCAATTAAAACGGGTCACTAATTCGGTTCGGCCGAAAATCGACCTAAACTTCGGACGCGCATAAATTTTGCGTTGATTATCGGAATCGAACGATTGCAGCGGCCAAATGTTCATTTAACAATCTAATTTAACCCACAAAAAATAGAATTTGGAACAATTAACCGTAGCTACGTTAAAAGTCCCAAAAACATAATCGGGTTTTTGCACTAAAACACCTGAAATTTCAACTTCAACTCAATCCCGCCAATTCTTTCACCAAACCGCCACATTCCAACCTATTATGCATAAACCAACAATTCAAAGCTTTCAACTCAGAAAATCGGAATGGCAGCACAATACTTTGCGGTTTTCTTCCCAAAGTCAAAACACCACAACCCTTTGATTATCACTTCTTCCCTCGCTACTAATCCCTTCACATTTCAGCACAACTAACAGAGGCTGGAACACAGACAACACCACACCCTAAGCTAGCAAAATAGAGAAGGAGCAGGGGATATCATCACTCGTTCTCGGTTGGATTTGGCGCTAAAATGTCGAGCCCCCAGCACACACACATCCTAGTATTTAAACACCCTAAAAAATTGAGCTCAACAAATTACGAGTTCAGAAGCAACCGAACTCCTACAATCGGCTGGCAGAAATCGAAACAGAGGAGGGCGATTTACTTTCAGTCTTTAGCACGAGAAACACTGATTCGCACTTCGCCTTAGCTCGCCGGAGTAACCCGAACACCACGTCTCCCTCTCCCGTTGATCGCCGGCAGTTCACCCTCTCTCGATTTCTCTCGCCCTCTCAGTCGCTCTCTCTCGGGTGCTCGCGATCAACGGCCGAATGGCTTTTCTTCGAAGCCATTCGGTTGTTTTATATTTTTTATATTTTTTTATTTTTAATAAATCAAATTACTAAATCGCCTTCACGTATTTTAACCATCCGTAACTTCGTTAAATTCTTGTCCTCCCGACTTTAAAATTTGTAAATTCTTCGGCGAATTAAATTCCAAGTTTCATAAAATAAATTCCCCGCTAAAAACCTTTCCTAAAATTTTAACGGAAAAAATAATTTAAATTCTGAAAATTTTCAGGTTATTACAAAAACTATGTGGTCGATACCTCGAACCAGGGGTCAACACTTCATATTCCCGAGTTGACCCACGATTGACACTTCCTTCAAGCGGCCGACACTTAAAGTTTTCAGGTTTAATCATCAAATAGCTGAATGGTCGACACTTCATCCATAAGTGTTGACCCTTGCTCAATTGACACTTCCCTTTAAGTGTCAGCAACCCAAACTCTTGAGTTTCAATTCATTTACCTTAGCGGTCAACACTTCCCTTGAAGTTTGATACTTACAGTTCTCTGTCCCCAGCGCAAGGCTTAGGGTTTAGGGTTTAGGGTCTAGGGTCGATTGTCCACAATGGTCAACACTTAGCAATTTCCAGCGACGGGAAGTCGTGGAAATTGCTCCCATTTGTTGGTTTTTTGCCTCCAAACGGTGACAAGATCTACACACACTTTTAATACACTAACGTAGCTAAAAAGATCGGATATATTTGAGCTCAACTGCTCGAATCCCTCCTCAACTCAAAACACGAAAATGGAGGAGAAACACTTACGCCATATCGAAGTCCCTTCACGAAAGATGGTTCCCGGAGTCCTATGAACAACTTAGGCACCGAACGCGACAAAATGCACAAAATGAGATCGATCCTCTCTCCCCCGCTTTGGCGGCTACAAGCAAAAATGGGAATAGAGTTTTCCTAACCCGATTTATCAAATTTCTACAAATTTACACTTTAACCTCACAACTTAAAGAATTTGTAAATATTGTCCAAACTTAATATTACGGTAAAAATTCATAAAAATGCCTATTTTTATAGCAAGCGCTGCCCGAGTCCAAGGCGAATTGCGCACCAAGTTGTGTTCCCATTTGTTGCCTGTTTTCTTGATTTTTCCCAGTTTTCTCATTTCTTTTATAGTTTTTAACATGAGTTTTCCCCTCTTGGACGATTTTGTCGACTTACAACCCATCCCTAAGGTTGTAGCTCCCATGAGGAGAAGAAAGACTCGCCGAGGAGGTAAGTAATTTATGTCTTTTGCATTAACATTACATAGTTTTCATAAAAACTATATTTTGGTGGGTAGCTAGTTATAATATTGTGATGGGGTCTGATCATCTACACGTCAAGTTTTATTACGTATATGAACGTAGAGTTTTTTAGCACATTTATTCATCTGTATGATGATATTTCTACTGTGGATATTGAGAAGGTGAATCTTCTTGATGTTTGGGTCATTTGGCGCAAAAGCATCACAAGGCTACCTTCAAACCCCTTCTATTACGTGAAGGTAGTTTTGCTTGTACATATTGCACTATGTGACAAGACGTTGATGATGCATTCCTTGGGGCCCTGATAACCTCTTAACCTAATTAGGGTGAGTTTTGGTGCAGGTTGTGTCATTGTTGGTGTTTAGTCAATAACTGCTAGGGTGATGAGTTGGATCTCTAAATTGCCATCGCATTTTTTTTTTGGCTCATGAGATGTTGTTGGTCCTTGGATTGCCATCTTTTCTTGAGGTGTGCCGGAATGGTCTTTATGTGACACTCACTTTTCACTAGGATGTTTTTTACGAAACACTATGATGCTATTTTGATTTTATAGTCACTTATGTATGTGATGAGTTTTATAAATACCTCGCAGAGGGGTCGTAGAGTCGGGTTTTTAAATAAAAGAAAGAAAATATGTTTTCAAGTATTCTATTATTTAACTAATGCATCATTGCAAAATGTGATCACATTCTTCTAATGGAAAAATAAAAAATTCTTGTTAACTGGAATGCATTATGTATAGGTTCTTTAATGAGTTAATCACTCACCCCAAATACCTTTCTTCCAATTAGAGTAAGGAGAAGACTGGCTAGAGCTTGATTTTGTTGGCTGCAAGAGGAGGATTTGCTACTTCCCTTCTCTATATCTTTATTTATCGTTTTCTGTGTTAAGGATCTAGATTGTAGAACCTTATTTAGATTTGGGGTTTGCTTAGTTCTCATACACTACTCGATATGGATTGAATTTTTAATTTTATTATGTTATCTACTTAGGATTTTCTTAACGTGAGATTGACTTACTTTATTCTAAATAGGTTTTCGTTGTCATTTTTGTTGCCTTGGGCCGAGTGATTGGGTTTTCTTTCGAGAGATCGAGTTGCTTGCCTCAGCATTTCTGCCCCAGCCGCTCCTAGTGTCGTGACAGTAGCTGCTCATACTTTGGCTAATTTGAGTACATGATAAGTGGAATAACTGGTTTGATGAAGCTTCCAACTATCCAGAGTGTAGGCGTATTCTTTTATAGTGCTAGTCTCTCTACATGTAACATTCTCTTCGGCGACCTACCTAAGTGCAATGCTTGAAAAGCCAAAGCCGCTTCTTGGCTGACCCCACGGCTCTTTTCTTCTTGTTTTATGCAATAATGACTTACCCACGTTGTTTGCTTATCCCCATGAATCCACTTTTACTTTCACACAGAGGGGGGACGAGAGAGAGAGAGAGAGAGAGGGATGATACCAGGCAACAAGATAACCTAGAACGATGTTATCTTTTGGGCCATTCTCTTTCTCTAGCATTAACCATTCCTGTCTTGCTTTTTTGGGAAATGTTCATCAAATCAGTGCTTAAGCATGGTGCATCTGTTTTAACTTAATTGCATGTGCTTACTTCTAAAGGCTGTGACTTTTTTCCCAGGGACAGTCTCATTCTCCAACCCCACTTCATCTCTGAACAACCCCCATAGCTTATGTCATTCCGAAACTCGAGGAGTATAACAAGTATATTAAAATCATTTATGGGTGGCAGAAGAAGAGTTTAACTGTGAAAGATAAGATTAATTTTGTTTTCAGTATCAATTCATTGAATCATGGTGATCGACTAAATCAGAGGTCATGTGGATGGTTCTTTCCCCTTGGTTCATTTACTCGGGGATGATTGTAAAGAATTAAGAGGAGAGGAGAGAGAGAGAGAGAGAGAGAGAGAGAGAGAGAGAGCGAGAGAGAGAGAGAGAGAGGATGATATTTCATGTGCTTTCTGAGAGAACCAATGTGGGTTCAGGTTTAGATATTTGTGAAATTCCGAGACTCACTTGCTTTTGGCTTAAAACCCCAATTATTCCTCATCATCTCAATCATGAGAGAGAGAGAGAGAGAGGGTGGTCATAAGACGTCAAAAAGAGAGTCGGAAAGAATGATTCTAATCCCTCCACACTGCACGACAGTTTTGCCAACTTAGGCAAATTATTCTTTCAACGCCTTTCAAAGACTCGAATCTAAACTCAGATATACAGCAAACTTATGAATGATATTATTTATAATTTCCCAGATGGAGAGAGAGAGAGAGAGAGAGAGAGAGAGAGAGATGCCACATTGGTTCTTGAGAAAAGTAGAAGGTGGGGAAGTAAAGTTAGCAGACCCCAAAGTGGTCCACCGATGCTCGAACCAAAAAACCCAAGGCAAGAAGGCAGCCATGCTCATGCAAGTAGATTAAACAAAGGATGCTCATATCCACTAGCATTAGCAACACTAAAATATTGTTAAACTAAGCTCCTACAATTCTAAAGAATGGGCTGGTCCACGAGGACATTAAGGAATGAGGAGGATAGGATGCGACGCGACTTGCGAGAGTCTGAGGTTTGGGAAGCGTGCATCGATCCCGTCCAAGCTCCAGATTCAGACTAGCAGTACATGGGAAATTGAAGAGGATGTGGACCATCTTCTTCGTCTTTTTGTGTTTTTCAGGTGGTGATTATTATTACTATTAGAACCGTGGAGTGGGGTTAGCTAAACCAAGTTGACTGGTGCGAAGGAGCTCACGCGGGCATTAAACCCCCCCTCTTTCCTTCTTCTGTGCTTCACTTTTTTGACACCCACAGAACTCAACTCTCGTGATTCTTCTTCCCCTCTCTTTATTTTCTCATCTTCTTGGCGCATATAAGCCTTACCCACATACAAAAACTAAGGCTAGTTTTGAAAACTATGTAATTGTGGACCAGGAGTTTTGCTAATCATTCACGGTGGGTGTCAAATCTGGCATTATTCGAAGAGAGTAGGGGCAACCTCTGTCCAGTTACATTCCCCTCTTCTCTCCACTCTTTAGAAGCCCACAAATGCGGGACAGGTTATAGGCAAGGTGTCTTCAAATGCACAAGGCTTCAACTTCACCAATAAAGACTTGTCGCTTTGGACTTTGGAGAGACTAAGCTCGGCAGTCTGTGAGAGATGACGTCGGGATTAATGCCGCCGGAGCAGAATCTGGAGAAGCAAATGCCGGGGTGCATGGCCGGATTCCTTCACATCTTCCACCGCCATCACCTGCTTACCGGAAAACGCCTTCCCTCTACCAATCTTCTTCCTCCCTCGGTAACTTCTTCCCTTTTTAACATATTTTTGACCTTCCTCTTCTTTTTCTTCGTTTCTCATCGAGTTTACTGAAACTTTCAGGTGGTCGATTCTGAATCGGACTCCGATAATCCCCTCGCCTCTCCGCCCATCTCATCGCAATCCGGCAAACTCAATCTAACCTCACCCGAACTTTCTCATCCCCCTGGGGAGCTTCGACCTCCACCCTTGACTCCGCTCAAAACCCAGACCCACCCTCCCCATCCCCTTCGTGCTTCTTATGAGCTCAAAGAAAGCATCAGGGATTCCTGGAAGTTCTCCAAAGATGCTCCAAGACTCTCTCTTGATAGCAGAGCTATTGTTGACGCTAAAGGAAGCATATACCCGAGAGAGATCCGGACCAACGCTTCCATTTTGTCTGTTAATAGCAACGGAACAGGCGATGATGGCGATAAGCAGCACCGCTCGCCAAGTGTCATTGCCAGGCTTATGGGATTGGAACCGCTGTCAAACTCGGATTCTGAACCTGTGAAAAAAGCGGAGCTGCGGAGATCCTCGTCGGAGTCCAGAGTTTCAAAAGATTTCTACCAGTATCGCTTTGTTGACGCAAATAATTTCCAGCGAAAGCAATCGAATTTGCAGGGCAACACTGCCAATAATGTTGTTGCAGAAAACGTAGCTAACATGGATCACAGCTCCAAAGGTAGAGAAGCTGTTCGACCGGAGTTGGGAGCAAGAAATATCAAAGTTGAGGCGGCTAAAGCTTCTCACAATATAATGGGACAGAGAAAGAGCTTCTTTGATTCGACAGACGTTCTCTACGAACAGAAACAAACCGCATCTATGTGCGGAGAAATAGGAAAGAGGCCCACGACGAGACCCAGCGACGATTCTTCTAAAGATTTGGATACCCTGAGGCAGATTCTCAAAGCTCTGCAACTCAAAGGTCTTCTTCATTCCGAGAGAACCTCAAATCAGACGAAGCCAAGAAACATGGCCCCCGATCGGCATTTGTACCAGCGAAAATCTGCTATTGTAGTCATGAAGCCCATGAAGTCAGGTTCTTCGAGTGTCATATCAAGAGCAGGGGCACGGTGGAGTTCCAACATCGTCGGAGAAACCTTCCCGTCGGTGAACGTAAGGCGTGACGAGGCTGCGCAGAACCAACAGGGAGGCAGAAGGTTTTTGGGTGAGAAGAACCTTAGTCGCAGAGGAGGGACGTTGAAAATAGAAATGCAGAGGGCCAGGAATGATCGTGCGGAGGAAAGTCAGAGAAGATTATGTCCTGTTCAATCTCGCAAGACTAGTCCGAGAAGAATTGGGGTAGATCCTCAAATCTCAAATCGAACGGCGAAAAACAAGAAATCAACTCCCTCCATTTTCCGAAGGGAGCCAAAGATTTCTTCCGCTTGTCAAGCAATTTCAAAGGATGAGTCATCCATCTCCGTTTCAGAGAGGAGCGACGCCGAGGTAGTTAACCCAAGCTAATGCCTTTAACTGACCAAATTGATAATCACTCACGAATGTGTTGTCATTTTCAGAGGTGTAGCAACTACAAGGAGGCGAACAATGGGGGAGGAAATAATCTTCTAGACTGGCGCGATAGGCTGCTGAGCAGCATAGCAGAAATCAATGCGGCCGAGTTGCTACCGAGTCCGATCTCGGTGCTGGACTCGTCGTTTTACCAGGACGAGTCATCACCTTCTCCTGTTCTGAAACGCCAAATACATTCCAAAGGTAAGAATTAAAAAAAAAAAATTGTTTCTTTCTCGCCAGAGCTTCATCTACATTGACTGTTGCTATATTGAGTTAAGCTTTCCGGCGACGAGAGATAAAAATGCACCCCACATTAATGTCCTCTTTCCCACGATTATCGGATTATCCATATCCCTTTTTTCCCTTTGGCTGACTGAATTTTCAACGCGAATCTATAAAGACGTAAAATGGCAGGCTGACGCAGCAGCGTCGGAGTCGGAGAGACGTACACTGAGATGGGTTTTTTTCTAGTAAAAAATAAAAGTATTTATGAACTGGTCCTACGTTCAATCGTCTTGTTGGGAATATGAAATTGATGTTGACTTTTCTTCTGAGTTACCTGTTTCCCTATCAAATATTTTATCAGAGTGGCATACTCAGATCTTTTTTCTTTTTTTTTTTTTTTTCTTTTTGGGGTTGTTCCCTCAGATCATCATGTGGAAGTGGAAGACGATGCATGGAGCGAGGGGGTGTCCTCGGGTGAATTGCAGAAGGAGGATTGTGATTTGGCCTACATATCAGACATTCTTCGTGCTTCCACTTACTTCCCCGACGACTCCAATAATGTCTTCTTGTTACTCGAGAAACAACAGTACGGCAATGGCAAAGACATCTCCAAAGTGTCCACACTCGAGCGGAAGCTAACATTCGACGCCATCAACGAAATTCTTGAACGCAACAGACAGCTCCCACCATGGCGTCCAACCACGGGCCAGCCCTTGGTTAAGCAGATATGGTGTGAGATCCGAATGGCCGAGGAGAGAGCCAAGACGACGAGGACCGAGGACTTGGTCGACTTCATTTGCAGCGCTCTCAGAGCGGACCTAGCCACAGATGGTGTGGACGGGTGGGGGGATTCGGCAGTCCTGATGTCCCCGGTTGTATTAGACATGGAAAGACTAATATTCAAGGACTTGATCTCCGAAACAATAGGCCACCATCTTGCTCTTTTTGCCGGCAGTTGTAGAACCAATCAATATCATCCCCAGGGAGTTCCTCGCCGGAAATTGGTATTCTGAGTATCCAATGTCCACAAGGACGTCATCCATACCAAAATATGGTTTGTTTACGAATGTTTGGGATCCCAATGCGAAACAAATACTTTGTACTGGGAAATGCATGGTTTGTAGATTTAGTGGTGCGATGCATTTTTATGATAACATATAATATGGTGTTATTAACTATAGAAGGACCCCTGAAACTGGTATTACTTGATTTAGACGTGAGTGTTAGAGATGGTCTCACAATGGAGTGGGGGGGGTGGGGTTGATTAGGGACCCTGAACCTCCTCTGGGTTGGGTCCAATCTTTCGTGTTATTTTTTGGTAATGTTGTGGGGACTGGTTGGTATTTGTAAGAAGTGGAGAATAGCCACCGGCTGTGGGGTCTGGTTATCCCCGTTGTGCGTCTGGCCGTCCTCTCCTCCCTAACAAATCTTTCTGCTAATTCTTTGTCCATTTGACAGGGTGTTTTGTGGATGCCAGTCAGAGCTCCAATTCCAAAGGGGAGAAATCTATGCTCTATGGCTGCTTTGCTTTGCTTTGCTTTGTGGTTATCTTGGCAGGAAGACAAGTGATGATCTAATGATTTAACTAAACTGGTTTTGTGTTATGGTCCCCCAAGTCTGCTATTTGAAATTCCTAGCTGTAACCCAGAAAAGAAAAACACATCCTTTCTATATATATAATATAATATATTACAATGTCAGTCAACAACTCCTTTATCTGCCCCTACGTTCATTCACACGTACGTTTGTAGGAACGCAATCTGGGTTGCGGAGAAGCACAAGCCCCCTGCTGCAACTGTAAACACAAGGTTGCTACAAAGATCATACACTGCTGTCTATGGTGCTTCAACAGACAACAGACAGCCCTAAAAAAAAGAACCTTTTCTTTTCCTCTCTCCCCCTTTATCCACGCCGCTCTCACTTGCAGTTTCCTTCTTCTTTCTCACCAAAATCTCTACAACCCAACTTTCCAACCACTCCCCTTTCTTCTCAGGAAGTTTTCTTGTTTTCTTTCTCCACCCGTCCATGTCCGGCAACGCAGTTTTTTCAAGCTTCCTCCTCCTCCTCTCCCACCCTCTCTACCTCTCTTATTTCATCTTCTTCCTTCCTTACATTCTCCCGCTGCTTCGTTTTCTCTCTCCCCTCTTTTTCACCACATTTCTTCTTCTCTTTGCTTCTCTCTCTCTGACTCCCAAATTCATGCACCCCAGAGATCGGCTTGAATTCGCCCAGTCTAAAATGGGTTTTCTTTCTACCACATATCAAGTTATTTATGAAAGCTTGCGTCCAAGAGTGTCCGAAGGAAACGAAGATGTGTGCCCACGTTTTGAAGAGCTTGAAGCATATAAAATGGTGTTTGAAAGCTATACATTTGAAACCAGTGACATCCCGGCTGAGGTGGAAATCAGGATTGATGCGTCTCGTGCATCTGTTCTTCGAAGAGCTGACAAGCAGTTGATCCATGGAATCAAAGATGTCGCAGATGATCAAGAACGACATACTAATAATTCCGAGGAAATCAAGACGAAGACAGAGATCAAAAAACTGCCGTGTAAAAAGACGGAGTATGAAGTCAAGGCACAGGGCGTGGATCCCGATAAAGTTGAAGACAAATGTCGTTCATCAACAGAAAGAGGATCCAAAGCGAAAGACAAGAGGATGAATGGGTTTGAGCGGGATGAAGCAGAAACAGCATTAAAGGTGGCGGAGGACAATGGGCAAGAAAAGGAATCAAATCTTGCAAGCTTTGGATCGATGAGGAGAGAAAGAGAGTGGCGAAGAACCCTAGCGTGCAAGCTTTTTGAAGAGAGGCAGAACGTGAATGGGAGCGAAGGAATGGATTTGCTGTGGGAAACGTACGAGAAAGAGTCCGACAAGGTTCAGTTAAAGAACAACAACAGAAACAGAAAGAAAGGAAAAGACGTAGGTAAAGAAGAAGAAGAAGAAGAGGAGGAGGAGGAAGAAGAAGAGGACAGGCAGATGTGCTGCTTACAGGCCTTGAAATTCTCAGGAGGGAAGACGAATGTAGGGATTGGAAGAACAAATCTTGTGAAGATATCAAAGGCCTTGAAAAGGATAGGATGGTTGAAGTAGCATGCCAAAATCAAGGGTCCCCGTTGAGATGTTTTATTCTTGTCTTGGTGTAGTAGAAGTAGTATAAGGTCCGTCTCTTTGTACATTAAGATGCTGGTAGGACAAAACCAAGCTCATTCCGTCCTGTGATGAGGTAGTAGAACGTAGAATTAAACGTCCCTTCCCCATATATGTATGTATGTATATATATATGTATGTATGTATTACTATAACTGAAACTACACTAGAGATGCCAATGGGCTTAGAGGAGCAGTCTGTATGGGCAACGGTCATGTTTCCCTAGTGTTGACTTAACAAAGATTTAAGAAGGAAAAAGAAAAGAGGGCAATGATGGCTGTAGAGGGCCCTTCCTGTGATCATCCCCAGCCCCACTCCGTTGAATAACATCATCACTTGTCCGGAAGAAGCATCCGAGGCAGTCATCATTTATCTCTCTCTCTCTCTCTCTCTCTCTCTCTCTCTCTCTCTCATTTCATGTATTAATGAACATCTGATCAGATTGATATGTAAAAGTTGATCAATTCAACTACAATCTAGGATATGATGTCTTCCCTTGAATTATGTACGAGTAAATAATATTCTCCCAGAGTCAGAATGTGATTATGTGTCAAGTTTTCTAAATTACCATTTGTATATCTACTCGACAAGGCTTAGGAAATGTCATCGCATGAAGAAACCAGATCGAATCACCCTGCCCGTATTTGCTAAAATAAACGTTGTAGAATGGAATCAGAACAACAAAATATCTACTCGACAAGGCTTGTTAACGGTGGTCAGCGGAACTCTATGAAAGCAAGTTCAGAGTCGGACTCATAACCAAGCTCAGCCCGCGTCGACGCCCTAGTTAGGTAGGTGTAATGTTCGTTACGTAGGGCAGATCTTATGTGAGTGCATCCAAACAACCATACTTGCTTTCCTGCTTGCAATGCCTAATTGTAGAGCTCTCTCTCAACTATTAGCAGCAACAAATGGAGAGCCAAGTAATATTAACTTATATACTTGTGATGTGTCTAATAATGCTTCCATCAAAGTAAAATAAAAAGTCAGCTTAAAAAGAGTTTTGAGGCAAGAAATAATAACACGTCTTAATATCTTAATTGCATAAAACTACTCTGCATCAGCAGCAACATTGCATTCCAACTTGGTCTCCCGCAAGCTGCAAACAAATAAATGCACAATCCAAGCGTCAATAAATGAAAGCAAACCACAACAACAACAAATCAACCTAATATGTATTTATGGCTTATTAGCTCACCAATTAAATAATTCATGCGTGTAGAGGGAAGAAGTTCCCAACACAATTTTGAAACTTGAGTAACAAACAACAATATTCCATGCATACCTTTTCCCCTTCATTGGGTTTTGGCCGACATATGAGGATCTCAATTTCATCCGGACCAATTCCAAAGTACACTTTAGCTTGAAAGATAGTAACCGGAAAGTCTGCAGGCATGTCAACTGGTTTAACACTATAGGTAACAAAGAAAATAAAACCTTTAACTCCCATGTAATTGGCTTTTATAATCTCTATCACCTCATAATGAGACCCCTGACCACAAAATCAATTAGAATCAATGTGAATTTAAAAAATTCATATATGCTGTGACATTAGTTTAAAAAAAAAATTACATTTTTTTTGTTGTAGTCCTCAATAGATAAAGTCGCAGCCATCAAAAGTTCTTCGGCAAATTCATTTAGATCATTAATAGGTTCAATTCTACCAATAGCCATAGTATTGGGGAAAACAGGAATATCAAAGCCCTGCATGCAAAGTCAAGGCGAAAGAGCGGTGTTATAATAAAATCTTAGTTTGTTTACAAAAAGAAAACGTGAAATGGTGTGAAGGAGAAAAGCACCTGGCTTGCGGAAACTACGCGATAGTATATTTCTATTTCTTCCTTTTTCATTTCACGTTGTCCAACTTCATTGATGTCGTATTCGTCGTCGTCGTCGTCAAGAGAACATTGAGGTACGGTCTCTGTGTCCGTACACTTTCCCGGATTACAAGACATCAGTATCACAATGAAGACCTGGACAATTTGATCCGGTAGATAATAGATTCAGTGCAAGAGATCGAATGAAATAAATGAAAAACAGTCGTGACACCAACATTCAATTCAGACACCAAGGAGGAAATTAATCACATTGCACCAACAGATTTAGCTTGAAATTCTAACAAGAGTTGCACAAATTGTCCTCAAACACTCAATATTTGAAAATCAAATAGACATGAAGTAAAAAAAAAAAAAAAGCTCAGCTATTCAGATCAGAAAGAATCTAATCAAACATCGAAGAATCATCATTCCGTAAGAATTACAAAAATATCAAAGTGCTGATACCATATTTGGAGGAAGGATTTTTGGTTGGCTGAATTCAAATCAAAGAAAAGAAAGGGGGTTTTTTTTTTTAATCAGTCTAATATTATTTGAGTAATAAAAAAAAAGCTTGAAGAACGAAATATTTATTAAGAGGAATTCCTAATTATTCATAACTTAATCGAATCGCCCGTTTGGGTCTTGTAATCTCATATATTCTTCAAATTTCCGAGCGAATTCAGATTAATCGGCAAAGAACCGAAGAATTGATTCGCAGGGCTCAAAATCAAGGGGTAGAAGAAACAATAAGTAATAGATTTCATAAATTCGTTTCTTTATTCCCAGATTTTCAGAAAGGAAAAAAAATACAGAAATTGAAGGAGCAGAGAGCTTACCGTCGTCCTTCAAAGGCCGACGAAGGAAAAGGGGCTGGAAGTTGGAAGAGAGAGTGAGATGGTAGTGTTGCGTTTAGAATATTAATCTGTAGTGTGTGTGTGTATATATATATATATATATAGGGAAGGGGGGAGAGACAGAGCAATGGCCCACCCACCCATAAAACCTTTGGGCCTGTCCCATGCTGCCTTTTCTCCTCCTTTCTCGCTTGGCCATCACAAAGCCCTGCTCCAAAAATCATTTCGACCAAACTCATCTCGTAATATCGATATCTAAAAATGCTCGAAAACACCCTCGTAGCATTTTTTGTTTTTCGTTACTATCTTAATCATATGCAATGTTCGTAACTCTGTATGGGATTTTCAATAATCGCTTAGATTCGATTCTAGGAGATTGTCGTAACCAAGCTCAACTCGTGTTAACACCCTAGATAGGCAGATGTAATGTTGATTATGTAGGACAGATCTTGTATGGGTGCATACAAACAACTTGATATGACAAACAAGCGAGCCGAGCCATAAGTATTTTGATTCACTGAGTCTAACGAGGCAAGCCTACCGAGCCGAGTCTAATGAAACAATTTGAAAAAATTTCAACACTAGTCTATTCGCGAGCCACGAGTTAAACGAGTCGAGCCGATCTGGATCAACGACTTGAGTTTAATGAATCGTGCGTATATAAATATTTTCAACTTATATTAATATAATATAAAATTTTTAAAAATTTTTATTTAAAATTATACTAATTATTAAATATTATATGACAATAATATTTATTTATTTAATTTAAAAATTAATTATGTCAATATATATAAAATTGAATATATCAATAAAAAATTATATCTAACAAAAAATATCATATAAATATTATTAAAAATATTTTGACATGTAAAAAAATTAAAATTTAAAAAATAAAAAAAAGGTATAATATAACTTTTATTAAAATAATATAATAATGTAATTATTATAAAATAATATTTTAAATTTTGAAAGTAAAAAAAAAAGTCTTCTTTCTTGCCGCGCAGGGGAGGAAGGGAGGGAGAGGTCGGTGGGCGATATTTTTGTGTCAAAATGCTAGTGTCGAAAATATTTACAACATTAAGGAAGAAGGGTTTAAAAGTTAGTCGACTTAGGCACCAAGTTGGCCCGCGACTGTTGCGCGCGGAGCTCACCAGTCCCCGTTAAACATATCTACAAACAACCACACTTGCTTTCTTCCTGCTTGCAACGCTAGTTGTAGACCTCTCTCTCTCAAATATTAGCAACATATACTTGTCTAATTTGAATTTGAACAACAAAGATTTCTATGCAAAAGCATTGCTTTCCATCAAAGTAAAATAAAAAGTCAGCTTAAAAAGAGTTGTTAATTGCATAAAACTAGTCTGATGCATCAGGCTAAACCCAAATTAATATCGCAATTAAAGGTACTTAAGTTGATCAGCAGCAACATTGCATTCCAACCGCGAAAGAAAGTTAAGCAATCAAGCATTCTATTCAAATTTGTGATTAGATTTTTGAAAGAATCTCGTCCCTGAATGTCAACAAGAAAGAAAGAAAGAAAGAAAACGTCTTGTTTCTCTGAAAGGAAAAGATGGAAGCAGGCTGGGATACTTATAGAGAGAAGAGAGGAGGTTTTGTGGAGAGAGAATGAGAAATGTGAAATGGTAGATATAAAGGAAGAGGGAGAGATGATGAAACAGAAAGCAGCAGAGAGGAGAAGGAGAAGGAGAAGGAGAAGGAGAAGTAGAAGAAGAAAGAAATGGTTTAAGAAAGGACAACAAAAAGGGGATTTGGCAAGTGGCGAATGTGGGTACCGTTCAAATACCTTGCATCAACTAGATCCTGCCCTGCAATCTCTCACAAAGGCATTTAAGCAATCAACCTCCACCCATAACAGAGTACTAAACCCACCTCCCCCCCTGCAGCTCATCTTCCTCCGCATGCCTGCCTCCCTCCCTCTTACTTACAGTGGCTCCTGTTTTATTAGGGTGCTGGGACTCTCTCTCTCTCTCTCTCTCTCTCTCTCTCTCTCTCTTGCAGGCCATGGCATTGATGCATTTATGGAAGTGCTAATCTTAATCTGCGTTTTTTGAGATGCTCTTTCCTCCTAAATTTAAGCATCTAGAAAGGGCTATTCCGCGTCTTTTTCTTTTTTAAAATTTGTAAATGGGCCTTGCCTCGGCCCATTTTCCCAATTCCCACCAGAAGCAAGGACAGCGGCTATGTAGTGTTTAATAATATACTCGGTTCAAGTGGGGACTCACTTAGACTTGAGAGTTGAGGCTAGTGACTCCCCCAGCAATGGCCTCCATTGTCGCCCGAGTTTCTTCCAAGCTGTCCTTCTTTTTCTTCCTCCTCCTTCTATCTCCCTTGCTTCTGCTTCTTCTTCTTCTCAGGCACCCTCCTCTTCTTCTAGCCCACTGCCATCACAACGCCCCACCCGTCATCTTCAATTTCGGAGATTCCAACTCCGATACTGGTGGACTCGTTTCAGGTCTCGGTTTCCCGGTGGACTTACCCAATGGCCGTGCATTCTTTCGCAGATCCACCGGCCGTTTGTCCGATGGACGCCTCCTCATAGACTTCCTCTGTCAGTCTCGTGGGCCCCGGCCTCCCTTTCCTCCTTTATTGCATTGCAGTATAAGACAATTAACTTTTTAACTGACAGTTTTTGCTTCACAGTGACTACATTGAAGTAGAGTTTCGTTCCATTTATATCGTAATCCTGCATTGTGGCGCGTGGTTCCCAACGGCCATTGCTAATCACATTTGGCCGCATTCATTACGTCAATCACGCACAATTCGCTATTTCCAGTGTTTTCTTTTCTCGAGATAAAACGTATTCGTTCATGGTTTGCAGGCCAGAGCTTGAACGGAAGCTTATTGAAGCCATATTTGGATTCACTGGGTGGGTCCGATTTTCGGAATGGAGCCAACTTTGCGGTCGTGGGTTCTGCCACTCTTCCCAGATACGTGCCATTCTCATTGAATATTCAGGTCATGCAGTTCCTCCATTTCAAGAATCGCTCGCTTCAACTTGTTGCTGCTGGTACGTCATTAACGTCGCCAAATATTTATTACTTCCAGTTAGTGTAGAGAATGGAAAGAATAACATTTTTTTTTGGCTTTTTAGTCTGTCTAGACTTCCATCAAACTCATAGTACGTTTGCAAGGGTTATAGGCTATACTGTTATAGAAAAATTTTAGAGCATGTGTTAGGGAAGATTGATAGCCGAATTTCTTTAGTTAACTCGACTTGTTCTCTTCTTGACGCCTGTGACTATATCTATCCAAGCATCTGTTATGCTATCAATAGATTTTTGCCGGTTTTTATTTGCAAAAGGGTCTTTATATGATTTTGTTGTGAGCTGAAATTGGGATGGCATCGGAGGGGGAAGAAGATGGTGGTGGCTAACAAGAAATTGCAGGTTTTTGAGCTCTTACGCTTCTTGTGATTGTGAATATGTTAATCGGACATGATACAATTTCAAATATGTGGCTAAGCTGATTGAAACCGTTTTAGGTTCCTCAAATTTGATTGATGATAAAGGCTTCCAGAAGGCTCTTTATATGATCGACATTGGGCAAAATGACATTGCTGATTCATTCTCCAAAAATTTAACACTTGCCCAAATGATTGAAAAAATTCCATCTTTCATTACAGAAATCAGGAACGCTGTTAAGGTAGGTGTAAGGTTCAGAAAATTGTCAAGTCTGTGACCTGTTCATGAGTTGTTGTAATGAGGAGATTACAATATTTGATCTTGGTTAAGTCTTGTTTGATCAATTCTCACATCCCTTTTACATTAAATGTAGACGTTGTATGATCAAGGTGGTAGGAAATTTTGGATACACAATACAGGGCCATTGGGTTGTCTGCCTCAAAAGCTGACTTTGGTTAAAAATAATGATCTTGATCCACATGGATGTCTTTCAAGTTACAATTCTGCGGCAAAATTGTTCAACGAAGGACTACTGAAACTGTGCGAGGAGATGAGACATGAATTGCAGGATGCAAATATAGTCTATGTCGATATATATGCCATCAAGTACAATCTCATTGCCAATGCCCCCGAAAACGGTGAGCTACGTGTCAGTGTTATTAGTGCAACTCTTCCTAGCTTTTCTCTGCAAAGCATGAATTGGATGGTTTGTGTAATTTAAGCTTCAGGTTTCTCAAATCCCTTAATGGCATGCTGTGGCTTTGGAGGACCTCCGTACAATTACAATGTCAAGGTGACATGCGGTCAGCCTGGGTATCAAGTCTGTGTAGAAAGTGCTCAGTTTATCAGCTGGGATGGAGTTCATTACAGTGAAGCTGCGAATGGGATAATAGCTTCAAAAGTGCTCTCCACACTTTATTCTACGCCACAGGTACGATTTGATTTCTTCTGCCGTGGTTGACAGTTGACAAAATCTTGTCAAATTAGAACATCTACAATTATAGACAGTCCACTTTACCCTCTTGTTTAAGAGAGAGTAAGTGAGAAGATTGAGAGAAGGAAAGAGAGTGAAGTGCTATTGTATTTAATTTAAACTGCTGTCTGGAAACAAGTAAAGCGTGGATGTCGTGGCAAGAAGACCACTACACAAACTGCCACTAATAATTTACTTTGGTTTCTTCTTTCGGGAAGAACATTTCTCATTTCTTCATCATCTTCCTTGTACATTTCCCTCCTTCCATGTTTGACCTTTACTTTATAAGGAACTACGTGGGGATAAAAGCAAAACAAGCCTGTGCAAGTGTAGCTCTTTCAAACAGCCAAACTCGTCCATCAGAAAGCAGAGTCCATGTATAAGCCGCAGTAGGGAGGAGATAGATGGTTAAAGGTCTTATTGAAGAGAAAACAATGGAGATAGATAGGCTCCAATAAGGACCTGAAAACGTGATAAGAGCAAATAACCTCTTCTCCCCAACTTATTTACATGACTAACGTGTGAAAAACATTGATTAATAGTTCAGCACTCCCTGGGGTAGGCGCGCTAGTCCAAGTCCTCCGCCCAACGGACTCCATGTTTTGCCCACAGATAGTACGCCCCTATCGGACCTCTCCCTCCAAACTCATACAACTCTGGCGTTATCCTCTTCCTGTCAATCTCCTCCAGCACTGGAGTTAGTATGCTCCAGGCTGCCGCAAGCTCATCACTTCTCATGAAAAGGTGGCTGTCTCCATCGATCACATCAAGAAGAAGATGTTCATATGAATCTGGTACCTCTATATCATACCTATAGTGGTTATGTATGGGTAAGTCCACATATAGCATTTACTATTACTCTGCAACTACCAGACTTAATGTATTAAAGTTAGCATCATGCCGTGCTTACTTATCCTTGTAAAGCAGATTGAGTTCAGGAGAATCCAGTAGCAATCCTAGTCCCGGTATCTTATTATTCACTCTGACTAGAATGGCTTCATCAGGTGCATCGCGAAGAATGATCTCATTCGTTGCATAGTCAATATTATGCCCCATACGCTCATGGTAGAGGTTTCCCGGAACACGACGAAACTGGATTCTTATCTCTACACTGCATCCAATAAAATCTTTAGTTTAGTATACAAAAAAAGACAAATTCTTATCGTAAGGACTTACTTCAAATGTGGCAAATGAATATCATAAATAAATAAAAAAAAACACAACAAATTTTCGCAAGAACAAGCGGAAAATGTCATTAATCACAGCTCAAAATGTCGAAGTTGCATTAGTAAGACCGAACGGCATGACCAAAAACTCGTAGTGACCCTTGTGGGTACGGAAAGCTGTCCTGGGGACGTTCTCTAGTCGAACACAAATCTCATGGTACCCGAACTTTAAAATAAATTTGGAAAAATTGTGCGCTCCGTGCAATTCATCTACCAGCTCATCGATAACCACAATCAGATACTTGTTGGGAACTATCACATTGTTGGGAGCAAGATAATTTTCCGACCTTTACTAGCAACACATGCCTGAAGAAAGAACTACAACTATGGGGAATATAATCCAACAGCCAACATCTCATTAACAAATCTCTCAATCTCATTTTTCTGAAAATGGGAATAATGGTATAGTCTCGCACACACGGGAGATTGCCCATCTTGCAAAACAATAGCATGGTCTTGGACACGAGAGGGAGGTAGCTTTGTAGGGGATTCGAACAAACCAGGATAGAATATCTTTTAAGAGCGAAGGCTCGGATTCCGTTAATTGAAAATTATAGCACTCCAATAATACCCCATAAGAATTCCATAACTACCTGTTCTGTCCAATGCAAAATTGAAACGTTGAACCAATTTCTTCAAAATAAAATTATGGGTCACCCCTTTGTCAATTAAAACAATAACAGACGTTCCTTCCATCTCCCCCAACAACTTCATAGTTCTTACAGATGTTCGACCAACCACAGAATTTATTGAAAGCTCCACGGCGGCGTTAGGGTCTTGGTCAGTCACCTCCTCCTCAATCTCTGAAGCACAATCCCTTTTCTCGCTTTGCTTGCAATTCCGAATCAGTAAGCTTACGAAACCGAACGTTCCACTTTGGACATCTATTTTTGCCAAAGTCTGACTATTACCTCTTGCTCCTGGTGCGGAATATGGGTCGTGTTGCATATTGGCTCATCAATTGGAGTTATTACCATGTTATTTATCATTTAGAATATATCTTATTTCATGGTGAAGTATAAACTATATTTATATCAAACAATCGAAGTGAAGCTCGTTGGTTTGTTGTAATTTGACCAATTTCTTTGCAAATTTTCATGCCCAGATTTTCACTTTATACCAAAATGTCTTCCGAATTAGACAGGGTGGGGGGAGGAGAAACAACAGTTTGAGAACACACAACATGAAACAACGATATTCGAATAAGAAATATCGCAAGCACGTTTGACAAATTAAACACTATCAGAAAACCCTGCAAAATTCAAAAATGAAAAATATTCATATTACCTCAGGAAGAAAGCCACTGTAATAGAGTGCAAAAAGAGCTGGAAAAATTTTCATCCTCGCCAGCTCACCAGTTGCTCCTATGACAGCAATGGAGAGGGAGGGTGATTTGCCATCCTCAATGCCGATGGATGAATATGTTTGTAAGAAAGATATAGGCGAATCCATGGAGGATACAACATCCTTGGAAATCTCATAATGGGGATTTTTTGGAGAACTTGATTTACTTTGTGGCGACAAGTCTTCGAGAAAATTTGTAAAATGAAATATTACGCAATGGTTGTTCCACTGGGAAACAGTATAACCAGGTCGTACAATAAAAGATGTTTCTTTTGCTTTATACGCGAATTTTCAGGGTTATGAAAGTAAAAGTGATGCAATGACAAACCACTCGACAACGTTGTAGCTGATGCACCTTCGGTAACTTGTTGGTCCCAAGATAAAGTTGTACCTGAATTTTTTGGCAGTTGATCTTTCACTTGCTTCCTAACATTCTTAAACTCCTTCATCAGTTCAAAATTTCCATTTCCTGTTTGAATATTCAGTCGGTGACACATCCAGAGTTTTAAGCGGCGAAACCTTCGGCAAAAGTTGGCACTTCCTCCATGGATGACAAGGGGACCAAATGGTACTACGAATTGACTGTTGGTTGGTAACACCTAAAGAGGAACCAGAAAGAAAACACTAAATTTGAAACAGTTAAGGGATGGATTATAACAACAACAGCGAAAACATTGGAGCTAAAAATAAAGAAAGTGGGTGAGCAAGGAGTGGTGGACCGCCCACCTGGTAGTCGGGGATAGAGAGTACGGTAGGAGTAGAGCAGAGAGTAAAGGGTGATCCGGAGTGGGGGAGTGAAGATGGCATGGGGGAGATCTCCGAGGTGGAGTTCAACTGCGAAGGGTTTGGAAGGGAGCAAGAAGGCGAGCGTGCGTATGCAAGTAATACATGGGTTCTGTCATTGGGATGGATGGATGGATGGAACCAACCCAATGTTTGGTTTGACTAAGTTTTATATAATTTGCAGATTTGAATTGAAATGGTACTAAATAATATAACATCTGCTCATTTTGGGCCCAAAACCCTCCAAAAATTAATCTTCCCTCTTTATACAAAGAGACGATGAACTCAAGCAAAGACTGAAGAAAAAACACATTTTTAAGCAACTCTTCAATTGCAGACGTATCATCTATCTACTTCACTGCCGCAAAACTTGGGCTTTTGCATTGTAAAACGACACACTTATTATGTTATTTGAATTGTACTTTAGCTTCATCTCCTTTGGAAGTTCAACCTTCCAATACAAAATGCAAAGAGAAACGCAAGAAGCAATGGGAAAAAAAGGAGCATGGCTGCTACAATATGTAATTGGTCATGATGGAACCCGAAGTAGTCTTGGAAGAATGCAGAAATATTCTTTCTTTCTCCAAAAACCACAATCTCCTTGTCTATGTCTCCATACTGTGAAGTCAGCAGTCCATTCAAACTCCACGAGGTTGGAATGCAATAGTAAAGCCAGATCCACCATTTTGGAATTTCCTGTCACATCATTAATGGAATCAGTGCTTTGTCTAGCAGTAGTCAAAAGAGTAGAGTCCAAGCTCACCGGTTTAGGAATTAGAAAACCCGAAAATAGATTGAACATGGTATAGCTAGCCGAGGTCACAATTGAGGCAATTGGGAAGCTGGAAGTCATGGCGACAACCGCCATTCCTAGATAGTTGAAGTATAGCAATGCACTAAACATTGCGTATAAAAACCATAACACCTTGTACGCTGAACCGTAATATCCGATCATTGGGTAAACGATAATCGTATACAAAGATGCTTGAAGAAATAGGTATGGAACCTCAACCAGTACCTGCAATATTTCACAAGTTAAAAACAAAAGAGAGAGAGAGAGAACCATCAAGTACTTTACAGGAATAAGCACCTGAGCAAGTGCATAAGCCCATGAACAGTACATTCCGGCAAATCTTTCTCGATACATGACAGTCCGCTCGGTTGAAACGTATGGCAAAACTGATGAGCAATTATTTATGCCCATGAAGATAATGGAAACGAACATTGAACCCAAGATGTTGAACAGATTCTGTTGGTTATCTCTGCCAAGTGGAAAGAATATTATAATTAGTTTGAAAGAGTAAAAAACGCGTTCATTGTCACTCACATTTTCTTTCCTTGGTCCCAAAATAGAACCCCGACAATCAGTGATGAGATGAGGGAGTGACCGATACGCATCAAATTATACTGAGGACTCCTCCAATAAGACAAGTGTTGTTTCCAAAGGCAAGATTTAAACTGTCCCCAAAAATTCTGAGAGAAGCGATCTGAGAAATGCAAGTCTCTTGACCCAGGAAGGGGACTGCTCAACTGCGTCACAAGCTCGTAGTTTTTCCTATTAATTGCAAAACAAAGCATTTAACCAGTATACACATTAGTTACTTTATGATTTCAATCATTCAAACTAAGAATCATCGCAGATGATTTAAAGGGGGTAGTGGTGTAAGTGAATGTTGACTGTCCAGCAATATGTTCATGCAAAAGACTGCAAGAATCAGTTAACTCACTTGAATAAAGCAGATTCTTTGTATATTTGGCCAAAATCAACTCCAAGTTTAGATTCGGCAGAGGATGAGGTGACCTCTAACATCCAGGTTGATGGGTTATAATTATTTCTTATCTTTGCAACACCAGGAATTCCCTGCTTGATGTAAGAAAAAGGAAAATGCACAGAAAATTAAGATGAAAAGCTTTATTTGCTAAATACCTTGACGTTCAACAAAGGTTTTCAAAACTGACCTCAAAATATTCAATGACTTCACTTGAATGCTTGCCCAGCGATCCAGAGTATATCACCCGCCCACCCGTCTTCAATAAAATTAACTATGAAAGAAAATAAAGAAGCATGGTGATGGGAGACACATGATCCATAAAGTCCGCACTTCTAAGAGAAAAAAAAAAAAATTTACACCACTGCAAATTTACCTCATCAAATGCTTCAAATATATCAATGCTTGGTTGGTGGATGGTGCAAACAATTGTTCTTCCTGTATTAGCGACGTTTTTAATAGCTCGCATGACAATTGCAGCAGCTCTCGCGTCCAAACCAGTTGTAGGTTCATCCATGAAGATAATGGAAGGGTTGGCAACAAGCTCCACTGCTATGGTAAGGCGCTTGCGTTGCTCAGTCGATAGACCGCTCACACCAGGTATCCCAACTAAAGAGTCCTTTATATTATCGAGCTCAATGGTTTCAAGTACTTGATTCACAAATTCCTTCCATTTATCATAACAGCTTTTTTTCAGTACAATGTGTATAGAAGCAACGTAATGTACTTGTCAGGAGAGAAAGAACTTACCACTTTTGTCTCCGATTCAATATCAGGACCAAGACGCATCCAGGCAGAAAATATGACGGATTCTTCAACCGTGATTTGTGGAGAATGTATGTCTGTCTGCTCACAGTAACCAGAGATCCTGGCAAAAGTTTCTTGAACCTTAGGATACCCACCAATCTTTACATCTCCTTCAACGTAGCCGCTGGTTTTTCTTCCTGCAAGAACATCAAGGAGAGTTGTTTTCCCAGCTCCACTAACACCCATCAATGCAGTGAGAATGCCAGGCCTCAATGCTCCAGTAACATCAGAAAGAAGTTTTAGTTTTTTCTGGGTGAAACCCCGTTCTCTCATTTCCTTGAACCAAATAAAAAAAAAAAACATTAATGAATGTTGACAGCTTTTGATTCTGCCCCTGTTACAGTTATGGCTATAGCTATAAGAAGATCCATGAAAATTACCGGAGGTGTGTCCACGTAGTATTGCAGGTCTTGAAACGTTAGAGTTAAGGGCGTAAAAGGTAACACTATCCTGCCTGTTTAAGAATTAAGCATTCATAAAACCATGAAAAAAATTATCGGACGCCAGTGCTTTGAAGAAAAGATGGAAAGAAAAAGCCTACCCTTTCCTGTCGCCATACTTCTTCTATTTGTAGACACATTTCTTTTCTCAGTTGTATTCGCAGAAGAATCCTGGCTGCCCTGTATTTGGGAGAGCCTTTCATGCGAGATAATCGCACGAGATGCTCCCGGAGCTGTATGCAGAATATGTAACATAAGAAATCTGTCAATTGCTTGATTGAGTATTGCAAGATAGAGAGATGAACTTACAATTCAAGAAAGTTAAAGCCAAAGTAAATCCAACATTGAAAAATACTGCAAGTGCAAACAATACGCCAAGTGATATCCAATAATAGTATCCTTCAAAGTTCATCCCACGGCTTCCCAATATTTCTTGGGCTATAGTAGTGTTGGAAGAAAGCATCTACAGTAAAAGATGAGTAATTAGAGGCATGGAAATGGTGATACAATAAGACTTAATTTTCTGCTCGTGGACCATAATATCCGTTCAATCATTGTAGAAATGGGACAATTTGTTTATTTGATTTGGAACTCGCCTTCTGCCACCGTGGGCTGAGAAATTCATTGGTGGAAAGGCCAATCTCACCATATGTAATTGGGGAGATCCAAAACATCCAACTTAACCAAGCCGGCATAGAGGCTGCACCAAGCGAGGTCATTAACTTCTTCATTTACTTGACCTCAAGAACGTTGGAAAAAAGTCAAGAGACAAAAAACGGGGGCTTACGGCGATTGATGACAAATCCTCCAAATAACAAGACAAAAAATATCGCAGAGCCACCCGCCATCATTGAGGCAACATTCGTCCGACAGATCGAGGCCAGAAATCGAAACATAGATAATGATGTTAAATGCACTGCAAATAGTAAAATGAGCTGACGGAAGAACCTGCACAGATCCAATATATGGCAATTCAATTTTCATTTAGACCATTTAATCTTGTTTGTTTTTCTTATTACTCACATGCATCTTTTGAGCACAACCGACACTTATTCCTATGAGTGATGACAAGTGCAGGGTTTGGTCAAATGCAAGGGAAATAGTCTAACTGGAGAAAAGCCTTAAACTAACCTCTCCACCCGAGGAGTGTATCCAATAACATAATAAGTAAGACACGTCCAAACAAGTGATTCAGCGACCGAAAGAGGGACCTTTAGAACTGCTGCGGGGATTGCATATGCCCATGCCGGGTAGAAGCAAAACTCTCTCTGCTTGTAGAAAACTTCAAGCCTTTGAATAGTCAAGGACACCTCTGGCAGCCCATCAACAAGAAGTATAACCAGCGCATAAAACAAGGATCCCATATAGTAATTTGCATGAAAAACGTCAATGTCCATACGAGTCCGCAAAAATACAGTCATTGTGATAAATGCAATGATCACCAGCTGCAGATGAAGATTGAATAATAAACTCATCAGACTCGAGCTTTGAGTATCAGTGATTGAAAAATGTTTCAAGCTTCCTTTCACCACATCGACCTTTAAAACACATACGACAATTCATAAACACTTCAAACTGTAGACTAAAACTAATCACAGACCTGAACCATTTTGAACACGTAGATGAAAGAGTTCCTTTTCATAAGCAGCAGTTCCCTTGATGCACAGGCTCTAAAGAGTTCCCATTTGGAAAGTGAATACAAATTGAAGGACAGAGCATTCTCTTGGCTTATTGATTTTTGGGGTGGCTTTGTGAGGTCCATATCTAGCATCTTCGCAGCTGTAGAGGCCTGAAATTTCCTACATAACGTATGAATAGACATATAGCTGTAAGGAAGTTCATTGCGGTACCAGTACTGCTCTTGATCTTTCTTGGATATAACCTGCCAAATGAATAGGGTAATGTCCCTTTGGAAGAGCAAATAAACAGATCAGAAAACAAAGAATCACGAGTTTGATAGGCTACCTCTTGAAGAAAATCCCCCACCCCTTTCCTTTCAGGGCACCTAAATCCACAAGTCTCAAAAAATTCGAGAACAAGGTCACGAGGACCGTGATAGACAATCTTTCCTTGAGCCATTAGAATGATGTCATCAAAGAGATCAAAGGTTTCCGGTGCTGGCTGAAGAAGGGAGACAAGTATGGTACCATTTGTGAGATGGACAAAGTGTTGAAGACATGCAACGATTTGAAATGCAGTGGAACTGTCCAACCCATTTGTTATTTCATCCATGAACAGAGCTCTAGTGGGACCAACAATCATCTCAGCTGCGAAGTATTTTGTTAAAATTCTTGAGCCCAAACAAAGATACAGTATCCGAGGAAATTCAATAAATAGATCATTTTTCTAAGAAATCACCTGTAGTTAATCTCTTCTTTTGACCGCCGGAGATACCTCTTCTCATGGCATCTCCAACCAGAGTGTCAGCACAAATATCAAGTCCTAGGATCTGGAAGCCATGGTCACAGCAGAGATAAGCTGTTTAGCCTAATCATTTGATTTAAAAAAAAAAAAAAAAGAAGCAGATTTTGCTATTGTATCAGCTTTGTTTGAGGAGAACGGACCTTTAATATGTAATCCGTTTGCAGACTTTGTTTCAGTCCTTTGACAGAAATTGCCTGTAAGTGACATATAGGTCGCAACATTACAGCATATATCTCATGGAAGCATGAAAAATAAAAAGATCGTAAACCACAGGCATTAAGTTTTATAAATAATCACATTCATTCCCAAATGACAGAGTTAGCTAATACAAAATAAAGCTGATTCACTGGTGCATGCGTCCAAACTACTTAATATCTATTTTGCGCATGCTTGGGACTAGCTCCTAATGATCACCTTCATGTAAGTGTCAATATCCGGATCTGGAACAATTCCCGCTTCTTTTTCTTTTCGGCTTACCTCCATCATAATCTCTAAAGTAAAAAAGAAAAATAAAGTCAGTGCAATATATGCCGAGGCGTCTTCAACAAGAACATCTAAGCTGCATTATCATATTGTCGTTGCCTTGAAGAAAAGAAGTACCATCTCGGTCTCCAATTCCCTGACAGCAAGCTGAAAAATCAATGGTTTCCCTCACAGTCATCTCAGGAATGTGGAGGTCATATTGGCTGATGTAGGCTGAGGTCTTCTGCGGGACAAACTCCTCAAGTTTGTGTCCATTGTAAGAAACTTCACCGGCAACCTGTTGCAGATAACATGCAGAGACAAGACTTATTTTCAAAACACCTCCACAAGATCCGCGTATGATTTTCTGATTAGAGTACCTTGAGGGATTTGTTTAAATTTCCTGAAAGGGCCTTCAAAAGAGATGTCTTCCCGCATCCTGGGGGTCCAAGGAGCAGTGTTAACCTGCAACCATGTCAACATCCTCCTTAGCTTGAAATACAAAACTTTCCAAAATATGAAAATCAATTTCAATCAAGATTTTTCATAAGCATGTACCTTCCTGGCTTTATGATTCCATTAACTTCATTTAGTATACTTATCTTGGCTTCACGTGACTTTAAACCAGGTAGTTTTGCCAAGTCCTGTTAGGATAAACCACATAAGGCTCTAACATCCAAAGGGATCATATTACAACTACCCACAGTGACCATATAATTAAAAGATGCCTTGGAAATGCGCATGCGTTGATGGTTTTGAAACTTGTCATCATTCTTTCACTTGCAAAAACATGCCTTTTAAAGCATATCTCTGGGATCGTAGTGAACAATCAACCATCAAAAGAATTGACTTTGAAAAAAATTTACAAACCAGAAATGAAGCTTCTTACTGAAATTCTGCCTCGAAAAGAATTCCATAGCGTTGGAAGTGCCTTCCCGTGAACCACCTCACACTTTGCTTCGACACAAAGATTCTTATATCTAACCTCGGTCGCCGGCAATTGTACTCCAATCCTACAAAAATGAAGTTGTAGCAGTAAGAGCAGCGCAGAATTATGCAATTCATGGATGCACAAAGAAACAGAGGGTTACTTGTTTATTCTGTCTCTAATTCTCCTCAACAGCTGAAGGTTGTCGTTCTCAATGTGTTTGATCAGCTTTTCAATAAACACGCGTCTTTCTACATCTCCAAGCTTGGTAACGTCGATCACTTGTTTCGTCTGACGGTTATTGCCATCAAGATGGCCTCCATAATCTGCCTGATCAAACAAAGAAGATCTCAGTCGGTCAAATGTTGGCAACCTCTCAATTGCAGCCCATTGCAGAGCATATGCAGCATCTACATCATCTTTGGTGCCATGACCCGCAGCTGAACTGCCTTTGAAACTTGAAGTGTTCCGCTGAAATGAAGATCTGAAGCTTCTTCCTATCTCTGCAAGCTCTATTCTCAGCGACTCTATCTCTTCTACTCCAACCATTTGAGCCATTTTCAGAAACTTGGCTACAAATTCTGAAGAAACTTCACTGCAAAGGTCTTATATATAGATATGCACATATTATGCTTCTGCCTTTTCAGTTTACACTAATGATGCATTGATGAACTAAGGGATTGCATCATTTTTGTAGTTACTGTCCAGGAATGTGTAATGTTATAGATGATGTCAGAAGAAATAAAGGGTTGAACTGCTAATGGGATGATTCTTAACAAACCAAAACAAATCCTTTGCAGGTTAGGAATATATAAAATAACTAACGACCAAGTTGACTTTTTGGCATCAAATAATATGTTTAACAAGCCCAAAAAAATGCAAATAAAGAGGAACGACTCAAAGGATGGCAAGGAATTGGCCTAATTTAATAGAGTTTTGAAGACACGTGATTCACTAATCTCGCTCATGAATCAAATTAAACTGTATTATGTGCTGGACTGGACACCAACTACGGCCTTGAATAGAATCTCCATCATAGAGAGAGAGAGAGAGAATGAATAAAGCTTATAGGGAAAGGTGATTAAGACGGTAACATAGGAGAAGAAGGCATGTATTTGACCACAAAGTAGCGGGAGGAAGAAAACATTGCAGACGGATTTTAAAAGGCACGAATCAGTTTGTACTGTGATTGCTTCTACCAATAATCAGCTCATATACACAGGGAGACGACGGATATTTGATAGACCCCGTCAATATTTAATTCAGAACACTTTGGAAGGTTGGTGAGTTCATTGAAATACTCAGTTAGGAATATTTTAGACGGTTGGTTGAGGGGATATTTCAGGTTAAATATTAATTAAAAATTTGTAGTATTAAAGGAGGGTGCCTACTGCCTAGGGGATCATTTTCCTCTCAATATTATACTCACTTTGGGGGAGAGGCATGAAGCAGAATGTTCTGGGGATGGTGCCTGCTACCAACTCAGGGCGTGGCTAGTCTCTGAAGACTCTCAAATTCCTCCAACCATAAGTGTCACTTTTCTTTTCTGAGACGTGTCGTCTTCAATATGCCTAGAAAGGATACTGCCAGACGAGGAACTCATTGAAACAGGATAGTTAGCTGCATAGTTCACTGGTAATATTGCTCGAGAGACGCTACTAGGAATATAGTTTCGACGCATTTAGACAAGCCACACCTAATCTTCCCGGAACCACAATTACATTCTCCAATCAAGCAACCGAGATTTCATTGCCCCGTTTCCTTATGTCCCAGGTAGCATGAGATAGACTTGGTACCAACTGAGCTATTTCGGTCATTTCCAGCGCATCATTGTTTTTCTATTTTAATAGATGACTCGGATCTATGTCAATTTTTTTAACAAGAAAAAAGTATTCTAAACTCCCTTGAAATTTCTATATTTCAATAAGAAAAACAGGTAGTAAAGAGGTAATCTCTATATTTTCTTTCTTACGAATGGGTGTTTCTGATTTTGTTCATGTGCGAATGGGTGTTGCTGATTTTGTTTTGCTCTTTCTCCTGCTTCCTTCATTGCTCTGACCTCAACAACAACAACAACAAAAAGATGCAATGTGTGTCAATTTCTTTCCGTTATTTTCTTCTTCTATTCTCTGAATTTCAATCAAAACTTCAACTATTCCATCATCGGAGTGGTACCAGCGAACCAACACACATTACACACTCCGACGTACTGACATTTTCAGACTGTAAAAACAAAAAATAGCTGAAAAAACGAGAAACCATCTCAACTCCATCAAGAACTAAAATCTTTGAAATCGCAGGTGGAAACAGAAGTAGACTTATCCTCTTGAGTCTGAGGAAGAGGAAGAACGTTTACTAGTGTTTTCAGAAAGAGAATCAATACTTCTCGTTGAATCCATCACCCACTTTCTCTCTGTTTCCCACTTCTAGTTCGTCTTCTTCTTCCCGGTTTTTTCTTCTCTGCCTGAGTAGAACGAAGAGAAGATAAACACTTAGCTAAGGTAATTGTGCAAATCACGTGTACCGTAATTTTTTAACCTCAATTTAAGATGACGACTTCTTTGTTAACCGCGAATAATTTAGTATTTGAATTTACGAAATAAATCTTTCCTATTTAAATTAAAGAACATTTTTTTAGTAGTTTATTTTATATTTATTTATTTTTTAAAATCTAAACTCATGTTATTTAACTCATTCAAATTCATTTACTATTTTTTTTACTTCCCATTGTATCGTGTTTATCTTTAATTTTTATTTCTTTTGTAATGACAGACAGTTGTAATGAGCATTTCAGTATCTGTCGAAAGTATTATTACTTTTGTTTTCCACTTGGAATAATATATATATATATATATATTTTGTTATTTTAGTAGTATTTTTAATTGGCATTTTTACTACTCAACATTTTACTTTTTTTTTTTTTTTTTTCAGGATCAATATTCTTTTGATTGGAGGAACGAAGATGTAATCACTCCAATTAGAGATCAAGAAAAATGCAGTGAGTTATTACTTGTACACTATTTTTCTTAATTTAACTCATATTGGACATCATCTTCGATTAGAAATTAAGTAAACTACTTTATGTTTCAATTTATAAATCCAAATCTAAATTTGTTAAAAATTATTTGTTTTAAAAATAGGCAATTATTAGATTTACTAAGTTTTGAAATCAAACACACTCTTATAATAACAAAGAGATTATATAATAAGTATTTACAACATATTATTATATAAGATTATCACTGCAAAAAATTTATAAAAAAATATATAATTTTGCAGGTTGTTGTTGGGCCATCACTGCAGCAAGTGCAGTAGAATCATTGGCTAATATTTCACATGAAAAAAGAGAAGTTAACAAACTGCAGTTGTCGCCACAACAATTAGTCGATTGCGTCAATAAAAATCTAAAAAAAGAGATCACAGATGAACGAGGGTGTTATCCCTTGCATTATCGCAAGGCCTTCAACTGAATAATAAGTAAAGGTATAGTTGAAGAAAGATATTATCCTTTCCAAGCAATGAAAGGTGTATGTCAACAAGACGTCGAGGTAATTAAAACAAACTAATATTGTTTTTCTAATATTTTTTTTTATTTTTTTAATTTGTTTAATTTTTTTTAATTATAGGTGATATTGAAAATAAAAAATTATAAGAAAATAACTATGAATGAACTGGACGACTACCTCCGCCGCCAACCAGTTGCTGTAGGTATACGTTTCACAGAAGAATTTAAAGATTTGAAAACATCGGCACAAATAATCACTTGTATCATCCATGTTTTACTATATTTTATTTAATAATAATGCATAATATCAAAATTTTAAAATACAAGAAATCTACAAAGGACCTGCAAATACGAAAGATTTACTAAAGGAACCACGACATGTAGTTTTAGCAGTTGGATTCGGGATTAACGTAGAAGGTAAAAAATTCTGGATAATTAAAAATTCGTGGGGAACAACTTGGGGCGACAATGGATATGACAAAATCAGTCAACAACTAGTTAGAGTTGATACTATAAAAGATGAAAAAATGACAAATTTACTAGAATCACCAGTAATTCCGTTAGGTATCGAGTTTATATGATTAATATTGTGACTCTCATAGTTTCTATTAAGTCATTCTACGACTGCCTTTTCTTCTCAAATGAATTTGTTAATACTGATTTGGGTGGTAGGATTTCTGAATATATAAATGCTTTGTGGATTACGTTGGCAAGAAGCCACCATAATGGCGTATAGTCCATAAACATATGCAAATGATTTTTTTTAAGGATTTGTGACCCGTTATGCATTTTCTAAGAATTGGACCAGACACCCTTTTATGAGTAACATTAATCAATTGGAACAACTCCTTTACCTGCATATATTCATACTTCTTGTTTCCCAACATTCTCACCCTGCTTCATCCTCTCTTATTCCATCTTCTAATTGCTCTTCCTTCTCTCCAGGTGATAACGTAAAAAATACACATAAGAGCCTCACTGATTTAAATTTTTCACCCGAAGTAGAAAGATTTCTATGCAAAAGTGACGCATTCATCAAAGTAAAATAAATCAACATACTTACTACCCTTAAAATAGAGTTTTGAAAAAAGACAACAATAACATATCTTTGTTTTCAAGTTCAACAAAGAGTGTCAAGTACTCGCATAAAATTACTCAGCATCAAGCTAAACCAAATTAAAATTGCAATTAAAGGTACTTAAAGTTGATCAACAACAACATTGCATTCCAACTTGGTCTCCGACGAGCTGCAAACAAAAAAAAAATAAACAAATAAATGTACAATCCAAGCATCAGCAAATGAAAGCAAACCACAACAGCAACAAATCGAACTAACATGTATTTATAGCTTATTAGCCCAACAATAAATAAATAACACTATAACTAGTAAAAATGAACATGCATGTAGAGGGAAATTCCCAATACAGCTTTTAAACTTGGGTAACAAGCAGCAAAATGGCATTCATACCTCATTTTTTCCCTTCTGGGCTTTGGCCGACATATGAGGATCTCGATTTCATCCGGACCAATTCCAAAGTACACTTTAGCTTGAAAGATAGTAATCGGAAGGTTTGCAGGCTTGTCAGCTGGTTTAACACTATAGGTGACAAAGAAAATAAAACCTTTGACTCCCAGCAAATTAGCTTTTATAATCTCTACCACCTCATAATTAGACCCCTGTTCACAAAATCAATTAGAATCAATGTGAGTTAAAAAAAAATTGACATATGCTGTGACATTAGACAAAAAAAAAACATTTTTTTTGTTGTAGTCCTCAATCGATAAAGTTGCAGCCATCAAAATTTTTTTGGCATAGCGTTCCTTTGGGTTATCAATAGGTTCAATTCTACCAAAAGCCGTAGTGTTAGGGAAAACAGGAACATCAAAGCCCTGCATGCAAAGTCAAGGCAAAAGAGCGGTGTTATAATAAAATCTCATTTTGTTCCCAAAAAGAAAAACGTGAAATGGTGTGAAGGAAAAGAGCACCTGGCTAGCGGAAACTACTCGATAGTATATTTCTGTTTCTTCTTTATTCATTTCACGTTGTCCAACTTCGTTGAGATCGTACTCCTCGTCGTTGTCATCAAGAGAACATTGAGGTACAATCTCGGTGTCTGTACACTTTCCCGGATTACAAGACATTAGTATTACAATGAAGACCTGGACAATTTGACCCCGTAGATAATAGATTTAGTGCAAGAGATCGAATGAAACAAATGACAAACAGTCGTGATACCAACATTCTATTCAGACACCAAAGGATGAAATTAATCACATTGGACCAACAGATTTGGCTTGCCTTATAACAAGAGTTGCACTCAGAATTGAAATTGCCCTCAACCACTCAATATTTCAAAATCAAATAGACATAGTGAAAAAAAAAAGAGTCACAGCCATTTAGATCAGAAAAAATCTAATCAAACATCGAAGAAGCATTCCCTTATATTGAGTAATAATAATAAAAAAAAAAAAAATCTTGAAGAACAAAATATTTTATTGAGCGGACCTCCTAATTATTCATAACTTAATCGAATCATCTGTTCGGGTGTTGCGATCTCATATATTCTTCAATTTTGCGGGCGAATTCTGATTAATCGGCAAAGAAGCGAAGAATTGATTCGTAGGTCTCAAAATCAAGGGGTAGAAGAAACAATAAGTAATATAGATTTCGTATATTTCCCAAAGTTTCGAAAAAAAAAGTTGCAGAAATCGACAAGGTTGTTAAAAAAGGTAAGAGGATGAAGAAATAAAATGCAGAAACTGAGAAAAACACTTCGTCCTTCACCGGCTAACAAGCAAAGGGAAGGGGGTTGGGGAGTGGGTTCTAGAACTATAAATAGTTAGCGTTAATATAGGGAAGATGGGACAGACATCGCAATGGCCCACACATAAAAAAGGTTGGGCCTACCCTCCGAAGGCACTGCTTTTGACTTGAGTGGGTCATTTACTATTTTGACCACCACAAAATCTCACTCCAAATTATGAATAATTAGGTTGAGTGGATGAGATTGAGTATTTGCCTTGGCGTCCATGCGTCTCTCCCTGCTTTTTCTCCTCCTTTCTCTTTTGACCGTCACAAAGTCCCGCTCCAAAAATCACTGAAATTCAATCACTTTCGACCAAAACCATCTCGTAATATGTTAAAATAAACCAAAACTCAATTCCCAAATCGATATGTTAAAAATTCTACAAAGAAATTAATAAAGCGTTCATTGTTTGAATGCAAAATACTGGAAATTGAGTACGTGAATCTTCTGAATTCGACAATCGCTCTCTAAAGTGATGGCGATTCTAAAAAGACAAAATATTTCATTTGTGAATTGAGAACATAACTCTTTAGTTAACTTAATTAGGTAATTTACTATTTTGTCCATCACAAATTGATAAATTACTATTAATGTCTTTACACATTATAATATGACCATATTATTTTTAATGTACTCCAAAGTCCTTTAAAATTATATTAAATGACTTTAATATCCGAAAATAACATAATGTATAATTTATAGTTTGACAATTTAGATCCAAATAGAATTATAAATCCTTATAATTCCAACATATTTTCCTTTACTTGCCTTCGATTTTATTTATGAGTGCCTTTTTTTGCAAGGTGGTTTTTCCTTCTCGCCCTCATTTTTCCTAGCAGTTTTTGGTCTCTTTTGTTGGGCAGTGCCGAGCATTTCGCTTTCAAGGTATATTTGTAATTCATTTTTCAGTACTTGTTGTCGTTTGGCCTTGGATTTCACTTGGATTTTCCTCTAAGATCAAGTCTTGTGTTATTTTAGGCTACAATATTGTCTGCTTCCTGTACTTGTGTTGTTCTCTGTACCTAAATTGATCCATGTGAACTATAGTTTTGAAAACTCTAATAGCTAAAATTTAGTGAAGTGATTTCCCTTTATTCAATGTTGGTAAGCAGAATGCAGTAGCAATATGGTCTTTTATACTTCACAAGTAACAGCTAGTTTGAGACTCCATTTACTTGCCTCATGGATAATTTCATTACCCCTCCAAGCAAGATCACGTCCGTCATTATGAGCTTGTACACATGTTTTTAGAGCTACTAGACCAAGTGCATTTCCCCAAAGGTGTCCTAAAGTCCCTCCATCAAATTGTACTACGAAATCATCTCCAAAAATCTCGATCAGAGCGGGCATATGCCAAACATGAATACCCCTTGAAGTTACAGGCAAAACACTTAGTAGAGAGATTCAATATTTAGTGAAATAAATACAGCTGTCTTAGAGAGACCTAATCTTGAGTGAAATAAATACATATCTTGTAATTGTGTAACGTCATGCATGCATTTTCTAAGAATTGGAGCAGACGCCGTATTAAAAGTAACATTAGTCAATAGGAACAACAACTCCTTTACTTGCATATATTCATACGTAAATTTCTCTTTCAATTTATGAAGCCACTGCCCCTCTCTCTACCTCCCTCCCTCTGCTCCCCCCCCTTCTTCACCACATCTCTTCTTCTTGTTTTCCAACATTCTCACCCTGCTCCATCCTCTCGTATTCCAGCTTCTAATTGCTCTTCATTCTCTTCGGATGATCATGCAAAAAATTGCAACGATTTGGCCCCAACACTAGGAGGATCCGCAAATCCTATGGTTCGGCCCACACACTGGTGAGATCCGCGAATCGCCAGCCCAACTTACACACTAGTGATATCCATAGGCTGTGCTCATGACCTTCTATCTCCTTAAATGAAAGAGTTTCATGCCTTCCCTAATTCTCGAACCCTAAACCTGTAGGTATTTGTACTAATGGCTACAAGAGCTGGTACCACTTGTAGTCCTTGATACAAGTATCGAGAGGTCCAGAGTTCGAGAGCTGAAAAAAACATGAAACTCCCTCATATAGAAGAGTAGAAAGTTATGAGCACAGCCCGCAGATCTCACTAATGTGTGGGCAGAGCTGACGATTCGTGGATCTCACCAGTGTGTAGGCTGGGTTTACGATTTGCAGATTTCACACAGTGTGTGGATCGAACCGTACGATTTGCGAATCCTCTTAGTGTTGGGGCCGAATCATTACAAATGGCCCATCCTCCCATAAAAATGTTGGGCCTGTCCCATGCTGTGTTTTCTCCTCCTTTCAAGTTTGACCATAAGAAAGCTCTGCTCCAAAAAATCATGGTGTTATTCAAATTTGTTAAGTTTCGAGCAAACCCATCTCGTAACGTCGACAATAGTCGTGAAAAACACTTTCTTTATATCTACCGCAGACGCAAAAAAAGTTGCGGAAAAATCTGAGCTTGAAGATGTTTTTGAATGTGCTAAAACCACCGACAAAAATGCTTAGAGCATTTAAGAACACGGAGTCGGCGTTTGACGAGAGAGAGCTCTGGTTGGCTTCATTAAAAATTGGTTTAAAACTTGACCGAGAAGGTGAGAACCCTGAAAAAATCCTCAAATGCACTAATAGAGCTCCAGTATCGTTGGATAGAGATGATAATCAACCTTGTTTTGTTTGGCGCAATCCCTGGCCTTGGGGGGTTGGAGCCTGGAGGGGAAGAGGAAGAGGAAGAGGAGACTTTTGGTCGAAAGGTGAAGGAAGGAACCCAACCCAAATTATTTATTGATGATGAACAAAACAATTGCATTATTCGAACCCTTTTCATTGGAGCGGATCCAAGACGTCGGTCCTCTACAACCAACTTCCGGGCACACTAAATTGCACATAAAAAAAAAAACAACATGCACGCTAGGATTGGTAAGAGTAAGAAATAATTAGGCGATCATACACATCATATCATGAAAAGAAAATTATAATGATAGATTGGAAGACATATGTAAGTGGCAGCATTGATTTTGATAGTGGAAGTAACGTTGATTACGTAGGACTGATCATGTTCATGTATGGCTGCATGCAGACAACCATACTTGCTTTCCTGGCTGCAATGCTAGTTGTACACCTCTCTCTCCCAAATATTACCAAGTAATTTCTTAATCATTAAATTATAGCATCAACAAGAACAACACACAAATAATGATCCATGATACTAGAAAAAGCAAATAAATAAAAATTAAAGGGTGTTTTTTGGTAAATAATGATATTTGTTGCTGGTGCGAGGGTGGAGAGAGCAGAAAGCTGCAGGAGGAAGACAACGTGAGGAGCTGAAGGAGCTCATTTCTCCCTCCCTCCTGCATTTTCTCTTCTCTGAAGCTCCCTCCCTCCCTCTCTTCTCTGTTCTTCCGGCAGTAAAGAGGTAATCTCTATATTTTCTTTTTTGCTAATGGGTATTGCTGATTTTGTTTTGCTTTTGTTCATATACGAATGGGTATTGCTGATTTTTGTTTTGCTTTTGTTCATGCGAGAATGGGTATTGCTGATTTTGTTTTGCTTTTGTCCATGCGCGAATGGGTGTTGCTGATTTTGTTGTGCTTTTCTCCTGCTTCATTCATTGCTCTAAACCACTGCTATGGAGAAATCAATAACAAAAATATGTAAAATGGAGCTCCGGTAATGTAGTGAGTTAAAAGGCAGAGGAGGCGGTAAAAAGATCGCAACCATGGGTCGGGGAAGAAGAAGCAGGGAGAGAGAGAGAGAGGGGGGGATTCTTTTATAAAAGGAAGAGTTTCTGTTATTTTCTTGTTCTACGTAGTTTTTACTGCTTCTATTCTCTAAATTTCAATGCCAACTTCATCTATTCCAATTCTCTGGAATTCCTGAGTAGTACCATCTCCAACGGCGTTCTTGCTGATCTGAACATCCTCCGTACTGCATTCTGCGGGATTCACCGCCGCCACCGAAACCCATTCTTTTGAATCACCCGCCCCCGGCACCGGCACCTCCGACGTACTGACATTTTCAGACTGTAAAAACTAAAAATAGCTGAAAAAACAAGAAACCATCCCAACTCCATCAAGAACTAAAATCTTTGAAATCACACGGGGAAACAGACGGACTAGGATACGATTTCATAAAAACTACCACCTGAGTCTGAGGAAGAGGAAGAACGTTTACTCGTGCTATCAGAAAGAGAATCAATACTTCTCGTTGAATCCATCACCCACTTTCTCTCTGTTTCCCATTTCTAGTTGGTCTTCTTTTTCCCGGGTTTTCTTGTCTGCCTGTGTAGTACGAAAAGAAGATAACCAAAAGTAAACACTCAGGTAAGGTAAGTGTGCAAATCCCGGGTAGTGTAATTTTTTAAGTCCATTTAACATAATGACTCGACTTGTTACCCAAAGATGATAATTTGACTGTAGAATTGACGGAAAAAATAATTAAGTGTTTGAATTGAATAATACGATATAGTTCAATGTTTTATTTGATTGTTATTTTTTTTTTATTCCAAACTTATTTTATTTAACTCATTTAAATTCATTTATTATATTTTTTTTTTTCACTTTTTGCGTATTTTTGATCTTCCGTTTCTTTATCATGGCAGACAATTGCAATGAGCGTTCCAGTATCTACTCTGACAAAAGTATTATTATTTTTTTTTTGTTTTACATTTGATCTATGTATGAAAATTTTTTTTTTTGTTAATTGAATTATGTTTTTAATTGGTTTTTATATTCCTCAATATATATATTTTTTCAGAATCAATATTTCTTTGATTGGAGGGAGGAAGATATAATCAATCCAATTAGATATCAAGAAAAATGCAGTGAGTTATCACTTGTACAATATTTTTCTTAGCTTAAGTCATTTCGATATCACCTTTCATTTAGAATGATTAGAAATTGCACAAAGTCCATGTTATTTAATATTTTTATTAGGATATTAAATATTTTTTTTAATTTTATTATTTTTCATTCTCATATTGATTTAATGAAACTACTGTATGTTTCAATTTATAAATATAAGTCTAAATTTACCCAAAATATATATATTTTTAAAAATAGTCAACTATTAGATTCACCAAATTTTGAAATCAAACACACTCATATCATTACAAAGAGATTATGTATCTGTAACATATTATTATATAAAATTATCACTACAAAGCACTTATAAAAAAAAATATGATTTCATGTTTTTTTTGACAGATTGTTGTTGGGCTATTACTGCAGCAGGTGCAGTAGAATCCTTGGCTAATATTTCATATGAAAAAAAAAAGAGTCAACAAACTACAGTTGTCGCCACAACAATTAATCGATTGCGTTGATGAAAATCCAAGAAATGATATAACAGATGAACGAGGGTGTTATCTCTCGCATTATCGCAATGCCTTCAACTGGATTATAATAAATGGTATAGCCGAAGAGAAAGATTATCCTTTTCAAGTAAAGAGAGGTGTATGTCAACATGACATCAAGGTAACTAAAACAAATTAATTTTGTTTTTATAATATTATTTTAATTTACGTAATTATTATTTTTTTAATTATAGACAATATTGAAGATCAAAGATCATAAGAAAATAGCCATGAATGAACTAGACTATTACCTCCGCCGTCAACCAGTTGCTATAGTAATACATATCACAAAAGAATTTGAGGATTTGAAAACATCGGTAGGAAAAGTTACTTGTAGCATGTACATGTTACTATATTTTATTTAGCAACAATGTATAATGTTAAAATTTGAAAATGCAGGAAACCTACAAGGGACCTACAAATACGAAAAATTTATTAAAAGAACCACGACATGCAGTTTTAGCAGTTGGATTTGGAATAGACGAAGAAGGTAAAAAATTTTGGATAATTAAAAATTCATGGGGAACGACCTGAGGTGACAACGGATATGGCAAAATCAGTCAACAACTGGTAAGAGTTGATACCATAAACGGTGAAAAAAACATAAATTTACTAGAATCACCTGCCATTCCTCTAGGCGTCGAGTTTATTTCCTAAATATGTTTTTCTTGACTACTATTGTGGCATTCTACGAGTTTGTTTTTTCTTCTCAATCGTATTTGTTAATACTCATTCTGGTTGGTAGGATTAATGTTTATTATAATTTCATTCTTTTGTAATTAGTTTGAACATGTGTTGTGGGGAACATGTAAACGCTTTGTGGGTTATCAGCCACCTCGATGGCGTAGAGCCCATAAATATAAACATTTGTTTTTTTTAAAAGAATTGAGTAACGCTATCATTTTCTAAGAATTGAGTAACATTAGTCAATTGGAACAGCTCCTTTACCTGCACATATTCACAAGTAAATTTCATTTTCAATTTATTCCATCTTCTAATTGCTCTTCATCATGTAAAAAGATACACAAGAGCCACAGTCATTTAAACCTTTCACCGTCAGTAGAAAGATTTCTATGCAAAATAAATATTTTCATCAAAGTAAAATAAATCAGACATACTACCATTATAATAGAGCTTTGAAACAAGACAACAATAACATATCTTTGTTTTCAAGTTCCACAAACACTGGCAAGTACTCTAACATAATATTTTAATCGCATAAAATTGCTCTGCATCAGACTAGCCAAATTAATATCGTAATTAAAAGTACTTCATTGGATCAGCAACAACACTGCATTCCAATTTGTTCCCCAGCGAACTGCAAACAAAAAAAATATGCCCAATCCAAGCATAGTCAATAAATGAAAGTAACTATAACAGTGCAATGCTGCAACAAATCAAACTAACATGTATTTATGACTTATTAGCCCACCAATTGAATAACACTAGAAGTAGCAATAATAAACAAATGCGTGTAGAGGGAAATTCCCCACACAATTTCTAAACTTGAGTAACAAACATCAAAATTCCATGCATACCTTTTCCCCTTCATTGGGTTTTGGTCGACATATGAGGATCTCGATTTTATTAGGACAAATTCCAAAATACACTTTAGCTTGAAAGATAGTAATCGGAAAGTCTGCAGGTGTATCAGCTGGTTTAACACTATAGGTAACAAAGAAAATAAAACCTTGAACTCCCAGCAAATTAGCTTTTATAATCTCTACCACCTCATAATTAGACCCCTGATCAAAAAACCAATTAGAATCAGTGTGAGTTAAAAAAATTGATATATCTTGTAACATTAGTAATAAAAATTACATTTTTTTTGTTGTAGTCCTCAATAGATAAAGTCGCAGCCATCGAAAGTTCTTCTGCATAGCGTTCCTTTGGGTCATCAATAGGTTCAATTCTACCAATAGCCATAGTATTGGGGAAGACAGGAACATCAAATCCCTGCATGCAAAGTCAAGGCAAAAGAGGGTGTTATAATAAAATCTTAGTTTGTTTACAAAAAGAAAACGTGAAATGGTGTGTATTAGAAGAGCACCTGGCTCGCGGAAACTACACGATAGTATATTTCTATTTCTTCCTTTTTCATTTCACGTTGTCCAGCTTCGTTGACGTCCTCCTCCTCGTCGTCGTCAAGAGAACATTGAGGTACGATCTTGTTGTCCGTACACTTTCCCGGATTACAAGACATTAGTATTACAATGAAGACCTGGAGAATTTGACCCTGTAGATAATAGATTTAGTGCAAGAGATCGAATGAAACAAATGAAAACAGTCGTGATACCAACATTCAATTCAGACACCAAAGGATGAAATTAATCACATTGGACCAACAGATTTAGCTTGCCTTATAACAAGAGTTGCACTCAGAATTGAAATTGTCCTCAACCACTCAATATTTCAAAATCAAATAGACATAAAGTGAAAAAAAAAAGAGTCACAGCCATTTAGATCAGAAAGAATCTAATCAAACATCGAAGAAGCATTCCCTTATATTGAGTAATAAAAAAAAATAAACTTGAAGAACAAAATATTTATTGAGCGGACTTCCTAATTATTGATAACTCAATCGAATAATCTGTTCGGGTCTTGCAATGTCATATATTCTTCAATTTTTCGGGAGAATTCTGATTAATCGGCAAAGAAGCGAAGAATTGATTCGTAGGTCTCAAAATCAAGGGGTAGAAGAAACAATAAGTAATAGATTTCGTATTTTTCCCAAATTTTCAAAAAAATAGATGCAGAAATCAACAAGGTTATTAGGAAAGGTAAGAGGATGAAGAAATAAAATGCAGAAACTGAGAAAAACAGAGAGCATACCTTCGTCCTTCACCGGCTAACAAGGAAAAGGGCGTCGGGGAGAGACAATGCGACATTGGGTTCTAGAATATAAATATTTAGTATTAATGTAGGGAAGGCGGGACAGACATCGAGATGGCCCACACATAAAAAACAGTTGGGCCTGTCCTCCAAATGCACTGCTTTTGAGTGGATCAACGTAAAATTATTTTGCACCCTCCGAAATAAATAAATAGAAAGAAGTAATAATATAGGTGGTGAGGGCAAATAATACACACGCACGTGTAGTGGAGAGTAGAGATGTTAACAAGCTGAACAACCCGGGACGAGTCTAACGAGGCTGTCGAAACTAATAAGCTGATCCAAAAAAATTTTCAAATCGAGCCGGCTTGTAAGCCACAAGCCTAACGAGCCGAGTCGACCCAATGAGGTCAACGAGCCGAGCCTAATGAGCTGATCGTATATAAATATTTTCAACTTATATTAATATAATATAAATTTTTCAAACACTTTACTATCAGTGAATGATAAAAGTAATTCGGATTGTCCCAGTCACTATTTTTTAGGGGTAATCGTGGTCCAGTTTTTAGAGAGATTAGAACTGTACCACTAAAATTTAGTTTTTAAATTTTTGCACAAATAATTCCAAATTTTTTTTAGGATCGGATTAGATTTCTGGTGTCGATTCTGGTCCTCCCGTTTCTTTTTCTTCGTCTCTCTCTTTAAACTTATCTACAAATTACTATTTAAAAAATTTTCTTTTTTGTAACGCATAACAAGATAGATCTAAAATATCAAAGTCAAAGCCATAAGAAAAGATAAAAAAAAAAAACAAATAGTACATGACACAATGTAATTACATTTAGTTTTAGAATTTTTATCATCGCCATTGCCATCGCCATCGTTAACAATATTAAAATAAATCCAATCATTAGATGTTTTTGTGTTTTCCCTTATAACATTAACACTAGAATTGGTCATAGAAAAAATCAAAATTTGGTAAAACCTTAAAAAACTATCAAACATCCAAATTTCACAATGATATAGCAAAATTCATCAAATAAAAAAAAAACAATGAATAAGTACAACACTGTGATCATCACTTGATTCAGTACTAAAGTCAGTTAATTCAAGCAGCAAGCAAGATGAACGTTTTATAGTAAAAAACACCACGTTTTATCAGCAAAATTAAAAACAGTAAAGTTATCGGACCGCGACTCATTAACTTCTCTATAGATTGTTATCTTCAAATCAATTGACAATGTTTTGAAACGTTTAGACATTTTTGAAATTATTTAAATTCGTAGCGGAAACGTTTCTATTCGATAGAGAACCATTTGTTTAAATTATCCCTTAAACGAAAAAAAATAAAATATTTTTTTTACTATTCACGTGAACAGTGTCTAACACTGTTCAATCGCCCCTTGGGCAATTTGCATCCCCAGCAAGTGGGGCAAGGGAACGCCCCATACATTGCCCTCCTCAACAGTTATAATATAATTTTTTTTTAAAATTTTTATTTAAAATTATAATAAGTATTAAATATTATATGTCAACAATATTTACTCATTTAATTTAAAAACTAGTTATGTTAACATATATAAAATTGAATGTATTAATAAAAAAATTATTTGAGACTATTCAATAAAAAATATTATATAAATATCATTAAAATGATTTTGACATGTAAAAAGAAATTAGAGTTTGAAAAGAATACAAATTCTAAAAATTATAAATTTGAAAAACACAAGAGGAAAAAAAGAATTAATTACGCTAATTGTAATATAATATAATATATTAAATTAAAAAAATAGAAGAAGGGTAAAAATTAAAACCTTTCTGGCTTCTTTTGTTTCTGAATTCTACATATCTAGATAGCGTTGCGAAGAGAGAAGCATGATAAGGAGATAGAGTGCCTCTCTTCATTGTAGGGTTTGCTTCTGCTCGTCGAAGGAAGCCAGTAATTTTCTTAGGTGTTCAAGTCGTTCGACTCTGTTTGTGTTTGACATTTGTTGTTGTTCAGAAGAAGTCGACTCTTCTTTCTGGAGATTTTTTGCTCACGAATTTCAGCTTTCGTCGTTTCGGCGCTTTGTTGATTCCTCTTTTGGGAGATTTTCTGAATTTCAACTTTCGCATCTGTTAATTCTTTGCAAACCCAAGTCGAGTTCACTCTCTGCATCCGCGAACCAGCGACGTTACCTGTTGTTGTGTTTGCTGCTGTGTTTGTTTGTTTTCTCCGACAGAAGGCAGTGCTAGGTGGACTGCGGACGAACCAACGAGCTGGCCTGTTGGCCGGCTCGGTCTCTGGCAGGCTGGCGAGCTTGATCCTTGGGCTCGGCTCAACCCGCCTTGTGGGACCGAATCAGGTTTGGCCTGCTACTATAGCGGGTTGAGCGCCACATGTCTAGTGGAGAGGGCAAACGAAGGCGTGTACGAGACAAGAGGATAATCATAATTCATACATTTTTTCAAGTTTATTTAACTGATTTTTTATAAGTATTTTGTTTGATGCAAATCGTTGTAGACCCGTCACTCTTTCACCTTGTCCGATAAAATTTGGTTAAATCATCAAATGAAGGGGCACAAGTGTCAAAGATTCATAATGTGTATATGCCAATTAGGGGTGGAAGTCCGTTAGTTTCAATTTTGGAATCGATTCGAACCGAGATTTTTTTGTTTGGTTCTCGGTTGCTTCTTTCAAAAATCGATCAAAATTGAACCGAACGAAATTAATTATATTTATAACAATCATTTTTCCTAGCAGTTTTCGGTCTCTTTTGTCGGGCAGTGCCGAGCATTTCTCGCTTTCAAAGTATATTTGTAATTCATTTTTCAATACCTGTTGTCGTTGGCCTTGGATTTCACTTGGATTTTCCTCTCAGATCAAGTCTTGTGTTATTTTAGGCTACAATATTGTCTGCTTCCTGTACTTGTGTTGTTCTCTGTACGTAAATTGATCCATGTGAACTATAATTTTGAACACTCTAATGGCTAAAATTAGTGAAGTGATTTCCCTTTATTCAATGTTGGTAAGCAGAATGGCAGTAGCAATATGGTCAAAGAGAGTTTCATTATTTTATTATTTCATGGTTCATGTTATTTTTGCGTTCTTGTCGATAGAATGCTGCAGATTGGATGGAATATTTCATTGTTTCATTTGTCGTTTATTCATTGTTGTTCAAGGAGTGCGTTGACAGTATCTTTGGTCTCCTTCTTCCGATTTTTTGTTGTGTTCTTCCTCCTTTGCCCTGCTTTCCAAAACTTTCATTGAGTTTTATGTTATGTTCTGTTTTATAGGGGGTTCATGCGACTGTTTCTCATATTTTCCTTGACTTTTATGCTCTGTTCTTCGTGCTGTAATTTCTGCGTTTGTAAGGTGTTTTCAGTTCTGATTTGTCCTGCTTCTTTGCTACTCTGCTACGTTCTACAATCATAAATATTTCTTCAGATTTTTTCTTTTGTTCTTCCTCTCTTGCACTGGTTTTTCTTGCTTTTGTTGACTTTTCTCTTGTGTTCTGCCCTCAAGTGGTTCTTCCTGTCGTTTCTTCTTGTCATCTCTTTCTCTTGGTATCTGGTTTATTTCTCTCATTACATATTTGCATTTGTTTTCGATGGTTGGTCTCCTTCGTGTGTATCTGCATCTCATTATTGCATATCTGTTCTTGTAATTAGTATCAGTTATTTTGATCTTGTTCTTCACAAAACTCACTCATGTTCTCTTCTTAAATGACGATTTAGTATTTTGTTATTCGACCTTTAACGTGGCGTGTTTAATTGATAGAATTGTGTGAATTTGTCGTTCTTTAATTGTCTTTCTAAAAAAAACCACTTCCTTATTTTACCGATGAAACAAATTGCGGATATATTTCCTAAAATGAATGAAGACGGGACTGTTGAGGTTCATGTCTTGCGCAAATCTTTGCAAAAAATTGCTCGCTTTAGCTCGACAAAATTTCAGAAACTTCTTCTCGTTGATTCTACGATAAGTTTGTCATCCGTCTTTTTTTTTTTTTTTTCCATGGTTTGACTTTCTCTCTGAATATCCCTAATCTTTTTTTACTTTAGGGAACCTGAATCCATACCACTTTGTTCTCTTTGAATATCGATCGTTTCTAGAATACCTTAGAAATTTGAAGAAATTACTATATCTCAAATGCTTTGGTCACCAAAAGTAAGCTGGAGTATCGACTTGGAAATCAACCATATGAACAACCCTCAGTAAAAAAAAACAATCCCACATTCAAAGCTCCTTTCTTACTATTTCGAAGAACTTGTTTTTTCTTCTCATCACAAGCAATTCAAACAACTGTTTCATATACACTATTCATAGGCTTTTAGCTAAATGGCAGTTGGCACAGACAATATGGTCGGTCGTTCTAGTGGATTTTTATAATCTTGTTGGAAAAAAATTAGATGTGCATTTCGAACAGGTGCCCCAGTTACTGGATATATCATGAGTGATAAGAAAATGGATCGAGTAATCTTTATCTTTGTCCAATAAAAGGTATTTCTAGTCCGCATGGTCCAACCATTGATCCCGAAAATTTCTACGATAAAATTAGGTAGGTTGCTGGTATAGTTCGTTGTCCCAGATTCTGCTATTTACTCAAATAATTTTACTAAAATCTAAGAAGAATTCTCCCGAATGAATTATATATGAACTCTTGAACCCAAGAGTTAAAGAAGAAAAAATTGTTAATTACCTATAATAGAATAAGTACTTATAATAACCAAAGAGATTATATTTGTCGAGAAGTACAAAATCATATGGATATGATTATAATTGTGTATGTTGATCAATTGGATTGTTTCTTTGTAAATTCCGGAAGAAAATTTTTGTAGACGTGTTTCTGGATATTTTTTTTATCATTTCAGCCAAGAGAAAGAGTCCTTCTAATTCTAGAATATTTTTTAAAATATTTTTTTCTTGAATATGATTCAAGAAAATTTCAAATTGTCCAATATTCCATCAATTAGTAACCCAAGCTTCTAGGTTTTTTTTTATACGAAAGAGAGATCCACCCGGGCAAAAATACTTGAGACAATGGATGTCTTTTATTTATCAACCTGAGACAATATTTAATATTCATATCAAATACAAATTCTATTACAAGTCATATTGATTCTATTATCATTATATTTTCTGTTTTTTATTTGTGCTTGAGTGGTTAGTCCTTAAAATTTGAAACACTACAAAAATAGAATCAACTTTTTAAATTCGAATCAAGAAAAAAATATCTATTGTTTCTAAATATAGTAATTACTCAAATTTGAAGCAATTGTCCAGTTTCAGTGAATGCACGAAAGAACCACTTCGAGATTAGGATTTACAAAATGAGTGTGAAAATAAGGCAGTCGATAAGTGGTTCAATACTTTGATATTTTTGTTAATTATAATTAAAGAATACAAAAAAGAATAAAAAAAGAAAGAGAAAGTTCGATTGACAAAAAAACAAAAAATCGAGATAATTTACAAGATATAATCTATTTGTATCTAATGTATTAATTCCAAATAAAAAATAACAATTGATCAAATTTTTCTTAGTTTTAAAAATTAATAATACGAAAGTATTCATTATTCGGTTTATTGTACAAAATACTTCAATTGGTCCGCGCAAGAAATAGGCCAATTATGCAGTTTTTTGTTCGACTTATTGTGGGGTCAAATTCTTTTCCTTACGAGTCAAGAGAATGGCCCCCTGACCTCTTATTTTTATATAAAAGACACGATGTGCATAAATATCTTATTTCATTTTGATTATGATGGATTGAATGTCTTTCACAAGGAATTAGAAGAAAATGCAATGATTTTTTTCCAGAAAATCCCCAACGAAAAATAGATGTTAGTCCTTCTTTTCTATCGAATCAATCATAACCGCTACCTACATTCCACGAAATTGTGCACCATAGATAAGAATTAATAAAAACACCTGCGATACCATAGAAAGACATCACGATCCCTTATACTAGTATTATTTTGATGTGAACCTTTAAGAGTAGTTCATCGAATTGCTTATTTCTAAAATAATTACATCAACTGACATATAAATTCTTATAGATATTATATATAGATATATTTATTTTATATCTATATCTCACATATTCGTTTTGCTTTGATTCTGATCTATTCGATTTCAGATATTTATAATTCATTTAATCAGATGTCATGTATAATCACTTATGAAAAGAGTAAGCTACATGTTATACTCTATCCTACTAAATAAATATAAATATATGTGTGTTATAATTGAAATCCCATTCTTAAAATATGTAAGTATACAAGATTTGGGCACAAGTTATATTAGAATGAATCTATAATTCTCTTATAATTAGAATGAATATAGAATTCTACACACACACACATACATATATACATATACACATATGTACACATATATATTATATGTAGATATACACATATACATGTATAAACATATATACACATATATATGTATATATGTATACACACTTATATGTATATATGTATATGCCCTTATGGAATATATATTCAGCCGACTATGAACCCTCAAGTAATGTATTATTCAATATTTGTTCAATTACTTTTTTACTCGCAAATGCAATATAGACATCTGAACTACTTATTTTCAAATGATATCCACATTGTTTACGAATGTTCATTTTTCATTTCAAAAAATGCTTTTAATTTAATCCATAACAATTTCAGCATTGAACCCACAAATACATGTATTTTTAGTAACATCTAGATTATCAGAACCTTCTATTCTAGTGAAATCATTAACATTTCTTATACCAGGACTTTCATTATTGTTTTCACTTTCACTTCAAATGCAACTTAGTATTTAGTATCATACATTGAACAATCATAGTTGGAATCATGACTCTTTGATATAGTCTTTAGATATCTGGAGGTACAATAAATATAAAAAGAACTTGTTAGTTCACTTACAAAATAACGATCATTGTCAATATCCGAAATTTGATTTTCAATATAAAAATATATGAAAAAATTATTTGTACCACTATCTCTAACTAAAAAGTACCATCATCTATTAAATTATGAATGTCACTGGCGACAACTAAATGATCAAAAGCACTGTACCTCAAATTGTCTTTATACCTACAATTAAAAATACTTTTATCCATTGTAGTATCATTTATAATCATTCCTTCACTTACGCTTATATTTTCAATAAGATCAAGACTATTAGTTGATTTACTTGATTTACTCATGTATTCTAAGTTCTCGTTCAACAACATTGAATTTAACCATCCTTTTTAAACATCGAATCTTGTATATCTAGATAAGTATATATCGATAAAAAAATATAGATAATAAGATAATATCTTTATATTCTATTAATATTTAAAGTATTGAGCCGCAAGATGCAATTATAAAAAACGAAGAGTAATTATTAGATTACAAAGCATCCATTGTCGAAAATTCAAATTTGATTTCCTTCTGTACTTCACAAGCAGCTGCTAGTTTGAAACTCCATTTACTTGCATCATGGATAATTTCATTACCCTCCCAAGCAAGATCAAGCCCGTCATTATGAACTTGTACACATGTTTTTAGAGCTACTAAACCAAGTGCATTTCCCCAAAGGTGTCCTAAAGTCCCTCCATCGAATTGTACTACGAAATCATCTCCAAAAATCTCGATCAGAGCGGACATATGCCAAACATGAATACCCCTTGAAGTTACAGGCAAAACACTTAGTAGAGAGATTCAATCTTGAGTGAAATAAATACACCCGTCTTAGAGAGACCCAATCTTGAGTGAAATAAATACATATCTTGTAATTGTGCAACGTCATGCATGCATTTTCTAAGAATTGTACCAGACGCCCCATTAAAAGTAACATTAGTCAATTGGAACAACAACTCCTTTGCTCGCATATATTCATACATAAATTCCTCTTTCAATTTATGAAGCCACTGCCCCTCTCTGCCTCCCTCCCTGTGCTCCCCCCTCTTCTTCACCACATCTCTTCTTCTTGTTTTCCAACATTCTCACCCTGCTTCATCCTCTCGTATTCCAGCTTCTAATTGCTCTTCATTCTCTTCGGGTGATCATGTAAAAAATTGCAACGATTCAACCCCAACACTAGGAGGATCCGCAAATCCTATGGTTCAGTCCACACACTGGTGAGATCCACGAATCGCTAGCCCAACTTACACACTAGTGAGATCCACAAATTGTACTCATGAACTTCTGCTCCCTGGATGAGGGAGTTTTATGCATTTCCCAACTCTTGAACCCTGAACCTCCAAGTACTTGTACCAAGGGTTATAAGAGTTGGTATCACTTGTAGCCCTTGATACAAGTATCTGAAAGTTTAGAGTTCGAGAGCTGAAGAAGACATGAAACTCCCTCATTCAGAAAGAAAGAAGATCATGAGCACAGCCCGCAGATTCTACTAGTGTGTGGACCGGACTGACATTTCATGAATCTCACCAGTGTGTAGGCCGGGCAGACATTGTAGATCTCACTAGTGTCTGGACCGAACCGTACGTTTTGCGGATCCTCCTAGAGTTGCGACCGGATTGTTGCAAAAATACACATAAGAGGTAGTGATTTAAATCTTTCACCGCCGATACAAACATTTCTATGCAAAAGTAATGCTTCCATCAAAGTAAAATAAATCAGCATTCGTACTACCCTTAAAAAAGAATTTTGAAACAAGACAACAATGACATATATTTGTTTTCAAATTCATCAGTGTCAAGTACTCTAACATAATATTTTTAATGGCGTAAAATTATTCAGCATCAAGTTAAACCAAATTAAAATTGCAATTAAAGGTACTTAAGTCGATCAATAGCAACATTGGATTCCAACTTGGTCTCCCACGAGCTGCATAACAACATAAAAATGAACAAGTGTCAATAAATGAAAGCAAACCACAACCGTGTAATGCTGCAACAAATTAAACTAACATGTATTTATGACTTATTAGCCCGCCAATTAAATAATAACACCAGAAGTAGTAAAAATGAACGTCTAAACCCAATAACACATGCGTGTAGAGGGAAATTTCCAACACAATTTTGAAACTTGAGTAACAATCAAAATCATTCCATGCACACCTTTTCCCCTTCATTAGGTTTTGGACGACATATGAGGATCGCGATTTTATCTGGACAAATTCCAAAGTACACTTTAACTTGAAAAATAGTAATAGAAAAATCTGCATGCTTGTCAACTGGTTTAACACTATAGTCTTCACCCCCATATAATTAGCTTTTATAATCTTCACCCCCTCATAATTAGACCGCTGACCAAAATCAATTAGAATCAATGCGAGTTAAAAAAATTGATATATCTCGCGACATTAGTAAAAAGAATTACATTTTTTCTGTTGTAGTCCTTAATAGATAAAGTGGCAGCCATCAAAAGTTCTTCTGCATAGCGTTTCTTTGGGTCATCAATAGGTTCAAATCTACCAATAGCCATAGTATTGGGGAAAACAGGAACATCAAAGCCCTGCATGCAAAGTCAAGGCGAAAGAGTTTGTTTGGAAAAAGAAAACATGAAATGGTGTGAGGGAGAAGAGCACCTGGCTTGCAGAAACTACACGATAGTATATTTCTGTTTCTTCCTTATTCATTTCACGTTGTCCAGCTTCGTTGACGTCGTCGTCGTCTTCGTCAAGAGAACATTGAGGTACGGTCTCTGTGCCCGTACACTTTCCCAGATAACAAGACAACATCAGAATTACAACGAAGACCTGGACAATTTGACCCCGTAGATAATAGATTTAGTGCAAGAGATCGAATGAAAAACAGTCGTGATACCAACATTCAATTCAGTCACCAAAGGAGGAAATTAATCACATTCAACCAACAGATTTAGCTTATTTCAGAATTGAAATCGTCCTCAACCACACAATATTTCAAAATCAAATAGACATAAAGTGAAAAACGAGTCTCAGGTATTCAGAGCAGAAAGAATCTAATCAAACATGGAAGAAGAATTATTCTGTAAGAATTACAAAAGTATCAATGTGCTAATACCATATTTGGAGGAAGGATTTTCGGTTGGCTGAGTTCAAATCAAAGAAAAGAACGGTTTTTTTTTTTTTTTGTTTTTAATCTGCCTAATATTATTGAGTAATAAAAAAAAACCTTGAAGAACAAAATATTTATTGAGTGGACTTCCTAATTATTCATAACTGAATCGAATCATCTGTTCGGGTCTTGCAATCTCATATATTGTTCAAATTTGCGGGCGAATTCTGATTAATCGGCAAAGAAGCGAAGAATTGATTCGTAGGTCTCAAAATCAAGGGGTAGAAGAAACAATAAGTAATAGATTTCGCATTTTTCCCAAAATTTCTAAAAAATAGATGCAGAAATCGACAAGGTTATTAAAAAAGGTAAGAGGATGAAGAAATAAAATGCAGAAACTGAGACGGACAGAGAGCATACCTTCGTCCTTCACCGGGTAACAAGGAAAGGAGGTCCAGTTGAAATAGTTGTGATCAATATTTCGTATATATTATAGGGAAGGTGGGAGAGACAGAGCAATGGCCCACCCACCCATAAAAACGTTGGGCCTCCTTTCTCGTTTGACCATCACAAATCCCCGCCCCAAAAATCACTGTGTTCTTCAAATTCGATCAGTTTCGACCAAACCCATCTCGTATTTATCAATACTCGTGTTCGAAAACACCCTCCTACATTTTCTCATGTTTATTTAACTGATTTTTTATACGTATTTTGCTTGAAGCAAATCATTGTAGAACTCCTCAAGTCTAATAAAATTTACTTAAATCATATCAAATGAGGAGGTACAAGTGGCAAAGATTCATTGTGCCAATAATGCATGCATTACATAAAAGCTCTTTCTTTTCTTGCTGTGATAGAAACTACATTAGAGATGATCGGATTCTGGATTTGTTCACTCTATAGCAGTAGTACCCCGATTAAGTTTTGATGACCTGTAAATGTACCATTCCACCTCACCCTTCTCGCCCCCATCAATTCCTTCTTCCAGTTTCCTCGTTGCCATTATTTCTGTGTTTTTTAGAGCTTTAGTTTCTTTGTTCTTTCCCCACAAAACTGCGTAGAGCCCCAACACGATGAAAAGAGATCCTATGGCGCTGATGACATATGACAAGATTACAGTGTTAAAATGGAGGCTGTGTGTTTTCTAATATCATGTATACGAGTGAAATTAAGATGAATAAATTTTCAAGCGTACGTACGTTCCCACGTATAATTTTTCATGGAGCAAGAACCAGCTAAATATGGCGACGATAACAAGCAATAATGGACTGAACACGGAGGCGTAAAGAGGGCCTTCTGTCTGAATGCACCAGGTAGTGACGCAATAAGCTAGTCCTGAACATACTATTCCCTGAAAATTGTAACCGTGTGTAAATATGCAAGTGGGTTGAAGATTTACAATCAAGGTTTAGCATTCATACAGCGTAAAGGGCTCCAACAAGCCTGATGGGGCTTCCCAAAGACCACGCAGAGATGTTGTGTTCGACGCCCGCAGCAATGGCTCCGCACTGAATTGTGGCCATAGCGCACATCAAAGCGGTGCTCGTGTAAGGAGCTGGAAACTTTTCATTCACTTTAGCCTGCAATTTTAGGCAGCACCCATCATAAGCTAAAGACAAAAAGATCTAATTTAGCAGGCACATTTTGAGCACTATACCCACTTGTATTACAAACCATCCTGCCCATGACACAGAGCTAACAAGCAGCAAGATGGAGCCTAGTATTTGGTTGGGTCGAGGGCCAGAACTTGTATTCTCCATTTTGTCGGCGTAATGCCAATGAACTCTGGATTCACCTAAGTTGATTATGTGGCCGTGGTAGAAAGACAGCAACATCGCTCCGCTCACACACACAATTGTCCCCGCAACCTTCGCCACCCCAGCCCTCGTCCTTATTCCCAGTGATTCTTGTCTGCCAAACATTAAATAGTACGTCTTTAGAAAATGTAAGAATGTTTACTGGGAGCGTGGGATCAAATAATGGGTCTTCAGCAAAAGTACCCGAAAAGCAAAGCAAGAATAAAAGTGGCTGCCGGGAGTATGTTGCTCAATGCACATGCAATCGTTGGAGTTGAATATTCTAACCCAAGAAAGTACAACACTTGGTTTCCAGTTGCCCTGCATTAGTAGAGCAAGTTCGCACCAGCATATGGGATTCAAACGCTTTCATTTATTTTCAAGGACAGAGCCTACTTAGAGGATGAATCTTTGAAGAATTGATAAAAGTTGGGGCATTACCCAGTTAAGGAGCACAGCAGAATTTGGCGAAGAATAGGCATTGTGATCTCGGGTCTCGTCTTCCTGCGTGAAAGCACGAGATTTTAGCAGTTTATTTCGATGCTACACATGCGCCATGTAAGCAAATTTACTCAACCGCGAAAGAAAGTTAAGCAATCAAGCATTCTATTCAAATTTGTGATTAGATTTTTGAAAGAATCTCGTCCCTGAATGTCGAGAATATCAAGAAGTAAGAAAGAAAACGTCTTTTTTCTCTGAAAGGAAAAGATGGAAGCAGCTGCCACGTAAAACACTCGGCACCAATTTAATGAACATGTTTAGAAGACAATATCAAATCGAAATGTTTGAGGAATATAACAAAAAAAAAAAAAAAAAGAAAAAAAGACATGTAGTGAGAGCAAATAAAGAAATCAAACATTGATGAAACAAAAAAGAAAAAACAGGCTTCTGGTCGCTGACTGTAGTAGTGCACATTACCTTTCCAGGAAAAAAGCAAAAGGAGCAATGGCTAGGGTGGCAAACATCTGGCGGTAAGCAACGAGAACGAGTGGGTTCATACCAGACTCCATGGCGAGCTTAGAAGTAATGTTCATGAAGGCATACCCAGCTTGCAAAAGAACCATGGCCAGAAATGGCGAGAAGACACCAGCCAAAGCCATTGGTTCTTTTCACTCCCGATCTCCCTCTCACCAGGCTCAGGGTGGGGGATACTTATAGAGAGAAGGAAGAATGAGAAATGTGAAATGGCATATATGGTAGATATAAAGGTGGAGAGAGATGAAACAGAAAGCAGAGAGGAGAACGGTGCATAAAAGAAAAAAGAAAAAAAAGAAAAAAAAGGGAAAACAAGAAGAAGAAGAAGAAAGAAACGGTTTAGGAAAGGGGTTTTCTTGCACAGCACCACCTGGGCATTTGCATGGGACAAGTGATCCCAAACACAAAAGGGGCTTTTTGAGTTTTTGTCTTTTTGGCCAATGGCGAATTTGGGTACGTTCAAATACCTTGCAGCAACTAAATTCTGCTCTGCAATCTCTGACAAGGCATTTAAGCAATCAACCTCCACCCATAACTGAACCAACCTTTCTCTCTGCCTGCTGACTGCTGTAGCCTACACCTCATCTTCCTCTGCATGCATCCCTCTTACTTGCAGCGCTTCCTTTTTAAATCTCAATTAAATGGGGCAAACCCTGTTTTATTAGACTATGACTATCTTATCTATTTTGCAGGCCAAGCCATTCGTGCATTTATGGAAGTGATAATCAGGACTCTGGTGTTTTCTTTTTTCCACAACAATTACATTGTTGATTTCGATTTTACAATGACTTGTAACTATGCTGGCTAATCTAGTCTACGTTTTTTTGACATTACAAGGTTGCTCCTAAATTTAAGCAATCTGGAAAGGAAAATTCGTGGCTTTTTTATTTGCTTCTGTCATGCTATTCCACCTCGTCCTACCTGCCTTTCTTTTTCTTTTTTGCTGCCTTTCCCAATTCCCACCAGAATCAAGGACATATCGCCCACTCAATGCTTACCTAGTTAATAAAACTCGGTTGAAGTGGCACTGACTTCAGGACTGGCTACCGAGCAATGTCCTCCATTGTCGCCCGAGTTTCTTCCAACCAACTCTCTCTGTCCTTCTTTTTCTTCCTCCTCCTTCTATCTCCCTTGCTCCTTCTTCTTCTTCTTCTCCTCAGGCATCCTCCTCTTCTTCTAGCCCACTGCCATCACAACGCCCCACCCGTCATCTTCAATTTCGGAGATTCAAACTCCGATACTGGTGGACTCGTTTCAGGTCTCGGTTTCCCGGTGGACTTACCCAATGGCCGTGCATTCTTTCGCAGATCCACCGGCCATTTGTCCGATGGACGCCTCCTCATAGACTTCCTCTGTCAGTGTCATGGACCCCGGCCTCCCTTTCCTCCTTTATTGCATTGCAGTATAAGACAATTAACTTTTTAACTGACAGTTTTTGCTTCACAGTGACTACATTGAAGTAGAGTTTCGTTCCATTTATATCGTAATCCTGCATTGTGGCGCGAGGTTCCCAACGGCCATTGCTAATCACATTTGACTGCATTCATTACGTCAATCACGCACAATTCGCTATTTCCAGTGTTTTCTTTTCTCGAGATAAAACGTATTCGTTCATGGTTTGCAGGCCAGAGCTTGAACGGAAGCTTATTGAAGCCATATTTGGATTCACTGGGTGGGTCCGATTTTCGGAATGGAGCCAACTTTGCGGTCGTGGGTTCTGCCACTCTTCCCAGATACGTGCCATTCTCATTGAATATTCAGGTCATGCAGTTCCTCCATTTCAAGAATCGCTCACTTCAACTTGTTGCTGCTGGTACGTCATTAACGTCGCCAAATATTTATTACTTCCAGTTAGTGTACAGAATGGAAAGAATAACAATTTTTTTTGGCTTTTTAGTCTGTCTAGACTTCTACCAAACTCATACTACGTTTGCAAGGGTTATAGGCTATACTGTTATAGAAAAATTTTAGAGCATGTTTAGGGAAGATTGATAGCCGAATTTCTTTAGTTAACTCGACTTGTTCTCTTCTTGACGCCTGTGACTATATCTATCCAAGCATCTGTTATGCTATCAATAGATTTTTGCCGGTTTTTATTTGCAAAAGGGTCTTTATATGATTTTGTTGTGAGCTGAAATTGGGATGGCATCGGAGGGGGAAGAAGATGGTGGTGGCTAACAAGAAATTGCAGGTTTTTGAGCTCTTACGCTTCTTGTGATTGTGAATATGTTAATCGGACATGATACAATTTCAAATATGTGGCTAAGCTGATTGAAACCGTTTTAGGTTCCTCAAATTTGATTGATGATAAAGGCTTCCAGAAGGCTCTTTATATGATCGACATTGGGCAAAATGACATTGCTGATTCATTCTCCAAAAATTTAACACTTGCCCAAATGATTGAAAAAATTCCATCTTTCATTACAGAAATCAGGAACGCTGTTAAGGTAGGTGTAAGGTTCAGAAAATTGTCAAGTCTGTGACCTGTTCATGAGTTGTTGTAATGAGGAGATTACAATATTTGATCTTGGTTAAGTCTTGTTTGATCAATTCTCACATCCCTTTTACATTAAATGTAGACGTTGTATGATCAAGGTGGTAGGAAATTTTGGATACACAATACAGGGCCATTGGGTTGTCTGCCTCAAAAGCTGACTTTGGTTAAAAATAATGATCTTGATCCACATGGATGTCTTTCAAGTTACAATTCTGCGGCAAAATTGTTCAACGAAGGACTACTGAAACTGTGCGAGGAGATGAGACATGAATTGCAGGATGCAAATGTAGTCTATGTCGATATATATGCCATCAAGTACAATCTCATTGCCAATGCCCCCGAAAACGGTGAGCTACGTGTCAGTGTTATTAGTGCAACTCTTCCTAGCTTTTCTCTGCAAAGCATGAATTGGATGGTTTGTGTAATTTAAGCTTCAGGTTTCTCAAATCCCTTAATGGCATGCTGTGGCTTTGGAGGACCTCCGTACAATTACAATGTCAAGGTGACATGCGGTCAGCCTGGGTATCAAGTCTGTGTAGAAAGTGCTCAGTTTATCAGCTGGGATGGAGTTCATTACAGTGAAGCTGCGAATGGGATAATAGCTTCAAAAGTGCTCTCCACACTTTATTCTACGCCACAGGTACGATTTGATTTCTTCTGCCGTGGTTGACAGTTGACAAAATCTTGTCAAATTAGAACTTCTACAATTATAGACAGTCCACTTTACTCTCTTGTTTAAGAGAGAGTAAGTGAGAAGATTGAGAGAAGGAAAGAGAGTGAAGTGCTATTGTATTTAATTTAAACTGCTGTCTGGAAACAAGTAAAGCGTGGATGTCGTGGCAAGAAGACCACTACACAAACTGCCACTAATAATTTACTTTGGTTTCTTCTTTCGGGAAGAACATTTCTCATTTCTTCATCATCTTCCTTGTACATTTCCCTCCTTCCATGTTTGACCTTTACTTTATAAGGAACTACGTGGGGATAAAAGCAAAACAAGCCTGTGCAAGTGTAGCTCTTTCAAACAGCCAAACTAGTCCATCAGAAAGCAGAGTCCATGTATAAGCCGCAGTAGGGAGGAGATAGATGGTTAAAGGTCTTATTGAAGAGAAAACAATGGAGATAGATAGGCTCCAATAAGGACCTGAAAACGTGATAAGAGCAAATAACCTCTTCTCCCCAACTTATTTACATGATTAACGTGTGAAAAACATTGATTAATAGTTCAGCACTCCCTGGGGTAGGCGCGCTAGTCCAAGTCCTCCGCCCAACGGACTCCATGTTTTGCCCACAGATAGTACGCCCCTATCGGACCTCTCCCTCCAAACTCATACAACTCTGGCGTTATCCTCTTCCTGTCAATCTCCTCCAGCACTGGAGTTAGTATGCTCCAGGCTGCCGCAAGCTCATCACTTCTCATGAAAAGGTGGCTGTCTCCATCGATCACATCAAGAAGAAGATGTTCATATGAATCTGGTACCTCTATATCATACCTATAGTGGTTATGTATGGGTAAGTCCACATATAGCATTTACTATTACTCTGCAACTACCAGACTTAATGTATTAAAGTTAGCATCATGCCGTGCTTACTTATCCTTGTAAAGCAGATTGAGTTCAGGAGAATCCAGTAGCAATCCTAGTCCCGGTATCTTATTATTCACTCTGACTAGAATGGCTTCATCAGGTGCATCGCGAAGAATGATCTCATTCGTTGCATAGTCAATATTATGCCCCATACGCTCATGGTAGAGGTTTCCCGGAACACGACGAAACTGGATTCTTATCTCTACACTGCATCCAATAAAATCTTTAGTTTAGTATACAAAAAAAGACAAAAACACTTGATGAAAACTCAGTAAGCCAATTATGCAGCTTTGTCCATCCACAACGTTTCTTAAACCCCTGCACATCACCTACTGCGCTTAAGAGGATCGGCTAAACACCTGGAAATAACCTAAAACCCTCTTCATCAAGATTTCCATCGTTGTAATTTTTTTTTTATTACAACAAACAACTGAAAGACGTTTGAAGAGAAGGAACAAGGTGGGAGGCCATAGCACTACAATTTCATCCTATACAGCAAAGGCTATGGCAGCATAATTAGAAATCAACCTGTAGGGGATGAATTATTTCTACTTCTATGAAAATAAACCTTTATAACAAAACTAACCGGTGTTTTATAAGTCCCAGGCCAGATTTGATCATAAAAGGTACCCCATCCCACCTCGCATTATCAATGAAAAGCCCAGCAGCAAAATATGTGGGGGTCAGATTTTCCAAATATACATGACCATCGTCTTTATCACTTGCTTTATACTGGCCTATAATGACGTCACTGGCTTCCAAGGGTCGGATGGATCTCAGAAGCTTGACCTGAAATTAAGCTTCTAAGAAATACAAATAAGATGCATTTGAACTTTCTGCATTAACAAACATGCTTCACCTTTTCGTTTCGAATATCTTCACCATCAAGGCTTATGGGTGGTTCCATGGCTAGTAATGCTATAGTCTGAAGAATATGACTATGTATGATGTCTCCAATGATTCCATTACTATTGAAATACCTGAATTTATCAATAAAATATTAAATAACATGCATCAACTGTTCAAAACCTAAAAAAAAATTCATCAAAGGATTAGGCACAAAGTTTACCAAGATAACTGCACAAAAGCGTAATTAAAATAACAAGCAAATCACTTAGCTAAAAAAAGCAAAAAACCTGATTAGTCAGTATGATTACCTTCCTTTATGCACACTAAGTTCTTCTGATAAAATAACCTGAGATTATTATTAATTATGAGTTATTAAATAATGAATGAAGGGTACGCATCGCCTAATTATTTTATAAATTACCTGCACATTGCGAATGTATGTGCGGCTCCATAATGGTTGAAAAACTAAATTTGCAAACCTTAAAACGGTAAGATTCTCAATAATATTCTTTCCCAAAAGGTGATCAATCCTGAAATAAGAAAAATGGTGACTATATGATGAAGAAAACAGATTAGATAATGAAATGTGACACATTAAGTGTGCATGTTTATAAACAGAAATATTAAACAAAATTAGACACCTGTATATTTGCTTCTCCTCGAAATTTGAAAGAAGAGACCGTGTCAACATATGCGAAGACAAGGCATCAAAGCCAAATGGTTTCTCAATTATTATACGATTCCAGCCTTTTTTAGTTTGTGCATTGTTTGCAAGAGAGACCGAAACATCCAAAAGGGCTTCTTGTGGTACAGAGAGATAAAATATCCTGTTAGCTTCAAAACTCCCCTGTGGTACGTATGCTATTATCATATCATTGAAAGATATCCAATTTACATATGAAAGTACAAAATAAGAATTAAGAAAACACTTAAAGAGAAAGCATATCTTATTGCATCATGGACATATCGTAAGCTACCTCAATCTGCCCCATTAGAGAATTGAGTTTTAGCATGCCAAGTCTGTTGTCATAACCACCATTAATGTAGAATGTTCTACTCAGAAAAGAATCAATTTTGTCTGAACAGTTTTTCCTGTAAAATATTTTTTTAAAGTAAAAACATTAATAAGCAGTAATTTCTATTTACATGTTGAAAAGAGAAATGAATTACATAAGAAAACATTTTTGCATAAATTTCGATAAGTCAAGTTGTTCATGTGTCCGCAAGATATCCACTTTGGTCATTGCACATTAGCTTTGTTTGTTCGAACGAAAAAAAAAAATACTTAAAACAACTACTATTCTAATAGTCAATTTATGCATTTACATTGTGTAAATTTCCACTATTCACTACTCAAAAGAATCTTCATCAATGCTTGATAAATCATACACCTCACACACCTTGTGCCACTCAATTTGTAATTATAAATCCTATTATTAACACGTATCAAATAACTCAGGAATTTGTTATTCATTCTACAGTCTATTAGTCATTTCTCTCTTCTTCTATGTACATTGAGACTTGACAAAAGAGACATTTTAAACCATCCCTCATCCAACATCCTCTGCTCTAAACTCATCATGCAATTTTCTTATATTTATGGTAGGAAAACATAAAGAAATCTGGTGAGTCAGATACGTACTGGTGATCGATTCGACAAGTTAAAGTGGAGGCTACAATGGATCGCAATTCTTCATCAGTCAAATTTTTTCTTGAATAACCAAAAATGCCAACATTCTGCAGCCAAAATAAATAAGTGCTCATGTAAGCAAAATTCAAATTCTAGGTGGAAGAATCTCCCATATATTTATGATGCATATCAATAGTTGGACGAGGACCAAGAGTAGACCTGAATAGCGACACATGCAAATAATGTTGGTAACAAGGACCGAGTGTAGAACTAAATGGTGAGACATGCAAACAATGTTGGTAAATCAAAATGCAAGGTGGTAATAGCCCTTATGATTCTGTTGCGCTCTGCCATACACAACCACAAAACAGCACAGTAAACTTCCAATTTCCGAACACAGCAATTCCACAGAAACAAGAATCCAAAACAGACTTTTGAGAGGTCTGTGGCTCTCCCACAATTCACTCCACAATTCCAATGTGTCCCTCTAGTTTCCCAGAAACATCCCAAAATGCCCCCACTCCGTCAACTCTCATAATTAACCATAAAACCCCACTACATAACATTAACACTAAAACCTCAGTAACAAATTTTTGCAAGAACAAGCAAAAAGTGTGATTCATCACAGTCCAAAATGTTGAAGGTGCATTAGTAAGACCGAATGGCGTGACCAAAAACCCGTAGTGACCCTCGTGGGTACGGAAAGCTGTCTTGGGGACGTCCTTTGGTCGAACACAAATTTGATGGTACTCGAACTTTAAATCGAGTTTGGAAAAAATTCGTGCAATTCATCTAACAGCTCATCGATAATCGAAATCAGATACTTGTTGGAAACTGTCACCTTGTTGAGAGTACGATAATCGACACAGAATCGCCAACTTCCGTCTTTCATCTTTACTAGTAACATAGGGCTGGAGAAAGAACTACAACTATGCCGAATAATCCAGTAGCCAACATTTCATTAACAAATTTCTCAATCTCATTTTTTTAAAAATAGAGATAACTATATGATCTCACACACTGGAGATTGCCCCTCTTGCAAAATAATGGTATGGTCCTGGACATGAGCGGGAGGAAGCTTTGTAGGTGACTTGAACAAACCATAATACTTGTCAATTAAAAGTTGTACATCTGCTAGAATATCTTTTAAGAGCGAAGACTCAGATTTCATTAATTGAAAGTTATAGCACTCCAATAATACTCCTTCACCACCCCCCTTTAATAGCTTTCATCAAAGCTTTTAAGGAAACCACATTCCTACAAAGGCTGGAATCCCCTTGCAATTTCACGCATTGTGTCTCTGACTCTCTACCATGAACCTCATCGTTAACATAGCCCAATTCACATGCACATCCCTTAGAGTCTGTAACCATTCCCAGAATGATGTTGGAACTTCCCAACTCTAATGGCAAAAAATCCTCCCATACCCATAATAATTCCACAACTTCTTGTGCTATCCAATGGAAAATTGAAACGTTGAACCAATTTTGCCGAAATAAAATTATGGGTCGCCCCATTGTCAATTAAAACAATAACAGACGTTCCTTCCATCTCTCCCAACAACTTCATAGTTCTTGGAGATGTTAGACCCACCACAGAACTTATCGAAAGCTTCACGGCATGAGTAGTGCAAAAATGTTTCTTAAGATTTATAGAAAGAAGACTTTTTGAAACTTCAATATTAAAAAATCAGTTTTACCAAAATTGCATGACTTGTCTTGTTTAACCGAATCCCTTTTGCTAGTCCTTTGGATTCATAGTAGAATTATTTTCTTTTCATTTGATATGCACATTATTGGAGTGTCGCAGAATTAGATGTTAGTTTGGCCATCTTTTTGATGGTGAAGTAGAAGCAAACTATTATCACTACTTCAATGTTCGTATCATAAACTCTCTATTTCCTTTTTTCGGTTCAGTTTAAGTTATTCTGATCATTCATCATTCTCACAGCCTTGGTCACTTTTTTCATCCATCTAATACAAGCACGAAGGAGCTTGGAGACCTTATTGAGTTATGGTTTGTGCACTTGAGTCATTTCTAAAAGGGGACAACACGAATTGGTGGAGGTGCCATTGCTAGTGGTGACCTTTCACATTGGCAGCTTTTCATTTGGGACTTCAACTAAGTGTTTGGCTCGTCAATTGGAGTTATTATCATGTTATTTATCATTTAGAATATATCTTATTTCATGGTGAAGTAATAAACTATATTTATATCAAACTATGGAGGTGAAGCTCGTTGGTTAGTTCCCATTTGACTAATTTCTTTGCAAATTATCATGCCCAGATTTTCACTTTATACCAAAATGTCTTCCGAATTAGACAGGGTGGGGGAGGAGAAACAACAGTTTGAGAACACACAACATGAAACTAAGATATTCGAATAAGAAATATCGAAAGCATGTTTGACAAATTAAACACTATCAGAAAACCCTGCAAAATTCAAAAATGAAAAATATTCATATTACCTCAGGAAGAAAGCCACTGTAATAGAGTGCAAAAAGAGCCGGAAAAATTTTCATTCTCGCCAGCTCACCAGTTGCTCCTATGACAGCAATGGAGAGGGAGGGTGATTTGCCATCCTCAATGCCGATGGATGAATATGTTTGTAAGAAAGATATAGGCGAATCCATGGAGGATACAACATCCTTGGAAATCTCATAATGGGGATTTTTTGGAGAACTTGATTTACTTTGTGGTGACGAGTCTTCGAGCAAATCTGTAAAATGAAATATTACGCAATGGTTGTTCCACTGGGAAACAGTCTAACCAGGTCGTACAGTAAAAGATGTTTCTTTTGCTTCATACCCGAATTTTCAGGGTTATGAAAGTAAAAGTGATACAATCACTAACCACCCGATAACGTTGTAGCTGATGCACCTTCGGTAAATTGTTGGTCCCAAGATAAAGTTGTATCTGAATTTTTTGGCAGTTGATCTTTCACTTGCTTCATCAGTCCAAAATTTTCATTTCCTGTTTGAATATTCAGTCTGTGACACATCCAGAGTTTTAAGCGGCGAAACCTTCGGCAAAAGTTGGCACTTCCTCCATGGATGACGAGGGGACCAAATGGTACTGCGAATTGACTATTGGTTGGTAACACCTAAAGAGGAACCAGAAAGAAAACACTAAATTTGAAACAGTAACGGGATTATAACAACAACTGCCAAAACATGGGAGATAAAAATAAAGAAAGTAGGTGAGCAAGGAGTGGTGGACCGCCCACCTGGTAGTCGGGGATAGAGAGTATGGTAGGAGTAGAGCAGAGAGTAAAGGGTGATCCGGAGTAGGGGAGTGAAGATGGCATGGGGGAGATCTCCGAGGTGGGGTTTAACTGTGAACGGTTTGGAAGGGAGTAAGAAGGCGAGTGTGCGTATATAAAGTATACATGCGTTTTATCATTTGGATGGATGGATGGAACCAACCCAATGTTTGGTTTGGTTTGGTTTGCAATCCAACAAAGTTTCAAATGATACTAAGTATAACATCTGCTCATTTTAGGCCCAAAGCCCTCGTCAAATTCATCTTCCCTCTTTATACAAGAGACGATGAACGTGAACTCACGGAAAGACTGAGATCTTGACCTTGAAGAAAAAACACATTTTTAAGCAACTCTTAAATTGCAGATGTATCATCTATCTACTTCACTGCCGGAAAACTTGGGCTTTTGCATTGCAAACGACCGACTTATTTTGTTATTTGAATTGTACTTTAGCTTCATCTCCGTTGGAAGTTCAACCTTCCAATACAAAATGCAAAGATAAACGCAAGAAGCAGTGGGAAAAAAAGGAGCATGGCAGCTACAATATGTAATTGGGAAGCTCGAAGTCATGGCGACAACTGCCATTCCTAGATAGTTAAAGTGGAGCAATGCACTAAACATTGCATATAAAAACCATAACACCTTGTACGCTGAACCGTAATATCCGATCATTGGGTAAACGATAATCGTACACAAAGATGCTTCAAGAAATAGGTATGGAACCTCAACCAGTACCTGCAATATTTCACAAGTTAAAAACAAAAGAGAGAGAACCATCAAGTACTTTACAGGAATAAGCACCTGAGCAAGTGCATAAGCCCATGAACAGTACATTCCGGCAAATCTTTCTCGATACATGACAGTCCGCTCAGTTGAAACGTATGATAAAACTGACGACCAATTATTTATGCCCATGAAGATAATGGAAACGAACATTGAACCCAAGATGTTGAACAGATTCTGTTGGTTATCTCCGCCAAGTGGAAAGAATGGAAATTTTAAAATCTTTTGACGTCATTATAAATAGTTTGAAAGAGTAAAAATGTAAATTTCTGGCGGATTTTAAATGTAAATTTAAATGGAGTGCGACGTATAAATTTTTGGCTACGCGTGGCACGTTCGTGTAATTTAAAGAATTTAACAAAATTTGTTGTTAGCTAATCTAAGTAAATTAATTTACGGGTAAATGACGTTAAAATTTAACGAATGAATTCTTCGAAAAAAAATTCAAGAATCGAAAAATCGAAATTATTAAATAAAATTAATATTAATAAAATAAATAATTTTAATATAAAAAAAATTAAATTAAAAAAAAAATTAAATAATTCATTTAAAACAATATATTTTCTTTCGACAGACAAAGGGGAGAGAGAAACACTTGCCGAGAGAGAGGTGAAAAGGCGATGCCAGCCAAACGACCTCCGTTCGGAGCGATTTTGGTGTCAAACTCTTCGTCTCGAAGAGTAAAGCAACGTCAGTGAAGGGCGTTTTTGAAAGATTCGACCGGATCTAAGATTTAGAGGATTTTGCTGAGTTTGAGGCAATTCCTGAGGAGCCACCGGCTGCCGAGATTAAAAGGACTCGCCACATGGGTATGAGTTATTGCAATTATTACGTTATACCTAGCCTAACATAAAGAAGCATGGTGATGGAAGGCACATGGTCCACAAAGTCCGCACTTCTAAGAGAAAAAAAAATACTTTTTTTACACCACTGCAAATTTACCTCATCAAATGCTTCAAATATATCAATGCTCGGTTGGTGGATGGTGTTTACACCATCCACCAATAATTTGTACTGTGATTAGTTTGTACTGTGATTGCTTCTACCAATAATCGGCTCATATACTCGTCAATATTTAATTCAGAATACTTTGGAAGGTTGGTGAATTCATGGACGCCATTGAAATACTCAGTTAGGAATATTTTAGAAGGTCGGTTACGGGGATATTTCAGGTTAAATATTAATTAAAAATTTGTAGTATTAAAGGAGGGTGCCTACTGCCTAGGGGATCATTTTCCTATCAATATTATACTCACTTTGGGGGAGAGGCATGAAGCAGAATGTTCTGGGGATGGTGCCTGCCACCAACTCAGGGCGTGGCTAGTCTCTCAAGATTCTCAAATTCCTCCAACCAAAAGTGTTACTTTTCTTTTCTACGACGTGTCGTCTTCAATATGCCTAGAAAGGATACTGCCAGACGAGGAACTCATTGAAACAGGATAGTTAGCTGCATAGTTCACTGGTAATATTGCTCGAGAGACGCTACTAGGAATATAGTTTCGACGCATTTAGACAAGCCACACCTAATCTTCCCGGAACCACAATTACATTCTCCAATCAAGCAACCGAAATTTCATTGCCCCGTTTCCTTATGTCCCAGGTAGCATGAGATAGACTTGGCACATGTACATCCAAACATTTCAAATTTTTCTCAAAACAATTTCCAATATATTATTTTGGCTTGTGCTTTTTTCTAACACAGTCCCAGTGGGCATTGTCTAAGACCGGACCAAGGTAAGTGTTGGAGGTGGTTTAGCAAAGAAGATATAGCTTGCGCATGCTCGTGCACATGATCAGGAACTACCAGAGAAACAGCCCATGCTCGGGTGAACTGTTGTCATATTCGTTGTAAATCTATCTGGAAAAGAAAGGAATCCAGGTTTAGTCAACGTGGAAATGATGAGTTTGGTTACCAGCTTCTCTCAACCACAGAAAACGGCATAATTAACATGCTCTAATCCCTTTGGCTATTATTTCGTAGTCTAATCATATCATCCAACTACGCAAACAAGCTGCTTCAACCATTATCTTTTTAAGGATTCAATTAGGTTCATGATAAAGCGACTGCAAGCAGTCAACGAGGATGCTCCAATTGTGCTGCAAATAATGGGGTGGGTGGGTGTCACACTCCATTTCTCATGATGCATGAAGGCAAGGGCCAAGGGCCAAATGAGAAGAGCAGCCGGGCTACTCCTCGGGCGCGCGGCCCACAATGGGCGCGCGGCAGATGAGCGCGCGACCCACCAAGTCGCACAAGATGCACAGTCCATGAAGCAGACATGGGTCAAAGGACAGATCCGTGATCTATGCAAGTAAGTGCTAAAATGGCTAAGTGTTGGGCAGAGCATTTAGTGGATAGCAGTTACATGCACGCGGTGCGCACACATGGCGCACGCGGCGTGCGGCTGGAGCACACGGTGTGCGCAGGCAAGGCGTTACGCACCAGCAGGGCGCCGGAGTTATGAGGGCGTGCAGTTGGCGCACACGGACTGGACACGACTTAGGAATAGCCGTTGGAGCGTTATGGCGCACAGACATAGCCGTTGGTGAGGCGTTTCACCTCGCCAGCTAGCCGTTGGCGCGAGGCATTACGAGCGCGCGCAGGACGTGGCAGGCGCGCGCGACGGACATGGCGTGCCTAATAGACGCTGGCGCGGGGCGCTGGGCGCAAGATGCACTCTTCAGTCGGGGCGCACTGGGCAGACTGGCGACCGAGCCTTGACGCACGCGGCATGTATTGATGGCACGCACGCGGCAGATATTGATGGTGCGCAGCGAGCATCAATGCTGCGTGCACCAGGCGGGTGGCGGGCACTCAAGGAGCGCGCGCGGCCGACATTCAAGAAGGGCATCCGAGGACATTAAGTGAGAGCTGCACATTGATGTCCATTGTAACTTATGGCTGAACCATTTTGTGTATGTAAACCTCATGAGATATCAAGCCAAAGGTATTCAATAAAGGAGTTCCTTGAGTTATTATGGTGTGCCTTGAGTGAGTTTCATAGTCTTTTTATTTAGAATAGAAAAGAGGGTTGGGAGGTTTTGCTCCCGTAAACACTTGTCTCATTTCTATTTATTTCTGCAAGTACCAACGAGAAGGAAGGATGGTCAAGTCGGGGACTTGGCGCCGCACATCCCATCAAGGAGGAAAAAATTCTAAGTGCAAATTTGGGGATGTGATAACTGATATCAGAGCACGGTCAAACCACAAAAATGGAATCTCTAGAGCAAGGAGCCTTGGAGGCTATTCTTGCGAGGCTCGACGTGTTGGAGAGCTTTTTCGGTATATCAATGGCAACCTCAGAGGATAAACCATTGGTGGTGGACCTTCGACTGATGAAGAAGGAAATGGGCGATTTCCAAGCATCGGTGGGGGCGGACAATTTGGCTATCGAGCAACATGCCGCGGACACCGTTGATCGAATAGACAAGGAGCCAAGATAGGCAAGAATGCGGTTGGTCGCTCAAGCCGAAGATTAGCTACCTCGGCCGCACAATTCAAGGTACCGAAAGCCTAAACCTTACAATGACAATCGCAACGCAAAGGAGTTGGAGAACTTTCTTTGGGACATGAAGCAATACTTCATGGCCGCTAGCATCGAGGAGGAAAGCCAATTCATGATTGCAAGCAAGTACTTGGGAGGCGATGCAAAACTATGGTGGCGTCAAAACCAGAACCGGGAGCCACTCATTGACACATTTGAGGCGCTGGAGAGCGAGCTCAAAGACAGATTCTTACTGCTAAATTCGGAATGGACCGCGAAGGAAGCGCTAAGGAAGCTACGACAAACAGGCACAGTGCACGACTACGTGAGGGAATTCAGCTCACTATTACTCGTCATCAACAACATGCATGACAACGATAAGCTATTCAACTTCATGACGGAGCTACAACTGTGGGCTCAAGTGGAGCTAAGAAGGCATGGAGTGAAGGACGTGCTAGCAGCTATTTCGGTTGCCGAGAGTCTTGTGGACTACAAGACCGCTCCCTCGACGGAAAGAAGGAAAGACAAGGAAGATAGGGGCGGAAGCAAGGCAAGTGGAGGAGACTCGGACAAGGGAAAGACGGCCCACAAGGCTTCAAGTTCTAAAGGACCTGATCACTCCCAAGAAGAAAACAGGGTGCTTTCTATGTGGCGGCTCCCACTATGCAAGAGAATGCTCGAGGCGGGAGGCATTATCCGCGGTATGCACGCAAGGGGGTGAACCCGAGGAGGAAGACAAACCACGGGTGAATCCAATCCAGCTTGTCAACGCTATATCTAGTGGAGGCACGAGGCCAACACAAAAGAGATTAATGTATGTGGAAGTGAAGATCTAAGGGAGACGGATCCGCGCTATGTTGGACACCGGGGCGACCAACAACTTCAACTCGAACGAGAAGGTGCGAGAGCTTGGCTTGGAGCTAGCCAAGTGTGACACGAAGATTAAAGCTGTCAACTCGGGGGCACAGCCTATTAAAGATACGACTAAACCTTTGATGAGCGTGGGAGAGTGGCGATGGGAGTGTCCACTCATGGTGGTCCCACTAGATGATTTTGAGCTTATTTTGGGGCTCGAATTCTTCCGGCAAGCCAAAGCGATGGTCTTGCCACATCTTGACGTATTGGCGATCCAAGATGATCTAGCACCATGTATGGTAAAAACAGAGACACGCGGAGGTAATATTATGCAGTCATCTCTTCAACTAAAGGCGGGCCTTAAGAAGGGCGAGACTACCTTTGTGGCGATGTTGAGAGAGGTCAAGGGGGACCAGACTAGCAAGGTGCCTAAAGAAGTGCTACAAGTACTCGAGGAGTACGAGGATGTGATGCCATCGGAGCTACCGAAGAAGCTTCCACCAAAGCGTGGTGTGGATCACAAAATTGAGTTAGAACCCGGGGCGGTTCCACTAGCACAAGTACCTTACCGCATGTCACCTCCGGAGTTGGCGGAACTACGGAGACAATTGGACGAGCTGTTGGAGGCGGGTTACATCCAACTGTCCAAAGCACCATATGGGGCACCGGTACTATTCCAGCGCAAGAAGGATGGGGCGCTGCGGATGTATGTCGACTACCGGGCATTGAACAAGATGACTATAAAAAATAAGTATCCTATTACTCACGCGAGTGACTTGTTCGACAGATTGGCGAAGACATCTTACTTCACCAAGTTGGACCTACAATTGGGCTATTGGCAGGTGCACATTGCGCGCGGCGATGAAGCAAAGACGGCCATGGTGTCACGTTATGGGTCATATGAGTTTTTGGTGATGCCCTTTGGGCTAACCAACGCACCAGCCATCTTTTGCAACCTGATGAACGAGGTACTCTATGACTTTTTGGATCATCATGTAGTGGTGTACTTAGATGATATTGTCATATATTTGGAGTCACTTGAGGAGCACATACGACACTTGCGGGAAGTGCTAGAGAGGCTGCGACAACACTCTCTATATGTCAAAAAGGAGAAATGCAAATTTGGGGTGGAGGAGATCAACTTCTTCGACCATTACATCAAGCAGGGCTCGATACGCATGGATAGTCACAAGGTGGCCGCAATCGACGGATGAATTGTGCCAATAAAGGTAACCGAGCTACGATCTTTTTTGGGTCTAGCTAACTATTATCGCAGGTTTATTGCGGACTACTCAAGGATTGTAAGTCCATTGACGGACTTATTGCGGAAGGAACAAGCTTGGCAATGGACGGATGCATGCCAAGAAGCGTTTGTGCGGCTGAAGGAGGCGGTTTCCTCCGAACCCGTACTAAAGTTGCCGAATTTTGCAGCACCATTTGAGGTGCATACAGATGCTTCGGACCGAGCAATTGGCGGGGTCCTTACATAAGATGGTCATCCAGTGGCATATGAAAGTTGCAAGCTCAAAGGGCGGAAGAGAGGTATTCGGCCCACGAGAAAGAGATGGTGGCGGTGATCCATTGCCTTGCAACATGGAGGCACTATTTGTTGGGAACCAAGTTCGTGGTGGTAACAGACAATGTCGCCAACACATATTTTCGGACACAGAAGAAGTTGTCAGCCAAGCAAGCACAGTGGCAGGAATTCTTGGCCGAGTACGACTTCACATGGGTCTATAAGCCGGGCACCGAGAATAGGGTGGCTGATGCGCTTAGCCGGAAGGCATGTGAGGAGGTAGTGATAGCACTAACCGAGGTATGTTCTAACTTTTTGGAAGAGATTAGAGCAGTGGCAAAAGACGATCAAGACTATATCCGGATGGCAAAACAAGTCGAGGAGGGTTTGATTCGGAGATATTGGCTTGAAGACGGCCTATTGAAGGGCCGAGGGAACCGTATATTTGTTCCAAGTGTAGGCGGGCTACGCCAGCAAATCTTGAGGGAGACCTACGACACTCGGTGGGCGGGCCATCCAGGCGTGGAGCGCATGATGACACTTTTGAGCCGTAGCTACATATGACCGAAAATGAAGGAGGATGTGGAGCTGCACGTCAAGACTTGTCTTATTTGCCAAGTGGACAAGACGGAGAGAAAGAAGCAAGCGAGGCTTATTCAACCTTTCTCCATTCCGGAGAAGCCGTGGTATTCGGTTTCTATGGACTTTATCATGGACCTACCGTCTATCGGGAGGATAGGCACAATCATGGTCGTGGTAGATCGGTTCTCCAAATATGCAGTGTTCATGGGAGTACCGAAGGAGTGTTCAGCGCACGACGCGGCTGAGCACTTCCTCAAAGGCATGGTGAAATATTTTGGCCTCCCTTGTGAGATCATAAGCGACCGGGATTCGAGGTTCACGGGCAAATTTTGGACAACCTTGTTCAAACATTTGGGGACGAAGCTTAAATTTTCCACCGCATTTCATCCTCAAACCGATGGCCAGAAGGAACGCATCAACACATTGCTCGAGGAGTACTTGCAGCACTATGTATCGACGACACAATGGAATTGGCTCGAACTACTTGAGTCGGCCCAATTCTCCTATAATCTTCTCAAGTCCTCATTGACCGAGATGAGCCCGGCGGAGTGTTAGTAATTTTTCTACACCTAACGCAAGTGCATGTGTCGCTAACAAAGTAATAAATAGTAAGTAAAAGTCGATCCTACGAGGATATTCTTAATCAATTTTAATCGTTATAAAATTATATTAAATAAAGATGAATTAATAAGACAAATAAAGTGATGAAAGAATAATATAAAATTAGAAATCACTTAGATATGCTAGAGAAATAAATTAAACTAATTTAGGATGATTATGATAATAAAAGCCTTGGTTAGGGTCGATTTCCTCATTACGTGAATTTTACTACTGATGCTACAAAAAGATACAGCATTTCCTACGAAACAGTGAGAACAAATATTTTTCTAGGGTTCTATCGAATTGCCTAGTTAAATTCAACCTAAGATTTCTTTCGACTTTGAAAGAATAAAACTTGAATTGGATTTCTTTTATGCTCTATTCTCAATGCCAAATAAATTAATGTCAACAACTTTGCAACAATTTAATTTATTTAATCAATCATGCATTTTAAAATTCCTATCTACCTATCGATACAATAGGAAAATGTAATATCAAATTTGTCTGTCGACATAATTCAAATTAAACAATAAATATCATGATAGATTGTTGCATAAAAAATACGTAAACTTTCATATAATTAAGTAAAACACATAACGAGTACTATCTCTCTTAACCAAGATTAAAAACTTAGCCTAAAATCATAATAATAAAAATCATAATAAAAATATTCATAAAGAAAAAAATTAAAAAGTAGAGAAGAAATTGTGGTCTTCACTCTTTTCTGGAATAATCCCCCTTCAGAGAGTTTTTCCTCCTGAGATACTGGACGTCGCCCGCAAGAACGAGAGAGAAAAAGTGAGTAAAAAAGAGAGAGCCAGAGAGAGAGACTCGAGAGAAAAAAGGAGAGTTTTTCAAATATCAAGAGAAGAAATAAAAATTCCCCTTTTCAGGGAGAGAATAATCTTCTCTCTCCTTCCAAGATCCTCTTTTTTTCCTTTTTAAATTTTCTTTTATTGTCTTTTAAATTCTCTCATCAGCCACTTTCTCTTCCTTCTTTTCGTGCCACATCACTCTTATTTTGTCGTTTAGGGCTACATCACCATTCTTTTGTCGTTTAAGGCCACATCACCATTCTCTTCCTCTCTTTTAGGTTGTTCAAATGTGCAATCCAATCTTTCATAATTCTGTGGCCAAAGATGAAAAACAATTATTAATACTTATAATCTGATTTAATTGAAAATATATGCATAAAAATCATTAATATCTTAAATTCTTTCTATACTTAATAATTTATAGTAATTATTATAATTTTGACCACATTCTATTTAAATTCATTTAAATCATATGAATTTTATTAATAATAAATAGTATAAAATAACTTTAATTTAAGAGTTATCACGGAGCTAACACTTAGCTTTGAACCTAGCACACCGTTGGACATGGTGCTACAAGGGGAAGAACGGGGTTCTTGCCCAGCAGCATATCGCTTTGTGCTGGACCGAAAGGAGCTGCTCGAGCAGGCTCGAGACAACCTCACCAAGGCTCAACACCGAATGAGTAAATATGCCGATCCAAAGAGGAGGATGTTGGAGTTTAAAGAAGGAGACCTGGTTTTCTTAAAGCTAACTCCACAATTATGGAAGGAAGTCAAGGACTGACGGTTCCACAAGGAGCTACTTCCAAAATATGAAAGGCCATTCGTGGTAACTAAGCAGGTTGGGTCGGTCGCCTATCGATTGCAACTCCTCGAGAGACTCAAACTATATCCGACCTTCCATGTAAGTTTTCTAAAATTTTATCATCAGGGGGTTCGGGCGCAAGTACAAAGAGCACCACCTGGGTGCAGGTGAAATTCTCAAAGAAGATTGCCAAAATCCTTGACCACCGAGCCATGCGGGGCAACAAGAAGGATGAACGGCGAGAGTTCTTAGTGCAGTGGGAAGATGAAGAGAAGGTCACATGGGAGAAAGATATCAACCTATGGCAATTCGAGGGGCAAATCACCGACTACCTAGTTTGGGTGTCGACGAGGCCGTCGACTTCATTTGGTGGGAATGAATTGTCACGCCCCATTTCCCATGATGCATGAAAGCAAGGGCCAAGGGCCAAAAGAGAGGAGCAGCCGGGCTACTCCTCGGCCGCGCGACAGCAAGAGGCGCGCGACCCACATTGGGCGCGTGACAGATGTGCGTGCGGCCCACCAAGTTGCACAAGATGCGCAGTACATGAAGCAGACATGGGCCAAAGGACAGATCCGTGAAGCTATGCAAGTAAGTACTAAAATGGCTAAGTGTTGGGCAGAACATTTAGTGGATAACAGTTATACGCACGCGGTGTGCGCAGCCAGGGCGTTACGCACCAGCAGGGCGCCGGAGTTATGAGGGCGCGTAGTTAGCGCACACGGACTGGACACCGCTTGGGAATAGCCGTTGGGGCGTTATGGCACGCAGACATAGCCGTTGGTGAGGCGTTACATCTTGGCAGCTAGCCGTTGGCGCGAGGCGTTACGAATGTGCGTGGGACGAGGCAGGCGCGCGGGACGGATATGGCGTGCCTGATAGACGCTGGCGCGGGGTGCAGGATGCACTCTTCAGTCGGGGCGCGCTGGACAGACTGGCAACCAAGCCTTGACGTACACGACATGCATTGATGACGCCCACGCGGCAGACATTGATGGCGCGTGGCGAGCATCAATGCTCCGCGCACCAGGCGGGTGGCGGGCACTCAAGGCGCACGCACGACCGACATTTAAGAAGGGCATCCGAGGACATTAAGTGAGGGCTGCACATTAATGTCCATTGTAACTAATAGCCGAGTCATTTTGTGTATATAAACCTCATGAGACAGCAAGCCAAAGGTATCCGATAAAAGAGTTCCTTGAGCTATTGTAGTGTGCCTTGAGTGCGTTTCCTAGTCTTTTTATTTGGAATAGAAAAGAGGATTGGAAGGTTTTACTCCCGTAAACACTTGTCTCATTTCTACTTATTTTCGCAAGCACCAACGAGAAAGAAGGCTGGTCAAGTCGGGGACTTGGCGCCGCACATCCCATCAAAGAGGCAAAAATTCTAAGTGCGAATTTGGAGATGTGACAGTGAGACATATGTGATTTCTGTGCCTTAATTGTCATATCACCGCAATACGCACCCATACATGTCTGCGCATGTGACATAGCTTGAAGACTATAAGTGGCCACGAAGCTACTCAAGCAGGCAGGGGATCCCATCCTCCATCTGCAAACTTTAGACTCTCACTAACTCCTCAAACATCTTAAAAAGCTTCAGTATTATTGGATCATCATTTCATCTTTGAGAGTCAAAATATAAACTTCCATGCACATCTCCCTGTTTCGAGATGAAAATGAGAGTTTTTTAAATTCGAACTCCAAAATCAAAATCTAATCATTATTGTTTACATGATCCGCTGGCATAAGGTGAAACCTCCATATTATGGGGCAACAAGTAGAACAGGAGATAGAGCTTTGGCTGTTTAGTCCAAGCTAGAAGGATTTGATACTTGATTGTTCGTTTTTGGTCTAAGTATTATCCATCCCAATACATTTACCAGACTTCCTTTTCATATAACCAGATAACTAGTTAATATCACTTCCGGAATCATCAGTACTAAGATGACATTTATTGTGCTCACAGCATCCACCTTTGAAGTTGTGTGGGGGAATCCCATGGTACCTAAACCATGACAACCAGCCAACCTGGAAACGCCTGCAAAGAAGACAACCTTGTTAGTCACCCTTCAGAATTGACAGAAAAAAAAACCTCAAAATCAACAAACCAGTGCCATCACACATTATGCCCTATTATATTATAGCTTATATAAAGGTCCTCACAGTTTAGAATTTTTTTTTTAAATTGGTCTTCATAATTTAATTTCTCAATTAAGTCTTTATAGTTCCAATATCATTTTTTAAATTATCTTCCAGTCATTTTTCATCATTAGATCCAAAGAAAAATGTCACGCATCCTTATTTTTATCCACATGAACATGTTTGCGCCAACACACACATCATATTGACTAATTACTTTTGACTAAAATTGGCCTAAGGATTCAGTTAACCACCATTGAGATGTTTTCACGAAAAAAGAGACTTCAGACGTGAAAAAAGAGAAAAATACGTCCAATATGTCATTAAATTTGTTGATAAAAATTGATTAGAAAACCATTTCAAAAATTAAATTGAAACTAAAACAACTTAATTGAGAAAACTGAAACTGTGAGAAGTAAATTGAAACAAACTATAAACTAGAATCACTATTAGTATATTTTACCATAAATTTTATAGACACTCACCAAGTCAGCGATGAGGTGTGTTGTAAAACTAGAATAACATCATAGATCACGATACTTTGAAGATGGTAATAGTAAATTTATGGCCAAACTTTAGTTTCTTGAATTTCAACCCCGTACACCACCCTGACTAATTTTCATAGGTGCTCTGTTAATAGTTCTATGATGTCCGGTAAATGCTTGAAATGAGGCAAAAAGTGTTTCCAAAACTCGTTTATAATTCCAGGTCATTTCTTAGATCATAGCCTGGTCACATAATAAAAACTCTGTGATTGGCTCTGGGTGTCTAAAAAGGAGCAAGTGCTGGTGTGATCTTGGGATGGTTCAGACAATTCTATACTGAAAAAATATGAAAAAAAAATAGAAGGCAAAGCTCAGACTAGCTCGATGTTATTTCAACTGAAAATTCACCTCTAAAAGTTTTATAAAGGCCACAATATCAGGAACTTTTTTCAGGAGAGAATGCTTATGTAAAAATATCTTCAATTACATTCCCTAGTGATAGATTAGGATCAAATATATAAACAGAAAACAATCTGACAGGCCTCCAATCGAAGTTCACTAATTCTAGGAACCCCAAAGCCAAGATGGAACCCAATCTTTAAGGAGCATTTCAGTATTTGTCTAGATCAGCAGTTTTCTATTTATTAAGTAAATGCGATAAGGGTATTTGTAAGAACTCAGTGGAGAATTCAAACAAACTATATGCATGGTGGGATAGGAGAAAGAGGTAGTATGCTTATGTTGCACGGAGAGATTATAGGACTCTAGAATAGCATGCACTAACAAACTTTTTTTGGTTTTAATTGCAAACTATTAAGTAATCCATCACTGATATCAGCACATCTGTTTTGTTTTTTTGTTCTTGATCGTTATGACAGAAAAAATAACAGATCATCATTCGAATTCCATAAATAAAAAACCAGAGTAGGGAAGAGTGTTGGGAAATAAATTGACGGTATTTTTAAAAAAAGTATTAAGGTAGATTATTATAAATAGAATGAAGAAAGAGTGAGACTAGGGATTATGATTATTGATAAATGAATTGCCGTGTGTTATAATTAACTATGATTTTCAAGCATGATTGCTTAGGCTTCTAGATAGATTTGGGGTTCTTGTTCGATTTATTTTATTTTATTACTGTAATCAATTTTTATACTAATCAATAAAATCAAATCTGATCCAATTCCAAAGTAAAAAGGATGGCGACGATCACGCAGAAAGTGAATGAGAAACTTGTTGTGATAAACGATCAAATTTCTGTCTCGCCTAAAAACGAGAAAAAACTCAGAATCTTGCGAGAACTATTGCCAGTGGTCATTGAGGAAGAAGTACCAACAACCATTCGAAAGATTGTCCAACAAACCTTCATCTTGTGATAATGGAAGGTAGTGATCATTTGTTCAAGGATGAGTAAGAGGTGTTAATAGCTTCACTAACCTCCCATGAACTCAAAAGTTTTGATCAAACATAGTAGGAAACGACTTTGGAATCACCTCCTTACATCGACCAACATGAGGGAGGTTGGGGAGGGCTGGAAAACCATCTTCCTCGTTGCCGATTCTGCATTTATAGTTGGAGATTCGACACTAGTAAACAAATATTCTCGACAATAATGTTGCAAAGTTGGAGAGATGACCTTGCCAAGCGAAGTCTGGCTACCAGTGGCATCTTCCATAGGTTGCCAAGCAATTTTTGGGGGCCGCTCGATATTTACTGAGAGATTCCTATGGTGCCATCAACGATCGACAAAGGGAATGGAGTGGCTTTGGTTGGCTTTGGCTTGAAGAGTCTTCAACTTTTTTGGGTTATTTTAGTATTTTATTAGCAGATATCAAAGGGTAGTATGAGAAAATAAATTGATCATGAGTTGTAAGTTTGAATAATGAATAAATGAAGGGGGAAAGCTAAGGGAGGTAGTTAATAAAAACATTTTGGCAATATGGTGGTTTGGGAGGGAGAGCAGGCCCTTATAATTATGCTAAATCTGATTATATTCAGTGTCTTTTTTTTTTTGGTGAATGAAAAGTGTCTTTAGAGTGCGATTAGCGAATCTGTGGTTGAGATACAAATTCCTAATAATTTGGTCTCAAAGTCTGTACCAGATGACAAGGAAAGAAAGCTAAAGGATGTCTACAATCGGAGGAAGAATTCACAAAAGAGGAAAAAACGAAGAACACCCGGGTGTGGTTGATTTGTTTGTAAATTCAATAGTTGGTCTCACACCTCCACGAAACATGAAGTTGAAAGGAGAAATACAAGATGAAGAGGTAATTTTTTTCATAGATAGCAGAGCATCACATAATTTTGAGAGTTATGAATTGGTTCAATTGACCATTAAAGTACATAAAACTAACAAATATGGAGCAATCATAGGGACAAAATTGAGAAGGGAAGACATTTGTCAAAAAGTGGTGCTAATTGGGCAAGGGACACGAATAGTAGCTAACTATTTGGACTTGAGCAGTTCCCATGTTATACTAGGGATCAATGGTTCACAACTTTGGGAGGTACTTAGATCAACCGGAAGAAACTTACTATTTTAAGTTACGGGCCCAAAAAGTCTCTTTATTTGTAGATCTAAGTTTATGGGAAACACAAGTCTCCTTTAAAACATTGATGAAAGCTCTTAAAGGGTCAGAGTGGTCTTGGTATTAGAACTTGGAACATTAGCTACAGTTCAATTGCTCTGGGCATATTCAAGAGCTTATTCAACAATTCCAAATTCTATTTGCACAACCTAAGGAACTACCTTTAAAAAGGGCAAAAGCTCATTCTAATTTGTTGCAAGAAGGGACAACTCTATGTTCAACCTTACACTAGCTCATATTCAAAAAAGATGAAAATGGAAAAATTAATGGAAGAAATATTAACATCGAAATGATTCGGTGAAATGACAGATTTTCAAATCTGTTCTGTTGGTATAAAAAAGAATTGATGAAAGCTCTTAAAGGGTCAGAGTGGTCTTGGTGTTAGAACCTGGAACATTAGCTACAGTTCAGTTGCTCTAGGCATATTCAAGAGCTTCTTCAGCAATTCCAAATTCTATTTGCACAACCTAAGGAACTACCTTTAAAAAGGGCGAAAGATCATTTTAATTTGTTGCAAGAAGGGACAACTTTATGTTCAACCTTATGCTAGCTCAGATTCAAAAAAGATGAAAATGGCAAAATTAATGGAAGAAATATTAACATTCAAATGATTCGGTGAAATGACAGATTTTCAAATCTATACTGTTGGTATAAAAAAAAAAAAGATGGAAAGTTGGAGGTTTTGTGTTGATTATCGATCTTTGGTTCTAAGCTGAAATTTTTTGGTTCGGCATGAGAAGGGATGTATGAGATTATGTATCAACTTGCTCAAAATGTCAACCAAATAAATATTTAGCAATTACACCTGGAGGCTTTTTACAACCTTTCCCAATACCAAATCAAGGGTCGGTAGACATTTCTTTGGATTTTATTGAAGCATTACCTTGTTTTGATGACTAATACGATTTTGGTAGATGTGGATTGACTCATTTATGCACATGTTTTTAGCTATTTTGCATCCATTTACCTCACATTCTGTAGCAACAGTATCCATTAAGGAAATAATATGTCGGGGTTCCTTGTTCGATAGTTTCTAACTGGGATAAGGTTTTCACACTGTTATAAATTCCTAACTAACTATTTTGTTTGACAAGAGTTGGAAAAATAAGATTTAGATTCAATAAATGTGACATCAATAGAGACAAAATATGGTGCAGAGTGAGGGGATAACACATATAACCTCATTGAGTAAAAGAATATCCAAGAAATACACTTTATTGATTATGGATCTAGTTTTGATTAAGTTGTTAGAGAGTATGGACAAAGAAGACGCATTCAAAAAGTTTAGGACGAAGAGAAGAAACAAAACGCAATGTTGGATAAATTGTTTGTAAAAAGGAGATTGGAGATTTAAAGAGTCAAATTATGGAAGGTGTTCTATTTATGAGTTTAAGAGGCAATTAAGACTGCTTCACCTCACAAGTACTCTGGAACATGCATTGTGAGACTAAGTGCTACAGCTACCTCACGAATGTGATGATTTTTCCTTTTAGTTATTTCGTTTTGATTGAGGATTGTGACTTTAGTAAAAGAAATTGATAAAGTTAAATATGAGAATTAAATTATTTTTTTAATTTGATTTAATTGGGGGTCGTTAGAAGATGTGACAATTGCTGGAACAAGATGAGCAATGCTTGGAAGGGCTAAAGTGCACACTGAGAATCACTATTTTTGTAGATAGTGGATGCCCAAGAATTCTTAGTGCTCTGATCCATAAAGTGAAACTACTTTCAATTAAATTCCACAACAATAGATTACAATCAAATATATAAATTAATAAATAACAATCTATCTTAAACTATCCATTTAAAAATAGTTTAATATATATATTATCTATCCAAACAAGTAACAAATTAACAAACATTTAAATAAATACTAATCCTAATAATAAACCAATTATTTCAACAAATACAAATTAGATGGAATTCTTGATTGTGGGTAAAATCTGCTGTGGTTTCATATTCGGCCATGAAACAAAGCTAGATAAAGTGTTTGTTGATAAATGAGGGAAATATTAACCAGTCGTTAACAATTAATTTAAAGAGATGGATGAAACACATAATCGAAATAGGGGACCAAGGAACTAGGAAAAAAGCAATTATTGGATCAACTACAGCACTTACATATGAACATTCTATTGTTTTCTAATGCCTCCGAGACAATAAAAAAACTAGGCAAGAGAATTTATTGTGATAACAGGAGTTGCATCAGTGGATTAGGCTTAAGAACTTAAAAAGTAGAAAAACTAGTTAAAAAGGGCATACCTCCTCACTTAGAGAGTAGGGCACAAATGAACCCTTCATGAACAAGTTTTAGAATTGCATCCCTGAACTTGACATAATCGTCCACTTTGTTGTAAACCTGGTGAGAAATACGTGCATAACCGGTTATACCCCCTAATTCCCCCGTCTCTGGTGAACGATAATATAATGGGACCTCAATTCCAAAGTTCTCTCTTAAATGCGTTCTCAACTTTGAACAATCAGACTCAGTTGATATCCCCAAGCATGCAGGTAGTCCAACCATGATCATGCTTGCGCACATATTCGGTGGACAACCAACATTTGTCCCCCACGCTTTAGTCAACATCTCACCCATCTCCACAACTAAATCATGATTTCGTTTCTTGATGCCCTCAATTCCGCCTTCAAATCTGTTAATAAACTCAACAGCCGAAGGAATCACCAATTGAGCACTATAATCCCTGGTACCAATCCAAGCACTTTCTACGGCCAACCCATTACCATACTCATGAGATACCACTGGATGATGCAATTCCGACCAACCAGAGGACCTCCTACAATACAAAAAGGCAATAGATGGTGGGCAAAAGAACCATTTGTGTAAATTACTAGTGTAAAAATCAGCCCCAATTTCTTTCATATCTACATCCGTGCATCCAAGACCATGAGCAGCATCAACAAAAACTTGGTCAACACCTTCTTCCCTGCATATCTTAATTAGTTCTTTAATTGGAATGACCACACAGGGCATGGATGTAATGTGATCAATTACGGCAAGCCGAACCTTTCTTCCATTTGCCTTTCCCCTCTCTAAGGCCGTCCGAAATTCAGATATGATTTCATCATTGGATGTCACAGGAAAAGGCAAGTGAACCTCAATCACGTGCCCTCCTGCGCGAGTAACATAGGCTTCAATCGACTTCTTGACCGCACCATAGGCATAATGTAACATAAGGACAGCATCTCCTTTCTGGAATTTTCCTTCCGCAAAAGCCCAAGCAGTCTGCTGGAGGATTATGGCAGCGGCAGTCGTGGCGTTGTCAACAAGAGACACCTCATCTACATGTTCAGCGTTGATAAGGCCCTTGATTATGGTTCTTGATCGGAGAATGTGGTTCTTGAGCTCGTTGAAGTAGAAATGATCAGGCTGACGAAGGAATTCGAGTTGCCATTGGCGCTGGGCAGAAATAATAGAAGCTGGGCAGCAGCCAAAACTACCGTTATTGATACGGGTAACAAGAGGGTCGTGGTGGGAGAATTGGGACTCGATTTCCGAGTGGGTGATGGAGGTGGGGAAAAGCTTAGGCTTCTTGGGTACGTGGGTAAGAATGGAGTCGCCATTAAAATGAAGAGGGGCATGGTTGGGGTGGAGTTGGTCATCCCGGTCAGAAGCCATGGACATCAATTCGAGTGCGCGCTGGGTACGAAGTTTCTTGATTTCTGAGGTCGAAAAGCGTGGAGATGAAATTGAAGGGCAGAAAAAGAACGGATTGAGGAAAAGTAGGTTAGGATTTAGCCTTGGGCAGAACGAACGAGTCAACCGGCGCCGTTTTATTCCAGCCTCATGTTGTTACCAAGTTGATTAAACCCAGAATCATAGAATCGGCCCACCATCAATAGCTCAAAATAACCTTCCACTAATAAGGATGTTTAAAATTATTGAAATACTACAACTCAAATTCGATCACAAGAAAATATAATCAAGTCTTAAGAATAGTATAGCTAAGAGTGCAGATGAAGCTTATGGATTCTGCTGAGAATTTCTTCTTATTTATCCATTGCCAACAGATCAGACTCGTAGAACTCATCACCTATCAAATTATTTGTATATTTAAGCATTCTTTGAAATTATGAATTCTAAATCACCAAAACTAAAAGAGACATAAGTAACTTAATATTTCTTGGCCTCGACTAGATAGCCAAATTAGCCGACAAGTGGAGTTGAGAAACAGAGAAGAGCAATGAAGAAGAAGAAGGAGGAGAATAGAGGAAGGAGAAGTTTACGAAGAGAGTCGAGAGAAATTAGGTGTATATATGTAGAAAGGGTAAAGAAGTAAAGAATGAATAAATAAATAAATTATATGTGTGTGTGAATATATATATTAACATCCCCCGTCAATAGCAAGGTTGGTGGCCAAAGATCTTGGAAATAAAAATAGATAAAACTAAAGGTGGTAGAGACTTGGTAAGAGCATCAGCGAGTTAGTTGTCAGAAGGAGTAAATTTAATCACAAATGAGTGTTGATAATTAATTTCAACATGTTTGAATTTGAAGTGCAATTCCGGGTTGGAGGCCAAATATGTTGCACCCAAATTATCACAGAAGATGATAGGTGTAGCAGAGGGCTCCATACCAATTTCAGATAGCAGAGATTGAAGCCAAAGAAGTTCCGATACACTGGTTGCTACACTTTTATAGTCGGATTCAGTGCTAGAGCGAGAGACATATTTCTGTTTAGCAAACGACCAAGAGATAAGATTCGGACACAAAAATATGCAATACCCGCTAGTGCTCTTACGATCATCCAGACATGAAGCCCAATCGGCATCTGTAAAACAAGTGAGGTTGAAATTTGTCGAAGGAGTCAAGAAAATGCCGAGGGAGAGAGTGCCTTGGAGGTAACGAAGAATTCTTTTAACACATTGCCAATGAATTTCAAAAGAGACATGCACAAACTGACATACTTTATTGACAGCAAAGACAATATTTGGATGGGTAAAACAACAATATTGAAAACTTTCAATAATACTACAATATAACAAGCCATCAAGTAAGGGAGTACAAGAGTTGATGGACATTATGGGGCAGCAGACCATGGGGGTGGGCACAGGGGTGCATGAAGCCATCTTAGCCCTGTGTCGTAAGGCAGAAATATAGCGAGATTGGGAGAAGAACATACCAGTAGAAGTCTAGGTAACCGAAATGTCGATAAAATATGATAGTGGTCCAAAATCACACACCACAAATTGACTATGTAGATATCAGAGAAGTTGATTGATACACCTACTAAGACTGGCAAACTTTTGGATTTGAGGACAAATCCTTAACAACCTGAAGAGAATGATACGACCCAGAGGCCAGAGGCTCACATGCAAATTCAAGTAAGTGATCAATCGAATCATTTCTCTAAAACGTGTGTTTATTTTGTAGAAAAGTGGCTTTGGATTGCCTGGATTGAGTTTTAGACCAAAGGTTCATCAAACAGTTGGTGTGCACACGCAAAATATGAATCGATAAGAAGTTTCAGGCGTCCATAGATGTTCATTGTCATTGGTGGTTGCGCGCAAGAGGGATCATGGCCTAGAAGCATTAGAGGAGTCAGCATGGTTGGAGAAAACCAAATATGCATTTCTTCTCCTCGATCTTTCCTTTTATATTTCCTGTAATCTCTACTTTTTCTTTCCTTCCTTGTTCTTTTAAGCTCGATTTAGAGCTCATTTACGTACAGTCAATTTTGGAATTGAAATTAGAATAGAAAATGGTTCTCGTCGTTCTTTGGAGCATATTAGACAGGCGTAGCCGCGCGCGCATAGAAAGGCGCCAGCAGTGAGCACAAGAGCCAATCAAGCAGTAGCACGCGGGTGGAGCTTCATGGCGCACAGAGACAAGGCATGACCGAGCAGTGCGCACAAATGACCACTAATTCGAGTGCGAGGAGCAGACCCAACCGACACTAGGGCTTGCGTGGGCTGAACCATCAATAGCCTCCAACGGCTAGTTGGGCCAAACGCTCCAACGGCTGTTTTTTTCTCCTCGATCTTTCCTTTTCTATTTCCTATAATCTCTCATTTTTCCTTCATTTCTTGTTCTTTTAAGCTCGATTCAGAGCTCATTTACGCACGGTCAATTTTGGAATTGAAATTAGAATAGAGAATTGTTCACGTCATTCTTCGGAGTGTATCCCTTCGAGAATTTTGATCGGTGAGTCACATCTGATTCGAAGCTCCCCCATTCGGTGCCCCTCTTTCTGGTGCATAATATCTAGAAAGAAACATCATTCGGTTCCCTCCATTTGAGTGTGTAATATCCGAAATTCAGAGCACAGATTGTCTCCAAGCTTTGGCTCTCTAGAGACTCTCTTCATTGAAACTCCCATTTGGCGCCCCTCTTTTTGGTGCGTAATATCTAGAAAAAACGTCATTTGGTTCCCTCCATTTTGGTGTGTAATATCCAAAATTCAGAGCACTGATTGTCTCCAAGCTTTGGCTCTTTGAATACTCTCTTCACTGCCTCAAATCCCATTCCAATTGGGTAATCTTCCACCCTATCTTTCGTTATTTTTTGTGTTGTTTGGGAGAATCTTCGGGCCTGTAGACCGAGAGCATTTGTTGTGGTTTTTCTCTGTGTTGTGCTCTATTTTCTCCCCTATTTTCTGTGAGAGCATTTGTTGTATTTTTTCTCGGTGTTGTGCTCTGTTTTCTCCTCTATTTTGTGTTGTTATTTTGCTGCCTGTGTTGTTGGTTGTTTTTGTTTCGTTTGATTGTTCAAATGGTTTACTAGAGAGCAATGATTGGGACTCAATTTCCATAATTGATCCAATAAGGAAGATGAGTTACATGTGAGTATAATATTGTCGACATAGACCAACACAAGAATAACCGAGGAGGCCTTTCGACATATAAACAAATATATGTCGGATTTCAAGGCGACGAAGCCCCAAGATAGGAGAGCAATGTATAATTTGTTGTATCAAGCTTGAGGGAATTGCTTCGTTAATAAGCATGCTACTAAAGGGGTAGATGAGTCAATGAATCTGGGTGGTTGTTGCATATAAACCCTTTCAGTGAGAGCACCATGTAGAAAGACGTTGTTGATATCCAGTTGTCTAATAGGCCAACGCAGAGAAAATGTCAAAGCTAAAATAGTACACACCATTGTTGGTTTGACAACTAGGCTAAATGTCTCATTATAGTTGACACCTTCAATCTGATCATAGCCTTTAGCCACTAACCGAGCTTTATAACGATTGATGGAGCCATTGAAGTTAAGTTTGGTCTTGAAGACCCATTTGCAACTGATAAGTTTGGCTCTTAGAGGCAATGTAGTAAGAGTCCAAGTGTTGTTTTTAAGGAAGGCCGACATGTCATCTTGTATAGCAAGCAATTAATGATTGCATTTTGAGGCTTGTTGAAAAGTAGTGGGTGCAAGGGGTAAGGTAGATTGGGCGGTTAGGGCCTTTGGTTTAACAATAGCGGATTTGGATTGGGTTCTTATGGAATGGCTATTGACAGTAAGTGGTCTATCATTCTGGGTGAGCGATGAAGTGATAATATGAAAGAAAGAGGAGACTATAGAGGAAAGATAGGAACTGAGAAAGTGTAGTGAAAGGTAAAGGAGTGATAGGATAAGAGAAAAGGATTGGTGATGGCCGGGTGGAAGTGTATGTGGAAAAAGGGAAAGAGGATTCGTTGAAAGAGACATGACGAGTGACATAAATTTTATTAGAAAGATAATTGAGACAGACATAGCCCTTGTGGTGAGAGCTATATTCTAAGAAAACACAAAGAAGAGACCAAAGTTGTAATTTATGTTTGTTAAAAGAACAAAGAAACGGAAAACAAAGACAGCATAAAACTCGAAAGGATGAGTAAGGAGGTAACTTACCAAATAAACATTCAAAATGAGATTTGTTTTTTAGAACAAGTGTAGGTAAAAAATTGATTAACATAGTAGCAGTGGTAAAGGCGTAAGTCCAAAGCTTTTGGAGAACAAACGAGTGAAATAGTATAGCTAAACTAGATTCAACAACATGACGATATTTTCGTTCTTCACGTCCATTTTGCTTTGGGGTGTATGGACATGACATATGATGATGTATGCCAAGAGATTTAAAAACAGATGATATATATTGAAATTCTTCCCCCCAATAAGCCTGCATAGTTTTAATGGAAAAACCAAATTGATTTTGAACGAATGTATGAAAGTTCAAAAAAACTTTGCTTTTCAATTTTAAACTGAAAAGCCACGTAAAACGGGTACACTCATCAACGATTAATAGAAAATAGCAATCACCAGTAATAGATTGAACATGAGAAGGGCCCCATACATTCAAAGGGAGAGAGAGCGCGAGGAAGAGAAATGGGAAACTGCAAACGATGATTTTTAATCATGTGACATGCGGTACAAAGTTTGGAACAACTAGACTTAATAAAAGGTTCATTACAAAATCAAAAACAGAATTCAAAACGTACAGAGATGGGTGGCCGAGATGGAGGTGCTACACATTTGACGATGGAACAGAGGAGGTGGAGTTAGAGGTGGCGGAGCAGGCCATCATGGACAAAGCTTGTGGAGCAGCGGGTGTGTCATAGAGATCGTTACTAAGGGAGCCCTGAAGAAGTGTCTGGATGTTCACGAAACAATTGAGGAATGCTAAGGAGATTGTGAGAGAGAAATGGAGCATGAAAGACATTGTATAACAGAAGAGAATTGTGAGCAATTGATAGTAAAGCAGAACTAGAGTGGGTGATAGAATGACATTTACCGTCGGCCATCGCAACCTGAGAAGAGCCACTGTAAAGTGTAGGATTGAGCAGCATTAAGGGATGAGAGGTGAAATGATGAGTGGCGCCCGAGTCTAACAGCCACTATGAGGAGTTTGTTGGCACCGGTGATAAAGGTAGTGCAGAATCCCAACAGAGTTAGCCTGAGCAGGGGAGGGGAGACTGTGCAGGTTTGGTTTTTGATATTTGTTGGGGTATTGGGTGGTGTTTGAAGACTGAGTTGGATAAAAGGTTTGGTGGGTATAATTGGATGGGGCTTTGATAAGAGGTTGGGTTTGGGGCCTTGTACGAGACATTGAGTCGGTGATAGCAGATTGCGGCTGAGTGGCCCACTTTATGGCAGACCTGGCACTTGGGCTTGAAAGGTTGAGGCGCACGCCAACTAGACGAAGGAGGCGGCCCATAACTCGACCCACGTCCATTCTGAAATCTCGAGGAAGGTGGTTGGAAAATAGGGTTGAAGTGAGGAGGGAAGAATGGTCGAGGAGGGTGGAACAGCCTCCGGGTGGCGACATTGGCTTGAAGGGAGCTCGGAATTGACAAGTGAGGAACATAGTTTTGCTTGTTCAGGCAGAAGTCATAACTCAACAGGAAGTTGTGCTCCAAAGGTGGTTGGGCTGGCTGATTCGTAATGGAAGTCACAAATTGTAACAATGTAGGGTTCAAATTGCAATAATAACAATTCAAATTCGAAAATTCCCAAATTAGTTCAATATTTGGATTTCAAAATCAAAATTTTCAAATAAAACATAATCTGAAAATTCAAATTCAAATTCAAATTTCCTAAATCAGAATACCAACACTTTAACTCGAATTTTAGTAAACAAATTCAATGAACCTAGCTTAAAAATCATTCCGGTACAGAAGAAAGTTGAATTTCCATTAGGATAATATCCCCGGAAATCCAATTTAGAGATCGGATTGCTGATTTTCAGCAATAAATCCGAGATGAACCTGGATATTCTGAGGGAAGTGTTCAGAATCTAACTGAACAATCACTCTACCAAAAATTCGGTGCCAATCAGATGATAGCCGGGAAATTCGAGTGGAACCCGAAAATCTTAGAGAGCGGGGTGCAAATCTCTCCTATAAATAGAGGCTGTAACACCCTGAAAACTCACGCGGTCTCTGGCTCGCTTTACTCTGTCACCACCTCTATAGCGCCACCGAGTCGTCCCCGGACCCATGTCGTCAATCGTACACTTACTAATTATATCAATAAAATTCGTATAAAATTTAAAAATTTTATTCCTCGACTTAAAACAATATTTTTGAAAACATTTAAACTGGTCACAGCGGAAGACTCAATAAAAAAAATCAGTTTAAATAAAACCTCACGTTTCGAAACCTTATAAAGCGAAACCGGTCGACACTTGCTTCCATCGATCGACACTTTTATACTCTCTGCCTGCACCGGTCGAACCTAGTGGTCGACACTTCTACGCTCATAACATGGAGCGGTCGACACTTGCCTCTATCGGTCGACACTTTTATAATCTTGCCTGCACCGGTCGAACCTTGTGCTCGACACTTTTACGCTTAACACACGGAGCGGTCGACATTTGCCTCCATCAGTTGACACTTTTATACTCTCTGCCTGCATCGGTCGAACTTCGCGGTCGACATACTCACCCTTTTTACACTAATCGGTCGACACATAAAGGCACTTGTCGACACCTACTTTGGTTCTGTCCCTGTAGGTCGACCCTCACGGTCGACATTTGCCTAATTCAGTCAACACCTAGGCATACCGGTCGACACTTTGCATTAGCAGCCTAAAGAAATATCAGGTCAATATAAAAATGAACGACACAAAAACTCTCGCAATTAAAACCACAAAGTAAAAACCTGCATTCTTCGATCACAATCTCCCAAGTAGTTTCAAAATACAACTATCGACGTTTAAAATATCCGTTTGTACATCGAAATCTATACACCAATTTCCTATATACTTAACACGGACTCCACAAAATATAACCCTTAAAACCTACCATCCAGCCTCACTCCACGGGTCGGGCCGCCCTGACGAACTTCACTTGCTGGTACATGGTGACACGCTGCCAACTATCTACTCGCCCTGGTTGAGCTCTCGGAACTCACCAGTAGGGATCTCTGCACCTACACCACAGAACATACAACATAAGCCTAACACGCTCAGTAAGTAGTGCAATATGAAAGTAAAACCGACAATGCAATCCTATCACATGCAGTCTCTACTCACGCTCATGTTGTCATAATCTGCGACGCATAGTGCAGCCGTGCTAGGGTGAGGGTGAACCTCGTGGCACACTACACCCTAATGCTTCGCCACCGTCCCGGTCTCCCTAGAAACGAGGCCATAGTTGCCATACACATACGTTTTGTGACAGCTCAGCAGGCCCACCCCGTGGGATTCGCGACTGGTGATGCACCGGCCCACTCCCCGAGCAGGATCCGCGGAGCCATCGTCCATCATTCTCACCGTCAACACATACACACAGCGTGACGGCCCAGTCAGCCCACTACCCGAGCGAAATTCGTGGTTGGTTATGCACAGGACCACTCCCCGAGCGGGATCCGCAGTACCACTGCCACGCGTCTCACCACTACTTATTAATAAACATGCTCAAAATCATTTTCGTACACTCTTTTTAAAACATGATGCATGTCAAACAATACGCACGCACATCACAACCGACCAACACAATCCTAATGTTTCTTGGTGTAGGCCCACCTAGGTAAAACACATGCATGCACTACTTACCTGACATCCTATCTTCCTGTGGTGCTCGTTTCTTTCACTTCCTCGAGTTCAATCTATCACATAACCAATTCACATTAAATTTCATCTCATAACTCATCCCACGTACTAAAATTACGACTATTAACTCAATCTACCAAAGCAAGACTAAAACGGCTCGCTACCCCGACTTTCAGCCAACAATCAATCTAACTTCTAACGCGCATAACTTTTACGTCGGTTATCGGAATCACTCAATTCTAGCGGCTACACACTCCTTAGGACATTTAGTTTCTAACGCCTTCATCCATTTCACAATGAAACATCTACGGCTTGACCGAATGTGGCTAAACGAAAAATGTTTCGTTATCCAAACGCTCAATCTTCTCTATAAAAACTCATGATCTACTGCTACTTCCAGCTTAAACACCAATACACGAACAAAAATCTACTTTAACTTCTAAATCTAATATCTCCCTTCTAGGATTACCAAAACTATCCAATACTCCCTTTAACTTTACTTTTAACACTTAAAACATCTAACAAACTAACTATCTACTCAAAAACTAATTCAAACTTACCAAGAATCTGAAACTGATGAAGAATCGGCAAAGAAAACTGTCGCTGGAAGAAAGAACTTTCCAAGAGATGAGAGTTTTCGCGTTGGGAGGGAGGATCACTGAAAGGTGTTATGTGATTCCTTCTCTTATAACTTATATAATAATAATAATAATAATAATAATAATAATAATAATAACCTAATTACTATATCGTCATCATTCTTTATTCTTTTAACTAAACTGTTATTCGGTCCGTATCCGGTCTGAAATCCTAAAATTTTCTTTTGTCCATTAGTATCAAAATAATCCTTTATCTACTAGTATAAATTCTCTGCTCTTGATTCTGAGCACAACTCTGTCGTTTACCAATACGAATTTTGGAAAAATACATTAACGAAAAATCCAGGGTACTACAGAGGCACTCATGAAGGAGGAAAACACATAAGGTCTCCCTCCCGAGTCCTTCATGAAGAGAAGAAGTACTTACCCCGACCTCTGACACGACAAGCCTCTCCGACACGGCAAAACCCCTCTCGGCTGTGCTTCAATTTGCGACAGCAGAGAGCACCATCTGATCAAACGATTTCGCTCAACAACATAAGCTTTCCCTCGCTCTGTCCCTCTCGATTTTGCTCTCCCTCACTCTCGATCTCTCACTCTCTCTCTCGACAGAACAGGAAAATGAAAAGAGTTGGTTTTATTTAAAAATCAGAATCAATTTTTTAGAAGGTTTAGCCGAACCAAACCAAACCAAACCGGCCTAGTTGACCCAGATCGACCTAGTTGACCTAGATCGGTCCAGTTGACCTGGATCGGCACAGTTGACCCGAACTGACACTATTCATCCAAACCAAATTTCGACTCGAATATGATTGAATTGATCCAAGATTAAATCAGTAAGAATTTTTTGTCCAAATTCTTTTAAAGTTGGAATTAATTAAGTAGGATTTTAATATCGATACTCGAATTAGGTAGGAAAGATCTTGGAAGTCATCTGAATTGATCCAATCAACCTGATCCGACCTAAGAGTACAACGTATGGAATTTCTGCTCAAATTTCTTTGAAATTGAATTTATTAATTAAGAATTTAATATTAAAGATTATATTTGAACATGATATTATTTGGAATAGTAAACGAATTCCGAGAACCAAACTGCTCGGAATCCAAATAAATAAAAATACAGTTTTATCATGTTTTGGCTATGACCCTACATCACAAGATATTATATTCTTATAACTGTTTTATTACACAAATTGATATTTGAGCACGCATGTTTCGGCATTTAATTAGAATAGTATAAAGATAAAATTGGTAGGACATATTGTATGTAAATAAAAATGATGGAATTGACAGAAAATATGTGATAACAAAAGCCTGAACGACAATGAGATGCTGAGCTTGATCGAAAGTAAGTTGATAAAATCCTAAACGATAATAAGATGGTTGAGTCTAAGGTTGGAAAATGAGTACCAACTAGTTATGTAATCATGATTCGGTAAAAGTAAATGTTAATTTTTGACCATTGCATGTATATTTGCTTACTGAGTTAATTCTCATGTTTTGAATAATTTTCTCATGTATGTGAATTTTCATATGAGGAGGAACTATTTATGATCGAGAATCTCTCAGTGGCAAACGAGCATACAGAAGAAGACATTGATTTGCTCGAGAAAGGAATTTAAAATATTATGTTTCAGTTTTTAAAAGTATTTCGATTTTTATTTTAACTCCGAATAAATTATGTTAAATTTTATTATTCGAATTTTTATGAATTATTTATGATTCTGCATCTATTTTGAATAAGTTTAATTAATGTTTTAATTATAGTTTCCGCACAATTAATAATTTTTATTCAAGATTTTAAAAATATTTTTTTTTAAGTTGAAAATTTAACTCTTGATTTTAAATTAAATTTTGAAAAAATTTATAGGATTTTAAATTATGGTTTGTAAATTAAGGATTTTAAAATCGGAGTGTTACACAAATGGATTGTAGTCGCTATCGAGACCAGCAAGAAAGTAGATGACATGATCTCGATTGGAGACGGGTTCTCTGATGGCCGATAGAGTATTGCAGATGGAAGTGAGCTTTTGAATATATGTGGCGGTTGAGAAGCCATCTTTGGTACGAAGTTGGTTGCAGAGGTCGGTAATGCGAGCTAAAGAGGAAGAGGAAAACAGGCGGCCGAGGGCAAACTATATATCCTTAGCAGTATCGAAGCTAACTATTTGTGGTAGAAAAGTTTTAGAGATGGACAAAAAAATTCAACTCATAATGAGTCGGTTTTAGTGCTGCCAGAGACTAAAATCGGGATTGATTTGAGTGGAAAGAGAATCAAAAAATTGAGAGGAAAAAGGGAAGAAGCCGTTAAGAATTTGATCGATGCCATTGGCAATTACAATGTTGAGAAGTTGAGCTTCCCAGACGATGTAATTGATTGAATCAAGTTTGAATGTGAGAGTTTGATTCATGGAAGGGAAAGGAGAGAGGATTGCAGCGAGAGAAAAAGATGGGACTATTGACAAGTGGCTGAACAAGATGACAGCAGAATGGCCGACCACGTCTGAGATTATAGAGAGCTTGAATCAAACTATGCAAGAAACTGAGAAAACTTCTTTCAAGACTTTCCACTCATCTGGTTCCAAACAGATGAGAGAACGGCACTGGTGGGTATTTAAGGCTTACAATATTTCAATATGATCATATAATCATATAATCGTATAATGCTACGTAATTTTCCAATTTAAAAAAAAAGAGTAGCGCACATACATGTTTTGCATGTAGTTTATTCAAGTATATGCTATTTTACATACTTTGAATATAGAGTTTCCACATAGTGAGAATAGTTTTCAGAAACCCTCTTTTCTTCGCTAAAATATAGTTGTGTATGTACAAAGGATTTCTTGTTCCAAAATTCCTCAAAGTTTCAAATACACAATTCCCACATGGCAGGAGAGCACCCTTTTTCATTTGCAAAAGTCAACCCTCCATCATCGGAAAAGTTTATCTACTTGAACACTGTACAAGGTTGTATCTGAATCCTCTTCACAATATGGATTAGATTTACCAAGACTGAAGCGACCTCTCATTTGCATCACAGATTAAACAATCTTTCTGGTCTTTCAGTAGTTAGTGACCAAATCGAAAATGTTCAGGTTGATTACACAATACCTCTTGTTGAACTTCTAATGACTCTACCCGAGGCTGAGGACCCTCATCGGCTTCCAGTTATATTCTTCCTTGCTTTGTGTGAAGGCCATAAAATGAAGTGCAACTTCTTACTTGGTAAATGTGACATCCCCACGATCGGGTGCAGACCAAATTTTCTGCTCTTCAAATGAAGTTTCCTCACCAAGTGATTCCGCCACACAATACACTAAGTTGGGCTCTGGCTCCGTGGAGGCAGTCATAGCAACACAACCGACACATACAGATCCTACTGGAGTGTTAGGATACCAAATTGATACAAGGGTTACATCCACTTCGACCCCACAGTCCGTGAATTCATGCAAAGAGCCCAATGCCTTGAACGTAGCAAATTTGGCCAAGAATGTATAAAATGTTTATAGAAACTCTCTCAAAATGTTAGGTATAAACTCTCCAAATGTATACACTTTTTATTACAGATCAAAGAAAAGACTCTTTCTAAGACACATGATTGATTATAGTCATATGGCCAAGAATGGACTTTCATTATTAAAAATCAATTTTTTTTTTTCAAAAAATAGAATTAAATAGCTCCTTATGCAAAAAATGGACTGAAATGCAAACCTATGATTTTTTAGATAAGTTCTTCCAATTAAAAATGAATACCAAAAAAAAAATGATACTAAATCCTCGAGAAAAAAACAACCTAACTCAACTGTCACGACCCGGAAGGGCGCCTAATAGAAACACCAAGTTAAGTGATCAACCTCGGGGAGGTCCACCGTCTAACTTAAGGCTGAATGCGGAAGATATTTGTGACTGATCCTATAATTACTCGAAATAACAAATGTGAGAATACAAGAAATAGTAGAAATACAGAACATGAAAAGAATACATGTCAATGCCCAGTACAATACCCAATATCAAAAGAAAATATCTAAGGGAGAATCCACGATATCGGAAGTCAATCAACCTCGATTCCTATTCTTCTTTTCTTTACCTGTAGAGGGATGAGTCGTAGGGGTGAGTGACAAACTCAGTATGAGATGTTATACCAACCACTTATCTCATTATGCATGCCTGCTTAAAATCAATGCAAGTGTTTTAAAATTCAAAACTGGTTTCAATGTTGTTAAATTCTGTTCTTATTTTTAAAATGATTGATGAAACTAGTTTAAAAAATAATATAGGTATAGTAAAAACATGCCCGCATCAACCATACTATCACATAAAAGTAGGTGAACAGTGAAAAGAAAGGTCACTCAAGGATCCTCCAAACTACACCACAAGGAAAAGCTGCGATAACACTGGCAGAACCTCATAGAGAGAAGAGGTCAACCAAGCAGGAGGGGCTCAACGACACACCATACCCTGGGCCATCGCGGATACACGTGCTATAGCACACCAGAGGGACACAATCACCCAACCCTAGACCTAATGGTACCGCACAATGGACTTATAAACTGGGGGTAGCAACGAACAGACACTGGCCATGTCATAACCTGGAAAATTTTGGTTTTTAGATCTAATTTTTAAAGTTTTTAATTAAGTCTCGATTAGAATTTCGAGTAACATTTTAACGGGTAAATTAACTTCTAAAGTTTGGAATCTAAGTTTAGTGGCAGCTTTCGAAAATTTCAAGGCGATAGTATGAAAATGTAATGAATTTACGGGCGGTTAAAACACGTGAGGGCATTTTAGTAAAGTAATTTATAATTTTTTTTAAAAAAATAAAAAAAAAATAACAAAACAACCGAGTGGCTTCGGGAGGAAGCCATTTGGCTGTTGCACGTCGACACCCGAGAGAAGAGAGACGCGAGAGAGAGAGAGAGCGACCATGTGAGACGAGAGAAATCGGGAGAGGGTGATCGGCCGGCGAGCGACGGAAGAGAGGCGCAGGATTCGGGTTTCTCCGGTGAGTTAAGGCGAAGCACAGCTCGGTGTTTCCCATGCTGAGGACTGAAGATATGCGTCCCCACTGCTCTGGTTGTGTTCGACCGAGTGATGGTCGTCTTCCTTCCATCATTTCGAGCGTTAGGCTGAATGTTGGCTCGGTTTTAGGCTGTGAATGTGGGTGTTTAGTGAATGGACAGTGAGTGTAAGGTGGGAAGGAGAAGAACCAAGGGAGGTTGAGCCGAGATTCGGGTTAACGCTCGAAATTCTGATTACTGATTAGATTATGCTTGAATGAGTGAAATGTGACCGATTGGATGAAAAAATTTGTGAGATTGGATTAAATTTGAAATTCAGATTTTTTTTGTGTGTAAAAATAGGTTCTGTTTTTGACCGTTTCGGCCAAGTTTCGATTATCCGTTTTAAATTCTGTTTTTGTAGGTTAAATTAGGTTGTTAGAGGAACGTTTGGCCGTTGGAATCATTTGATTCTGATGTCCTACAGAAAAGTTATGCGCGTCGAAAGTTTATGTCAAATTTTGGACGAAATCAAATTATTGAGCGTTTTTAGTAGAATTCTTACTCGTGATGTTAACGTTGCTGATTTTAGTTTGTAAGACGGGTTTTGAGTGAGTTTTGGTTGGGGGGAAACGGAGATGTGAAATTTTGGGTGAAGGGCAGATTCGATTTTTGATGTTTTTCACCTAGATGCAGCTTACCATTTTAAAATCCGTTTTGACATGTTAAACTAGGTTCCTAAAGGAACGTTTAACCTCTTGAATCGCTCGATTCTGTTAATGGACGTAGAAGTTATTTGCGTCCGATATTTAGGTTGGTTTTTGGCCGAATCAAATTGGTGACTCGTTTTAGTTGGGATTTCATGGGTTTAGTTAAGGAACGATATTTTTAGCATATTTAACTAATTTTGATGCAAAAATTGATTAGTGATTGTTTATGTTTTAGGCTGAGGCGTTTTTGGCGAAGCTGTGCGTTGAGTGAACTTAGAACGACTTGTAAGTAATGTATGCATGTGTTTTGCCCAGGTGGGCTTGAACCGTGGAACTTTAGGATTGATATTGTTGATTGTGGCATGTGTGTGTATTTGACATGCATCATATTTTAAAAAAGTAACGAAAATAGTTTTGAGCATGTTTTGAGTAAATGATGACGAGAAGCGTGGTGGTGGCACCGCGGATACTGCTAGTGTGTGGGCCCGTGCGTAACCAACCGTGGATTCCGCTTGGGCAGTAGGCTGGCTGGGCCGTCACGCGAAGTGTATGTGTCGGTGGTGAGGATGATGGACAGTGGTACTGCGGATATTGCTAGTGTGTGGGTCGGTGCAACACCAGTCGCGGATTCCGCTTGAGGAGTGGGTCGGCTGAGCTGTCGCGAAATGTGTGTGTGGCAACTGTGGCCCCGTTGCTGGGGAGTCCGAGACGGTGGCGACGTGTCAGGGTGTAGGGTGGCGCTAGGTTCATTCTCACCCTGGTGTTGCTGCAATACGCGTCACAAATATGACAACATGAGTGTGATATTAGAGACTGCATGTGATAGGATTGCATTGTCAGCTTTTACTTTCATATTGCATTACTTACTGAGCGTTAGACTTATGGTGTGTGTTCTATGGTGTAGGTGTAGACGTTGTTGCTGGTGGGCCCCGAGAGCCTAGTCTGAGGCGTAGGATAGTTGGCGGCGCGCGACCGAGGCACCAGACGACGAATTGTTAGGGCGACCCTACCGGTGGAGATGGTAGGTGGTGGTGAGATTTACTCGAGATGTTGTTTTGGTGTCGGGATATTTATGTGGTTAGAGGAGTTCGTATAGACGTCGGTTGTACAGAATTATATAGAGCGTTTGTGGTGTTTTGGGGGACGCGTCTGTACTTTTATATGTTATAGTATAACATTGCTCTGTACTGTGGACTTTATTCATTTGTAGTTGATGGATTTCATTGTCTTTAAACTTTGATTTTTTTTTGTTATGGAGATTTACTGGATAGTTTGATAGATGGATATTTCTAGTTTTCAGGTGAACTGTGTGTAGGGTTTAAATTTTGGGATAGCAAGTTTTCAGGCGTTATTCTGCCAAATTTTCAGGAGAAGTGTTGGAGAGTCGAGAGAGTACGGAATAGATCGGGGTGTGCGCGGTAAGGTGTAAAGGGAGTGGTGGTGTGCGCGAGAGCGCTGTGTGACCGCAGGCGCGCAGGGCACGCAACCCTGCGAGTGCGCACGGGTCGTGCGGTATCGGGTGAGGACGTGTGTGCGGACGTGCTGCATGGAGGCAGGGTGCGTTGGGCACGCGGTGCTATGGGCGTGCGCGTGACGCGTCGGTGTTGAGTTGGCGTGCGCGGCACCGAGAAGGTGCGCGCGAGGCGCCGAAGTGGGGACGTGGGCGCGCGGGGTGCGCGACTCGCAAGCTGAGTGGGCAAGCGGCGCAAGTCGAGTGTGCGTGCGCGGGGTGTGTGGCGCGGAACCATGGGCAAGCGGTGCTGAGTCGGGTTGCTTGAGGCGTGTGTTGGAGCTCTTACTAGGATTTCGAGTTTTTTCATTTTATTTTTAAAACTACTTTAAATTGTCTTTTCCGCTGCGTATTTTATGTTGAGAATTTCATGTTTACTCTTTAGGACGCGAGTTGTTTTCGAATTGAGTCGAAAATTTTTATATTTACAAATATTATTTTGAATATGATTTGAAAATGAAAGTGATATTAAATTAAGTGAGTTCGCGTTAAGTTTATGTATGTCATAGTGTGTAGATGTAGTGGGCGCACCGGAACGTGTGGGTTCTCGGAACGTTACAGGCCAGGTCGGATAATGGGGCGAGTCACAGCACACAGTCCCCCCTCCATTCGCGGGGAGTACCGCACAACTCCAAATTCTAAGGGGGAGGACTCTATCCAAACAAATGTGGGAAGTATCACAACAACCCTCAAATACGAGTGCGTCTGGGCAAAATCCCTTCATACTCTAAACGTATGGGCCCAGATGAGAGTGACAGACGATTATCTCCAAAATCAACTCCAATGCAACACAGAAAACAATGACGTACGTGAGAAAATAAATGCATGAATAAAACACATGCATGACAATATAACAAATCTCACGGTAAATCTCAAATCGAGCCTGTCGACAAGGGCTAGTAAAACATGACATCCAAACTCAAGTAGGCAGTATAAATCCACCAAAACATCTACATGTCTGAAAAATGTAAAATACACATGCTCGTAAAAATGCCGACGTTAATATTGGTGGTATCCCATCAAAAATAATATACGTGCATACTAGGCTAGGTATAACGTAATAAGTATAATAACTCATACCTCTGTGGATAGTACTCCTAATCTCGGCAGTCTGTGACTTATTAAGAATCATTTCAAACTTAGCAAATTTCTCTGAATCTAGAAATTAACACAAAGTAAGAATTCCGTTAAAGTCTAATAGGTGTCATAAACGATATAAACGGGGAGCCGGGACGAATAGGGGACCAAATGGCTCGAGTTGACTTTTTTTGTTAAAAGTCAATGGTTTAAGCTAATAGTCAAAGTCAACGTTGATAGGGCAATAGTCAAGTCAACGATCAAAGTTGACTGTTGACTTTGACCATCATTTCGGTTCAGGTCGAACCACTCGGGTCGGGTAGGACCACTCGGGTCGGGTCTGTAAGTCAAACTCGATTCATGTCTGGTAGAACTGACTCGGGTCGAGTCGATCCGACATAGTCTAGACGAAACCGGCCCAACTGGCTGGGGTAGGACCTTGCCCGAATAGCTAGGGTAGGACATGGCCTGAAGGGCTGGGTTTTGGACCAACCTAGGCCCAACTTGGCCTTTGGGCCTGAGTCAACTCGAGCTGACATATGACTGAATCATGATTTTAAAGTACGAGAACAAAACGAAAATAAATTTTTATGTTTTTACGAAGTGAAATAGTTGTATGTGATGAGACGAATGAAATGAGAAAATACGTAAAAAGATAAGAAAAATGGGGTTGAGTGGTCTTGTCCCCAGAGGTGGATCACGAGCTGTATCACTATTCCTCCGTTTTACGTGGTGGCTTTGTCCTCTGAGGTAGACCGCGGGGCGTGTCACTTTACTAGATTGAGGTTGGCCTTGTCCTGAGAGGTGCACCGTGAGGTGTGTCAGCTCGATATAGCACATAAAGAACAACCCAGTAGTAAGAAAATAAAAAAGATGTAAGAAAGAGACGAAACTGTAGAAACTGCATATGTTAGGATGTGTTTGTTTACAGTGTTATGTTTTTATGTATTAATTACTTAGCATTAGGATAATAGATGAGTTCTATGATGTAGGAGACGACGCTATAGCTAATGAGTACTCAGAGCGTGCCCAGGAATAGGGGGTAGTTGGAGGAGTGCGCGCGTGGACGGTCCGGCCAGCTGTTGGGGCATTTTGACCTGGGCGGGGGTATGTGAGGGAGTTAGTTGATTTGAGTTTAGACGAATTTATTTTTGAGTCGTTTTGGAGTGTAACTGGATTTCAAGCATTTAGTAGTCGTTTTGGTATATGGGGTTGGTTGGAAATTGTTGAAAATGGTTTGTTTTGTTATTTTCAACGTTAAATCGATTTACATTGGAAGGATTTTTTCTGTGAAATTCTGTAAAGAATGTGTTGACCTATAGGCTGAGTGGTTGACTAAGCCTAGTAAGTGTTGACCAGTATGCAGGAGGTGTCGACCGCTTAGTGTAAAAATACGCACAGAGTGTCGACCTGTATGTAGGGGGTGGACTAAACTCTGAAAGTGTCGACCGCCTGGATCGACCTGCGCAGAGAGAGAGTAATAAAGTATCGACTGACACCTTAAAGTGTCAATCGGTAGTGTAAAAATGGACAGAGGTGTCGACCTCAAGGATCGACCGACGTGTACAGAGAGAAACGTAGTGTTTACCGGTACATGGAAGTGTCGACCGGTAGAAAACAAATAGATGGAGGTGTCGACTGGTGTTTACTGGGGTCGACCGAAATTGCCTTTAGTGTTTGAAAACTCCAATTTTATTTAAATTAATTTTAGTCAAGTCTTACGATGATTTCAAATGTCTTCAAAAATGTCGTTTTAATTCAATGAACGAAAGTTTTAAATTTTTACTCAAATTTTCTGATCATAGTTGAGTGAGTAGTAATAGTGAACGTACCAGAAACGAGTAGATTTTCGGGGCGTTACAGTGTGGTATCAGAGCCAAATGTTCAAAACGTTCAAACGATTACCCAACAACACCGATCGCAGCACGACGTGCTTCAACAACTGTAAGTGTTTAAGTTTAGTTGTATTTAGTAGATGCTTATGAAAGTAATTAACTCTTGTACAGGAAATTAGTCAAGATGTCTAGATAACCAGGACGTCTGAGGGTACCGAGCGAGCCAGCTAACTCTAGAAGTGAAGATGACTCGATGATGATCAGACAGTTGACGGAGTTAGTGAACAGACAGTCTCAACATTTAGGAATTTTACTGAATCGAGAGGTTCAAGGAAGTGCAGGTTCTAGCTCTAGCCATGATCAGTCAGTGACAAATTTCGGAGGTTACGACCACCGACGTTTGAGAGGCAGTCAGCAGATCTAATAGTTGCAGAGGAGTGGGTCCGTACCATGGAAAATATGTTTAAGTATACAAATGTAGACGAGGAGGATAAGGTCTTGCTAGCCACATTTCATCTAGCAAGAGACGCTAAGTTTTGGTGGAAGTCTGTGGAGACCACCGTCGATGCGCAACATTTGACTTGGGAGAAGTTTAAAGATGTCTTCTATGACAAGTATTTTAACAGTACGGTACAGACAACTAAGAGGATGGAGTTCCTACAGTTGAAGCAAACTGGATCAGTGATCGAGTGCAATTGGCAGTTTGAGTCATTGTCTCGGTTTGCCAACAACTTGGTGAGCCGAAATGAGGATAAGGTGTTCCAGCTTGTACGAGAATTAAAGCTGGAGATATACAAAGGAGTAAAGATAGCAGGAACTCATGAAATGCCGTATTCAAAAGTGGTGGCCAAGGAATTACAGGTGGAGAAAGCTGAAACTAAATGTGTTAAGCAGCGAGAAGCTTCCAAGAGATTTTTCAAGGAAGCTGCCCCACAATAGAGTAAAAGTACCTCCCAGGAGCAACAACAGAGGGGCACTAAGAGGATCAGCGAAGGTTCAAGCAGCCAGGGCAGTAGCAAAAGGTCTCAGGGGTCGGTGCAGTACCCCAGTGCCCTAAGTGTTTGAGATATCACCCGGGAGAATGTAGACTAAACTCGAGAAAGTGCTACAATTGCAACAAATCTGGACATTTAGCTAGATATTGCTCGAAGCCCAGGATGACTTGGTGTTTCAATTGCAACGAGGTGTGCCATGTCAGCCGAGATTGCCCCGCTCTGAAGAAGGGTCCAACGCGCACAACACCGAGGGTATTCGCCATGATCGTGTCAGGCAATGATGACCAGCAATCTGTAGTATCTGTTACCATATTGGCAAATTCTGTACCTGCGTATACTTTGATTGACTCCGGTGCTACGCACTTGTTTGTTGCAGCCACCTTTGCGGTCAAGTTAGATATATGGCTTGTAGCAGTGGACTGTAGTTACGAGGTGATGTTGCATTCTAGTGGACGCATGCATGGTAATCAAGTCGTAGGAGATAGTATAGTGCCTGTGGGGAGTAGAAATTTATTAGCCGATTTCATTATTATGGCCATAACTGGATATGACATGATATTGGGAATGGATTGACTATTCAAACACTACGCTACTATCGACTGCAGGACGAAGACAGTGAATTTTCAACCCCACTTTGCAGCTCGTGAGAAATGCCCAGAAGATATTTGTCATGACACCTGTCAGTGCTCGTCCAGTTTTGATTGGTGAGTCTTTTGGTTTTCTCGCCAACATTATAGATATGCAAATTCTCAGGGATTCAAGGCCGCAGAATGTTTTAGTTGTTCAAGATTTCCTTGAAGTTTTTCCAGATGATTTACTCGGTTTATCTTCGAATCGAGAGATAGAGTTTGCTATAGATGTGTGTCCAGGAGTTAAGCCGGTATCGAAGAATTCTTATAGATTGGCACTAACGGAGCTGAGCGAGTTAAAGAAACAGTTAGAAGAGTTGGTAGAGAAAGGGTTTATATGCCCCAGCTTTTCGCCGTGGGGTGCGCCGATCCTATTTGTCAAGAAGAAAGATGGATTCTTATGGATGTGCATCGACTACAGAGAGTTGAATAAGTTGAGGATTAAGAACAAGTACACTCTACCAAGAATAGACAACCTATTTGATCAACTCCAAGGTGCACGAGTGTTTTCAAAGATTGACTTGAGATCAGGTTATTATCAGCTGAAGGTTAGATCGGAAGATATTCCCAAAACGGCTTTTCAGACGCGATATGGACATTATGAATTCATGGTGATGTATTTCAGACTGACGAATGCCCAGCCGCCTTTATGTACCTGATGAGTATAGTATTCAATGACTATCTCGATACGTTTGTTATAGTGTTTATCGATGATATATTTGTGTACTCTCGTAGTGAGCAGAATTATAAAGAGCATTTGAGATTGGTGTTGGAGACTCTGAAGCGGCAACAATTTTATGCAAAGTTTTCTAAGTGTGAGTTTTGCCTAGATAGGATTCAGTTTCTAGGGCATGTTATCTTGAGCGATAGCGTATCTGTTGATCCAGCAAAGATACAGACAGTTAAGAAGTGGCCACAGCCAATTAATGTCATGGTGATACGGAGTTTCCTTGGGTTAGCAGGCTATTATAGGAGATTTATTGAAACATTTTTGAAGATTACAGCGTCTCTGACCCGTCTAACGGGTAAGAACGTGAAGTATCTGTGGTCTGAAGATTGTGAACACAGTTTCTAAACATTGAAGCAGAAGTTAACTACTGCTTCAATTTTGACGCTTGCTGCTGAGGATGGAAAGTTTACTATTTATTGCGATGCTTCCAAGGTAGGTCTTGGTTGTGTGCTGATGCAGGAAGGGAAGGTGATAGAATATGCCTTTAGGCGATTGAAGACTTACGAGCAGAACTACCCAATGAACGACCTGGACTTGGCTGCGGTAGTTTTCGCGTTGAAAATTTAGAGACATTATTTGTATGGACAACCGTGTGAGATATATTTAGACCACAAAAGTCTGAAGTATATTTTCAATAAGAAGGAATTGAATATGAGGCAGCGGCGGTGGTTAGAGTTTGTGAAGGACTATAACTTCGAAATTAAATACCACCCCGGTAGAGCGAATGTAGTGGCTAATGCTTTGAGCAGAGTGACAACATCCACTTCAGCTGTGACCTCAGGCATGCCGTTAGCCTTGAATGTAGAGTTTCAAAAGTTTAACTTAGAAGTGGTGTCGAATGTGTCGGCCATGTTGTCAGCTATGCCCTTACAGCCCACTATTTTGGAGAAGATTAAGCACGCCCAGAAGTACGATGCCGAATGTGAAGAAATTAAATCAAACATGGCTTCCAATGACAGGTCGGAGTTCAGTTATTCAGACGACGGAATTCTTAAGTTTTGAAATCGATGGTTTGTTTCGAATAATGAAGAACTATAAAGGGAGATATTGTCAGAAGAACATTATTTTAGGTTTTTTGTGCATCCGGGGAGTACTAAGATGTACAGGGACCTTAAACAGCATTACTGGTGGGCTAATATGAAAAGAATGGTGACAAAGTACATAGATGCCTGTTTGATTTGCCAGCAGATTAAGGCTGAACACCAGAGGCCAGCAAGAAAACTACAGTCATTGCCGATTCCTGAATGGAAGTGGAAACAGATATCGATGGACTTTGTTGTGGGGCTGCCTCAGACGACAAAGGGCTATGATGGTATATGGGTGATCGAGGATCGGTTAATCAAGTCAGCCCATTTTCTGTCAGTGAAGATGACGTACTCTATCGATCAATTTGCCTCTTGAATCGTTCGATTTCGATAATGAAAACAAAAGTTATGCAAGTTCGAAGTTTGTACCGATTTTCGGTCGAACCGAATTAGCGACCTGTTTTAGTTGGGATTTCATGAGTTTAGTTAAGAAATGTGATTTTTAGCGTATTTAGTGAATTTTGATGCGAAGATTGATGGACGATTGTTTATATTTTAGTTTGAAGCATTTTTGGCAAAGATGTGCGTCGAGTGAGTTTAGGACGCTAGGTAAGTAGTGCATGATGTGTTTTGCCCAGGTGAGCATACACCGTGGAACTTTAGGATTTATATTGTTGATTGTGGTGCGTGTGTTTATTATTTAACATGCATCATGTTTTAAAAAAAAAGAACGAAAATGATTTTGAACATATTTTGAGTAAGTGGTGAGACCCGTGACGGTGGTACCGCGGATCCTACTAGTGTGTGGGCCGGTGCGTAACCAAGCGCGGATTCCGCTCGAGTGGGCCGGCTGGGCCGTCACGCAGCGTGTATGTTTCGGCGGTGAGGATGATGGATAGTGGTACCGCAGATTCTGTTAGTGTGTGGGCCAATGCAACACCAGTCGCGGATTTCGATCGAGCATTAGGCAGGCTACGCTGTTGAGAAATGTGTGTGTGTCGCAACTGTGGCCTCGTTGGTGGGGAGGCCGGGACGGGAGCGACGTCTTATAGTGTGTCGCGAGGTTAATCCTCACCTTGATGTGGTTGTTGGGTGGGGATGCGTGGGTGTAGCTTGTGGGTCTCGTTGTTGGTGAGACCGGGACGATGGCGACGTGTGAGGGTGTAAGGTGGCGCTAGGTTCATTCTCACCTTGGTGCGGCTGCACTACGCGTCGCAGATATCGAAAACATGAGAGTGAGAGTAGATACTGCATGTGATATGATTGCATTGTCGATTTTTATTTCTCATATCGTATTACTTACTGAGCGTTATGCTTATGGCGTGTTCTATGGTTTTGGTGCAGATATTGTCACTGTTGAGCCCCGAGAGCCTAGTCTTGAGGCGTAGGACGGTTGGTGGCGTGCTATGTAGGCACCGGATGACGGATTTGTTAGGGCGATCCGACCCGTGGAGATGGTAGGTGGTGGCTAGACTATTTGGGTTGTTTCTTTTGTTGTGTCGGGATATCCAGATGATCGGACGAGTTTGTATATGCGTCTATTGTATAGGAGTTCATGGAGTGTTTGTGACATTTTGACGATGCACGTATACTCTTTATATGTAGGAGGTTGTCAATTTTCTATATTGTGGATTTTCTTCATTTTGTAGTTGATGGATTGTTGTCGTTTTTTTTCACTTTTTCTTCTTAACTCTGATTTGGTAGGGATCCTTGTATAGATGTTCTGGGAAGTTTTGGTGAACTGTGTGCAGGTTCAGATTTTTTTGGGATAGCCGATTTTTAGGAGTTACTGTGCCGAATTTTTGGGAGAAAAGTTAGGGAGTCGGGTGAGAGCGTGCACGCGGAGGCAGGGTGCTTGGGTCACACGGCGCTGTGGGGGTGCGTGTGACGCGACGGTGTCGAGTCGGTGCGTGCGGCGCCGGGGGAGCGTGTGCGCGGTGTCGAAGTGCGAATGTGTGCGCGCGGGGCACGCGGAGTCGAGTGGGGGCGCGCAGCACTATTGCTGTTGAGAGGCGCACGGTCGCGTGTTGGGCTGCCTTTTCGAAATTTTTAAGCCTTGTTTGTTTTTAAAAAATAAATTTGTATTTTTTTTTTGCTACTTATTTTATATTTAGGATTTATGTGTTCCTTCTTCGGGGCGCGAATCGTTTTCGAATCGAGTAAGTTCATGTCGAGTCTCTGTATATCATAGTGTGTAGACGTAGTCAGCGTACCGGAAACATGTGGGTTCTCGGGGTGTGACAGTTATGGTATCAGAGCAGGTGTGTAGTCGTAGTGAGCGCATCGGGAACGTGTGGGTTCTAGTGATTTTGAGCGTTAAAAAATGAAGTAGAGGGAGTATTGGGTAGTTTTAGTAAACTCTAAGAGGGAGGTATGAAATTTTGAGGTTTAAGTCGATTTGTATTCGTGTATTGATGTTTAAGCTAGTAGTAGAAATATATTTTGAGATTTTATGGGGAAGATTGAACGTTTGGATAGCTGAATGCTCGGACTATAAAATGGTTTTCGTTCAGCCACATCCGGCTAAGTTGTGGAGGTGCAATTAAGAAATGGATGAAACCGTTAGAAATTAGACGCCATAAAGAACCCGTAGCATTTTAAATCGTCCAAATCGGACGAGTATTGGATAAGTTATGCACGTTGGAAGTTATGTTGATTTTGGTCGAAAATTGAGTTAATGAGCCATTTTAGTTTAGCTTTAATTGAGTGAGTTAGTAGCTATAGCTTTAATACATAGAATGAGTGGTGAGATGAATTTTTTAATGTGAATTGATCATGTGATAGGTTGAGCCGAGAAAATGAGTGGTGAGATGAATTTTTTAATGGGTTAATGAGCCATTTTAGTTTATCTTTAATGTAGTGAGTTAGTAGCCATAGTTTTAATACATAGAATGAGTGGTGAGATGAATTTTTTAATGTGAATTGGTCATGTGATAGGTTGAGCCGAGGAAATGATAGAAACGAGCACGACAGGAGCTAGAACGCCAGGTAAGTAATGTAGTAAAAGTTTTGGCTTCGGGCCTAGATCACAGTTCAGTAGCATACATTGCACGTTTATTTTATGTTATGATTTCATGGTTGTGGATCATTGTTTTAAAGTAGGAAAACGAGACGAAAATGAATTTCCATATATTTATGAGACGAAAATAGTAGGATACGAGTATTGCAGAACAAAATTGAGAAGATACGTAAGTAGATAATGAAAGTGGGGTTGAGTGGCATGGTACTATGAGGGGGGCAGTGAGGTATGTCATTTCTTCTCCTGCTTTACGTGGTAGCGCTGTTCTTATGAGGAAGATTGCGAGTATTACTACTTTATTAGGTCAAGGTTAGCTTTGTCCTATAAGGGAGACCGTGAGATGGGTCATCTTGGAATAGCACATAAAGAAGAATCCAGTAATAAGAAAATAAAGAAGATGTAAGAAAAATACCAAAACGAAAACGAAAGTAGACATGAAACTGTAAAAACTGCATATGTTAGGGGGTATTTGATTTAATGTGTGTTTATGTACATTACTTACTTAACTTTAGGCTAATAGTTGAGTTATGTGATGTAGGTGACGAAGCGATAGTTGATAAGTACTTAGAGTGAGCCCAAGATTAGAAGACAGTTGGAGGAGGACGCTCGTGGATGATCCAGCCGGCTGTTGGGGCATTTTGACGTGGTTTTCATAGGTATGGGTTTAATGGTCGGGTAGAAATTGTTTTGAGTCGTTTTGTAAGTAAAATGATTTCCAACGTTTGTAATTGTTTTAATGCATGTAACGAATTTTCAATTGATCGAAAATGGATGATTTTTGCGGATTTTAGTGTTGAGTTGAAATTAATCGTGTTGGAGTGTCGAACGGTAGGCTTAGGGGTCGACCAAACCTCGTAGGTGTCGACCGCGTGGGTCGACCTACTTGGCCAAAGAGTAATGAAGTGTCGACTAGTAGTGTAAACTGAGCAGAAGTGTCAACCCCAAAGATCGACCGACGCGGACAGAGAGGAATGAAGTGTCGATCGATAGCCACAAGTGTCGACCGAGAAATGTATAGAAGTGTCGACCGATAGAAAAAGAGAGGGTTTAGGTGTTAACCGCCAACGGAAGGTGTTGACCGGTCTGAGAAGTGAATAGTAGGGGTTGACCGCGAAGGTCTACCTGGGCCGGTAGAGGCAAGGAGGTGTCGACCGGGGTTGTAAGGGTCGACCGAAAATGACATTTAATGTTTTAAAAGGTTGAAATGTTATTTAAACTTGTTTTAATCAAAGACTTCCGCTGCGACGATTTCAAACGTTTTCAAAAATGTCGTTTTAAGTTGAAGAACAAAAATTTTAAATTTTATTCAAATAGTGAATTAGTAGTAGAAGTGTGCGAACCGGGAACCGTGTAGTGTTTTCGGGACATTACAGAGATGGTATCAGAGTTTTTACTCAACCAGAAGTGTGACCGATGAGAACGTCAGAGCCCTATGAGGAGGGGTGGATTGTGAAGGAATGAGGGTATGTCACAATTCCCATACCGTTTGGGGAAAAGTAGAGTAGATGGTTAATCAGTAGTAGGATGGAATGTTACGGGGGTTAGAGTCAGTAAGTCAAACCGTTCGAATGATTGCCTAACAGCACCGATCGCCGTACGACGTGGTTCGACAACTGTAAGTGTTTAAGTTGAACTTTAGTAGTAGATTCTTATGAGAGTGACTAATCTTGTCCAGGAAACTAGCCAAGATGTCTAGACGAGCAGGACGTTCGAGGATACCGAGAGAGAATTGATTTGAGGAATGAAAATGATCTGATGATGAGTAGACGACTAACAGAGTTAAGGAACGTACAGTCTCGACAGATAGGAATACCATGAATAGAAAAGGACATGAAATTTTAGGTACCAACCCGAGTAACTGCTAAAGTGAGAATTCGAGTTCGAGTACTTTAGTTGATTGAAGTGGAGAGGAAATTGTACCATATTTGCGTTAAGGATGAGCACCACCATAGAGCTAAGTGGCTGGCACGTGAGTTCTCACAAGAAGGGATGGTTAGATTTATCATTTGTTAAGAGTTTAAATTATAGATGATAGAAGTTAGAAGACTAGAATGCATAATTCTAGCTATGAAATCTAGGATAGAAGATCCATTACTGAGAAAACGTTTTGACCGAATCTCGAGTTATAGATTATTGGAGGTTAAGTTGTTGTGGACCAAAATAGTGATTATGATAATAGAAGTAATGGAGGAAAACTTAAGATAGAAATTTGAGGTCATAGATAAAACCTAAGGTTGTTTCTGTAAACACGATGTAAGGATTTACTTCGCGGCTTGCTTTTAGGGTCGTAGGGTCGTGAAATAAAGGGGTCACAGTGGGAAGATTTCTTTTGGCCTGAGCGTGAATGTTAGGTTATGGGGTTACGAGTGACGAGTGATCCAAATAAGGTTTGAAACGTAGGCGCCATGCTCATATTCAAGGCGTCACATAGGATAACTTTTACTGTGGAACAGTAAGGATGAGTAGTAATTGAGAGACTTAGTTTATGAAATTTTGAAAACTTATGCTATAGAGTTAAGTCGACGGAATTAAGTGTAGAATTAGACTTAAATATATAATTTTAAACAACCGTAGTCTGACGAAAGGAAGTAACCGATCTAGAATAAAGAATTGCGAGAATGTCAAGGATATTTGGGCATTGAGGAACCTCGAGGTGAAACTAGTATTCGAAAGGTTAACGGAATGACTAAACAGCCAAAAGATAATAAGAAACTAGATTTTTAATAAAGTATTGAGGTTACTAGGGCTGTTGTGAGTTAAAGAAAACACGATTACTAGGATTAATGGGATGAGCTGCTAGCTTTCGCATACGAAATATTTACCCTAGTTATTTTGGATGCATAGCCCAGTTTATTGCGAATAAAAGAATTCAGGTATCTGATAGCAATTGCCCACAGGACGTATGGTACTAGAAAGGTTGCGTAGAGTATTGATTGGGTAGTTAGAAGTTTGAGTTAAACCGAATAGCCATACGTGAGAATAAAGTCGATCAATGAGAAGTTGAGGAAATAGATGTTACTGGAGTATGGCGTATGACGTTGTTTGGAAGTTTGAAGGCCATATTGTAGCGGTCATTTGGTTACGTAAGACTTGGAGATGTAAACTACATTAGATAGTAGTTCGAGACTAAGATTAAGGAAATTATGTACGGAGTTATAGTTGGTGACCGATTTAAATAGTAGAAGTGCTAAGTGCTTAGTGTTGTTTGATTAAGGAATATGGACGTTGTTTAAAACATACAGACATATTTAAGATATCCAAATATGAGATAGAATGATCGTAAGTGGAGGAGTGTAACAAATTACAGGGAAGTTAAGAGACTGGATTTAAAATTCTGTATGTTAGTATGTAAGTTGGGAAAAATGAAATATGCATGACTATATCGGGAGATTTAAATTAGTTGAAACATAATATGAAAATCTAGGTATGAGGTGTAAGTTTAAGTGCATAGATTCTAATACTCTTAGATGAAGGTGTAAGGATTAAATGATATTTGTTTGAATCTCTAATTTAAGAAAATTTTAAATAGCTACGTAGATGACATGTGAGATTACTGTGAAGGATTTTGTAAAAGTTCAGTTACCGATGAAAATCAAGTACTTATGAATCGTAATTAACTATTCGAGAAAATTTGAAGTATTTTATTAGCGGTGCTAAGTATGAATTGGAAATTGAAAATCTGAATGAAGTTCGTTGAGGGGTCATAAGAAAGAAATCCAGTTAGGTGATTTCAGAAGTTAGAATATGGTAAGTCGAATAGAATTACTATTGGGTGAGACCTGAGGACGTAAGAATTCGAAGAGATTTAGAGCAACAGTGTGGTTTGGTCTACAAATAAATTTGCAAACAATAACATTGATGGACGAATTATTGTATGAGAATGAGAAGAATACTTAAAAATGGTTTGAGGATAAAGTGAATGGTTTAAAATAATTCGAGTAAGAAGCCTTTAAGGATGATCGGGATAGAAGATTTTAAGGTTGAGTAAATTCTAGACAAGGGAACTTAGATACAGAGTTAAGATAGAAGACTTTGAGGAGTTAGATTATAGTTGGTTAAGGTAATGAGCGAAGCACAAAAATTGATTTATGGGAATTAGATAGTGTTCAATACAGAATTACGAATGCAAATAGTTTAAATTGAATGTTGCAAAACCGGGATTGGATATAGGATTTTAGAGGTTATTGATGGGAGGACCATAAGGCTAAGGCGTTAGTGGGTGAACCACTAAAGTTTTAGGATATAGATGGAAACCAGGAAGTAATTGGATGGAACAAACTTGAGCATAAGTAAAACGATCACAAGTTGAAGAATGAAGTTAATCATAAGTACGTTTAAGAACTAAGAACTTAAAATAAATTCGACGCTATTCAAAGAGAGCCTATTATGAAACCATGGATTTGGCAGTGTCAATATCAGGAAGTAATCGTTACGCAAATTTTGAAGACAAAATTTCTTTTAAGAAAGATAGAATGTAACACCTGGGAATTTCGGTAAATTAACTATTCGAAATTCGTGTTGGTAAACGACAGAATTTTGGTCGGAACCGAGAGCGAAAAATTTGTACTATTAGATAAAATATTATTTCGAGACTAATGCAAAAGAGAAAATTTTAAGAATCTGACCGGAAACGGATTGAATAACTGTTTGAGTAAAAGATTAAAATATAAGTGCGAAAAAATAATTAATTTATTATTATTATTTTAAAAAATAAATAAATAAATAACAAAGAAGAAGGAGGATCGTAAATCCTCCCCACTCTCTGTTCTTCTTCATTCTCGATTGAACCGGCCGACCTTCCATTTTTTTTTTAAATTTTTTAATTGAGACCGACTGGTTCAATCATTTTTTTTTTCTTTAAATGATTGAACTAGTCAGCCTCCATTTAATTTTTATCTTTTCAAAATTATAGCCCGGTCGGTTCAATCCAACCGACCGGCTTCTTTTTATATTTTTTATAAAAATAATGGAGCCCAGCCGGTTCAATCGAACTGGCCGACGTCTGCCCGATTGTCCGCCTAAAGGCCAATCAATAGGGGTTTTTTATTTGTAAATTTTTTATAGTTTTTAATTTTTTTGGATGAAAGGTAAAAATTTGAAGTTTTTTTAATAAAAAAACTAAACATCTTTGTATTTTTTGAAAAAAACTTTTTTTTTATTACTCTCCAAGTAATCACTTCATCATTCCTAATCATTCTCTTTGCTAAAAGATCATCCTATCAAAACTTCACATACCCAAATAATTTTCTAGATGTTATCATAATTTTTCTAATGTCCAAGGAATCCTCATCATAGAAATAGTCTTCATCCATTTGAATACAAGATGAATATCCTCTTTCTTTGTTGGGGCCACTAAAATATGAAAGGTATGATTTATCTTCAAATTTTTTTTGGGTGGGATGTCTACCAAAATCTTCATTTCTCTTCTTCATTTTATCTCTTAAATGTCCTTCATAGGTAGAGGTGTATTCATAGTTAGGTTGAGATTTGTAAATTTCGGTTAGTTGGATTTTTTGAAACCTACTTTGTCCATAGGTTGCTCTACTCTTAGTGGGCGTCTGAAAGAGTTTTCCTAGACTCAGTGTTAAAAAAAACAGCAAACTACCAAAAACAAAAACACAATAAAGTAGCAACATGAAGGAAACAATCTGCAATCCCTAAACAGAAAATTAACAGAAATATCACAGCAAACAAACAAGACGACAATAAAAAAACAACAAAGAACAACTAAATTATATCACCTAAAATTACCCAAACTTTCGGCTAAACAATCACCATAGATGATCTAACCAAATGAGAGTCCATTAAGATGATAAATTCAGAGTCTAAACACATTTAACACAACAAGATTTAACAACAAAAATCTACTTTTCGATGTTTAAGCATAAAAACAGTTTTTAGCACAATTCTAATCAACCTA